>CM053244.1:2332292-3062292 GCA_028583405.1 Pogonophryne albipinna | reverse complement strand
AAACTCTGTGCTGTAATTTCTCCAGTTCACTGTACAGTTTGTGATTTTGACGCTATTTCAGTGAAACAAGGCTGTTTTGAACATTTGACAGATTTATGCTTAAATTCTCTGAGAAAGTTACTGAGAGATACACTTTTGTGTATAAAAGCTGACCACTACCATGAAGCACTCTGTTTGAGTAGATTTCGTTAGGATTCTGACTCTTAATGGCAGTTTGTGATTTTGAGGCTATTTCAGTGAAGGCTGTTTTGAACATTTGACAGATTTATGCTTAAATTCTCTGAGAAAGTTACTGAGAGATACACTTTTGTGTATAAAAGCTGACCACTACCATGAAGTACTCTGTTTGAGTAGATTTTGTTAGGATTCTGACTCTTAATGGCAGTTTGTGATTTTGAGGCTATTTCAGTGAAGGCTGTTTTGAACATTTGACTGATTTATGCTTAATTTTCTCAGAAAGTTACTGAAAGATACACTTTGTGTATAAAAAGCTGACCACTACCATGAAGTACTCTGAGTAGATTTCGTTAAGAATCTGACTCTTAATGACAGTTTGTGATTTTGAGGCTATGTCAGTGAAGGCTATTTTGAACATTTGACAGATTTATGTTTAAATTCTCTGAGAAAGTTACTGAAAGATACACTTTTGTGTATAAAAGCTGAAAAGTAGGCGTTGTAGTTTTTTCATCTATCATTTCCAACCAAGCAGCAATTAAGAATAAGTAATAGTTTGTCAAGATTTTGCAGAACAAGTCAAAAGTATAGTTTGTCAGAAAATATGGAAAAGTCATTGTGTACAAAATAGTATGTTGAAAATCAAAAAGAAAGAAACTCTATTCATTACAAATTAATGAATATTTTACCCAGTTCTAAAATGTTGCACCCCCTAAAGAAAACCCCATTCCTACCAAGTACTTCATATTATACCCTTTGTTAAGTGTTGCGTACATCAAGGTGTATCTTAAAGTATCTTGGTAGCAGAAAATACCTAAAATATGTAAGGTTATCAGTAAAGAAAAAACCTTGTTTAACTGTATAAGTGTTTTTACAGCAATAAAAAAAAACCTGCCATTAAAAGAAAACCAAATTCCTTACAAAAGTACTTCATAATCTACCATTTGTTAAGTGTTGCATACGCCAAAGTGTGTCTAAAAGTATCTTAGTAACACAAGAAAAGAGAAAAAAGTTTTGATGTTAACAAAAACTGGATTGTTCCACTGAAATAATATATAAATAATTTCAAAAAGTGCATTTAAAAGAAATTGTATTCAGATAAAGTATTTTGTTAGAATATTAAGTCCAAGATGGTTACATTTTTTACCCCTTAAACCATTTGTATTATATTTTTGTTTTCCTAATAAAAGACAGAGTCACCTGAATTAATTTTGTCTCCATACCTTTTTTTATTTTTTACATTTTGTAACAATCTTTAAACATTTGTAGAGACCAAACACTGTGGTTAAAATGAGTGTCTTTATGACGTCTCTCACACCGTTGGTATTTTTCACAAGATTCATTTTTAAACACATCATCTTGATACAGAGATAACACATTTTCGTAAGACCTTTTACATAGGTAGAAAACACAATGCTTTTCTTTGAGGGGTCTTTAGTTTTAAATGATCTGGTGAGGAGGGTGTGACTTGTTATGTTGAGTTGGAGGCTGAGTCCTCTGCAAAGGTGAGAGTCTTTTTCACCAGTATAATGTCCATCGATGTCTGACTCTGTTTAAAAAGTTGCAGTTTGTGATTTTGAGGCTATTTCAGTGAAGGCTGTTTTGAACATTTGACTGATTTATGCTTAATTTTCTCAGAAAGTTACTGAAAGATACACTTTGTGTATAAAAAGCTGACCACTACCATGAAGTACTCTGAGTAGATTTTGTTAAGAATCTGACTCTTAATGACAGTTTGTGATTTTGAGGCTATGTCAGTGAAGACTGTTTTGAACATTTAACAGATTTATGTTTAAATTCTCTGAGAAAAGTTACCGAAAGATACACTTTTGTGTTTAAAAGCTGAAAAGTAGATAATGAAGTACTCTGTGTCAGTAGATTTCATTAGGATTCTGCCTTTTAATGGCAGTTTGTGATTTTGAGGCTTGAAAACAGAGGCTGTTTTGACCATTTGACAAAATTATGCTTAATTCTCTCAAAAAGTTACCGAAAGATACTTTTCTTTTTTAAAAGCTGAAAAAAGTAGATAATGAAGTACTTTGTGTCAGTAGATCTCGTTAAGAATCTGACTCTTAATGGCAGTTTGTGATTTTGAGGCTATTTCAGTGAAGGCTGTATTGAACATTTGACAGATTTATGCTTAAATTCTCTCAGAAAGTTACCGAAAGATACACTTTTGTGTTTAAAAGCTGACCACTACCATGTATAACTCTGCTCATATTTTTTATCAAATACCCCTCTCAATTTGGATATCCTTACAAGCTCCCCCTCCTTAAAGTTCATTTTGGCAGCAGCTTTTTTAGGAAGGCCAGAGGGGGTATACAGGTTCCGAAACACTTGAGCCGCATTTTCCTTGGTCACCTGCATTGGTGTCATTTTAATACTTCGATGATAACTATTATTGTAACTTTCAATTAGTTCAGGTAAGACGTCTATATATCTATGAGTGTTTTTAGCTGTAAAATACCGCCACATTTTAGTTTTCAGCGTACGGTTAAATCTCTCTACCACACATGCCTTCATATCACTGGCTGTTGCATAATGTGCAATACCTCGTTTCTTCAATAAGGTTTGAAAAACTTTGTGAAAGAATTCTTTCCCTGCATCTGTTTGTATCTTTTTGGGAATCTGACTGTGTGTTAAAATTGTATCAAAGGCCTTGGTAACCTCTATGCCCGTCTTCTTCTTTAATGCCTGAGCATAGGCTTTTTTCGAAAATACATCTACGACTGTTAACAAATAATTAAAACCATCATTATATTTGGACAGCGACTGTATATCGCAAAGATCTGCTTGAAATTGTTGTTGCGGCCTGAGTACGAAAACTCTGTTTCTTACAAAATGCACCCTAGCCGGCTTATGCAAAGTATATGCATCCTGCTCAGATAAATATTCTCGGACTTTCTCTACATTTACTTGTTTACGCATTTCATTCTGTACAGCTCTATGGAGTTTATCCACACCTCCTAAACTCCCTGGATTAGAAGGAGTGTAGTACACAAAAACCTAAATAAGATCTTTTTTAAATTAATATGAATACCTTCTTTGCAAAAACAGATACTTCCTTGTAGTTAACAGTTTCACAAAAACTTGAAAAGAAACATCCTTAGCAAGCACTAATCATTTAAAGCAAAACCCTGAATCAAATCTAGAGAGGACAATAACGTTTTAGGTGTCTTAGTGAGTGAAAATGAATGGCTGTTTTATTTAGTTTTGAGCGTATTTCTTTTTAAAGACTAACTCCATCCCCTCGCTTCTCACCTCACAGAGAGTGTCTTAATCAACATATAGATTAACATGCCAGGCTTATCTCTAACCCCCACACCAAAAGCCAACTCCAACGTGTGTGTGTGTGTGTGTGTGTGTGTGTGTGTGTGTGTGTGTGTGTGTGTGTGTGTGTGTGAGTGTGTGTGTGTGTGTGTGTGTTAATTGTTCTTAAGGTAGGGGGTAGGTCCTTTTGGAGAAACCATCTCGAGTGAGCGAGAATTTGAAAGTACACAACCGAAAATCTGCCACTTCCTCACAGAGCCCCTCCTCCAGCACACATGAACGCGCTCACATGACCAAAAGAGGGCACGAGATAAGTTTATGCAAAGATCTCTGGCTGTAGGCATCTGACTCCCGCCCCGCTGAGGCATTCGTTTCTTGACTGGCACTCCGGACGGATGGCGGTATGTTGTCACAGGCGTCTCTTGGCCAATTTTTCATTTTTTGCAAGGTGACTTGGTAAGTAGAAATTACTGTCTTTTTAATTTGAGAATATTTCTATTTTTCACCTAATTCCCTCCCCCTATCTGATAGCCACAGAGCCCAAAAGGAAGGGGGTGGAGAAAGGGGGGGGGGGGGTTAGACAGTCTCACACATAACTTCAAAGAGACACCTAGATTAACATCAAAAGGCTTATAACACACCACCTCAATGGGCATAACATCACAGGCTAATTAGATTATACAACCCTGAGGGGACCAGACAGCGTAACTTCAAAGAGACTGCATTAATCAACACATCAAAGAAATAGACAACAAAGGCACTACCCTGGGGGGCTTTTCACACCTACCTGTTATCTCACATCAAAGAATTAGACTACAAGGGGGGACAGGGGCCAGACAACATAACTTCAAAGAGACTACCTTAATCAACACATCAAAGAATTAGACAACAAAGGCACTACCCTGGGGGGCTTTTCACACCTACCTGTTATCTCACATCAAAGGGTCTCGAACAATGGGAGGCGGGACTTAGCTCATTAACATGATTGTACCCAATCACATCAAAGGGTCTCGAACAATGGGAGGCGGGGCTTAGCTCATTTGCATAATTTGGGGTGTGTCACCGGTCACTTTTTTATGCATTCTAATGAGACGAAAGGGGCATTTGTACTACTACTAACAACATTTAATAATTACATGATATTATAAAAAAGTACTTACCACAATGGTTTGTGATGAGGTCTAAATCAATAAAGCTCAGAGCAGGAATGCCAGGATAGTTCATCATCTGTTTTCTCCAACTGTAGAGATCAGATCGCCTTATAAACCCTCAAATAACAATGCCCTGGTCATTGCCTCCAAAAAAAATGACCAATCGATTTAATCCTGAGAACCAACTGCTTTAAAAAAGATACCTTATCCAGGTGATTAACTATGCGTCTTTTGCCCCCCACAGAGTGAGACTCTGCCCCTGCATTGATCTTCATTAGGCAGAAAAGCCTTGTGTGTTTTTGTAAATGACTAATTTAATTTACCCTCAGACTGTTGATTAAGTATTTTAAGTGTTTACAGCTTTTTCTTTGTTCTGATCAGCCCCACTGGAGCCGGCCTGGTGTGAAGGGAGCAGAAACACATTTTAAAAAGAAACCTTTTTTTTGTTTTGCATACAGCAAAATTCTATTATTACCCCTCTCACATAACTTTATATGGGGCTTCCTTATAGGTGTGTAAAGTAATTATAAAAAAAAAAAGACAAAGATCATGGGGGCAATAGTATATTTTAAAATATTATTTCCCTCTTCAGAGAGACTTTCTTATAGTTAATAAAGTAATTACACATTTGTTCACAAGCCCTACAACTAGAGAGAATATCCTTAGGTATCACTATTAAAAACCTAAATAAGATCTTTTTAAATGAATATGTATACCCTCTTTGCAAACAGATACTTCATTGTAGTTAACAGTTTCACAAAAACTTATAAAGAAAACATGAGGAGCCCCTGTAAAAAAGTGAGAGTCTTTTTTGCCGTCAAAAAACTTTTTTGTTGCATACAGGACATTCTTGTGGTGTAAAGTAATTATAAAAAAGACAAAAAGATCATGTTTTTTTAAATTGTTTTATTTGTTTCCCTCTTTACGTATTTTGAAAAGTACACAACCGAAAATCTACCACTTCCTCACAGAGCCCCTCCTCCAGCACACATGAACGCGCTCACACAACCAAAAGAGGGCACAAGATAAGTTTGTGCACAGATCTCTGGCTGTAGGTGTCTGAACCCCGCACAGCTGTGGCATTCGTTTCTTGACTGGCGCTCCGGACGGATGGCGGTAAGTTGTCACAGGCGTCTCTTGACCATTTTTCTTTTTGCAAGGTGACTTGATAAGTGGAAATTACTGTCTTTTTAATTAGTTTGAGCATATTTCTATTTTCATCTAATTCCCTCCCCCACTATCTGCTAGCCTCATAGCCAAAGGAAGGGGTGGAGAAAGGGGGGGGGGGGGGTTAGACAGTCTCACACATAACTTCAAAGAGACACCTAGATTAACATCAAAAAGGCTTATAACACACCACCTCAATGGGCATAACATCACAGGCTAATTAGATTATACAACCCTGAGGGGACCAGGACAGCGTAACTTCAAAGAGACTGCATTAATCAACACATCAAAGAAATAGACAACAAAGGCACTACCCTGGGGGCTTTTCACACCTACCTGTTATCTCACATCAAAGAATTAGACTACAAGGGGGACAGGGGCCAGAAACATAACTTCAAAGAGACTACCTTAATCAACACATCAAAGAATTAGACAACAAAGGCACTACCCTGGGGGGCTTTTCACACCTACCTGTTATCTCACATCAAAGGGTCTCGAACAATGGGAGGCGGGACTTAGCTCATTAACATGATTGTACCCAATCACATCAAAGGGTCTCGAACAATGGGAGGCGGGCTTAGCTCATTTGCATAATTTGGGGTGTGTCACCGGTCACTTTTTTATGCATTCTAATGAGACGAAAGGGGCATTTGTACTACTACTAACAACATTTAATAATTACATGATATTATAAAAAAGTACTTACCACAATGGTTTGTGATGAGGTCTAAATCAATAAAGCTCAGAGCAGGAATGCCAGGATAGTTCATCATCTGTTTTCTCCAACTGTAGAGATCAGATCGCCTTATAAACCCTCAAATAACAATGCCCTGGTCATTGCCTCCAAAAAAAATGACCAATCGATTTAATCCTGAGAACCAACTGCTTTAAAAAAGATACCTTATCCAGGTGATTAACTATGCGTCTTTTGCCCCCCACAGAGTGAGACTCTGCCCCTGCATTGATCTTCATTAGGCAGAAAAGCCTTGTGTGTTTTTGTAAATGACTAATTTAATTTACCCTCAGACTGTTGATTAAGTATTTTAAGTGTTTACAGCTTTTTCTTTGTTCTGATCAGCCCCACTGGAGCCGGCCTGGTGTGAAGGGAGCAGAAACACATTTTAAAAAGAAAACCTTTTTTTTGTTTTGCATACAGCAAAATTCTATTATTACCCCTCTCACATAACTTTATATGGGGCTTCCTTATAGGTGTGTAAAGTAATTATAAAAAAAAAAGACAAAGATCATGGGGGCAATAGTATATTTTAAAATATTATTTCCCTCTTCAGAGAGACTTTCTTATAGTTAATAAAGTAATTACACATTTGTTCACAAGCCCTACAACTAGAGAGAATATCCTTAGGTATCACTATTAAAAACCTAAATAAGATCTTTTTAAATGAATATGTATACCCTCTTTGCAAACAGATACTTCATTGTAGTTAACAGTTTCACAAAAACTTATAAAGAAAACATGAGGAGCCCCTGTAAAAAAGTGAGAGTCTTTTTGCCGTCAAAAAACTTTTTTGTTGCATACAGGACATTCTTGTGGTGTAAAGTAATTATAAAAAAGACAAAAGATCATGTTTTTTTAAATTGTTTTATTTGTTTCCCTCTTTACGTATTTTGAAAAGTACACAACCGAAAATCTACCACTTCCTCACAGAGCCCCTCCTCCAGCACACATGAACGCGCTCACACAACCAAAAGAGGGCACAAGATAAGTTTGTGCACAGATCTCTGGCTGTAGGTGTCTGAACCCCGCACAGCTGTGGCATTCGTTTCTTGACTGGCGCTCCGGACGGATGGCGGTAAGTTGTCACAGGCGTCTCTTGACCATTTTTCTTTTTTGCAAGGTGACTTGATAAGTGGAAATTACTGTCTTTTTAATTAGTTTGAGCATATTTCTATTTTCATCTAATTCCCTCCCCCACTATCTGCTAGCCTCATAGCCAAAGGAAGGGGTGGAGAAAGGGGGAGAGGCCTGGGTTGGTAGGGGGGTAGACAGTCTCACGCATAACTTCAAAGAGACACCTAGATTAACATCAAAGGCTTATAACACACCACATCAAAGGGCAAAACATCAAAGGCTAATTAGATTATACAACCCTGAGGGGACCAGACAGCATAACTTCAAAGAGACTGCCTTAATCAACACATCAAAGAATTAGACAACAAAGGCACTACACAGGGGGGCTTTTCACACCTACCTGTTATAACAACTCATATCAAAGGCTTAGACTACAAAGGGGTGTGAGGGGGCAGGGGGCCAGACAACATAACTTCAAAGAGACTACCTTAATCAACACATCAAAGAATTAGACTACAAAGGGGTGTGAGGGGACAGGTGGCCAGATAACATAACTTCAAAGAGACTACCTTAATCAACACATCAAAGAATTAGACTACAAAGGGGTGTGAGGGGACAGGTGGCCAGACAACATAACTTCAAAGAGACTGCCTTAATCAATACATCAAAGAATTAGACAACAAAGGCACTACACAGGGGGGCTTTTCACACCTACCTGTTATCTCACATCAAAGGATCTCGAACAAAGGGAGGCGGGACTTAGCTCATTAACATGATTGTACCCAATCACATCAAAGGGTCTCGAACAATGGGAGGCGGGACTTAGCTCATTTGCATAATTGGTGGTGTGTCACCTGTCACTTTTTATGCATACTAATGTGATTGAAGCGGGATTGTTACTACTACTTATACCGGAACTAAAGTGGGAAAAGTACTGTATTTGACTAAAATATACATATACAAAATTGAATGATAATCCATCATTCCATTTTTATGTCAATAACGGAGATTTCATATTAGCTGCTACGATAGCTACTAGAGCAGGGGTCACCAACCTTTTTTAGGATGAGGGCTACTTTCAAAAAATAAAACAAGTCGGGGGCTACTTTTACTCCTCTTTTTTTTGTTTTTTGCAGTGTATATATTTAGCACATTTTAACATTATTATATGCTTACCTTTAACCTTTGTGTGCTGTTTGGGTCTGTGGGACCCGTTTTCAGTGTTTACTAAAAGAACATGTATTCAATTTAATTATTTTAACCTGCTCTATTTGGGGGTAGACCTCACATCCTCTAGAGGGGGCCTCACATCCTCCAGGGGGGACCTCACCTCCTCTAGGGTGGTCCGGGGGCATGCACCCCCGGGAAGATTTTTCCCGGGGTGCATGCCTTAATTATAAGGTATAATTATTAAGTAAATACAGTAACAGTGGCAAACATATCGCCGCCTAACAAATATCATGGTGTTTAAAGAGCTCCAGCATGAATTGGAATTAACACATTAAACCAAGTATTTTCTGTTAATTAAAACAACCTCTTCAGGGTCACCATTGATCGGTGGCAAGTCATAAAATATTTTTGAGCAAAACAAATGGGGAACTCATCAGTGTGTAGCTACATGTGTCACACATTGCATGTGTTGAATTCACACTATTACTGGCACCTATCTTGTGTCCTCAAAGATGTAGGGTCATTACAGTATGGACACACACCCTTCACACTTTCCTTTGAGCTGCACTCACCAATGAAGATCAAGTACAGCAGAGGAGAAACTTTGGAGAGAGCATCTCAGTTAAGATGTAAAGCCTCTCTGTGCTACAGACTACAGAGTGCTGTTCCATCCTCAGGCTTTTCTGCTTAAAATAGTTAAACAAGAAATGTGATTGTTTGCCAAAAGCTTTTGGAAATACAGCAATGATCTGGCTGCATTAAAAATACCAAAAAGCAGTGAGGTGCTTCAGGAGAAACTCAACACTGGTCTACATGTTCCAGTCTATAGCACTCTGAGATGCTATTTTGTAAAAAGTGCAACCTTAGACGTACATTTCTTGGAATTGTTTTTTTTCTCCTAAATTATTTAAGAATTTCAGGCGAGTTCTACAGAAATCATTTGAGTTAAGAGCAGACGCAACATATTTTTTACCAAATAATTATTTTAAAACACTTTTTAATCTGAAAGTTCAGCAGATCAGTGCATTGAACTTTAAAATGCAACATAAAGGATGAATTTTCCTGTAATTATTCTGGTGATTTTACATGTTAGAAAGTAATATTGTAAATTTGAACATTAGCAGGTTAGCATCAGAGCTCTATTTTTTTCATTTTGAAAGTGCAATACAATTATTTGTATTGCATATTTTGTATTTAATTTCTTACTATATTAATTGACAAATGATCAGGACCTCAATATTGATCAAAAATAATGGTGATTATAATTTGGGCCATAAGCGAGTGTGATAATGTGTATTCAGTGTGCACACAACTGTTCGTTTGGATATTTGAAAGGTGTATTATAATATTTTAACATATTTGATATAATTTCAATTCCAATTTAATTCATATAAGCCTCCCTGACATAAGAAATCCAAATGTAACCCCAGATTATATAAAGATGTTATACATATATTAAATCAACCACTTGTTCCAGAGGATATACTGTCTCTATAACGCTTATATACTCTTTCTACTGAATAGTACAACTGAGGCATTTAAAAAGTTCTCCTTTCACAACTGAGAGTGGAGAGGTCTTGCTGTCTTTCCAAAATGAACAGGTCACTGTGCTGTGATTCTCAGTTCTATTTCCAGTCATAATGGCCTCACCGCACATGGTGAAGGTCCTAGTCAAATACCATTCAAATCAGTGGAGATGGAGCCTGGTCTGTGGCCTTTGAGAGGATGCCATTTTGGTGGAAATGTGCAGCCCGACCAGCTGCCGGTGCCTAGGGCCTGTCTGCGCTTTCAAACTGAGTTTTGACATTTTTTTATTTGGGCCTTTACAGTCCCTTGTGAGGGAATAAAGCTCCTGCATAGAGTAGTAGCTCCCAGACACAATGTTCCACTGTAAGAAAGTGTAAAATAGCAGTTTTGCAGATACAGGTCCAACTATTTTGTCATGTGCAGGAGGTAATCAGGACACATGGGATGTGCACTTTCAGACTCTCTACCCTCCAGTGGTTGTTTCTCCTCAGTAAATAATTCCACTTGTCCTTATATTCACATGACAAATAAGTGTATCCTAAAACATCAATAGTTGTCATATTAATATGTTTACCCTGTATTTTTGACAAGCCAACAGATACACAGCCAGCTTAATATTAGCAACTGATGAAGTTGCCAACATTGTGTTCCAGTATTTAACTGACATTCTTCTCATTAGTCATAGAACTGATGGTCAGAGCTCCTCAAGCCCCACGCTGAGAGTTATTAGAGGAGATAGGCTTGGAGTTTTAACAAAGCAGCAGTAACTGAACGATGGGACAAAACTGAAGAAGATTCTCCTCTGTGAACAATTAATGCTGGAAATAAGATGTCAGAATCCCCTCTTGGGAATCCTCTGCAATCTTCAGTAGTGAACATGTTCTTTCATGTTCCCTTTTAGAGCGTGTCAGGAGACAGGGGAGAATCAATTATCTCCTATATTGATCAGAAGCTTCCGTCAGTTTTAAAGCTTCCAGATGAAAGGCGTTGACTCTTTAATTGAAACATTTGCTGTGTGTTATATGCAGGTCCTCTGGCAGCTGTTGTATAGAGCCTGCTTTGCATTTTCTATCTGCTTATTGACGTCTTGTCACCCTGCAGCAGCAAGTTAAATGCTAAGAGGATTAAGGCCCCATTTACACGGGAACGGAAACGAAAATGAACCAAATTCGATATCAAAAAAGTCTTCCGTTCACACGGAATCGGCTCAATAAACGTGTCCGTTCACACGAGACCGCTCGACCCGCTGGAGACGCTGTAGTACATATGCCGGGCCTGTAAGTGGCGCTGTACTTCCGCCACAAAATACACCAAAAGCAGTGAAGAAGACTTCCCGAGCATGGTTGCCCTTCTGTTTATTGTCCGCGGTGGATTTAGCAGCAGAGGTGGGGAGAGGCAGGGCTCTGGCTGTTTCTCTTTTTCTCCCTCCCCGAGGTAAGCGTATGCTCCTGCTGTAAATCTCCCCGGTAGTCCAACAGCAGATGAAAAACACCCACCTCTCCGCCTCTTCCAAGGGACGAGGGACGTGTGCGGCAGAGTTTCCGTTCTCTCTCTCCTGTCCGATCTAGCTGGAGGCTCCTGCTGGGTGCACTGTCCTGCGAGATACCGGGACCTGGCTCGAAACAGTTGGTTGTTGTTGTTGGCGAAACACATCAGCAATGATGCGGGTGACACGGGGGTGAGCAGGAGAGGTGGGGAGAGGCGGGGATATGGCTTACACACTGAGCCGTTTGACCCCCCAGAGCGTTCCGTCCGCAGATCTACCCACCTTGAGACCCGTTATCGTTTGAGGGGTCCGTTTCCGCGGTTCCGTTACGGCCTCGTGTGAAAGAACCGTCTATACCAGGGGTTCCCAACCTTTAGTGTGCCAAGGACCGGCAGATACATAAAAGTGAATGCTGGGAAAATGAGGAGAAGGCGCATTATGAAGGAGATGTGTGTGTGGGTGTGGGTGTGTGACACTGGCATTTGTTTTCATAAGATATTATGATTGGTGACCGGACATCTCCTTCATAAAACGAGTAATACAGGGAATAATCGGGCAGTTCGATATGTGTAGAGGTGTGTGTGTAGAGGTGTGTGTGGTTAACACGTAGCAGCCTGCAGTCACTCTTAAGCTGTTCTGAAGAAGGTAAACACAGCGAAGGCGGTTTTTCGTAGTAGCCAAACAGTGGAACTACAACTTCCGTGTCAATCCTCCTCTGATGCCTTTGTGCCCAATCAGGCTTTTTCCCTTTGACTTAAATTGGGTAAGAGATGTCTGTCAATCTGCGGATAGTCTTTCTTGAGGTTACCACCCAGTATGAACACTTGAAGTGCATTAAATGGATGATTATGCCATAAAGTGATTTAATTTTAAAGCTCCGCAACGTTTGTTTCACTCTCATAGCGTTGTTTTTAGGTGAAGTTGTTTTCAGAAACAAAGCTCAAAAAGCCTATTTGCTCTACAGTGTTTGCTGTGGTGTAGAGTCTACACCACAGCAAACAGGCACAGTGAGAGGCTAGCTGCTGAACTTATTTAGATTCTTCGTAGGAGTTGGTGGAGACCATAAACAGAGCTTAAAGAGAAAGACAATTGGAAAACCAAAAATATCCCCCTGACATATACTGTTTTAACTGCAGGTGGGGCATTACAGTTAAAATGGGCTCTGTAAATTATTTTGGTTATGGGATTCATGATAGATATTTCAAACTCTGTTTATAAACTCTTTTATAGACTCTTTTATCTAATAGTGTTATATTTTTCCCTTTTTTGTCTTTATCTTCACTTTTGCTGTAACAATTTAAATGTCTGTGTAATTTTTGTGGGACAAATAAAGCAAGAGAACATTAAAGTCTGGCAGTGGCTCAGTCCGTAGGGGGTTGGACTGGGAGCTGTAGGGTCTCCGGTTCAAGTCCCCGAACAGACCTAAAATATGGAGTGTGGACTGCTACTTGGAGAGGTCCCAGTTCACCTCCTGCCCTGCAGTGGTGCCCTTGAGCAAGGCACTGGACACCCCCCTTCCCTCCTCACTCCCAATGCTCCCCGGGCACTGTACAATAGCTGCCCACTGCTCCTAGTACTAGACTCCTGGTACTAGGATGGGTTAAATGCAGAGACCACATTTCACTGTGTGTGCTGTGTGCTCTGCATGTGTGACCATTAAAGAGGGTTTCATCCCTCCCAATATATATATATATATATATAATGGTTTTTGAACATTGCTGAATGTAGACATATTCTAGTAGGAACACAAAATACAAAAATGAATTTGAAAAGTTAGGTAATATGGTTATTTAATATTTCAAATTAGTTTAAAAGGGCTTATACTTTGTCAACAGTTTCATAACAGATGCCTCATTATTTTAGTCTTACTCCACTCTAATGTCCATTAAGTCTCACAGCAGAGATCAATGATCTTGATGGTTGAAATGATGCCTTTGGTTTCTGATGCAAATCAACATTTCTGGAAATGTAGAGGTTTTTTAGTCTGCACATACTGTACCTAAATATAACATGCTGCTCGCCTCTCTTTGTACCTTCAGAGGCCTGTGTGCAAAAGTCTGTGTGTGAAAATATGTGCAATAAAAAAGAGAATTCATAATGCAGGTGATGCTTCCTGGTAATAACGTGTGTGCAGTGGAGGTGGTAGTAACTCCTGACCCTATTAAATTAATTAAGCCCCAGCTTATCATGATGGAGGGACAGAGAGAGAAAAATGAGCATGGTGGAGTGTGGAAGTACTCCCTCTGAAAGCCCCTCGCTGATGAGGCCAGAGACTCGGCACACCGAACAAACGCATAACTTATTAAATTAGTGTCGGTCTCCACGGGATGCTCAATAATTGTCCTCCATGTCATTAAATGTAGCCTGCTTTTGGCTGCGCTTCACAGGCTGCTGCAGCCAGCCATGTGCAAGGGTCCACAGCCACTGATATCTGCATGCACTGGCCTTGTGTGTGTCTGTGTGTGTTCAAGCATAATGTAGCGTCCCAAGGCTAGGGAGGACGCCAATAAAAGGATACATCCTGGGTATTATACTGGTAGTTCTGTTTATCGTGATTTATTTTAGATAAAACATTTGACTCACATAGTACATTTAAATGTTTTATTATATAAGTAAATGTATAGGTAGGTGTCTCTTTATGGAGGGCTGTGAATCAGGGACTAGCATGGTCGTCCACTTATTGCAGGGATGGGGGGTTCAATCCTCTGTTCCTCCTGTTCACTTGTCTTTTGCACCTTATTTAGGTTGCATGGTAGTTCCAGCATTGAAACATGATAAGCTTAAACACTGATTTTAAATGTTGACCTCTGAAGACAGTGGATGATGTAGTTAAACTGTTGGCTTGATAATCTCAATGAGTGTCTTGGGTTTCCAAGTGCTCCAACAGTTTAAGCATCTATATCATAACATTTCTGGTTCATACAGTTACAAACTCATAGCTGTAGCAAACATGAAGGGTGTAGTTCAACATAGCCAGGCTTTCTTTGAGTTAGCTTAGTCTTTGCAACAATAGCCTCAGTATAACCTCAGTGTGACATTATAAAGCAGGAGTGAAAAACTAAATTTTGTGGCAGGCCACATCAGCATTATGGGGCCGGTTGTAAAACTATATAAATATACATCTATAAATATATAAATATATAATATATATAAAATAATGTATTATATTACATTATTGCCTCTGCATTGGATTATTATCGGATAGGGTAATAACTTCATAATTAACTACGTCTGAAAGCAGAAGTCAAGGTCAAATAATTACAAGTCTCTTCAGAGGCATGTCACAAAATGAGATGCATTTATGGCCAACGTGCTTCTGTAAAGCAGCATGTAACCGTATAATAAACATATTATATTCTTTGCAAGCTCTTGCGGACCACATACAATGAAGTTGCGGGCCTGATTTGGCCCACATTTTTTAATCAGTGCTCTATTATCAGCAGTGTAAAAAAAAGGCTTCAGGAAGTCAGCATCGAAACAAGTCATGTTTTTATTGTATTTATACCATCAATCAATCAATCAATGTTTATTTATATAGCCCAATATCACAAATGTTACATTTGTCTCAGTGGTCTTCACAGTTTGTACAGAATATCAGTATCACAATACGAGACCCTCTGTCCTTAGACCCTCACATCGTACAAGAAAAACTTCCAAAGAAACCCACAGTTTAAAGGGGAAAATGGGATAAACCTCAGGGAGAGCAACAGAGGAGGGATCCTTCTCCCAGGACGGACAGACATGCAATAGATGCCATGTGAATTGAAAAAAAATACATTTACAACATAGGTAGTCCAAATGTTTGGAAATGCATGTGTCTATAATAATCAATCAATCAATGTTTATTTATAT
The DNA here is from genome assembly GCA_028583405.1 of Pogonophryne albipinna. NCBI lineage: Eukaryota > Metazoa > Chordata > Actinopteri > Perciformes > Artedidraconidae > Pogonophryne > Pogonophryne albipinna. The sequence continues at coordinate 3,046,685 of CM053244.1, read as the reverse complement.
AGCCCAATATCACAAATGTTACATTTGTCTGAGTGGACTTCACAGTTTGTACAAAATATCAGTATGACAATACGACACCCTCTGTCCTTAGACCCTCACATCGTACAAGGAAAAACTTCCGAAGAAAACCCACAGTTTTAAAGGGAAAAATGGGAGAAACCTCAGGGAGAGCAACAGAGGAGGGATCCCTCTCCCAGGACGGACAGACGTGCAATAGATGCCGTGTGTAAATTGAAAAGATAATACATTTGCAACATAGGTAGTCCAAATGTTTGGAAATGCATGTGTGTATAATAGGAAGATGAATCCACGAGGATATCCATCCAGGACCTATGATCCATGACCACAGCCACGACTCAAGATCCAGGGCTCGCGATGCAGGACACAGGACCGCAGGATCATCCATGACTCCGGATCCCAGCGTATATAGACACCAAAAAGAAAGAAATTTGGGGAAGCTGGGTTAATCGGAACATGAGAGTACACAGGTATAGACAGAGAGAAGGAAGAAGTAAGATGTCCCCCAAACAAACTAAGCCTATATCAGCAAAACTAGGGGCTGAATCTAATCAGCCCTAACTATAAGCTTTATCAAAAAGGAAGGTCTTAAGCGCACTCTTAAAAACGAATAGGGTGTCTGCCGCCCGAACACAAACTGGAAGCTGATTCCACAAATGTGGAGCTTGATAAGAAAAGGCTCTGGCTCCCATTGTACTTTTAGAGACTCTAGGATCAACCATTTAACCCTGCATTCTTGGAACGCAATGCCCTAGTAGGACAGTAGGGTATAATGAGTTCTTTAAGGTAAGATGGCGCCTGCCCATTAAGGGCTTTGTAGGTGAGAAGAAGAATTTTAAATTCTATCCTGTGTTCTATAGGGAGCCAGTGTAAGGCAGCCAGAACAGGAGTAATGTGGTCCCTTTTCCTAACTCTGGTTAGTACACGAGCTGCAGCATTTTGAATCAGCTGAAGCGACTTGACTGACTTCTTGGTATACCCTGATAATAAAGAGTTACAATAATCCAGCCTTGAAGTAACAAATGCATGGACTAGTTTCTCTGCATCGTTTTGAGGCAAGATATGCCTGATTTTTGCAATGTTACGTAGATGGAAGTAGGCGGTCCTTGAAATTGATTTTATGTGGGCGTTAAAGGATAAATCCTGATCAAATATAACACCAAGATTCCTTACAGTCTCACTGGAGGCCAAATTAATGCCATCCATAGTTAGTATATCTTTAGATAATTTGTTTCGTAGATTCTTCGGGCCAAGTACAATAACTTCAGTTTTGGTCGTGTTTAACATCAAAAAGTTTAAGGTCATCCACGTTTTTAAGTCCTTGAGGCAGTCTTGAATTTTATTTAGATGATTAATTTCATCAGGCTTGATTGATAAATATAGTTGAGTATCATCTGCATAACAATGAAAATTTACAGAATGATTCCTTATAATATTGCCTAACGGAAGCATATATAATGTGAACAAAATAGGTCCGAGCACTGAGCCCTGTGGTACTCCATGGCTAACTTTGGTTTGCGTGGAAGATTTATCATTGACACGTACAAACTGAGAGCGTTCAGATAGATAGGACCTAAACCAGCCTAAAGCAGTTCCCTGTATGCCAACTAAGTGCTCTAGTCTTTGCAATAAGATATCATGATCGATAGTATCAAATGCAGCACTGAGATCGAGCAAAACAAGAATAGAGACAAGTCCCTTGTCGGAGGCTATTAGAATGTCATTTGTGACTTTAACCAGAGCTGTCTCTGTGCTATGATGTGTTCTAAAGCCAGACTGAAAATCTTCAAATAAATCATTGTTTTTTAAGTAATCACACAACTGTTTTGCGACTGCTTTCTCAAGAATTTTTGAGAGGAACGGAAGATTAGAAATAGGTCTATAATTGGCTAAAACCTCTGGATCGAGGTTGTGCTTTTTAAGAAGCGGTTTTATCACTGCTACTTTGAATGATTGTGGAACATAGCCTGATAATAAAGACATATTCATAATATTTAATAAAGAAGTGTTAATTAATGGAAAAACTTCCTTCAACAGCTTAGTTGGAATTGGGTCTAACATACACGTTGATGGTTTAGAAGAGAGAATCATTGAATTTAATTGTTCAAGGTTAATGGCTGAAAAGCATTCTAGTTTACTATCTAGTGTAATATTAGAACTTACGTTTCCGGGAGCTGTTGATAACACTATACTGGTCAAAGGCAAGAGGTCATTAATTTTGTTTCTAAGAGTAACAATTTTATCGTTAAAAAAGCACATAAAATCATTACTACTGAGTGCTATGGGAATAGAAGGCTCAATCGAGCTATGGCTCTCTGTCAGCCTGGCTACAGTGCTGAAAAGAAATCTTGCATTATTCTTATTCTCATCTATTAATGAAGAGTAGTAGGCTGCTCTCGCTTTACGCAGTGCTTTCTTATATTCATTGAGAGTAATATGCCAAATTAAACGAGATTCTTCAAGTTTAGTGGAACGCCATATCCTTTCAAGTTGTCTCGACTTTTGCTTTATTTTGCGGGTTTCGGCATTATGCCATGGAGCTAATCTATGTTGTTTTATTTTCTTCCTTTTCAAAGGAGCAACAGAGTCTAATTTTATTCGCAGCGCATCTGTAGCATTATCAACAACATGATCAATTTGGGGTGGTGTACATTTTGTATAAGTTTCCTCCCCTACATGCAGACATGCTATCGAGTTAAATATTGGTGGAATCTCTTCCTTAAATTTGGCTATAGCACTAACAGATAGGTTTCTGCTGCAGGAGCTTTTGACTAATGCTTTGTAGTCTAGTAACAGTACTTCAAAAGTTACTAAGAAATGGTCGGATAAAGCAGGATTATGCGGTTCGACTAATAGTTGCTCAATTTCAATACCATAAGTCAGAACAAGGTCGAGAGTGTGATTATAGCAGTGGGTTGGTTTATTTACACTCTGACAGAAACCAACGGAATCTAATATAGAGTTAAATGCAACAGTAAGGCTATTTTTATCATCGTCAACATGAATATTAAAGTCACCTACGATAATTACTTTATCTGTTTTAAGTACCAAAGTTGATAAAAACTCAGAGAATTCTGATAAGAATTCTGAATAAGGACCTGGTGCACGGTACACTGTAACAAATAAGATTGGCTGCAAAGTTTTCCAGGTCGGATGCGTAAGACTAAAAACGAGACTTTCAAAGGAGGTATAATTTAATTTTGGTTTAGTATTGATAAGTAAACTTGAGTCAAAGATTGCTGCAACTCCACCTCCTCGGCCCGTGCCTCGGGCAATATGAGTATTGATATGGCTGGGTGGAGTGGCCTCATTTATGCTGACATATTCTTCATGTCTCAACCAAGTTTCAGTGAGACAGCATATATCAATATTATAATCTGATATTAAATCATTTACCAATATTGCTTTAGATGCTAGAGATCTTATGTTTAAGAGACCACATTTAATATTCCTGTTTTGTTGCACTGTAGTAGTTGTTACATTTACTTTTATTAGGTTATTATGTATGACACCTCTATTAGGTTTACCTTAAATTGTCCTAACAATATTGGGTATTTTATTGGGTTCGGGATTCCTATGGATGACTGCCTAGGAGAGAGCGCAGAGAAGCGTGTAAGACTGCGACTCCGCCTCCTGGTCTCAACTCCAGTTTGTCATGGATTAAGTCCACAAAGCCCTGAAATGTTTGCCGAAATGAGATCTGCACCTTCCAAAGTAGGATGAATGCCGTCTCTCTTAATCAGACCAGGTTTTCCCCAGAAGGCTGTCCAATTATTTACGAAGCCCACATTGTTTGCTGGGCACCACCAAGACAACCAGCGCTGAAATGATGACATGCGGCTATACATGTCATCATTGATCAGATTGGGGAGGGGACCAGAGAAGATTACGGTGTCCGACATTGTTTTAGCATAACTACACACCGACTCCACATTAAGTTTGGTGCATTCTGATTGGCGTAAACGAACATCATTACCACCGACGTGAATAACAATCCTACTGTATTTACGTTTATTTTTAAGTTTAAGATGCGCCTCAACGTCGCCCGCTCTGGCCCCCGGAATGCATGTGACTGTGGAGGCTTTGGTCTCTAAATTCATGTGTCTCATAATAGAGCTACCAATAACCAGAGTTGGCTTCTCAGCGGGTGTCTCGCTGAGTGGGGAATATCTGTTAGATACGTGAACGGGTTGGTGGGGACCTGCGGGTTTCGCGTTATGCCCCTTCTGAACAGTCACCCAGTCTCCCTGCTGCTCGGGAGTTGCCGGGGGACGGCTAATAGGAGCTATCTTTTGCCGGTCCGCATAACATGGGCTATACTGTAGCTGAGTTACTTTCTAAGATGCGGAGCCGGGCTTCTATGGCTATGATTCCCGCCTCCAACCTAACAACTATACTACATTTAACACATGTATCGGTACCAGTAAAGGAGGTAGGGAAGTAACCAAACATGAGACAGTTAGAGCAGGGAATAGCACCCGAGGGTGAGGAAAGAGCCATGGCTAGCTATCAAGCTAAAGTAGCTACCGTTAGCAAACCCGAAAAGAGTGTAGGCAACTGTGGAGTTACAGTCGCTAAGAGAAGGAGAGTTGTGAGTGCTTAAGCTGTCGTAACGTGTGATTACAACGTCAGGTAGTTGCCGTCATCAAGAGTTTTAAAAAGATCGATTAAGTTAAGATAATAAGCTATCAGCAACAGAACAGGCACACGGGATACCCGGAGATGACAATGACAACAACAACCGGAAGTTACAACATGCTTACCGCAATAGTGGTCCGTGTAGAAACTGTGAAATAAGAAGATGAATCCATGAGGATGTCAACAATCCTGTGGGAGCCATCAAGGAAGTAGTATGATGAGAGTCAGGCAGGACCACAGAGACAGGTTCAGCCACAACTCAAAATCCAGGACTCAGGATGCAGGACTCAGGATACAGGACTCAGGATCCAGGACTCAGGATGCAGGATCCAGGACTCAGGACCACAGCAACAGGCACAGCCACAACTCAGGATCCAGGACTCAGGATCCAGGACTCAGGATCCAGGACTCTGGAACCGAACTGTTATATTGCATACTTCCACTCCGGAGCGGCACACCTTGCTTACCCACTAATCTTGCTTTGTCATTCTCCCCTCTGATGTAGGAAACCTCCAATTACAGTTTACTGTTCTGTTGCATGCATGTATGATGGTGAACAGGAACTAAAGATTACACTTGATAAAATATTAAACTGTTTTTCACTTAGATGAATTCAACCATGGTGCAGTTTTGTTCCCAACTGAGAGGACAAAGTGTTCCCTGGTTTACCTGGTTCCAGACCTCGGAATATAACAAATGGTTCAGTGATTAAAATAGACCTGATGTTGTGCCATGTGATGGGTTTTGGAGGAACAATCAACCTCTAAGGATATAGGAACTTGTAAGAATTAAGGAAAAGTACATTCCTATATAGCTAGCTGCCTATAACCATGCATAACTATTACAGATTAACGCTGGATGAGATGCTGCCAGTCAACTAACAAGTCTTAAACCGACATATTTATTTGAACTATGTGAAAAACAGATAGTTAACCGTTACCAGCTTCTGGCTTGACTTACAATTATGTTGTAGGTGATATGTAATCCCTGCTTCTCAAAAGCAAAAATAAAAGACAAGAAAACCCTCCTCCCAACAAACCACTTAATAATAATAATAGTATATAATATTTTTATAGCGCCTTTCTGGAAACCCAACTGTGTCCCCACTTGAACACAATATCATGCTAGAATATTATCGATTTACACGGAAAACCACAAACAAAACTTGTAGTATTGGTAACCCATCAGGGTACTGATTTATCTCTATGCTGTGGGATATTGATGGCATCAAGGAAACTTTAAATAATAACTTGAATTAGTGGATCTGGTTTCTCATCACACATGACAGATAGTGTTACATGACAAGTTTGATACCGTCATTTGTAGCTTTGAAAAATAATATCTTGCAATTAGGTTGAAGCATGTAATTACAATCCTGTAAAAGAAGTGAATTGGTGTTTGTGGAATCAATGTTGTTCATCATCAAATAATGAGGCATGGAAAAGGCCTGCTTTAGTTTCAGTTGAAAAGTATTATGTTCAGGAGTTGAGCTTCAGAGAATTGCTTCAACATGCTAATGCCCTCCTTTTATATCGGGTCTCTCACTGCGTCTGACATGATGAGGAAAAACTGCCTTTTAAATTGGAGCGTCCTGCAGCGTTTGCTGGGGGAAAGAGACCGCTGGGATCAGACCTGTTTTAACCGTTAGCGCCCCGGTGGAGATCTGACAGGTATCCATAACCCTTACCTTTCTAATCGGATCAAATTCAGCTGAGCTCTATGCTCTTTTTTGCCAACAGCCTGCTTCACATTCTTATAACACCCATTTGTACAAAGGCATGCTGAATGATTCATGGGGCCCAGAGGTTGGGAACGTGGCAGGGATGATAGATGTTTCTGTATCAGGATCCTGACTGAACAGTTTCCAGACTAATATATATGTATTTGACAGTGCTGTTGAAGAGCAGCTGTCAGTTACCTGTAGAATGTGTGCCTCCTCTGAGCTCCCCCTGTTTCAGACACTGTGATCTAACAACCCTTTTCCTCTTCTTGTCACCATATCATCTTCTTGTTTGTCCATTGAGCACCACATGACAATAACTCTCTCTGTAGGATGAAGGCTAATGTCAAGACAGAGAGGGAAACAGTGGAACAAACACTCGGGTAGAGAGACACCAAACTGTGAGATGATGAAAAAGGGAATGAGTGATGGTGTGAAACAGAAAAGTGAGAAGAATGATGAAGAACGCGAGCTGTGGCGAGCTATAAATAATCAGGAGGTTGGACGAAGAGGGGGAAAAAGACTCGACAATTAAAGCTGCTAAATGATGTGCAGCTCAGTGACAGGACGGGAGGATGTTTCCACCCAAATAAACAAACAACGAGAAGAAGACGAGGGAAAGTCTGAGGGAGAGACTCTGGGAGCTGATAATGAGGACTCGCCTGAAAACAATGAAACACTTCTTGACACAAATCTGCAGAGGGGGATTCAGACACATTCTGTTAATCAGCATGGCTAATTAGTCGCAATGCAACAATAATTAATTAAAAAAGTGATATTTGAATTAATTATTGATTACATTAATTAATTCAGAGGGGGTAAGGGAGGGGTCTGGGAGTAATTAAGATAAATGGTAAATGTGTTGGTAATTAGGATTGGAGCGAGGTGATGATGATAATGATGTAAGGACAGGATGCCAGCAGACTGTCAGGCGGCTCTCCATTCATCAGAGCAGAGAGATGGATGATAGACGGGGAGAGAATAATGCTTCCAGGAGCATTATTCAGCTGGTGCTAATCAGCTGGGAGCCGTGCACTCTGTTTCCGTAGTGTTCTTACTAATGAGAGCCTATTGATTGTGTAGCCCCCGCCCGGCCCCTCGCTTTGATCCGAGCTCTGAATCACTGGTTAGCACTCCGCTGGACGGACACATACACGTCCCTGCTGATGATTACAACAAGAGCAGACTCAAGACTCCTGCCTTCTCTCTATGTCGACGCACGAGATATCTCCAGAGCCACGCCCACATTTGGATCAGCAGGTGTGAGATGTGGCCCTAGAGCTGCAGTCTACAATATGACACAAATCAACATTACTGTCAAGGCAAGAATTAGGTCCATCTGACTCAAACCACATCAAACTAAACAACAATAAAATCCAAAGACCCTTCAAGTGGCTACCAAGACTGGATACTGAAAGATGGGACAGATTTATAGACCACTACCAAAGATATTCAGTCATCTGAGCAGACAAATCAAATATGAATAATAAGCGTATTATAACTTATGATCAAACAACATTGTATTTCATTAAAGCTGTGTCAGGACCTCGACACAAACTGATGAACCCAAATGCACGACCCAGAGACAAAGTCTTGAATGTAATAAAATGTATTTATTAAATCCAATGATCAGGAAATCCCTCTTAACAGAGTAGGTGGTGGAATACATAAAAAGCGCTCACAAGGAGGAAAAAACTAGGCATAACAAAAAGAGAACTTGAGAAAAAACTTAAGCCTACAAAAATATACAAAATAAAATAACCTGACATGAGAGAAAGCAATCCTTTCTGAGTAGAGGCTTGGCACGACCATTCGGGGAAACAAACAAGACGAACTGACACAGGACAGGGGAGAGACTGGACTATTTAAACATGAGGTGAGTGGGAACAGGTGGAAACAATCCAGCCTGTCCTCCTACAAAAAACGACCATATAGGCCGATTGTTCAAGCCCTTATTATGACCCAGAGACACGTTTAAAAGTGTATGTTGTTTCTTACACGACCACTAGAGCACCTCTAGTGGTCGTGTAAGAAACAACATGCTCCCGGTCCGTTCATTGCAAACGCTCCGGAGGGACGTTTATTCACAAATAACCCTCTCTGGAAAATCCTAAATTGTGGAATAGTTTGGCCATTAAAATGCTTTTTGATTCGATTTCTGGCGAGAAGTGTATATTGTATTCTTAGAATCCACGTCCAGTCGATGTGTAGGATCTATAGTTTGATAGATATTACGAAGATGATTTGAGGTCTCGCCAGGATAACGTGTATGCAGCTTCCATGTAAAGTTAGCGTGGGTAAAAACAGTTTTTCCGGTCTCGAAGTTTTCATAATAAAACCAGATATATTCCCCTCACTGTCAAATGATTACACAGTGATATCTGCATTACTCATCCACTAAAAAACATCAGTTTATCCTTGTTAATTACACAATATTGATTGGTTTAAATTGTGTACAATGCTTTTGTGTTTTTAACCTTCGATTCAGAGAAACAAATAGTTTTAGACACTACAGTTTCCGAAGGCACTACACTACCCAGAATCCCCAGCTATCGTTTGGAACTACAATATCCCCCTTGCTTTACAAACCCCGTGATTAGTCATCAAGCCCTGTGATTGGATGTTGGAATGGCAGTGCGGCAAGGTTACGCTGAGGGTCAAACAGCTCTATGAAATGGAATGGAACCACGGCAGACTTTCCAACACTGGAATTGGACGGGTCCAAACCCCGGCCCACAATTAGAAGTTGCCAGTATTAAACTGTGTACCCCCTGGAGGTTTAGGGGATACGAAACACATACAAATCCGAAATGAGCTACCTCCTTGCCTTACCACAGCATCTGGCACTATATCGAACAGGGCCGCTATTTTAAATTGTTTTAATGAGCATTTTGTGTCCTGTGGCTCTCTGTTCGATTCTGTTACAAACTCTGCTACTGTGAACACCACAGTCTGTGACTCTGAAAAACGTAGTTTGGAAAACCCTTTCAGTTTTTCTCCATTTACTATTGAAGTCGTTCATGAAGCCTTAACCAAGTTAGATCCTAAGAAACAGGCTGCTCCGGACAACTTAGAACCTTTCTTTTTAAAGATAGCTGCAGATTTTATTGCACCACCTCTTACTTCTCTTTCTAACCTCTCGCTCAGCACGAACACAATTAAAAAAATATGGAAGTTAGCTTATGTCCTTCCTCTACTAAAAGGTGGGGAGGCCACTTTATTAAATAATTATAGGCCCATCTCTAAATTGTCAGTTCTGGCCAATGTTCTTGAAAGCCTAGTGAGTGAGCAGGTAAAGGTGTTTTTATGTAAAAATGACATCCTATGTAAACATCAGTCAGGCTTCAGAAAGCAACATAGCACCATCACTGCGACAATGAAAGTGGTGAATGACATTGCGGGTATGTTAGACAAAAAGCAGAGTTGTGCAACTCTGTTTATTGATCTTTCCAAAGCTTTCGATACCGTCAATCATCATATCCTGAAGCAGAGGCTGGCCAGTATTGGCATATCCAGCCATACAGTGGGGTGGTTTGTGAACTACCTCTCTGAAAGGTCCCAATGTGTTCATTTTGATGGGCTCACTTCTGAGTGGTTAAACATTACAAATGGTGTACCACAAGGTTCTGTTTTAGGTCCACTTTTATTCTCCATCTATATAAACAGTTTAGGTCAAAATGTGGATGAAGCAACTCTACATTTTTATGCGGACGATGCCGTGCTGTATTGTGCAGGTCCCTCCATTAAAGGTGGGGTAGGTAATTTTGGAGAAACCAGCTCGAGTGCGCTAGAATTTGAAAATACACAGCCGGAAGAAATCTGCTACTTCCTTACAGAGCCCATCCTCCAACACACAATAACGCGCACATGACCAATGAGGGCACGAGATAAATTTGTGCACAGATGGAAGGCTGACAGGCAGGTAGGCCATCCAGTTATTTTAGCCGGGCCGGCTAAAATGATTGGTCGTGCTTTTTACAGTACTACGGCTCCCACAGATGACATTTTTTAATGGATTTTTTGTCAAAGCACTTAGACGTGTGCTCGGCTGGCTCTAACTTTCCCACTCTTATTTACCTTTTAAACCTCGTCTTTTTTCAACATAATTTGTTTGCAACAGTTTTATAAGCCAGTGTTAACTGCAAAGACCTCTGGCAATGTCGAAAGCAAAGGGAAAACAATCTGAAAAGGGCAAAGGGTCTCCATCAGCGTCGACTCCTAGCATAACTCCAGCTTCGACTCCGAGCATAACTTTGGCTGACATTAGCTTGCTACTGGATGGACATAGAGCAGCTCTCACGGCTGATTTCAAATCCTCATTCGAGTCTCTGACATCTACCCTGGACAGCATACACTCCACTATCACAGACCCACGGGCAGCGTATACATTCTCTGGAAGCTAATGCTACTGAAGTCGACCAACGTCTCCAGCAACTTGAGGACGCTTGCTCTGCTCTAAAGGGGGATATTGAGACACTCAAAACGATGGTAGCGGATTTGGAGAGACGCAGCAGACGCCAAAATCTTCGGATTATTGGCCTACCTGAATCTATCGAAAGGTCCTCGCCCGTCTGCCTTCTTCTCTCAACTCCTCGTTGATACCCTCGGCACGGAGATTCTTGCTTCGCTCCCCGAGCTTGACCGAGCTCACCGGAGCCTTGTGCCCAAGCCTGCCCCAGGAGGGAGACTGAGACCTGTCATCCTGCGCTTCCACCGCTTCCAAATTAAGGACCTAGTGATCCGTGAGGCAGGGTGAGCTGAACTACAAAGGCCATAAGATAATTGTTTGTCCAATGTTTTTTCAGTTAGGTTTTTGTATTATATTGTTTATTTTATGTTTTCTTATCCTTTGCCTGTGGGCTGCTTCTAGACTTATACTAAACTCGGTCTCACGCCACACCTTTTCTCTCCCTGTTGCTTGTCAGCGGGCGGGGGGTGGCAGGTATGGAGACAGGGACATGCCCAGTATCATGTTATGTTAAGCTCTAACTCCTTAACAACACCAAGTGGTGCTTTAAGATTTACTAGTTGGAATGTCAGGGGCCTGAATTCTTCTGTGAAACGTAACAATGTGATTAACCATTTAAAACATTTAAACACTAAAATTGCCTTTTTGCAAGAAACCCACCTCCAACCATCAGACCATCTTAAACGTCGCAGAGGGTGGGTGGGCCAGCTTTACCATTCTTCTTTTTCGAGCAAGGCCCGAGGCGTTGCAATTCTTGTTCATAAGTCTGTCCCATTCTCTGTGTCCAATGTTATATCAGACCCAAGTGGCCGTTTTATTATCGCAACTGGCAAAATATGTTGCAACAATCTGACGTTGGCGAACGTGTATGGCCCGAATTTTGACAACGAGGACTTTTTCAGAAATGTTCTTTTCTCCATTCCTGACATAAATTCCAGCCAGCTCATTCTGGGAGGTGATTTTAACTGTTGTATCGATCCTTCACTTGACCATTCATCTAACAAGCCCTCTGCCCCATCTAAATCTTCCAAAGTTATTCAACTGTTCATGGAGCAATACGCAGTCTTAGATGTTTGGCGCTTTTTGAATCCTAGTGCCAAGCAGTTCTCCTTCTTTTCTCCTGTTCATGGTACTTTCTCCCGAATTGATTTATTTCTTATTGATAACAAATTGCTCCCGTCTGTTAGCTTGTGTTCATACAGCCCTATAGTGATATTGGACCACGCATCTGTCATTGTTGACATCTCTCTTCCCGGCAAGTTCCCCTGGCGCTTCAATTCACTACTACTTTCTGACCCGGATTTTATCAAAACTATTAGGAATCGCATTGACCTTTTTATTTCCACTAATGTTAACCCAGCTGTATCTGCAGCAACAGTTTGGGAAGCGTGCAAGGCCTATCTAAGAGGGGAAATATTATTTCCCCTCCTAGATAGGCCTTGCACGCTTAATCCTATTGCGCTTACAAAAGGAAAATCAATACTGAGAAGAGTATCTGCCTTTCCAGGGCTTTATCGGATCTGCAGACAAGATGTGTAGACTCCCCCAGTGCAGATCTTCTCAAAGAATTACTGAAAAAAAGGCTGAATTTGACATTTTGGCCTCAGCAGAGGCAACACAATCACTTTTAAAAACACGCCATAATTACCATGAATTCGGAGATAAACCGAGCAAAATACTCGCCCACCAAATTCGACAATCCTCTTCCTCTCAGCACATCACTCAAATGAATACTGCTGATGGAATATCTATTAATCCTCAAACCATTTATGACCAATTCAAGGACTTTTATAGTTCATTATATACTTCTGAGGGCTCATCTGATGAGACACAATATGACAACTTATTTAGGTCCCTAAACATCCCCTCCATTGATCCTGAAACATCGTCAGGGTTAGATGAACCCTTCACAGTTAATGAATTAAAAGCTGCTCTAATGTTGATGCAGAGTCGGAAGTGTCCGGGCCCTGATGGCTTCCCTGCTGAATTAAAAAAAATGTTTGCTGATAAATTAACCCCTCTATTGCTAAACATGTTTAATTAATCGTTTCAATCTGGCACACGCCCCCCTACGCTACGTCAGACTACTATTTCTCTTATACTGAAAAAGGACAAGGATCCTCTTCTTTGTGGTAATTTCCACCCTATATCTTTGCTTTGTGCTGACGTCAAGCTTTTAGCTAAGGTGCTAGCAAAACGTTTAGAATCTGTTCTGACTACTATTATCTCCACAGATCAAACAGGGTTTGTTAAAGACAGACACTCTATTCACAATGTCAGACGGTTATTTGATATATTATATTCACCCTCTTCTCCCGATCCCCCGGAAATTATTATTTCAATGGACGCTGAGAAAGCTTTTGACCGGGTAGAATGGCCTTATTTATTTCACACGTTGAGAAGATTTGGATTTGGCGACACATTTATTTCATGGATTAGGCTTCTATATACATCCCCCCTAGCTTGCGTCCGCACAAATAATGATTATTCTGATTGTTTTCCCCTCAAACGTGGAACTCGGCAGGGTGGTCCACTTTCTCCTCTTTTGTTTGCCATTGCCATTGAGCCGCTGGCGGTGGCCCTCAGGTCCAGTCAGATGCAGGGCATCTCAAGGGGGGGAGTTGAGCATAAACTCTCCCTGTATGCTGACGACCTTCTGCTATTCATCTCGGACCCAGACAAATCTATTCCTCCAGTATCGGCTGTGCTGAGGGAGTTTGGGCAGATTTCGGGTTATAAGTTAAATTTGACCAAAAGTGAACTGCTTCCCATTAACGCTTCAGCTACAGCCCCTTTCAAAGTCACTGTTTAAGACATCTCTGGCAAGTTTTACATATCTGGGCGTTTGCGTGACCAAGAGCTTCTCAGATTTGTTTAGGTGCAATTTCTCCACTCTGTTGGCTCGACTGACTCAAGACCTCCAACGTTGGTCTCTCCTACCTCTATCTCTGGCTGGCAGAATAAATTGCATTACAATTAATGTGCTCCCCAAATTTCTATATATTTTTCAGTGTATACCAGTTTTCATTTCGAGAAATTTCTTCCATTCACTTGATCGATCAATTTCTCAGTTTATATGGAACAAGAAAACACCCAGAATTCGAAAAAACATTCTTCAAAAAACCAAGGAAATGGGTGGCTTAGCATTGCCTAACTTTTTATTTTACTATTGGGCCACGAGCATTCAAACTTTATTGTCCTGGCGTTGTATTAAACAACCTCCACCGTGGCTGCAGATTGAGGATGCCTCATGTGGCTCTTCTAATCTGTTGGCCCTCTTGTCCCTGGCGTTACCATCCTCAACATACTCCAAAAATATTGTAGTTAAAAACTGTCTCAAGATCTGGACTCAACTTAAACAGCACTTTGGGTTCCAGGGAATACCTCTACTGTCCCCTGTGCATTCCAATCCGCTGTTCACTCCCTCCATCACTGATGCTGCCTTTTCAATATGGGAGATCAATGGGATTGTGTCTGTAAAACAACTATACATTGATGGAACATTTGCATCTTTTGATCAGCTAGCCCGTAAATTCAATCTACCCAAGTCCCACTTCTTTAGATATTTACAAGTCCGAGATTTTATTCGTAATCGTTTTCCAAGTTTCCCCGCTATTCCTCCTTCTACCTGGGTTGACACTCTCTTAAGTATTAACCCTAACCTCAAGGGTACCATTTCAAAGCTATAAAATACTCTTTTCACATGCCACCCTCTGCCCTCTGATAACTTTCGCACTAATTGGTCTGAAGACCTCAATATAGAGATAGGGACTGAGGTTTGGCAGTCTATTTTGAAACGTGTCCACACATCATCCATTTGTGCCCGCCACGGGGTTTCACCTAGGACCAGCTAATCTCGCCCACATGTTTTGGACTTACCCCACCCTATCTCAGTTTTGGAAGTCTGTCTTTGACTCACTCTCAGCTACCACGTCTGTTACCATCCATCCCTCACCCTTAATTGGCCTGTTTGGTGTCTTGCCCGTTGATCATTTACTGCCATCCTATTTCGCTGAACTTGTAGCTTTCCTCACATTGCTGGCTAGGCACGTTATTTTGATGCATTGGAAGTGTCCTCGTCCCCCCTCTCATACACATTGGATAAAGGATGCCCAAGACTTTGTGAAATTGGAAAAAAAATAAACACTGTATTAGGGGCTTAAAGTTCACAAAAATGTGGCTACCCTTCTTAGAACATGTTAAGTCCCTCCAGTTGGAGCCTGTCCCCATTGGCTGAGTCACCCCCCTGTACCGCAACAGTTCACAGGAATGCTCACAAAATTACCTGCAGGTTTTTTTAATTTATTTTTATTATTATTATTATTATTATTATTTTTTTATTTAATTATTACATTATTGTCTAATTATAACTGATGTATTGTTTCTTGGGGTTGTTTTGTTAGCAATCGCAGGGTAAATGTAATGTATTGTATTGTTGCTGTCTTTGTGTATTGAAAATCTCAAAAATAAATCATATATTAAATAAAAGACACCGGAGACCATTTTGGATATTGTTACTACGCAAGGAAAAGTACTCAAAGTGGTTACCTGTTATAAATACCTTGGTATCTGGCTTGGTGATTGTCTCTTTTAATCTTCAGGTCAATAATCTGCTTAGAAAGCTGAGGGTGAAGGTTTTTTTTTCAGAAACAAGTCCTGTTTCTCACTTGAGGCCAGGAAAAGGCTAGTCTCTGTGACCTTTTTACCTGTGCTGGACTATGGTGATTTGATATATATGAATGCACCTGCCCATTACCTGATCAAGTTAGATGCCGCCTATCACAGTGCGCTGAGATTTGTTACTAACTGTAAATCACTGTACCCTGTATGCAAGGGCAGGTCTGCCTTCACTTACTGTTCGGAGGCTCAGTCATTGGTAGATGTTCATTTATAAAGCCATGTTGGGTAACTACCATCATATATACAGTGGGGCAAAAAAGTATTTAGTCAGCCACCAATTGTGCAAGTTCTCCCACTTAAAAAGATGAGAGGCCTGTAATTTTCATCCTAGGTACACTTCAACTATGAGAGACAGAATGGGGGGAAAGAATCCAGGAAATCACATTGTAGGATTTTTAATGAATTAATTGGTAAATTCCTTGGTAAAATAAGTATTTGGTCACCTACAAACTCCACTATGGCCAAGACCAAAGAGCTGTCAAAGGACACCAGAAACAAAATTGTAGACCTGCACCAGGCAGGTGTGAAGAAATCAACTGTGGGAGCAATTATTAGAACATGGAAGACATACAAGACCACTGATAATCTCCCTCGATCTGGGGTTCCACGCAAGATCTCACCCCATGGGGTCAAAATGATCACAAAAACGGTGAGCAAAAATCCCAGAACCACACGGGGGGACCTAGTCAATGACCTGCAGAGAGCTGGGACCAAAGTAACAAAGGTTACCATCAGTAACACACTACGCCGCCAGGGACACAAATCCTGCAGTGCCAGACGTGTCCCCCTGCTTAAGCCAGTACATGTCCAGGCCCGTCTGAAGTTTGCTAGAGAGCATTTAGATGATCCAGAAGAGGATTGGGAGAATGTCATATGGTCAGATGAAACCAAAATATAACTTTTTGGTAAAAACTCAACGAGACGTGTTTGGAGGAGAAAGAATGCTGAGTTGCATCCAAAGAACACCATACCTACTGTGAAACATGGGGGTGGAAACATCATGCTTTGGGGCTGTTTTTCTGCAAAGGGACCAGGACGACTGATCCGTGTAAAGGAAAGAATGAATGGGGCCATGTATCGTGAGATTTTGAGTGACAACCTCCTTCCATCAGCAAGGGCATTGAAGATGAAACGCGGCTGGGTCTTTCAGCATGACAATGATCCCAAACACACCGCCCGGGCAACGAAGGAGTGGCATCGTAAGAAGCATTTCAAGGTCCTGGAGTGGCCTAGCCAGTCTCCAGATCTCAACCCCATAGAAAATCTTTGGAGGGAGTTGAAAGTCCGTGTTGCCCAGCGACAGCCCCAAAACATCACTGCTCTAGAGGAGATCTGCATGGAGGAATGGGCCAAAATACCAGCAACAGTGTGTGAAAACCTTGTGAAGACTTACAGAAAACGTTTGACCTCTGTCATTGCCAACAAAGGGTATATAACAAAGTATTGAGATGAACTTTTGTTATTGACCAAATACTTATTTTCCACCATAATTTGCAAATAAATTCTTTAAAAATGTGATTCTCTGGATTTTATTTTCTCATTTTGTCTTGCATAGTTGAGGTATACCTAGGATGAAAATTACAGGCCTCTCATCTTTTTAAGTGGGAGAACTTGCACAATTGGTGGCTGACTAAATACTTTTTTGCCCCACTGTATGCTCTCTGATCTCACAGAGAGTCGCAAGTAGCTATTGCCTAAGATCCCAGGATGTGTTTGTATTACATGAGCCAAGTGCTAGGACTGTTTTAGGTACTAAAGCTTTTATGTGCGCAGCTCCTCTAGCTTTGAACACTCTGCAAAAAAATTGGAAACTGAGCATTTTGGTTCCCCTTCATAATTTTAAAGCTCGGCTGCATGAAATTATATTTTATACTGTTGGTACCTGTGAATAGGTTTGTAAATTGTACCCCTGTAAATTATGTTGTATGACGTCCTATTTGTTTTCTGTTGTATTTATGTTTACATGTATAACCAATGTGCTGCAGGTCTCCCTTGAGATGAAAAAGAGATTGTTGATCTCAATGGGAATTCACCTGGATAAATAAAGGCTAAAAACAAACAAACAAATGGATATTTCAGGCACCGTCAGGTGAACAGGTGAATGTAAATGTTTGCTGTTGGGACAGGAAGGAGACAGACTCCCGGTGAAAAAGAGGAGAGCAGACGCTTCACCTCCAAATCTGTTGACAGGCCAAATGATAATGTGATGGAGCGAGAGACTAAGAGCGGGTGATCAGTTGGGGAGGGAATTGGGAATAGATATGCAAGGTAACTCAATTAAAGAGGCAATTTCCACCCTCCCCTCTTGCCCTGATAGAACTAGAGCAAGTGAAGCCACTTACAATGGTGTCAGAGGACAAGTGGAACACAGAGCAGAGAGAAGGCTGGCACACTTAGAGTGGGGGCACCAAGATATGAAAACCTCCTGACAAAGAACCAAATCAAAGCCTCTGGAGAAGAGTCAGAATAACTTTGTTTATCCCCGGCGGGAAATTGGGTGATACAAATATATCGGAGACCATACATTTATATTTTACATATGAGAAAAATATGAAAAACAGATACAAAAAATATATAGGTTGAATATGTAAAGCTAATTCAGGATCTATGATTAAGTGTATTAAAATGCACCAATAGAATAAAAAAAGAATACTACTCAAAATGTACACAGAATCAGAGCATTGTGTCACGATCTGTCTGTGTGTTTTGTCTTGTCTTTTTCTGTCTTTGGTTTCATGTTTTATTTTGAAAAGTGTTCACCCCCTGTCTTGCCTGTTGCTTTCTGTCTGTTCTATTTCATCCTTACTGACCGCCAAAGGCGGTGCTTTAGCACTGAATATCTTCTGTCTCGCGCATGTGTAGGTCGAATATTTATATCAACAAAGTCACGTGTGACCTCGTATGACCCCGGAAGGCATAAGTTCCGGTGTTGTCAACGAGTTCAGTTCTATGGAATCTTCTCGCGGAAACACGAGATTCCGAGTGACCAAGAAACTCTGGTGGTCATCCAGTATTCATAGAACCGTAGTTACATACGTAACTATCGTTTTCCCTCCTACCTAATTACCCGATTGTGTTCACCTGGTGCCCCTGTGTTTTCTCCTCCCTCCTCACCTGTGTCTTGTTTGTGTGATTAATCTTGTCTGTATTTAAGTTCTGGTTTTTCTGTCTGTCATTGTTGGTTCATTGTTTGTCTTTGACTGTGTCACGGGGTAGGGTTCTGTTTCTTACGCTTTGGCCTTGAAAGAAAGGTATTTTTTCGTTCCTTGGAATAAAGGTTTTTCGTTGAAATCTGCATTTGGGTCCTGCCTGCTTCACTCAACCTGACAGAATGAACCAACCACAAATGGACCCAGCAGATGATCCATTTGAGATGGAATTACAACATTTTACCTTTTATTTGGCTTGCTGCTTTGATTGGCGGAAGGGAGCGTCCAGTGTTCGGCAGAAGAGGGCCGCTCTGGTAGAGGCGCACCGGTTGGCAGCAGAGAAACCATGTTTTGTTGAGTTCTTACCTGACTGGATTTTGGACTTCCTTTCGACATGTGATTCCCAGCCTGCTAGCCCTAGGCATGCTAGCCCCCTGCCTCCCAATTCCCAACCTGACGCCATACGTCTCAGAGTGTTCCGTCTGGAGTCAACCCCTGCTTCTTTCCCATTTCCTGCTCCTTTCCAGGAGCCGTTCTCGGGTACTCGTCTGGCTTTTGGAGGTCCACGGAGCCTCCAAAAGGCTCCTAAGAGAAGGAGTCGCAGGTCCAGGCTAGCAGCCCGAGCCCCAGAAGCCATGCTTTGGGCTCCAGTGCTGGCCCCAGCAGCCATGGTTCCGGCCCCAGTTCTGGCCCCAGCATCCATGGTTCCAACCCCAGTTCTGGCCCCAGCAGCCATGGTTCCGGCTCCAGAACCGGCCCACAAAGCCATGGATCCGTGCACCAGTACCGGCCCACACAGCCATGCTTCCGTGCTCCATTACCTGGTTTACACAGCCAGGGTCCAGGCTTCTGTTCCGTGCCCAACAGCCATGGTTCCGGCTCCATAACCGGCCCCAGCAGGCATGGTTTCGGCTCCAGTACTGGCTCTCCGGCTGACGCCAGCTCCTCGTGTCCTGTCGCCGTACCGGCCGACTCCAGCCCCTCGTCTCCTGTTGGCTCTCCGGCCGACGCCAGCTCCCCGTGTCCTGTCGGCGTACCGGCCGACGCCAGCTCCCCGTGTCCTGTCGGCATTCCGACCGACTCCAGCCCCCCGTGTTCTGTCGGTGAACCGACCGTCTCAAGTCTCCTCTCAAATTCCTTCTCAAGTCTCCTCTCGAGTTCCCTCTCGAGTCACCTCTCGATTTCCCTCTCGAGTCCCCTCTCGAGTCACCTCTCGAGTTCCCTCTCAAGCCTCCTTTTGAGTCACCTCTCGAGTTCCCTCTCAAGTCTCCTCTCGAGTTCCCTCTCGAGTCCCCTCTCGAGTCACCTCTCGAGTTCCCTCTCAAGTCACCTCTCGAGTCCCCTCTCGAGTCACCTCACGAGTTCCCTCTCCAGCCTCCTTTCAAGTCACCTCTCGAGTTCCCTCTCAAGTCACCTCTCGAGTTCCCTCTCGAGTTCCCTCTCAAGTCACCTCTCGAGTTCCCTCTCAAGTCTCCTTTCAAGTCACCTCTCGAGTTCCCTCTCAAGTCACCTCTCGAGTTCCCTCTCGAGTCTCCTTTTAAGTCACCTCTCGAGTCTCCTCTCGAGTTCCCTCTCGAGTTCCCTCTCGAGTCCCCTCTCGAGCCCTCTCTCGAGCCCTCTCTTGATTCCCCTCTCGAGTCCCCTCTCGAGTTCCCTCTCGAGTTCCCTCTCGAGTTCCATCTCAAGTCCCCTCTCCAGTCCCTACTCAAGTCCCTTCTCTAGTCCCTACTCAAGTGCCGTTGGAGGTTCCGCTGGGGGTCCTGCCAACTCCATGTCCTGTCCTGTTGGGGGTCCCGCCGACTACTCTTCTGCCGGGGGTCCTGCCCACCCTATGTCCTGTCCCATTGGGGGTCCCGCCGACTACTCTACTACCGGGGGTCCTGCCAACCCTATGTCCTGTCCCGTTGGGGGTCCCGCCGACTACTCTTCTGTCGGGGGTCCTGCCAACCCGATGTCCTGTGCCAGTTCTGGCCCCAGCAGCCATGGTTCCGGCTCCAGAACCGGCCCACAAAGCCATGGATCCGTGCATCAGTACCAGCCCACACAGCCATGCTTCCATGCTCCATTACCTGGTTTACACAGCCAGGGTCCAGGCTTCTGTTCCGGCCCCGGCAGCCATGGTTTCGGCTCCAGAACTGGCTCTCCGGCCGACGCCAGCTCCCTGTGTCCTGTCGGCGTACCGGCCGACTCCAGCCCCTCGTCTCCTGTTGGCTCTCCGGCCGACGCCAGCTCCCCGTGTCCTGTCGGCGTACCGGCCGACACCAGCTCCCCGTGTCCTGTCGGCATTCCGACCGACTCCAGCCCCCCGTGTTCTGTCGGTGAACCGAGTTCCTTCTCAAGTCCCCTCTCGAGTCTCATCTCGAGTCCCCTCTCAAGCCACCTCTCAGCTTCCCCCTCGAGTCCCCGCTCAATTTCCCCCTCGAGTCCCCGCTCAAGTTCCCTCTCGAGTCCCCTCTCAAGTCACCTCTCGAGTTCCCTCTCAAGCCTCCTTTCGAGTCACCTCTCGAGTCACCTCTCGAGTTCCATCTCGAGTCCCCTCTCCAGTCCCTACTCGAGTCCCTTCTCTAGTCCCTACTCAAGTCCCTACTCAAGTGCTGTTGGAGGTTCCGCTGGGGGTCCTGCCAACTCCATGTCCTGTCCCGTTGGGGGTCCTGCCGACTGCTCTTCTGCCGGGGGTCCTGCCAACCCTGTGTCCTGTGCCGTTGGAGGCCCCGCCGACTACTCCTCTGTCCTGCCAACTCCATGTCTCCTCTGTCATGCCAACTCCATGTCCTGTCCCGTTGGGGGTCCCGCCGACGCCTGCTCCGCCGGGTTTCCTGCCAACGCCGTGTCCTGTCCTGTTTCGGGTCCCATCGACACCAGCCCTTGCTCCGTCGTGGGTTCCAGTGACACCAGCCCAGGTTCCGTCCAGGGTCCCTGACTTTCCCGGCCGCGGTCCTCGCCCTCGAGCCCGGTCCCCTGACTTTCCCGGCCGCGGTCCTCGCCCTCGGGCCCGGCCCCCTGACTCTTCCAACCGCTGCCTTCGCCCTCATGCCCGGCTCCCTGAGTTTGCCCGCTGTGGCCTTCGCCCCTTTGTGAACTCTGCCTTGCCCCCTAATCGTTCGCCTGAGACCCCCACCGCGAACTCTGCCTTGCCCCCGGGCCGTCCGCCCGAGATCCCTTCCGGGTCCTCCGCTTTGCTCCTGGGCTGTCAGTCCAAACCCGTCCTCCAGACCCCCTCCAACTGGTGGCCCTAGTTTTGTGGACACCCGATTTTGTGGAAAATCCTAAACTGTAGGATCGTTTAGCCATTAAAATGCTTTTTGATTCGATTTCTAGCGAGAAGTGTATATTGTACTGTTAGAATCTACGTCCAGTGGATGTGTAGGATCTATATTTTGATGGATATTACAAAAATGATGTCAGGTCACGCCAGGAAAACGTGTATATACTACGTATGTTAACTACAGAGGTTGCTCTGCGCGCACCGCCTGAAATTGTGAGATTGTTACTTTTTTTTTTAAACCTTTCTGTCTGTGACGTTTTACAAATCAGATATTCAGATGTGTAGAACTAAAATATGTGAAATAATATAGCAATATCCTGTAAAATTATGTGAAAACATGAATCAAACTACACATCTTCAGATGTTATACATACATAAGTGTCCTACACTAATAATACAAAAATATTATGGCATTGTATGCTGTGTGTACCTTATTTGTAAGAAATTACCTTTCCAACTCCCCATCGGCCTGTTTTTGACTGTTACAGGTGTATACAAGTTCATGGTACATTGCAAAAGCTTCAAATAGTCCATATTTTTCTTGGTTATGATCATTACATATGTAAACTAACATAATCATTTATTTTTGTTGGCATTGTATACTATGTGTACTTTAAATGTCTGTATCATCCTCAGAAATGACCTTTCAAACACCTCACTGGCAGACAGTTTTTGACTAAACAAATAATGTATGGCTAAAATAATGTAGCCATGTCACAGTTTGAGAGGATGTTTTTGTGATCTTACTTACGTAGCTGTGTTTGTGGGACTGGGTGGGAGAAGCTTGAAAGGCAGGAAGACCACAGCCGCTCAGCTGGATCTAAGTAAGTGTTTCTGAAGTTAACATGTATGGACCATGGTATGGACATGATTTATCTGATAACTAAACATTAGTTATCAGATAAATCATGTCCATACATGACCTTGTTGTGTTGAGTTCAACTTTTATTCTGAAAATCAACGGTTCCCAACTGGAGCAGGAAGGAGTGGACTGAGATGGAGCAGCAGGCTCATTGCTCAGAAATCAAAAGATTAAAAATAAAAGGCTCATAAGCCTGTACCACTCAAGAGTGTTCACAAAAGGGCATGTTTACCTTTATGTGGCATTGTCTTTTTTGTTATTTTCTTTATTTCAGTTTTCTTATGACATTTCAACCTTTCAGCTATACACAGTTGGGAATTCTCATGGAGCTGACAGATCAGAAAAAGAATATTAAAATACATGTATATGGGTTTACATAGGGATCACCGCATCGCATTGGCAGGCAATTTATTTATATCTATAGATCTATAATGATTTTATGAAAAATGTAATGTGAAATTAATGTTTTGTGTAATTCAAGGATTTTACAACATTTTGCTAACCTTAATGTTGTAAAGTCATACATACATCTGACTAAGACCTCTGCCTTGTTGTCTCCTGTTAATGCATGCAACAAAACTAAATCTCAGCAGCCAATCAGAATGCAGCGTGTCTGCGGCCTGCCTCACAGATGGTTCTTCTGTTTGTTCAAGTCCAGCCGTGACTTACTCCCATCATTCCTCTCATTCAGGATTATACCGAGCCCTGTCTCTCTAACCGCTGTACACACCTGAAGTTTCAGAATCCCACACAGTGTAACTGACGCCCCATGCTGTGCACACGTAACTGCAATCACACTTTTACAAAGTCAGACAGACGCTGCACTCTGTAATGCACAGCAGTGAGCCACATAATCACATGCACTGTGTTTCACATTAAAGCACAGCCTGCTCATATTGTGGCTCCTGATTCACATCAAAACATGTAGAGTCAGGGTCTTCATTAAAGGATACATTCATTACAAGTTGCTTCTTAATTAACTCTAATCCCACACTGAATCACTGCCCCCTTTAATGTGACTGTAATGATCACTGTAGTGTGTAATGTGGTGCTTACTGTGTTCTCAGATCCCAGCAATAACTTGTTTAGTACGATTACAGTGACAGTGAGGATGGCTGAATGTAGAAAAATAGCACCCAATTATCCTTTAAGTTTCAAATGATTGCCTTGGTTTACTCTGTCAAAACCAATACTCCTTGCGACAGCTCACAGTATTTTTAATTGACATGTTTGTTAAAAAAATAAAACAAATCATCAACAAACTCCAATACATCCAGAACTCCGCCGCCCGTCTACTCAGCCACACCCAAATCCGTGACCACATCACCCCTGTCCTCATCAAGCTCCACTGACTCCCCCAGAGAATTCAGTACAAGATCCTCCTCCTGACATACAAAGCCCTCCATAACCTGGCCCCATCCTACCTGACTGACCTGCTCCACAGACACACTCCCACCCGCTCCCTCCGCTCTGGTGCTCTGTTTTATTGTTCAGGGTTTATTTACATTTTACAGAATTTCAGCGAACGTGTCACTGTTTTGATAGACAGTTCTTGTGAGGTGAGTGAGGTGACCTGAGCTTAGCCCAAGTCTGAAGTTGAAACCAACAAGTCCCACATTAAGGTCCAAGTCAAGATCAATTTTAACTCCTAGATTGTGTTTCCTTATCATAGGTACTGTATAGGTATATACATAATTATTCGACCCCAACAAATGCAAACAGAAATGTTAGGACTAATAGTTAGACATTTTACAGAAATAATGCTTGCCATAACAGATGGTCAGGGTTAAACATGAATTATTATGACTTAAACGTGATGTTTAAAATAACCTTATGATATTTATGAAAAACTTCCATCATCAGCTCAACAGAGCAAGATGCTACATTTAAGCATGCGCACAGGCACTCGATTACAGTGTTTTCATAAACATCATGCAATCTGAATTTAACATAAGTAGTACAGTATGTCATCACCCCAGTGTTTCCTCTAGGATGGAGTCATAGCAGCGGTGCTAAGGCACGTGGGCCCAGCATAATGTGAGCTCGCGGAGCGCGTGGAATTTTTTTGTGTGTGCACGTGCGAAGTGCGCCCCGCCAACTTGTTTCTATGTGTCTGCCAGCACAATAAAGGCTCTTGAGGCCTAGTACCAGGGCCGGTTCTAGACAATTTGCTGCCCTAGGCGAGATTTTAGAAAGAATAAATGAAAAATCTCTACAAAAGACAAATACACTACAAAAACAGAAACGTATTGACACTGGTAATATACGTCAAAATGGCTTCAAATGTATTCAGTATTATATGAACATGTTTGAAATGGGGGGTGGACGTCACATCCTCTAGGGGGGTCCGGGGGTATGCCCCCCCGGGAAGATTTTTCTTTTGAACATTTTAAAGTAAAATGCAAAAACAGAAACGTATTGACATAGGTAAACACTGATCACCCCCTCTGTGTTGTTAATAGGTCATTCTTTAAAACATGTTTTTTAGGAAGTCTGACATGTAGAGCACAGTTTGTTGTTGACCCCAGCCAGGTGTTCTGACCTGAGACACATCTGTCAGTCAACTGCTCTGCATCCACAGACTCACATTGTCCTCTTACTTGTGAATAGTGTTTGGCTGCCATGAGATTGAGTAAGTATAAGACAGGAGATGTAGACTTTACAATATGACTCAACTTCATGTCATAAGGCATAAGCACACACCTCTGATTCCCAGGAAGTGTCAGTGCAGAGTCCTTTCATATTAAAAAACTGCCTTTTCTTTGGTACAAGGAGCTGATTAAATGTCAGACTTTAAAAAGAAACACAGCCCTGTGCAGTGTGTAGGACACAGTGTGTATTTTTGCCATAGACGTGCTTCTAGTAGACTGTGTTGTGCTTTATGTGGCCCAATGTTGCCATCCTAACATCTAAATGTCCCCATGTGACACCACAGGGACATTTGATAGTGTGCTTGTTAAAGCTTGGTTTCAGATTACTCTGTGGTGCCTGTAGCTTTATAACACTTGATGATTACATGCTCTTTCTCCAGCTCTAATGATCGAATGGGTGAGATTGCTTGAGGCGCCCTTTTTAGTTGTATTTAAAAACTAACTGTTCTAACTGCCCACTGCAATGTTTGAGGAACTTGATGTGCGAGAGAGACATTATTTTTACCCAGCGAAAGACAGTCTCTACTATTTTTACCTTTAAAAGGACAAGAGAATAGGATGTTATGACCTTGTAAATCAGGATAAGAGGCTGCTCTGCTGCTGTGTGTATGAGAGACTGCTATAATCATTTTATATAGTTAAATCATTTATTGTTCATGACTGCGAAGATGGTTTCTGTGTCAGTGCTTCATCTGGGTTACTGTGTGCATGTATGATGCATGTCTGACTGTACCACTGACCAGATGGAAGTTGATTTAGAGAAGTGATGATTCTCCTCTGTGAGCTTTGACAGTGAATCACCCACTGTGTGTTGAACTCTCTGCAGCTCAGAAGGTGGATGTGTGGCCATCATGGACTCCGCACAGCACACAGTCAGGGTGCAGCAGTGTGCGGGTGTGGTGCTGTAGTCTCTCAATAGGGGGAGCACTCGGTCTGCTGCTCAGATCACACACTTCCTGTTAGGACAGATCAGTTCACAGAAAGGAGTCCAAAATAAAATTCAAAAATAAAGAACAGATTACAAAACAACTTCTGCACACATTCTGCCTGCTAGTATGTACTCACAAAGTTCAGGTATATGAACACGCTTCTCAGTTCAACATGAGAAACACACAGTTAATGTGGTTAAGGCATTAATAACTCATCCGTCTTAAACCACATCAGAATCATCCATTGTTTTAAAAATCAGAATAAATTAAGAATTCCTTTTAAGTAAATAGTTCCACTATAGCTGGGAAAACTAGGGCCCATTTCTCCCTTTGTAATGTACCAATTATAAATAATACATTAATAT
Source organism: Pogonophryne albipinna (assembly GCA_028583405.1). NCBI lineage: Eukaryota > Metazoa > Chordata > Actinopteri > Perciformes > Artedidraconidae > Pogonophryne > Pogonophryne albipinna. Next base: position 3,019,940 of record CM053244.1, on the reverse strand, counting down.
TAAAACAACTATGGCTTTGATGTCATGTGCAATTGCTTGATTGCTGGAATATTAATATTCTAAAATACAGACAGAGATGGGGAGTCGTGTCTGCAAAAGGAAAATGGCTCAATTGGATTCTCTGATTAAATTCACAAGTATAAACCCTGCTGTATGTAAATGACTCCTTTGGCAGTCTATTCTCAGACTACTTTTAGTAATACTGTCTGCTTTTAATGCCGTTGTATTATTCATGTTGTAATATTTTCTCTCCAATTTAGTAGGCTGCAGTATTGGGCTTGTTTTCCAACCTCATAAGACTATTCCTGTGAACTAAAACTCATTCAAATGACATGCACATTTATATTTGGATGTTAGTTCTTCCAGAGCAGTGAGTGCACCTCTGTGAATGACAGGTACAGACCATAGACTGCACACAGACCTGTGTGGCCCTACATGTGTCCATCCGTCCATGTCACACTGTCACAGATATCTAATAAAGACCTTAGTTGACACATTTAGTTATTCAGTGTTTGATATAGGGTAAGGAACACTGACATTGAGTGGACTTACATTGGGTCTGAAAGGGTTTTCTTGTAATTGTTTTGTAATAAGCACAGCATTATGGTTAACATAATTTAGTCTATTTGCTTCTTGTTATGAGTCAGACTCTGGTTAGCACGTGTGCCGCTAGGGGTCGCATGAGCTCTGCATATGCCCCTCTCCCTGCCTCCCTGTCCCGCTGCTGCGGCTGGAGGTGAGTTAATAATGTTTCAACTACTGGGTGTAATGATAACGCACATCCTTAAGAGCAGCACGTGGATGGCCGATGATTCCCTGCATACACTTCACAACATTTGCATGCATTAACCTAGCAAGTCCTCCTCACTCTGAGCACGCAAAGGCTCAACTGGTGCGCTTTAAATTACGCATAGGTGGGATTGGAGGTTAGCAGCCGATGGGTTAAAGTCATATCTATCCAGCCTTGTCTTTCTCTGTCCCTCTTCGCGTCAGGTATTCTAAAGGGAAGAGAATGGGAGGTAGAGCGAGGTAAGAGACACATACAGAGAGAGTAGCCTATGGGCTGAGCGGGCACTGACAGGCAGCCCCGTTATCCAATCAGGGAGCTCTCAGCGTGACTTAAACCCGCGGGGGCTGAGAGGGGGAGGTGCGATGCAGGGGGAAAAGCAAATAGTTGAGTGAACAGCGTCAGTAGAGAGTGGAGTGGAGGGGACGCAGTGAGGGCTCAGGGTGCCAAAGACACAGAGCCAGAACGCAAGAGGACAACACTGACTTTTATTTCTAAATAGGGATGATAATAATAGAATAGAAAACGTTTCTCCTTTTTTTTAAATAAATGGATATTTATTTTTTCTTTTTCCAAGCAGCACTGCGCCTCATCGTAATGCGCGCTGGAGCTTCCCCGGGACACATCTGGAAAAACAAGGCAACGGGAGAGAATAGAAAATAGCTTTTGCTGTTATAAAAACTCCTTTAATAAACCAAAATGCCTCTCTTTTAATGGGGCACATTTCTCCGGACGCCTTACGCTTTTTTTTTAGACTTTTACGCAATTTGGAGACTTTATCTCCCGACTAAAATGGGTGATGGAAATGGAAATGTTGTCCAATAACAGAAGATAATAAGGTTTATAATATTTTTTACCCAAGTGCACTTGTTTTTCCGGCGATGATTGTGCTTTTGGTTGTCCTGTGCCTCACGGATGGAGTGCTCGCCCAGATACGCTACTCTGTGCCGGAGGAGGCGGACCATGGCATTTTGGTGGGGAATATTGCAGAGGACCTGGGACTGGACCTTACCAAACTGGCATCCCGCCGCTTCCAGGTGGTGCCCAGCTCTCGGACACCGTACCTGGAAGTGAACCTAGAGAACGGCGTCCTGTTCGTTAACGAAAAGATCGACCGGGAGCAGATCTGCAAGCAGAGCGCGAGCTGCCAGCTCAACATGGAGGTGTTCTTGGAGAACCCGCTTGAGCTGTTTCGGGTCGAAATTGAGGTGGTAGACATTAACGACAACCCGCCCAGCTTCCCGGAGACAGACATCACGGTGGAGATTTCAGAAAGCGCCGTCCCGGGCACCCGGTTCCCTCTGGAGAGCGCATTCGACCCGGACGTGGGCTCTAACGCTTTACGCACGTATGATATCACCACTAACAACTACTTTTACTTGGATGTGCAGACCCAAACCGACGGAAATAAGTTCGCAGAGCTGGTCTTGGAAAAGCCTCTGGACCGGGAGCAGCAGGCGGCGCACAGATACGTGCTGACGGCGGTGGACGGCGGCCAGCCTCCCCGAACTGGCACCGCGCTGCTGGTGGTTAAAGTGCTGGACTCTAATGATAACGTGCCGGTGTTTGACCAGCCCGTTTACACGGTGAGCCTCTCGGAGAACGCACCGGTGGGCATGCTGGTTATACAGCTGAACGCCACCGACATGGATGAAGGACTAAACGGGGAGATAGTTTATTCCTTCAGTAACCACATATCCAACCGTGTAAAGGACCTTTTCAGCATAGACCCGCGCACCGGGCGCATCGAGGTGCGCGGAGAGGTGGATTTTGAGGAGAGCAGCTTGTATCAGATCTTTGTCCAGGCCAAGGACCTGGGGCCAAACGCCGTGGCCGCGCACTGCAAAGTGCTGGTAAAAGTCACCGATTTAAACGACAATGCTCCGGAGATCACCTTCAGCACCGTCACCGAGTCTGTGAGCGAAAAGGCGGCTCCGGGCACCGTCATCGCGCTGCTCAGTGTGACGGACCGGGACGCAGAGGAAAACGGACAGATCCACGTGGAGATCATCGGTGATGTTCCGTTTAAATTAAAAACATCCTTCAGGAATTATTTCACTATAGTGACTGACGGTCCGTTGAACCGGGAGCAGGCAGACTCTTACTCCATTACTGTGGTGGCGCGGGATAAAGGGACGCCCTCTCTTGCCACCAGTAAATCCATCCGAGTCCAGGTGTCAGATGAGAACGACAACCTGCCCACCTTTACGCAGCCCATATATGATGTGTATGTGACCGAGAATAACGTGCCAGGAGCCTACATCCACGCTGTGACGGCCCTGGACCCGGACATCGGACTGAACGCGCTCATCAGCTACTCCATATTAGAGTGTGACATCCAGGGCATGTCAGTGAAAACTTATGTGTCTATCAATGAGGAGACGGGCTATCTGTACGCGCTCAGGTCCTTCGATTACGAGCAGCTGAAGGATTTCACATTCATGGTGCAGGCCAAAGACGCAGGCACCCCGGAGCTGTCCACTAACTCCACAGTCAAAGTCATCATCGTGGACCAGAATGACAATGCCCCCCTGGTGCTGGCTCCCTTGGGGAAGAACGGCACAGCCAAAGAGCCTCTGCCGCGCACCGCTGAACCGGGCTACCTGGTGACCCGCATCGTGGCCATGGATGCTGATGACGGAGAGAATGCCCGTTTATCCTACAGCATCCAGAGGGGGAACGAAAATGGTATGTTCCGGATGGACTGGAGGACAGGTGAGCTCCGTACGGCTAGGCGGGTGTCTGCCAAGCGAGACCCCCACCAGCTGTACGACCTGCTGATCGAGGTGCGGGACCACGGCCAGCCGCCGCTGTCCTCCAGCGCCAGCGTGCTGGTGATGTTGGTGGACAGCGTGGCTGAAGGCCGTGGCGTAGGGAACAGGGGGGGCACAGCCAAGACCAAAGAGGGGACCCTGGATCTCACCCTCATCCTCATCATCGCCCTGGGCTCCGTCTCTTTCATATTCCTGCTGGTCATGATCGTGCTGGCCGTGCGCTGCCAGAAGGATAAAAAGCTCAACATCTACAGCTGCCTGACCAGCGAGTGCTGCCTGGGATGCAGCTCGTGCTGCTCCCGGCAGGCCCGGGCCCGCAAGAAAAAGCTCACCAAGTCAGATATCATGCTGGTGCAAAGCGCCGGTAACGTCAGCGGGGCCGGTACGGCTCAAGTCCCCGTGGAGGAGTCAGGTAGCTTCGGCTCTCACCATCAAAATCAGAACTATTGCTACCAGGTATGTCTGACTCCAGAGTCTGCCAAAACCGACCTCATGTTCCTAAAGCCGTGTAGTCCGTCTAGGAGCACCGACACCGAACACAACCCGTGCGGGGCCGTAGTGACAGGGTACACAGACCAGCAGCCCGACATCATATCAAATGGCAGCATTTTATCAAACGAGGTAAGAGTTTAAACAAACACACACACACACACACACACACACACACACACACACACACACACACACACACACACACACACACACACACACACACACACACACACACACACACACACACACACACACACACACACACACACACACACACACACACACACACACACACACACAGAGAGAGAGAGAGAGAGAGAGAGAGAGAGAGAGAGAGAGAGAGAGAGAGAGAGAGAGAGAGAGAGAGAGAGAGAGAGAGAGAGAGAGAGAGAGAGAGAGAGAGAGAGAGAGAGAATTCAGAGACCCTCAGCATGTCCAAACCGTTATTCACATCATAGGACGTGAAACCTGCCTGTTTTAAACAGTTTTAAATCACACATAATGGATAGGAAATATTTTTCATACAGAAGCCTAGAAGCCCTACCTCAGCTCAGCGGGATGTCAGGTCTAGAAATGGCTGTTATTGAGAGCTGATAAACAGCATGTGGCGGCATCCTCTGACTTATTTGAGGAAAGGCTTCACAGTAGCACACTGACAGTAGACATTCTCCTTCAGCAGTGCTCAGCGCCCTGAAACAGCACTGCATGTTTACAGCTCTCCCAACTCTTTGAATTTATAACACTGTTTAATCCATGGTTGCCCCCATCACCAGATGTGAGTGATATGTGTAATGCTTGTACACAGCGCAGGCTAATTAACAGTTTACATCAGTAGTGCACTGTGTGTTTTGCATCACTTCGGTTTGGGTGGTGGTGATGGTGTTACACATGGGGCCCGAGCACACACACTGATATGTTCCTCTTTTATTTCAGACCAAACACCAGCGAGCTGAACTCAGCTACCTGGTTGACAGGCCGAGACGCGTCAACAGGTACATATGCTGCTCACCTGTCACCTTAACACTTCATCGTTTCAGAACCAGAGCTAGGAGAAGTACTTACATATTGTACTTGAGTAAAAGTAGAAGTACTCAGATCTTGTACTTGAGTACAAGTAGAAGTACCAGAGTGTAGGAATACTCTGTTACAGTAAAAGTCCTGCATTCAAAATGTTACTCAAGTAAAAGTAGAAAAGTATTATCATCAAAATATAGTTAAAATAGCGACAGTAAAGTAAGTAAGCTGTGTGAGGCTTTAATGGAACATTCTCTTTGGTTTCAGTTCGGCCTTCCAGGAGGCAGACCTGGTCAGCTCCAAAGACAGCGGCCACGGAGACAGTGAGCAGGGGGACAGCGACCACGATGCCACCAACCGAGGACATTCCTCCGGTAAGAAGCGCTCTGCTGCAGGTGTGTGACCTGCCTCTTCCTTCACTGTGCTTAACTTGATTGAAGCTGTGTGTTCAAAGGGTAAATCGATGAAGCACTAGAGTAGGCTTTGATGATTAGCAAACGGCTGTGGCTCTAGGAGCAGGTTGTCTCTCCGCGGCTGTATACTGGACTCTTCTGCTCAGATGGAGCACATTGTGTAGGCTGGAGAAAAAAAACAGGCCCATTTTAATTAGAGCCAGCGTACCACAGGACTGGAGTCAGCAGCATCCAGGCATTTCACTGCGTCCGAGCTTTAATGCTGATGATGCGGTACTCTGAGACATTCTGATTTCTCTCTTGTGACACTGTGGTGTGTGGTTGTTAAAGAAAAACAAAAAAAGCTTATGATGGCGGGGAGCCTGTGAGCCCTGGATGGAAACTTGTTTCTTAACCCTCCTGTCGTGTTTGTTTCTCCACCCTTACTTTGTGTTCCCCACTCTGTTTTATCTGCTCTTACATTAACACAAAAAACACGAATCATAATCACATTTTAATTAACGCCCAAAACAATGTCTTAGATTACTGTTTTTTATGAAAAACTGCAGTGAATATACAAAGAATGGACACTGAAAATGTATTCCAAAATTAACGTTGTCAATTTGGATGTGTATTATCTGCCGGATGAACATAATCTACAGCAGGGGTCTCCAACACGTCGATCGCAAGATACCGGTAGCTCGCAAGCCCTCAATAAGTAGCTCGCCAAGCAAATCCAAAATGTAAAAAATAGACACACAAAAAAAGGAAATTTATTTTTAAATAATCTACCCTATGCATAAACGAAACCTCAATCAAATCACTCTATCTACTTACTACAACAGCCTAGTGGCGTAACAAGGTTGTGATTGGCCCCGGTGCAAATATTGTTTTGGGCCCCCCTTCGCCCCAAACATAAGCGCACGCTGATGCGCTCACACACGCACGGCACAGACATACACTCTCTCTTGTCCTTTCTCTTTTGAGCGCCGCTCTTGTGCTTTGGTTTGCTGTACATTATAAATGTAAGCTATTACATTTTTTATAATGCTGCCGAACTTGCTGCTGCTAGCTACAGTACAGTACAGGTTGATTAAACGGTTCGCTCACCACGCAAGGTATCACATGACATAAAAGCAGGGCCGGTTCTAGCCAATTTGATGCCCTTGGCGAGATTTTAGCTGGCGACCCCCCCCCCCCCTATAGAGTAAATGAAAAATCTCTACAAAAGACAAATACACTACAAAAACAGAAACGTATTGACATAGGTAATATACATCAAAAAGGCTTCAAATGTATTCAGTATTGTATGAACATGTTTGAATTGGGGGGTGGACATCACCTCTTCTAGGGGGGTCTGGGGGTATGCTCCCCCGTGAAAAAACGTTTGAACATTTTAAAGTAAAATGCTTCAATCTGGTGCACTTTGAGCACACAATTACTAGAGACTAGATCTGGGGGTACAACACTAAAACACCCATATAAAAAAGATCGGTTTACATTTTAATAATCAAATAAGTATGTGAACATAACCAATAACAAATAAATGTAACGTATTTAATTTTTGTTGTTCATTCATATCTTATTTTACCTAGTTAACATTTATTTAGTAATTTAGCATTTTTTTTTATCTCTCCAGTTTTAAACAATATTTTTGGTTTACTGTCCTATAGTATACATTGAAATGATTTCAAACCTGTTTATCCCAATAATTATGAAGGAGTGCCTTGGAAATATGTGTTTACATAAATTGTGATCAAAATGTTTGAGACCCATTGAGATAACTTAGACTAAAGTGAACTATCTAAACACTGAGAGAGTCCTTTACCTCACTGAGCTGAGGAAATTGGGAAATTATTTAACATGAAGTTATCAGCCTCTCAGTCTGTCAGGAGAGAGCTCCCCTCCACCTTTGTTGTAGAAACATCTTCTTCTTATATCCGTTAGTGCAGCTAGCACCAGATGCTAATAACAACAGCGCCGGTACCTCGCTCCCACGCTCACTCGCACTTTGGCTGTGAGCTGCGGGCGCCAGATAAGCCAAAATCCCCCACTTTCATCACTTACAGCGCCCATCGTACAGGGCAAATTAAAAGTGTAACCGGGGTGAAAAGGGTGTTACCTTTACTTAATTATGAATGTTGTTACATCAAGGCCGAAAATTAGGATGAGCACCAACGGTCCAAAATGTTTTCCCCCTCCCAGAGCTGCCAGCGCAGCACCCCCCCAGATCTGGCGCCCTAGGCGACCGCCTATGTCGCCATGCCAAAAACCGGCCCTGCATGAAAAGGAGCAAGGTCATTGGACAGACAAATTAATTTAGGTTGCTTGGTTAATTTGAAGACTGCGTGAACCGGTCAATGCCATTGAGGCCCCAAAAAAATATATTTTTAAGCGAAATTAGACTTTGTCCAGGAGACAGTCACAGACCACGGCAACCGCCTGACCTCCCTCGAGGCTAACGCGAATCAGCACAGCGACAAAATTGAAGAGTTGGAGGCTAAGTGCGCAGCAATGGAGGGAAGCTACAACAAGCTAAAGGCTAAAGCTATAGACCTTGAGTCACGCAGCCGCTGCAATAACATAAGGATAACTGGCCTACCGGAGTCGATTGAGGGTGCACGTCCCACAGACTTTTTTTCGAGACAGCTGGTGGAGCTTCTGGGTGACCAAGTCCTCACTACAGCTCCGGAGTTGGACCGAGCACACAGAGCCCTGACTGCCAAGCCAAGTCCCGGGTCAAGACCAAGAGCGGTAATAGCCGGCATCCATCATTTCAGGACGAAAGAGCTGATCATTCAGGAGGCTCGGAAGCGGCGGGGAAAACTGTTTTTCATATCTTTGAAGACTACTGCCCAGAGATCGTGGAGCAACACGCGGCTTACCGGGAGGTGATAACCGCACTTTATCAACGCGGCTTGAGACCGTCACTCCTATATCCAGCGAGGTTACGGATCACAACCAAGGACGGGGGGAAAAGCATTTCGCATCGGTGGAGGACGCTACATCTTTCCTGGAAACACTGCAGTGTAACACGTCGGAGTCTTCGACTAGAGAGGAGTAGTGATGGCCAACTTTAATAGCAGGTTTGATCTATGTTTCATCAGCGCCGTTGCGCTTCATACATCACTCCATAACAAGCTAATATATCTTATAAAGCTGTGGAGAAGGACTTTTTGACACTCTTTGCTGTTTTTTTCATACTATACATGTCGAGGTACAGTCTTATGCTTTCCCATCACATTACTGGGACTATTTATTTATTCATTTCTGTTATGCATAAACCCCCAGTCACTGTTACTCTATTCGGAGTGATTTGCATTGAGATATGCCACCGGCTGTGTGTGTCCTGAAAAGAATGTCACATTTTGACCCTCCAAATGCTTATTTATTCATTATTACTATTTCTTATTTTAATTAATATTGCTGTTTACCATTGTTTATTTGTATAACTTATTTCATTATTGTTATTATCTAGTTACCTTTTTTTTAATGTATATTTGTCTGTGTGTGTGTATGTGTATATATATATATATATTTGTATATATATGTATGTGTGTGTGTGTGTATGTATATATATGTATGCATTTTCTTATTTACATCCCCGAGCACTGCTTTTTGTTTAACCTCTTCGTGGGTAAGGTTGTTAAAATACATTTAAAGTTGAAAACGCTTTGATTCTGAGGTACTTATATCAATGTGGGGCTGAGATAGCAAGTGCAGGGAAGTTGATTTGCAGATGGTAAGTTTTGGGGAGAGCATGCAACTGATTAACACAGTTGCTTTCTGGGGTATGGTTAATTTTATTTTGCTTCTGAGTTCTTTGGAAGCTTTTGGGGGTTTTGGGACAGGGTGGGGATGTTATAATAATTGCACATTGTTTTTGTTCTCTTTACAATGGTCTGGTGTGGATAGTAAACATAAAATGGTCTATTTCCTTTTTCCTAATGTTGACACGAGTCAAACCAACACGAGTCAAACCAACACGAGTCAAACACGAGTCAAACCAAAAGAAGTGAAGTACTCAATCATCTGAAGCAGTTCAACGCTGACATTATCTTCCTTCAAGAAACACATTTGCGTTCCGCAGACAATGACAGATCTTTGGCATCTTGGGTGGGGCAGCACTTTCATTCTACCTTCCTGGCAAAAGCAAGAGGGGTTTCTATCCTTGTGGGGCGTAGTCGATGAACCACTCGATATTACGGCTGACCAGAACGGTAGATTTGTAATCGTCACTGGGAAATTATTTAACATGAACGTTGTCCTGGCTAACGTATATGCCCCAAATATAGATGATGCTGCCTTCTTTGTCCGCCTTTTCTCTAATCTTCCCGACCTGGGCCAGCACTATTTGATACTTGGAGGGGACTTTAACTGCTGGCTGGACCAGGCGCTGGATCGCTCCTCCACCAAGCCAGGTGCAGTGACTAAATCAGCGCTGCAAATTCAATCCTTTCTCTCAGAGTGTGGTATCTCAGATGCGGTTCCTCCACCCAAAAGAGAAACAGTATTCTTTTTTCTCCCATGTTCATCATACATATTCTCGAATAGATTATTTTCTCATTGATAATAGACTACTTTCCCAAGTCCGTTCTTGTTCTTACCAGAGTGTTGTTATATCTGACCATGCACTTGTTGTGATGTCACTGGCACTCCCAGGTGTCCCGATGTCCACAAGGCACTGACGTTTTAACTCATCTTTACTGTCTGATGATGAGTTTGTAAAATACTTGGAGGATCACATCACCTTCTTTCTAGAAACAAATACCACATCCGATACCTCTGCTCTCATGGTCTGGGATGCACTTAAAGCTTACCTAAGAGGACAAATAATTTCATTCACCGTTAACAAAAGGCGAAAGTCCCAAAGGGAACGTTCAGACCTGTTATCCAATATTTCTGGAACTGATGCACAATACGCTCTGACCCCGACCCCTGAGCTATATAACACTAGTCTGGAACTCAAAACTAAAGGTTACCTACTTACTACTCACCAGACTCAAAACATTCTGCTAAAAAACAAAAGTACATTTTATGAGCATGGCGAGAAGGCAGGAAAACTGTTAGCTAACCAGCTAAAAGGACGAAGGTCGAAACAACTAATCACAAGTATTAATACACAAAGTGGCAATGTCAAACTAGACCCTACAGAGATAAATACTGCATTCAAGGACTTCTATTCTCATCTGTACTCCTCCCAATTTGATGGGGACGATCCAAAAATCAAGTTTTCTTGACTCTCTGCCCATTCCAACTATTCCCCCGGATTTGTCAAAGGCCCTGGAGGCACCTATAACACAAGCAGAAATAACCATAGCTATATCCTCAATGCAATCTGGAAAGTCCCCCGGACCAGATGGGTTTCCCTCCGAATTTTTTAAGAAGTTTTCCACGCTTCTCTCGCCATACTTGACAACCGTTCTGGCCGAATCCTTTCCGCTGGGCTCGCTTCCCCCGTCTCTCAATGAGGCAATAATTAGGGTCTGAGACCTCGGTCGGCGACCGATAAACCTGCAAAACACACCCAAAACAGGGAAAACGACCGGCAAAAGTACAGAAAAGGTTCGGAAATCATGACGGCTGATAGGCCGTGCGAGCCCAGTCACGTGGGCTGCAACTCGCATAATTGATATCGTTACGATCAATTTAGTCGCTCACAAAGCGAGCGATAACCATGCAAAACCCACAAAAAACAGGGAAAACGAGGGGCAAAAGCCCATTAAAAGTGGCCTAAATCATGGCAGTAGGTAGCCCATGCGACTAAACTAGCACATTATTGATATCGGACCGATTATTTGTTATTATTATTATTTGAACACTTTGCGCACACTTTTGACCCCCGCAACATATGTGAAAACTCACCAAATGTTGCACGCGCGTCAGAAGTGGTGAAAATTACGATGTTTAATTGGTTCCGCAACTTTGCACCAAAAATTGCGTAGGCGACGCCCACTTCCGTTTTTAACGTAAACTCCCCCCACTTTAACTTTCACGTAAATGAACGAAACTCGCTACGCATATATAGTGTGCGGAGACGAACAAAAAAGCCTCTTGGAGGGGTATAAAATAACGTACAGGAAGTCGGCCATTTTGAATTTGGCGTTGGAAAAACGCGATTTATCGCGTTTTTCGTCCTCCGTACAAATTTTGGATCGCGTTCGGGACTTTATCCGAACGACTCGAAATTCCTTGGGTATTATCTCGAGACATGGTCGGCAAATTGTTATGACGCAGTTTTTTTGTTTTTCGCACGGCGTGGCCGTGATTTGGCGCCAAAGTTCGCGTTTGCTCGATGCTAGGCACCGTGGAACACGATGATGTCATAACTCAAACTGACAAGCTCAGAACGCCACCAAACTTCACATGATGGTTAACACTATGGCCCTGGACAGCTCTAGGTCAAATTTGATGTTACTTAATGTGGCGTTACCATGGCATCGGATCCTTCGCCATAAAACAGGGTGTCGCTGTAACTCCAATGGACACGGTCCCATCGTCCCCCAATCTTCACTTTTATATCACCGGTCCATGCCTCAACAGCTCTACGTGAAATCTGAAATCTCACCGTATGCCGTTTCCATGGAAACGCATCCCTCGCCAAAAAATACGATGTTGTTGTAAGTCAATGGAAAATCGTCCAAACAGCACCAGACTTCAGACTATCATTAATGGTCCGGCCCTCAACAGCTCTATGTCAATTAGGGGATGTCCTCATATGCCGTTGCCATGGCGACAGATCGCTCGCCATGAAACATGGTGTTGTCGTAATTCAATGGAAAATCTTCCAAACGGTGCCAGACTTCAGACTATCATTAATGGTCCGGCCCTCAACAGCTCTATGTCAATTAGGGGATGTCATCATATGCCGTTGCCTTCGCCAAAAAACATGGTGTTGTCGTAATTCAATGGAAAATCATCCAAACGGCACCAGACTTCAGATGATGGCTCCTAGTCCGGCCCTCAACAGCACTATGTCAATTATGGGATGTCATCATATGCCGTTGCCATAGCGACAGATCCCTCGCCATGGTGTTGTCGTAATTCAATGGAAAATCGTCCAAACCGCACCAGACTTCAGACTATCATTAATGGTCCGGCCCTCAACAGCTCTACGCCAATTATGGGATGTCATCATATGCCGTTTCCATGGCAACACATCCCTCGCCATAAAACACACTGTTGTCGTAATTCAATGGAAAATCGTCCAAACGGCACCAGACTTCAGACTATCATTAATAGTCCGGCCCTGAACAGCTCTATGTCAATAAGGGGATGTCATCATATGCCGTTTCCATGGCAACAGATCCCTCGCCATGAAAGACGGTGTCGCTGTTACTCCTATGAAAATGGTCCAAACGGCACCAGACCTCAGATGATGGCTAATGGTCCGGCCCTCAACAGCTCTATGCCAATTATGGGATGTCATCATATGCTGTTGCCATGGCGACAGATCCCTCGCCATGAAACACGGTGTTGTCCTAATTCAATGGAAAATCATCCAAACGGCACCAGACTTCTGATGGTGGCTAATGGTCCGGCCCTCAACAGCTCTCCGCCAATTAGGGGATGTCATCATATGCCGTTTCCATGGCAACGCGTCCCTCGCCAAAAAACATGGTGGTGTCGTAATTCAATGGAAAATCGTCCAAACGGCCCCAGACTTCCGATGATGGCTAATGGTCCAGCCCTGAACAGCTCTGTCAATTAAGGGATGTCATCATATGCCGTTGCCATGGCGACAGATCCCTCGCCATGAAACATGGTGTTGTCGTAATTCAATGGAAAATCGTCCAAACGGCACCAGACTTCATATGATGGCTAATGGTCCGGCCCTCAACAGCTCTACGCAAATTATGGGATGTCATCATATGCCGTTGCCATGGCAATGCGTCCCTCGCCAAAAAACCTGGTGTTGTTGTAATTCAATGGGAAATCGTCCAAACGGCACCACACTTCATATGATGGCTAATGGTCCGGCCCTCAACAGCTCTACGCCAATTATGGGATGTCATCATATGCCGTTGCCATGGCGACATATCCCTCGCCATGAAACACAGTGTTGTCATAACTCGATGGAAAATCGTCTAAACGGCACCAGATTTCAGATGATGGCTAATGGTCCGGCCCTCAACACCTCAATATGACAATAGTGAGTTTTCCTTAAAAGCTGTTGCCATGGCAACGCTTCCCTCGCCGTTAAGCACGATATTGCTATAAGTCCTGTGTAAATGGTAAAAAAGTGTTCAAATTTCACATGTGTGCTAACGGTCAAGTCATCGAGACATATATGTGTCAGTTTTGAGATTTCTTCAAATGTCGTTGCTATGGTAACAAAATGGTCGCCGTGAAACACGGTTTTCTCATAACTCCAGTTAACATGCTCCAAATGGCACAAAACTTCACAGTTTTGATAAAGATGTGGCCCTCAACACATCTAAGCATATTATGGGGTGTCATCAATTTCCGTTGCCATGGAGACAGATCCCTCGACATCAAACAAAATGTTTATGATACTGCTGTAACTCCCATGTACGTTGTCCGATCGACCTGAAACTTCCCATGTTTGCCAACGGCCGAGTCCTCGAGACACCTAGACACACACGTCGACGTGTGGACAACAGCCTGCGGAGCGTCGAAGACCCGCTCAACGCTGCTTGCAGCTTTAATTACTCTTATATCTAAAAAAGGGAAAGACCCTACCAAATGTGGCTCTTACAGGCCTATCTCATTGCTGAACACAGCCAAGGTTCTGGCTCGCAGATTGGAAGGTGTCATCCCACTAATAATATCATCCGATCAGACTGGGTTTATTAAAAACCGCTACTCCTTCTTTAATGTCAGGCGTCTCTTTAATATAATATATTCACCAACTGGAAACGTCCCAGAATGTGTTGTGGCTTTGGATGCGGAAAAAGCGTTTGATAGAGTCGAATGGAGGTATTTATTTACAGTTTTAGAGAAGTTTGGCTTTGGGTCATCGTTTATATCTTTGGTTAATCTATTATATGCTTCACCCACCGCCGCAGTCCAAACAAACGGTACACTCTCGCAACCTTTTGGCCTGGGCCATAGAACACGCCAAGGTTGCCCATTAAGTCCAATCCTTTTTAATTTGGCTATTGAACCGCTAGGCGATTGCTCTCCGCAACAGTGCAGACGTTGCCGGTATCTCAAGGGGGGGCTCGGTGCATGAGGTGTCTTTGTATGCAGATGACCTTTTGCTATATATTTCAAACCCAACAACCTCTCTGCCAGCAGCATTATCTCTGCTAGAGCAGTTCGGTTCCATATCTGGTTACAAGCTAAATTTAAACAAAAGTATTCTGTTTCCAATCAATAGTGAAGCACTCCATTTAGACTACAAAGACTCGCCATTTAAACTTGAACGTGAGCAGTTTACTTACCTTGGAGTGACAGTTACACGAAAATGTAAAGATCTATTTAAAGAAAACTTCATGACCTTATTCGGCCAGATGAAAACTTTGCTACAGCTGTGGTCTCCTCTCACAATGTAAACTCCATCAAAATGAATACTCCCGAAATTCACTTATCTATTCCAGATGGTGCCAGTGTTCATCCCCAAATCCTTCTTTGTTTCCTTAGATTCCGTTTTCTCCTCATATATATGGCAAAACAAGAAACCGCGAGTTAATAAATTACTACTGCAACGACTCAAGAGGGATTAGAGCGGTTTTCTGATGTCAATGTTGTGAATCGAGTGGCTCATGGTGGTGGTGGGGTTATGGTATGGGCAGGCGTATGTTATGGACGACGAACACAGGTGCATTTTATTGATGGCATTGTGAATGCACAAAGATACCGTGACGAGATCCTGAGGCCCATTGTTGTGCCATTCATCCACGACCATCACCTCATGTTGCAGCATGATAATGCACGGCCCCATGTTGCAAGGATCTATACACAATTCCTGGAGGCTGAAAACATCCCAGTTCTTGCATGGCCAGCATACTCACCGGACATGTCACCCATTGAGCATGTTTGGGATGCTCTGGATCGGCGTATACGACAGCGTGTTCCAGTTCCTGCCAATATCCAGCAACTTTGCACAGCCATTGAAGAGGAGTGGACCAACATTCCACAGGCCACAATCAACAACCTGATCAACTCTATGCGAAGGAGATGTGTTGCACTGCGTGAGGCAAATGGTGGTCACACCAGATACTGACTGGTTAATAAAGCAAAACTGCACGTTTCAGAGTGGCCTTTTATTGTGGCCAGCCTAAGACACACCTGTGCAATAATCATGCTGTCTAATCAGCATCTTGATATGCCACACCTGTGAGGTGGGATGGATTATCTCGGCAAAGGAGAAGTGCTCACTATCACAGATTTTTTCAGATTTGTGAACAAAATTTGAGAGAAATGGTTATTTTGTGTTTATAGAAAATGTTTTAGATCTTTGAGTTCATCTCATGAAAAATGGGAGCAAAAACAAAAGTGTTGCATTTATATTTTTGTTCAGTGTAATTAGTATGATCATCCACTGGAACGGGGAGGGATGGGGAGGGATGGGCCATCTCCGGCATAATTATTTGTTCACAATACTTTGCTGATGGTGTTTTTTTTGTTTTTTCTATAAAATGTCTTCACTTTTTGTATGTGCAGTTACATGTTTGCACAACTCACTGCATTGTGATACTGTTTTGGCCCATCTGTAGGATTTCTGTGTTGAACAAGAAAATTAATTAAAATATTTTGAAAATAAATAAAAACAACAGAGTTGAACCAGATGCATTTAACTTCAACATTTAAAAATAAATCTTCCCGGGGACGCCAGACCCCCCCTAGAGGATGTGAGGTCCACCCCCAAATAAAGCAGGTTAAAATAATTAAATTGCATACATTTTCTTTTAGTGAACACTGACAACGGGTCCCACAGACCCAAATAGCACACAAAGGTTAAAGGTAAGTATATAATAACGTTAACATTTGTTAAATATATACACTGCAAAAAAAAAGTAAAAGTAGCTCACGACCTGTTTTATTTTTTGAAAGTAGCTCTCATCCTAAAAAAGGTTGGAGACCCCTGATCTACGGTTACCCATTCATGTCCTGTAGGGATCATTTTGGACCAGGAACACCATAGCTGTTTCAAAGTTGATATGTTCAAATGTCTACAGTGGAGATTATCATAAGGCCTTGAAGCAATAAAATGTAAAACACAATATTTATGATTGATGTAAGTAGTAAAGCGGTCAGATTTGACCCGAACACGACAGGGGGGTTAATGGTACTCCGAGACATTCTGATGTCTCTCTTATGTTCTTAAAGAAGAAAAAAGCTTAAGATGGCTTGGGCTCTGTGAGCTGCCTGCAGTAGGAACATGTTTCTTAATATTTTCTTTTCTGACACGTGATGATTCAATGAAAGGTGTTGTTGGTAAATATCTGGCAGTGTTAATGAGGAGCTGCTCCCTGTGCCGGGTCACTCTGTGCTGGAGTCGCTCCGCAGAACGTGACAGGCTGTTTAATGAGGCCGCGCGCTCTGTAGTGCTGGGAAGTGGACCAAATAGGTTGGGCCGCAGCAAACAAAACAGACGATTCATTGAATTAATTAATTAATGCAATCATTCATGCAGCTCCTCTTCAACTGCACTCCCTCTGCACTTCTCTTTATCCTCCCTGACCACATTCTTTCCGACCCATCCTTTTTTTATTTCTAAAGGAGCCTATCTTAGCTCATACAATAGGGCCCCACTGAATGCTGATTGTATGACTCCATTCAGCAGCAGCTCTCTGTGGACGAGCCTGTCAGCCTCACCGGGCCTAATGGAGCCTCCACTGTCACACCAGTGAACAGTGTGTTTCAGCTGCAGCGCAGTCAGACCCTCACCCAGCTCCAGGTCTCTCTTTGTCCCCACTGTGGAAGATCTCTCCTAACCGGGTCCCGAGCCAGTTGTGTGGGTGTCCTATTTTGGGGCTTTTGCATGTCATGTGTGAGGCTAAGGAATGTATACACAAGTTCTGGTCTTAACAGCAAAGGGACATTCTTTGATGCCTTACTTTAAGCAATATAATCCTTTTCTGTATCATTTAACAAAATATGCCGCGGTGCCAAATGTTAGATCCTTGCCTGGTTAAGATTAATCTGATAAAATACAACTAGATATACCCTGAATATAGCACACATTTGAAACCAATGTCCTGATTCTCTATGTGAAAGTAGTTTCATGGTGCCTAAATCAGTTTAGTATTTCCCATGCATGGCTCCCCATCTAGCTCAGTGTAAAAAGAAACATGATTTTAACAAAAAGTTGTCGAATGTTAGATGTTGTCCAAACAATTGCTAAAGCCCACATATTTAAGGTATTAAAATGTTATTCTAACAAAGGGCCCTTCTGCAGGAGAGGGTGATCATTGTAGTAAATTTGTGCTGAGTTACCTTAAACCCGTTCCATTACAGGTTACATTTCATCTCGTGCGGCTGTTCAACTCTCCTCTCTCCAGTGGTGCAGCGGCCCAGCAGCACTCTGCTGTCATTCAGTACCCTTGGCTTGGTGTGGCAGAAAGGATGCTGTTACTTTGTTGCAGAGTTATCAGCCAGTTTAGGGCCCTTAAACAGATTATTTGCTTGGCATTAAATCTTTGTTTGATTATGATAATTGATAGTGTGGCTAAGCGTCCCGCAGTTGTGCTCCCACAACGCTGACAAAAACAGCGCCGGCTTTACTCTCTGTGTGCTAATTTAGTTTGTCAGCAGTGAGGGTACAGTCAGTGTTTCACAAATGCTAATGTTAAATACACACGTGTCCATGTCAGCCGTCACAGGCGTTAGCCTCTTCACTACGACAGGGGATGGCAGGGCCAGGAAATCAGTTTTTTCTTTCTATTTTTTTCTGAGAGACGCTTTTCCATGTAGTGGGACCAATAATGCATCTTGTTTTAATTGTGGGCTGCATTTACTGAACAATGAATAAGCGTTACACATGGACAGATACTCCATGATTAGTGTGACTGTGTGCTCTCAGGAGAGGGTGCTGCTTTTTGCCCTCATTGCCCCACAGTTTGTCTTTGTATTTCTGAAAACACCAATACCAGATTGTTCTTTTTGCTTGCTGCTGCCTGTGTTGTCGTGCCAACGCATCCCGACCTAAACTACTCAGCCTTTTTTTCAACGAGGACGCACTTAAAGAATCACAAATCTCATAGGAATTGGAGGAAATATATACTTCTATTGTATCTATACCATGCTGTACCTCTGCTCTTATTTCACACTGATTATTTTTACTTTATATACATTCTGACCCTTTTAATCCTTACTAAGACCATTTCCGAGGCGTATCTGTGTGTGGCAGAGTGTGTGAGAGGGAGAGGAGGATTTGCAGTAAAGGTCAAAAGCAGGATTCAAATGAACAAATACTGCACATTACGTCCCGTAACACGGTACCGTGTGCAGATATGTGAGGAGGAGCAGTGTTGATGTGATGCCCCATGATGCAACTGTGAATACATGTTTTAGTTCGATTGAAGGCATATGTTTTGCATTATAGGTACAAAACTGCTGCTGCTATTATTTCTTTAAAACCTACCACCAATATTTGTACTGACACTACTATTCAACATTTCACTGTCAAAATCTTCCCTTTTGAAACTAACTGGTGAATGCTCCACCGAATAAATCATATCAAACATGTTAGACCACCTGAAAGTTTATTTTTTGCCATGGTTATTCTATTTATAATTTTAAGCATTAGTGCCAAAAAACTCAGATCCTTTACTTAAATGTGGGGTAGGTAAGTTTGAGAAACCGACTCGAGATACACTTTTTGTTATATTCCATGGAATGCTCTTAACATCCCGATAGCAATGAATATCTGAAGTGCTTTGACAAAAAATCCATAAAAAAATGTCATCTGTGGAAGCCGTAGTACTGTAAAAAGTACGACCAATCATTTTAGCCGGCCCGGCTAAAGTAACTGGATGGCCTACCTGCCTGTCAGCCTTCCATCTGGGCACAAACTTATCTCGTGCCCTCATTGGTCATGTGCGCGTTCGTGTGTGTTGGAGGAGGGGCTCTGTAAGGAAGTGGCAGATTTGTTCCGGCTGTGTATTTTCAAATTCTAGCGCACTCAAGCTGGTTTCTCCAAAATTACCTACCCCACCTTTAAGCAAGAATATACTGTAAATATCATATTGCAAAAAAACATTTCAAATAATACAAAATATATAGACGTAGTATATAGGGTACATGTTTTTAATATACAGTATACTTTATTCTACCCTTGCATGCATTTACCCTCTCATATAATATATATTTTCTGATAACCATTATTACCCGTAGAAACGTGCATTAATACATTAATAGCATAATATGTGTCAGTTTGATGCATGTGTGTCTTGTTAAACATGTTCCTCTGTGTGCTGCGTTAGACAATAATGAATGTTGCTGAAACACAGCATAAATGCATAACATTTACAAAGAATGTAAATCATTTTAATGCTGTATCTGGTCAACATGGTACTCATTTAACCTGTTAAGCCCCAAGCCTGTTTTTCAGGTCTCAGGCTCGAAAATGACATTCCCAGAACAAATGACAATAAATTCCCTTCTAAAAGGGGTACATCTTTTTTCTCAAAGCAATGATAAACCTGTGAGTTGGATATAGAAAAGTCAGAATCAATATAGATTTTTTTTATTTTAAAGTAAATTCAGATTGAACATAGTAAAGAAATGTAAATTATAGTGTCCGTCCAAAAATAAACCCTTACTTATAGTGAAAACCACCCTTGAATGATGGGATCGGAGACTAACAGCTTTATGAATCCAAACTATAACATATAATAAGTACCCTGTATCAAGATTGATGCAAAAAAGTGACATTTGACCTTTTTAGAGAGGTTTAGCAAAAAAAAAACCCACCTCTGGCGTAATTTGGGTGGAAATGGGTGTATTTGCCGTTTCTCTGGAACCCATTGGTCGATTTTGATGATTGACATCTCTTTTGAACCGTTAGAGCCAATAGAATCGAAGGGGAATTTCCACATACACACACACGTTACCATTGAGAAGTCAGAGCTATGCGCACGCAGTTTGCCCAAAGCGAAACCTATCTTACGCTCTGAAAACTGAAAACTAGGTTTATTGTTGATGGATTATCAGAAATAATTTCAAAGTGACACAGACACATTGGATTAAACTATGGATTAACCTTCAGCAGCGTTTTTATCGTTTTAATGCCATTGAAGACAACTTTTGATCAGAAAACAACAAAGGTAAGACATATTGCCGTGTTGGCTACCTAATGCTACGTGGTGTGATGTCTTTGTTAGCTTCTCATGTCACGAGTTCGGATCGGTCAGTAATGATATTAATACCTGTCGAATCTGTGCAATCTCAGTTTGCTAATCGATATCTTGTTTGTGCAGATACGATAAGTAATAAGGGTATTTTAACGTGAGTTCTTGTGCTAAGTGCGTCAGCATTTTTTTCACTCAGGGCTAATTCAGAGCCTTTGTTATTACCCTTATGTTTCATTTAGCTAAAAATTGTTAATATTGTCTGATAGTTGGGTTTCTTCCCATTAAGTGGGTATGACACATTCATAGTTTGTTAACTTCCTTTTTGACTTTGAAAATAGAATTTGGCATAATAATTTAAATGTAAAAGCTAGAAAATGTTTTGTGTAGTCATGGTGAGTTAATGTTAAAGAACATTCTGTAATTTGCTGGAATTAAAGCTCTGAGTGTTAGCCGTGGCCCCTGTAGAGCCTCTTCTGGGGCCCCCATCAGTCCTGCTACACGTGTAAAGTACATATTATCAATACAGCCAATGTCACGCACTTGGAGAAGATTAAGTCTCTGCGCTTATCCCCCATCTCTCCCGCTGCCATGATGGATTCCTCCTCAGGCCCGCTTCATGTTATCACTGTGGTAACAGCTCGCTGATCAGTAATTCATTTTTCAGATCCCTGCATACCAATTACCAAATGAAGGTTATTATCGAGACTTTGCATTTGCCCTGCGCCTGCGCCAGCGCCGTGCAGAATGCTAAAATGAGATGAGGCGTTAGCAGTAACGAGGGTCAGCGCGCTCCAAAATCCCATTACACCCCCCCCCCCCCCCCCCCTGTCTGCTTGCTGGTTTCTCTGCTGCTCTGTCTAAGTGTGAGACATGATGACACTTCTTCTTGGTCCCGGCTTGAAGTGGACGGCAGACTGAGCAGCAGAACACTGTTTGCTCTGAGAAAATTGTTAGAGAAGTACGTGGTGCAGAGATAAGGGCATTAGCCACAACCTTTATTCTCAATTTAAGCACTGCTCACGCTCTGTCTGTGTGTATGTGTGTTCAATTTTACAGTGTGGTGTGCCAGAGGAACCTCTCGTTTAGCCAAAAATGTCAAAAAATATCAAGATGTTTTAATCTGGCTCTGTAGCTTAAATTACCCTTCCTCTCCCATTTTGAGTGTGTGTGTGTGTGCGTGTGTGTGCATGCGTGCGTGTGTATGTGTCAGAGAGAGAGTCTTATCTCTGTGATAAAGTCTAAATGCCACATCTCCCCTTTCCCATTTTAAG
The DNA here is from genome assembly GCA_028583405.1 of Pogonophryne albipinna. Classification (NCBI taxonomy): domain Eukaryota; kingdom Metazoa; phylum Chordata; class Actinopteri; order Perciformes; family Artedidraconidae; genus Pogonophryne; species Pogonophryne albipinna. Next base: position 2,997,947 of record CM053244.1, on the reverse strand, counting down.
AATTAACACAGCATCCATTTTGTAACGGAAGCAGACCTGTGTGTTCTCATTCTTTTTTTGCTGCCCATAATGCATCACTCCCTGCGTGTCCAGGTGCAGTGATACGGTATGTCAGCCCCCAGCATGCGTTCTGGTCCCTCCCCCACCAGGCTGTACACTGAGTTGTTTCCTCCCCTGTAAAAGACCCTATTAAAACATAATGTGATGGTGTATTTATGGCATGTTGGTTAATATTTAATAAGAAACCCTCTCGTTAGGAGACTGGGCACTTTTCCAAGCTGTTAGTGACGGCAAGCCAAATTAATCCGCTTTGTAACAAAGCAAATTCCCCCTTTGCTGATCGCCACATACACACTCAGCAAAACACACACACACACACACACACACACACACACACACACACACACACTTTGTGCTTACTGGGACGAGAGCAGACCTTAGTCTAATCAGTCTGTGTTCACAGGGATTAGTAGCAGATAGCTGGACAGTTCAGATTGCAGCTCCAAACAGCGACTCAGACACACATACACAACAAGCGGATTTAGAGTTTCAAAACACATGCAAATGCGGGATATGGGCCCTGCTGCAGAAAAACATATGGGGCAATGAAAACACAATTTGGCTTAAGGCTCACACTCGGGCCTGAATAGTTGTTTACTGTTAACTCCGTTCCCCTCTGCTCTCTGACAAAAGGTGATTTTCTCACAGAGAATTCCAGCCGTTAAGACTCCTCACAAAGTAATACTCCACGCTCAAACTCGTTTTCAGGTCTGAGGGCCCGGGACAGGGGCAGGCTGGGTAATTCAACACTATTGAGTTTGTGGTTTGGTTCATTTGATGCGCATGTTCAGCGGGCTGGTATGGGGCTATATTTGTCTCAATAATATTTGTGTGAACATAAAAATGATCTGTGTGTAAATGTGCATTCAAAAGATTTGCAAACTCACAAAAATGTAAAACGGATCTGCAAATACGCAAAATGTTTTCACAAATTAAAAAAAGATCTGTGAATACTCTAATTAGTTTACAAATAAACAAAAGGAATTTGTGAGTCTCTCTAACATTGACAACTTTCGATCAGGCATTTGTGAATCCATTTTGTATTTGTCGACCAAAAATGCGTTTGTGGATCTCAAATCTCTGCTTGTGGATCGTCTTTTTACACACACAGAGTTTTGAGCCGGTCTCGGCTAAAAGCTACTCGTGTCACTCGGTTATTTTCGGAAACCACGTGATGGCCTGCTAATGACGACATTTCCGCATTTCATTTCAAGTAATTAGAAAGACAGATAGATAGGTAGGTAGATAGATGGATAGATGGATAGATGGATAGATAGATGGATAGATGGATAGAGAGAGAGAGGGATGGATACATACATACATACATACATACATACATACATACATACATACATACATACATACATACATACATACATAGATAGACAGACAGACAGACAGACAGACAGACAGACAGACAGACAGACGGACGGATAGATAGATAGAACATAATAAAACATAATAAAATAAAAAACAATTAAAAGCAATAAACTGTAAGTGTTGTGTATATACATATACAGGGAAGAAAGCTTTTAGATGTGCAGCTCCACTAACATGGAACAGTCTGCAAAAAGAATGGAAAATTACCAAGCTAGTACCACTACATGTTTTTAAAGCTCGGTTGGAGGCTACAAAATCAGATGCTGTTGGTACCTGTACATGTGGTTAAATATGTAAATTGTAATCCCTGTACATGTTGCTGTATGATGTCCTTTTGTTGTTCTGTTGTTTATGTTTTTATGTCTTCTTGTGGAACCTACTGTTGCAGGTCTCCCTTGAAAAAGAGATCATTGATCTCAATGGGATTTTACTTGGATAAATAAAGGTTTTGAATTGAATTGAATATAAAGTAGAAAGGACATGATAAATATTACAACATTTAAAACAGCCTTACTATGAAGGCTAACCTAAATACGGTGCTTTTCTACAGATTACCTTACCACTGCACTGGTAAGGTATAACTAGGCCGATTAATAAGATGTGAAGTGCTTAGTAACTTTGACTCGCTTGAATGAATACACAATACAAATATGAAGAAAGAATTATCTCTGGGGCTGCTTTGCTGCCAGCTGTAGCCCCCCGGGACCCGAAAGTGGCGTGGCCCAAGTACTTACTGTAGCAACATCAATACGAATTTGCTCGATATAGGCTGTAGTGAACAAATAAACTAACACAAACTAACTGAATCACTATAACATTATGATGGTGATAAAGAATGCACCTAACGTACCGCTGTTCATTATAGTAATACAAAAACAATGCATTAAACAAACCACCATGCTCTTACTTTGAAACCATGAAATGCGGAAATGTCGTCATCAACAGGCCATCACGTTGTTTCCGAAAATATCCGAGTGACACGAGCAGATTTTAGCCGAGACCTTGAGGAAACTTTGTCTCAAAACTCTTTGTGTGTAAAAAGACGATCCACAAACGCATTTTTGGTCAACAAATACAAAATGGATTCACAAATGCCTGATCGAAAGTTGTCAATGTTAGAGAGACTCACAAATTCCTTTAGTTTATTTGTAAATGAATTATAGTATTCACAGATCTTTTTTTAATTTGTGAAAACATTTTGCGTATTTGCAGATCCGTTTTACATTAGCTCATTTTTTTTTGTGTTTGCAAATATGTTGAATGCATTTGTGGAAGGTGTTTCACATTTACATTTACAAATCACACATTTACACACAGATCATTTGTTTGTTCACACACATATTATTGAGACAAATATAACCCCATAGGCTGGCAACGACTTTGAACACACACACACACACACACACACACACACACACACACACACACACACACACACACACACACACACACACACACACACACACACACACACACACACACACACACACACACACACACACACACACACACACACACACACACACACACACACACACACACACACACACACACACACACACACACACACACACACACACACACACACACACACACACACCGTGATGCTGTGATGTCATTGAGATGAATCTGAGGCTGTCAGTCCTGCAAGACAAACCCCAATTCACCATTTACTTTGGGGGGCCTAACACATCATTACTGTCTTGTAGGAACCTTGGGAAAGTTTCGATTCAGCCAATAAAGTAATCAAAAATGTGTAATAATCGTATGTAACTAGTTGCTTTACAAATTAAGAGTTTTACACATAAAACATGAACATATTCTGTCAAAGATAATAGGTTCCAGTTTCTATAATGTGAACATATGCTGCTTTTTCTTTTCATTATTTTTATTATTTGAACACTAGCTTTCTGCGACATACTGTAAAATATTTTGATACGTTTGAATATAATTAGCTTTAATATGTGAATTAATTGAGTCGGGTGTTTTTTGCAGTGAAGCAATCTGTGTTTTACAATCCATTCTGACATTATTTAAATGTAATGCTACACATTTAAAAGTCATGCCTTAATTCCTTTGAACAGTGTAAAACCTCTCACACATAGACATTGTGATAATGATAGGGCTGCATTGGAATCGAGTCGGATATATGTCACTATCTAGTCTTAGTCTGACTGATAGGTACATGATATTAACAAATCCCTAACACAGGTTATTCAAATAATTAAACAGGGTTGAGCATTTAAAAAGTGATCCTATGCTTTGTATGTTGAGTCTTGTAATTAATAAGTAAGTATTTTATTACATGAAGAGAAATGTAATGAAAAAAAAGGAATGAAAATACTCAAACTACGTAGAGGCAAATATTTTTTTGTATATGTTGCATTCTTTCCCAAAGTATATGGGAAACAGTCCTATGAGTAACTTTGTTCAACCGTCATTGTGTGTGTGTGTTTATGTGTGTGTGTGCAGAGCAGTTTTTCTCTCTATTGTGCGGGCGGCTTTGATCTTATCGATGTTAAAACATCCTCATGTGCCTTGACATGAGGATTCAAAGTGCAGGTTACATAAATACATAATGAAAGTCTCGCGGAACTTCGTCAGACAGTGTCATATAAGTGTGTGTGTGTGTGTGTGTGTGTGTGTGTGTGTGTGCAGGACCAGGTATCATGTTTTCCTTGCATAAGAAATGCAAAAGACTTAAACTTATGTTTTCTTTCTCTCCGTCCCTCCCCCTCTGTTCCCTCCCCCCCAGGCGCTGACCTCTTCTCTAACTGCACAGAGGAGTGTAAGGCCCTGGGCCACTCGGACCGCTGCTGGATGCCGAGCTTCGGGCCCTCTGATGGGCGCCAGGGCCCGGACTACCGCAGCAACCTGCACGTGCCCGGCATGGACTCGGTCCCCGACACAGAGGTATTTGAAAGCCCCGAGCTAACGGCTGATCAATCATTCTCCACCTTTGGCAAAGAGACGCCTCTCAGTCACCAACATCTCCACCACCATCTCCTCAAAAACCATCACCACCAGCAGGGCTCCCTAGAGAGGAAAGAGTTTGTGCCCTATAACCCGGCTTATTTAAGTGAGTACTGTATTTTTCCCCCTCTCTGATCTGGTGATCGAGTTAGGTGAAAAATAAAAAGATTCAAATTTCAATTTCCCCCTGGATTGGCTGCTGGAACATAGCGTTTACTCAAGTACTGTATTTAAGTCAGTTTTTAGTAAACTGTAGTATTTCTGTATTATATACACTGTATATATACACTACACATACACATACACATAGTATATACACTGTAATATTTCTACTTGTACTAATGTAAAGAGTACTTCTTCCACCTCTCTATAAGTTTGCTACGGCGTCAGCGTGGAGGAAGCTCTGTCTCTGTTTGGGAGAATGGCTGCCGTAATATAAGCAACACTGCCCCCTCATTGAGGGGGGGCCTCAAAGAGGTTGTTTTCTCTCAGTGAAGAAGAAGAGCGGGGAGCTTAACGTCTCTCTTCATCTGTCGGGTGTTATTGCGTAGGAGCAGATGATCAAAACATTGTTTTAGGCCAGGGAATTACTGTTCCTTAACTCTCATTCAAAGGCCACAAAGAGATACATCCTCAATCACTGCAGTTTGGTGATAATGCTTAATTATAATTTTGTCAAGCAGCGCCTGAAGAGCCTCCCCCCCTCTCATCATCCGGCACAGCTAGCAGGAATTATCTCACTGTCAGAGCACCACTGCTCCCCTTGCCGGCGTTTAAAACCACAGCGTGATGTAGCAACAGCTGGGAAGTCTTTATTTCCCTTTAATTCATGTTTCATTCATTTGTTATGCTTTTTAGTTTTTGTTTCTTCCTGGATCAAAAAGTTATGTCAAGAAAGCTACCATTCGCTAACATCATAATTTCTTCTCTGGATAATGTTATTCAATATAATATCCTACTGATTACAGCAACACTGTATTTCAGATGTTGAGAAAAGAATAAAGAAAAAGCAACCACAACAGTAAAAGAAAGAAATACAAAATAAAGAAAGCCAAAAAAATGAATAAAAATGAAACTCATAAATAACTCAAACTGTTGCTCTACAAACCATTTAAAAAATGTTTTATACAAAACAAGATTCACAAAACATGGACAATTCTGAAAAAGTATTACCATAAATATACATTAATGAGATATATTTGACAAGGAACGAGTTATGTAATAATAACATCATCACTTCAGGTGACCAAAGGACATTCTGAGCAGGTTATTATAACATTATCATGATTATGGCAAGGATTCCAGGTTAGCAATGATACGACAAAAAAAGAATAGGTCATCATACCGATAAGAAATACAAATCAACCTAACAGAAAAAATAAATACAATTTAATATCAATGTAATATACATGAGCATTGACAAGCATTGATCTATCTATCTGATGCAAAAATAAGAATAATAAAATAAATAATAATGCCTCATTCATTAAAAAAAACTATTATAAATCCATTGCTGCGATGAAAATGAGACATATTTATATAAAAGGCAAGAAAACCGGGTCTGGTAATGTGAGCAGCACCAACCCTGCTGATGTCCCACAGTGGAGAGAAAGGACACATTTCTCCTGCAACCACAAAACCAGCAGCTAGCATCACCACGTTCTCCTCTAATGCTGCCCAGCCTTCAGTTGAAGCACCTTGTGTTGTTGTGCGCTGCTCGGCTTCTAATAGTTACCATGGATATTATGGGCTTCTGATGCAGCGCTCAGAGTGAAGGGCTCAATATCTCTGTTTCCCACCTCCACTCACTCCCTCCCAAAGTAGATCACTGTGGCCTTTATGGTAATGAGTGTGGGGGTGGCCACTGAGGAGGGAGGGGGGGGATAGAAGATGATGCCAAGAGGCTGAAGCTCCCTAATCTGATCAAGTGAGCGAGTGATACACAGAGAGCCTTTTGTGCTGGGGGGGCCGGCCTGGGGTGGGGTCAGGGTGGGGTACAGAGGAGAGAGAGGTGGGAGATTGATAGCCAGAGCCCGTTGATTACCGTCATCAAACTCAGACTCCACAGAGGCAAGGGGGGGAGGTTAGACTGGTTAGACTCTTTTGTTGGTGTCCTAAATAAATTGGCCATGCAATATTCTCCAGCCCCCCCCACACACACACACACACACACACACACACACACACACACACACACACACACACACACACACACACACACACACACACACACACACACACACACACACACACACACACACACACACACACACACACACACACACACACACACACACACACACACACACACACACACACACACACACACACACACACACACACACACACACACACATGCTTGTCTTTATTGCATTCTGGGGGTACTGACCATCCCTTTTGGGATCCACCCTTTCTGAAGGTTGTCCAGCACTGTAAAAAAACAGGCAGAATCCTGAAGTGGACTCAAACAAAGATTTTACTTCAAATTATCAATCAGAGAAAGTAGAGGTCACTGACAATGTACTGATATCATTTTAATTAATATGTAAGCTATTATAGTAATGTTTTTTATTAGTCTATTTACCCACTGTGACACTGGCACGTATACAGGCGGTTGGTGCCGCAGAAATGTCCCCATCTTTAGTGAAACATTTCCACTATCCCTCGTTCAGACATTGGGTTCCTTCGTCAGGGATGTCTGGACTCGCGAATGAGACTCATAGTACAATTAATTAAATTGCATCAGTTTCCTTCTTTTTAAATAAAGAGGGGTTTGTGTTCTAAGTGTTAATTGTTGAAGCCATATAAGTCATGCTTATAAGGCTATTCTGCTTAAATAGTAATAGTAATTTCCATTTCAGCAATACAATGTTATTATAGAGCTTTCCAGTAAATACAAGGAGATTGTCGTTATTAGACTTTTAATTTTCAAATGAAGAACTGTATTCAGTGTACACAAAAAGGTATCACCATTTAAGAACGGCATTATTATATGACAGAGGTCCCAAAAAGGGCTTATTTAAATGAGGGGTCTAAAGTATTATAAGTATTATAAGTAAGTATTATTTAAACGAGGGTCTAAAGTCACTGAAATAATTTAACCTTCAAAACTTTTATGTTGGACATGAAGGGAGATTACTTTAAGTAATGATATGGGATTCAAAGGTAATGACACAATAAAATGGTAGATAAAGACGAGGACACCAGATGTGATATTTTGAGACATTGAAAGCAATAAGGAAATTGAAAGTGTGAAAAGGGACAAGATTAAATAAATTGTACAATATAATATAATAATAATATAATATGAGAAACTTGAAGAGATGATAAGGTAGTTGACATAAAAGGAAGATTACAAAAAAGAGATGAGATTTAAAAAGCATAGAGGTAAGAGAAGATTAAATGGATAAGGTTGAAGAGATAAGGCAGGAGGAAATTGTGAATAATTCAGATAAAAGAAAAGGAGATTAGGTGAGGTATTAAGAGGACATCAATGAGGGGTGAAAGAAGAAATAAACTACGATCTATATATTTGTATAGTGGCTTGCATCAAACATTTAACTTTTGCAAGCACTACAATTGACAACAACTAATGGTGTCAACAGACAGTAATGATCACTTTAAATGTGCTCTTGAGAGCTGTGATCCGATTGTTTATGTAAAACTTTATGGCCATTGAGTGCTTCTCCTTCCATTTCAAGACACTTATCGCAGTCGCTTTTCCGCGGAACGCGACATGTGTTAACCTGTTGAATCCCATCCCTGTTTTTCAAGTCTCATGCTCGAAAATGACATTTCCAGAGCAAATGACCATAACTACACTTCTAAAAGGGGGACATTTATAATCTTTTTCTCAAAGTAATGATAAACCTGTGAGTTGGATATAGAAAAGTCAGAATCAATATAGATGTTTTTTATTTTAAAGAAAATTCAGATTGAACATAGTAAAAAACTGTAAATGTTAGTGTCCGTCCAAAAATTATTTTTTACTTAGTGAAAACCACCCTTGAATGATGGGATGGTAGACTAAAAGCTTTAGGAATCCAAAGTACAACATATAATAAGTCAGAGGTGTGGACTCGAGTCACATGACTTGGACTCGAGTCAGACTTGAGTCACAAATTTGATGACTTGAGACTCGACTTGACAAAATCACAAAACACTTCCGACTCGACTTGGACTTGAACACCAATGACTCGGGACTTGACTTGGACTTGAGCCTTCTGACTTGAGGTGACTTGATACTTTAATTCAGAGGTCTCCAACACGCCGATCGTGAGCTGCCGCTAGAAGAGCAGACTCCCGTCGGGGAAAGCAGAATCTTCAGCCGCTCCTACTCTTGCTGAGAATCCTTGCAGGCAGGGGCGGGACTTTATTTAGCTGGGCCACCATGCGGCCAATCATATGCGAGGACACACTAGGATCATACCATTATGTGAAAGAAAGGTGAGGGGCACAGCATGTGTAGTGGTACAGGCCAGCTGCACAGAGCGACGGGAAGACGGGGAGCCGGATTCAAATGCAAGCGTGTCGGAAAAAGGCAAGAAATGAGCGAAAACCGAAAAAAGAAGCAGCGTCTGGTTGCTTTTCAATGATATTGGAGATTTTTTTTGGTAACCACTCAGGATTTATTGTCAGAGGTGGGAGAAGTTCAGACAATTAAAACAGTTACAATCAGGGTTCCCGCGGGGTCTTAACAAGTCTTACATTTGATAATCTGAATTTAAGGCCTTAAAAAGGTCTTAAATATGATTTAGAAGGTCTTAAAAATTATCGGATTTGAAAGGTACTTCTGTGTTGCGATAGCGTCTAAATGTGTTTTGGGGGAAATGTCCGGGCTGCAAAGTAACCAGTATGGTAATAGCCTTTCAGTTCCCCCCAACAATTTGTATTGAATTAAATCAACATGGAACCAGTAATCACTAACTTTGTTTCCCCCGGCCCCTTATTGGAGAACACCCAGCTAGTAACCTAGCAACCAAGCTTCAGCTCATGTAGCCTATCTTCGAATCTACTTACAAATTAATATGGGGAAGTGTCAGTTCAACCGTATTTGGTTGGAAAACATCTAATTTAGTGCTTGGTTGAAACCAGTGGAGGGGAACGTGTTTGAAGCCCGCTGCACCTTTTGCAAAAGAAATTAGCGTTTGTTTTGCTAATGTAGCGTTAGCTAGTGGAGCGTTAGCTAGTGCAGCAGCTCCCGCAACAACACCGGGGGACCTCCGGGCGAAGTTTGGGTCTACGTCAACCCTAAAAGTGGAGGTGCTGTAGACGCTAAATACCGTAGCTAAACACCAATCATACAACAGCAATGATGAAATAGTGTAGCCAATGCAGCAGAGCTCTGAATATAGCTCTTGCGCGCGCGCACGCGCGCACGCACGCACGCACGCACGCACGCACGCACGCACGCACGCACGCACGCACGCACGCACGCACGCACGCACGCACGCACGCACGCACGCACGCACGCACGCACGCACGCACGCACGCACGCACGCACGCACGCACACACACACACACACACACACACACACACACACACACACACACACACACACACACACACACACACACACACACACACACACACACACACACACACACACACACACACACACACACAGCTCGATTATGGCAATAATCAAGATTATGTTGGTCAATAATTAATATCATGATTATTAAATACGATTATTCATTCAAAACATCCATTTATTGAACTTTAAAACAAATAATAATTTGAACAGTATCTTTTTAACTGTTGATTACCCTGAACGTATAATTCAACTGAAAAACCAATACAAAAATTAATTAAATAAATGATACATTACTAAAGAATTTATTAGATCAAATATGTTGTAGTGCACTGTCACAACCTAGCAAAGCAAAATAATCGTTTTTTTCGATTATGTTGTTTTCGTAATTGTGGCAGGCCAAAATTGTAATTGCGATTAAAATATGATTAATTGCACAGCCCTAACACACACACACACACACACGCACACACACACACACACTCAAGCACACACAGACACACTTTTTGTCTAACACGCTAACACAGTTCTGTACTGTTATGCTGTTATGTTCAGTCATTGTTCTTATGTTGAACATGAATACATTTACTTTGTAAGTGATTATGGGACGTATTTCTTCTTTTATATCAATTTTCCTTCATACTTTATTGCCGTGAAATAGGTCTTAAATTCTATTCAAAGTGGTCTTAAAAAGGTGTTAAAAAGTCTTAAATTTGAGTTGGCGAAACCTGCAGGAACCCTGTACAATAAAAAGTCCTGCATTCAAAATGTTACAAGTAAAAGTAGAAAAGTATTAGCATCAACATATACTTAAAATACCACCTGCAGAGGGATCTAGATGCAGGTATTCTCTTCCCCATAGAGACCGCCTGGCTACACATTATCCCTTGCATAAAGATAGATTGTGGGTCCCTTACAACATGTTGTACACAGTGGAAATAAACATTCTGGTTACCTCAACATCAGGGATCTTATCCATTAAACTCCTTCTGAATCAAACTGTCACGGTAGCCTTACCTTACTGATCCCTCTTAAATTAGAAAAAAACACGTTACTTTACCAGCAGAGAGAAAATGGATTATTAAATTATTAATGTGACTAATAAAGAGCAGTTTGATTATTCTGTTGATCGATGTCATTACATTTGGTGAAAAGCACATAATGACTTGTTTAAGACTCGTTTTGTCAAAGTTTAGGACTTGGACTTGACTTGAACTTGCCCATCCTGACTTGAGACTTGACTTGGACTTGAGCGCAAAGACTTGAGACTTGACTCGGACTTGCAAAACAATGACTTGGTCCCACCTCTGTAATAAGTACCCTGTATCAGGATTGATGCAAAACAAGTGACATTTGACCTTTTTAGAGAGGTTTAGCAAAATAAACTCCACCTCTGGGCTGATTTGGGTGGAAATGGGCGTTTTTGCAGTTTCTCTGGAACCCATTGGTCAATTTTGGTGATTGACATCTCTTTTTAACCGTTAGAGCCAATAGAATCAAAGGGGAATTTCCACATACACACATACGTTAACAAAAACGTGAACCTATCTCTCGCTCTGACATCTGAAAATGGAAAAGTCGGTTTATTGCTTATGGATTATCAGAAATCAATCAATCAATGACACATTGGATTAACCTATGGATTAACCTTCAGCAGCGTTTTTATCGTTTTAATGCCATTGAAGACCACTTCAGACAACGACAAAGATAAGCCATTTTGCCGTTTTAGCTACCTAGCGCCACATGTTCTCATTCAGAACACTCCGTTTGATGTCTCACTATGGAATGCGCCTCAACGCGTATGCAAACAGAAGCATCAATCTCATTACGCCAATCCTGATTGGCTGGTGATCTTGACGTCAACGTCAGGGAATCCACCCACACTTTAAGTAGCTTGCGCTACGACGCAGCGTCATTCAAACACCTCTTCTCGCTTCAGAGCACATCTCGAATTATCAGTAGCCGGGATAGCTTAACGGTCCACAGACTGAACCCAAAGCTAACATTCGGTCGACGGGCGCTTGCCGGTTACTTTTTTGCTTTGCAAGAAGACTGCACAATATTAACACACCAGTTAATATTGTAATCTGCCTCGCCGTTTCTTTCTGTCGAAATAACGGTAAGGTTTGATTTTTTTCTTCAAGCTAGTAACATACCCGTTACGTTCGCTTTTGGGCTAGGGGTACCAAAGGAAAGAAACACAACCAGATTGGTATTGGTATCATTATAAGTGGTTTATTTTAAATAGCAGCGGTAAACAAAATGGCAGGCAAGCAGCCTGAAACAAACAAATTGCCACAAACACCGGTTTAAATAACAAACAATAGAGGCCACAAGGGCGCAAGTTTAAATGGGCAACCAAACTAAGGGAGGACTCTAAAAAGTGAGTCTAAATGCATACAGAAGAAATAAATACTAATATAAGGAACAAAACAAAACCTCACTTTAAAAGTGGTACAACTAAATAAAGGAAGGCTGTAAGAAAACACAGCTAGGACAACAGTCAAACAATACTAAACTAATCTAAGCACATCTAATCAAACTAATCTAAGCACATCTAATCACAACAGTACTGCTAGTCACAATAACACGGTCCACACAAGGTAACCCCCAGAACGAAAAGCAAATAGCGAGAGGCGTCTGTTCACTCAACAGAGCCTCCAGAGTGGTGATAGTCCGCGGCCTTTGTACTCCTCCCCAGCAGGTGTCCGCCGGCTGTGCGCTGCGATTGGATGACGTCAATCCAATCACCATCTTCAGAGGCGGACCAGAGGATGGGCAGCCAATGATGTTGGAGCAACCACACAGCTCATTTACCTAATCACACACAGCTGAAAACACTCACAGGCAGATTAATGAGCAGACAAACATCAACCGTAACATACCTGTTGCTAGTTTTTTCTTCCCTCCACACCGACACCACGGTAACGAGGACGTTCTCTTTTCTCTCTCACACCAGAGGAGACAGGGATACAAAAGGTATTAACACACCAGTTAATATTCTTTAAAGAATAAAATCTACACCGTCGCTTTTTTCCTTTCGGACTAACGGCAAGGATGGATTTTTTTCTCAGTAACGTACCTGTTACTAGCATGTCTACTCCACGCCGACACCCCGGCGAACGAAGATGGACCCTTCTCTCCCTCACCCCAGAGGAGTCAGGGACTCGGAGGCTCGGCTATGCGGCTGCGGGTTTAAGATCTCAGACACAGATTCACACCAGGTCTGCTCGTCCTGCCTCGGGCTGGAACACGCCCGGGAGGCTATCGATAACCCCGGCTCGTGCGGGCATTGTACCAGCTTCACCATTAAGAGCCTCCGCCGACGGTTAGCACGCCAAGCTAGCTTGTCGGGACGGGACCCCCTCATGTCCGCTGATTCGCCGGCCGGCAATCAAGACATGGTGGCGTCCGCCGCAGAGATTGAGCCCCGCGCTGTGTCAGACTGGGGCTCAACAACAGCGGCAGCCGCTGAACCGGAGCCCCACGCCGTGTCAGGCTGGGACCCGGTGGCGGCAAGAGCCGCGAGAGCGGAGCCCCGCGCTGTGTCAAGCTGGGGCTCCCAACTGGACCTCACCATGGTTCCACCCGCGGAAGATGTCCTGGAGTTGGACTATATGGAGGACGAAGAGGATACCTCTGAGTTCCTCCTGTCCGACTCGGATGAGGATGACATCTTCGTTTCATCGGCTCAGGCTGCAAAGCCGGGAGCGATGTCCGCTCTCCCGGGCGAAAGCACACCAGCTTCGACCGTCCTAAGTATGGACTTGCAGGCCGTGTGTCAACGCACTGCGTCCAGGCTGGACATCCCATGGCCAAGGAGACCTCCAGATCTCGCTACGAGGGGAAGAACTTGCCCCAAGCAGCGAGGGCGAAGAGGCAGCTCCTTCCAGTCTTTCCGGAGATGCTGGACGAGGTGTCGGTCTCGTGGAGAGACCGCCCTTTTAGCAACAAGGCCCCAATCCAGGGTGCCTCCTCCCTGGACTGTGAGGGTATGGAGAGGCTCGGCCTGCTCCGCATGCCGCCCATGGAACCGCTGGTGGCAGCCCACCTCCAACCGAGGCTGGCTTCGACACCGAGCAGGAACCCCATGCTACCGGCAAAGGCAGACCGGTTCCAGTCAGCGATGACCGAACGGGCCTATAAAGCCGCAGCTTTGTCCGCCAGGGCACTCAACGTCTCCTCGCTGCTGACCTCCTACCAGGCGGAGCTCTGCGAAGACTTGTCGAGCAAACCTGAGCCTGCCGTGTGGGATGAGATCGCAGCGATCACGGACATTTGCCTCCGTGTGCAGCGCTGTGCAGTCCAAGCCACGGGCAAAGCACTGGGAATGATGGTGGTACAGGAGAGAGCCAGGTGGCTCAACCTGACGAACCTTCCAGACCGGGAAAAAGAGGATGTTCTGGACATGCCTATTGTTCCCGAGGGCATATTTGGCTCCGCTCTAGCTTCGATGCAGCTGAGATGCGAATCAAAAAGGAAGGGAGACGAGGCTCTCCAGCTCTGTCTCCCCCGAAGGGTCCAGCCGCCACCTTCAATGGTCCCGCGGCAGGCCTTCACTCAAGCTGCCTCACGTCCTGCCCGGTTCAAGATACCGAAGCAGCAGAGACCACAGCCCGTCCCGGGTCCCCAGCCCAGGCACGAGGCGAGGGGGAGCTGGCCAAGAAAATCTCCGGTTCCGGCAGCTGCCGCTCAGGCGCAGCCGACCCAGGTTTTCAGCCACCAGGCGAGGAAGAAGAAGCGGGCGGCCTGACAGCCACCTCTCCTCGACGAAGGAGCTGGAAGTTCCCTGTTCCCCAGCTCCAGAGCACGTTCCAGTGTTAGATGCTCATGTGTTTTCGGGGTGCCACCATGCCCCCATCTTCCCGCCACCTCGAGTGATGCCAGAACGTCATCCTCAAGTTCGCGCCATCAGGGAAATGGACTTAACATCGAAGACAGCAAGTTCCGCTGCCTGTTTAAGTCACACAAACACATGTCATCATGGCCGTATCCACCATTGAGGTCACCGAGGTCCGGACCTCGGTAATATTTTCCGAGCTGTGTATAACAAAACTTGTGAAATAATTGCACTAAACGGGGTTCTTTGTAGTACTTCCATTTACTGCCGATGGGAGCGCTGCATAACTACGTAGCCTCGATTAAAGCAAACAGAAGAAGACGACATGTATCAACAAACCACCGCAGCCCGGACTTGTATCGGAGCAGCGAAGGAATGATGAAGTATCTAGAGATGTGAGTCCAGCGGGCTGCTTGTGTTTCTGCTCATCAGGACATCTTATGACCAGCAGATCCTGTGTGAACGCTCTACGTTAGTCAGTGGACGTCCGACAACATGCACACTAACTTATATTGCAGCTATAGGCTATACTTTGGTTTAAATTGCGTGAATAAACTAGCTAGAGAGCTTACGTTAATTACATTCATCCAATGTCAGAAGGATTACCTTTTAACAAACGTTGTAATGCTTTTCTTTCATTTCAATTTGAGTAAAACATTGAAGATATAACATTGTATTGTTTTCTTTTTACACTGACTCAGATATAATGAAAAGACTACGTCAGTCGAAGCTCAGCGTTGGTAAGGAAGAGACAGGACAGGCAGAGAGAAAGAGAGAGAGAGAAAGGGATGGAAGTCAGGGAGGAACTGCAGGTACAGTCACACAAAAGAATGTAGGCTTAATAACCCCATCTATCTATCCATCCATCTATCCATCTATCTATCCATCTATCCATCTATCCATCTATCTATCCATCCATCCATCTATCTATCTATATATCTATAACAATAGTCTTCATTTACAATAGGCATAATTTTTAAACAACATACATCTATTGCAGTTATGATGTCATAATAACATACAATTGTATAAAACACAATTTGCTTACATCTTTGTTCTCTTTTGAGAATCAAACAAAACAGATTTAAATAAAACAAAAAGTGCAAACAAACAAGTGAAATTAACTAAATGGCTGAATTGCTTTGAATTCACTGGCAGGAGCGACAAGTGAGGAGGAGCAAAAAGTTAAAAACGAGGGAGAGATTGAACAAAGAGAAAGAGTAGAGGACAGAGAGAGTAATGAACAGGAAGAAGACAGAGAGACTAAAGAAGATGGAAGAGAGAGTGCAGGTTATGGAAAGGAGAGAGACATGGAAAATGAATGTTGACAATGTTTTGTGATCATTTTAGCCTCTTCTGCATGTCCAGATCATTAATAGTAACAATCAACTGATTCTTATGCATTACACTTTCAAAAATAATTGATGCTGCATCCACTGACATGGTTTGAAATCAATATATTATCCAATTTTGTGACCCCCCACAGGACTTAAAAAGCACCTAACTAGATCATGAAAATCCCAAAAATCTCGGGGGGTATCCCGAACCCCCCTAGCATGTTTGGACCTCGGTATTTAGGAAATCCTGGATACGGCCCTGCATGTCATCATTGTTGTTTCCTAATAAATCATTTTCCACTGTCGTTTCCAGGTTTGAAGCCAAGGGCGCAGTCAATAAAAATGAAAAGAAAAACAATAAAAACAATAAACAGTCTGTCGTCTACCCCTCTTTTGAGAGCGGCTACGGCCTCTCTCAAAAGGCGGACAATAGACGGGATTGTGAAGGCACCACCACCACCCGCATGCGCAGTGTCGGCCGGAGTTGTCAACCTGGGGTACCATCGTGTTCAGACACTAGAGGGCCCCATAACACAACAAATAAAGACACTGAGGGCAGACGACAGAGCTGTGACATCTCCGCTCGCTTTGAGAAGCGAAAAGTGGAGGATGCTCACAGATTCTGCTTGGGTTTTCAAGACAGTAACACGGGGCTACAGGCTCCAATTCGCTGTCACCCCCCCTCACTTCTCGGGCATTTTGTATTCACAGGCCCGGGGAGAGTCGGCCCATATTCTGGAGCAAGAGATTTTCTCGCTACTAGAAAAGAAGGCTATATCGATAATACCCGCCGAACAGAGTCAGAGCGGCTTTTATTCCAAGTATTTCCTCGTTCCCAAACGGGGAGGGAACGGAATTCGGCCTATACTAGATTTGAGAGCTCTGAACAAATATCTCAAAAGATACAAATTCAGAATGCTCACACACACATGTCTGTTGTGTCTCGTGCGCCAAAACGACTGGTTCACATCAGTCGACCTGAAAGATGCGTATTTCCACATCCCAGTATATTACCCACAAAGGAAATATCTGAGGTTCGCCTTTCAGGGTGTCTGTTACGAGTACAGAGTACTTCCCTTCGGTCTGTCTCTCAGCCCGCGAGTGTTTATACGGAGTACGGAAGCCGCGATAGCCCCGTTAAGACAACAGGGTATTCGCCTGGCAACTTATCTGGACGATTGGCTCCTTCTCACACAGTCGGAGCAAGAGGCTATTACGCAGACGAATGTCCTCGTAAAACACCTGCTCGACCTGGGTTTCGTAATAAACACAGAAAAGAGCATGTTGTCCCCAGCCCAGACTGTACTCTTCCTGGGCCTACGCCTGAATTCCCCATTGACATTGTGGCATTTCCTCCGCCGCTGTGTTCCTCTGAGGAACAGCAGCCGAATTTGCTGTGTCCAGTTCGTGCTTTACGCATCTATATGGACAGGTCAAAAGAGTTTTGTTGTAATGACCAACTCTTTATATCCTGGGCTAACCCTCAGAAGGGCAAGCCCGTTACCAGGCAACGGCTCTCCCACTGGATTGTGGAAGCGATTGCTCTGGCTTATACGAGTCAGGGTTTGCCACCAACGGGCCTGCGTGCTCATTCTACTCGTGGACTGGCTACATCTTGGGCTTTGTTCAAGGATGTTTCCATCCAAGACATTTGTGCAGCAGAGAGCTGGTTCTCGCCGCTCACTTTTGTCCGCTTTTACAGGCTAGATGTCTCTGCTCCAAGTGTGGCCCGCGCAGTGCTGGGCCCCGTGTTGAGACAGGGTTCTACCTGTTAAGTTCTGGTTGTTTTGGTGATTTTCGAGATAAGCATGTCTCGCAATACGGGAGTTTCAATATCCCATAGTGAGACATCGAACGGAGTGTTATGAATGAGAACTATAGGTTACTTACGTAACCCCAGTTCTCAGAGTAACATGAAGTGAGATGTCTCACCAGACGGCCCTTCTTGCTAAGGCGAAGCAAGAAGAGGTGCTTATTTTGAATGACGCTGCGTCGTAGTGCAAGCTACTTAAAGGGTGGGTGGATTCCCTGACGTTGACCTCAAGATCACCAGCCAATCAGGATTGGCGTAATGAGATTGATGCTTCTGTTTGCATACGCGTTGAGGCGCATCCCATAGTGAGACATCTCACTTCATGTTACTCTGAGAACTGGGGTTACGTAAGTAACCTATAGTTTTGATGTCTGTTTTTGTTTATAGGTCGTGAGTTCTTATCATGGAGTGATAATGTAGGTACCGATCGATTCTGTGTCTTCTCACAATGCTAATCGATGGGTTGGACGTGCAGCTACGATAAGTAATAAGGGTGTTATGAGTGAGTTTCTATGCAGTAATGCGTTAGCATTTTTTCGCTCGTGGCTAACTTAGAGGCTCAGCGCTAGCATTGTGGGTTTAAAAAAAAAAAAAAAAAAAAATATCAGTTAGCTGAGTTTCTTCCCGTTACATAGATATAAAACATTCATAGTTTATTAAATATTAAGAAGCCCTCAGACGCTGTTTCCTGCAGATGATGCGTTTTTCCGCATGGGGGGATGGGGTTCAACAGGTTAATGAAGGTCATCATGTGCTTCTCAACAGCTTGGATCTCCATCTTTTCCCACAGCTTTTTCTTGAAAGGCTGCCGACCTGTATAAAAATGACACAAATAAATTATTTTGTGTTTTTCTGAAAAGTTATTTGAGAGAAAAAGTTGATAAACTTATATGAATAATAACACAAATAGCATAATATGTAAATACATTCTGTCTTCATTTTAGATTCTATAATAAATCAATATTGATTTGTCCGGGAAAAAATGATAAATATTAATACATATTAAAGAGCCCGTGACACGAGTTTCCCCCATCATCCAAACCCATCAATTTGAGTAAATATTGTCCCCTTGAAAACCGTTACTGAACTGATTTGGGATATTTGTACTTTGATAACCATTAATCTGCCCTTCAATCTTGACCATATTCTGGATCTTCTCGGGGATTCTTCAAATCCCGCCAAATTATGTGTGACGTCATTGCGGGCCAAGCGCTCCAGCTGCACCGTTCAGGATCCCAGCATCTGCATGTAAACGCATGATGGCGCACACAGCAGCAAGCGATGACAGCGATGACAGTTTAATTTTGAACATGTCTGAGAGCTCATATGAAGCTGAAGGATCGGTTTATGTTTTATCTGTTAGAAGTTTAGGAATTAGGTGCGTCAATATGGGCGATAATACGGTCATGTAGCCAGTGGTGGACTGGGACTAAAAATCAGCCCCGGGACTCTCGATCCGGGCCACTTCGGTACCGCTAGTAAATTGTCAACGGGGGGATTGGGGGATGTGCTAGTGACTTATCCGACCGGACCACTGCGTTACTGGCCCATCGGGATTCGTCCTGATGGCCAGTCCGCCACTGCACCCAGCCCAGCTCACGTAAACTGTCAACGGGGGGAGCTTCGCTGCGGGGAAACGGTGGACCTAGTGTCCCGATCGGAGTGGGAATAATAATAATAATCATAATCCGTGCATTTTATCCATTAATTTCCCCAACATTGTGGTAAAAAAACCACACGTTTAATCCATGTTGGTGTACTACAACTACAAAAAGCATCCGTTTGTTTTTTCATCAGGAAATGCAGACCGGCTCAAACAAACGATTTTGATTCATCATCCTCACGATCATTTAATGTATCATATGTTCGCCGAATTGACATGAAAGCACTAATAAATGTAGTTTAATCCACTTGAGTTTACAACTACAAAAATAATCGATTTGTTTTTATATCACATCCGACGGGAGGAAATTCAGCAGCTCTCACTACCGATTTGTAATCCTAATTTAATCATCATCTTCACCACGATCATTTATGTTTATGTTCGCCGAATTGACATGAAAGCACTGACAAATATGAATATACTGTAGTCAACTTCATTACAACGTTATTAACGTGCCTAAACTCAGTAATTCACCATTTCTACGCATGACAACACACTTTGTCCGTGTTTGGCTCTCTCGCCGCACAGTGAAGCGTTCCCGCATTGACGTCACTTCCGGCTTCCCCCAAAACTTCAAAATGAGTCGAAGGAATTTCCCCGCGATGTTCGAAATTATTGATATTTATCGGAACGGTATCGCACCTTCTTTTTTAAGCTGATGGTTCAAGATTACTAGTAGCCCAATATTTCATTGCACAACAGTTGTTGGGAGGCTGTCACAGGCTCTTTAAATAGTTTTACGACATTCTTCCAGAATATCAGCAATAATTCTGATTCCATTGACCTTTGATATAAAGGGCATGTTGGCAGAAGTTTCAGAATATCTCAAAACCTCACACATGAGTGCACAAAAACTAACTACATAAGCCTGGTGGTAAACTAGGTATACATTTTCTAATGTGTTTGAAATAACCCTTTTACATCGGATTGAAACAAAGAAAAATTGCTTTCAATATTACACCAGTAACTGAAAATGCAAGAGAGCAAATAAGAGGATGTAATATGTATATAATGTTATATATTCAAAACAGTTAACATTATACACAAGCAGATCTAAAATATATCAGTGTAGAACCATGAAACATTACATCAACCATGGAAGAACATTCAGTAACAAAGTGTGGTCTAAAAAGTTGACCTCTTTGCCTTATCTGGGTCTGTGGTTGAGCGGCTGGTGGAGGTGTCAATGCTGACCATTCATGGGAACTACATGAGAGTATTATGGTTCGAAAAATGTGTGTGAGAAAACACATTTCACTGAGGATGCTTCATCTGTATTGCTCCCATCTCTCATCGTTGTTTTATTCTCCTCCATCTGAGTGGATGTGACTTGACCCTCTGAAAACTAGATATACAAAATAATCAATTATATTTTATGAAGTAGCTCATGATACAAATCTAATTGAAATGATGTTAATTACGACAATCTGACTTGCTGATACAAAATGGTACATTACAAAAGATCAGGATCATATACCACAAACTTGAATGGGATATCATTTAAAAAAAAAACATTTAAATGTCTTGATGATTTTAAACGTATAAACAACGTTTCAATTATTCATTAGGATTAAAACATGAATTAAAAATAGGAAATTATCTTTCTTTTAAATGTGTACTTTATCATCCAGTTACCATGGACCCCAAAACAACAGCACCCCTGACATGTGTGTGTGTGAGACTACTCTGCTTAACACCCCCTGACTGGACCCCATTTAATGAAGTCTGGCAGCATGAATTGACCTCTCACCAACAGTTGGTATGACTGGTAAAAAGTAAACTGAGCTAATGTTAGAGCACACATGTCGAACATGATGTTTCCTTCAGTTTATGGTCAGAAAAACAGAAAGAAGTGCAGTTTAATGTGGTTCTAGTAACACAGTAACGTGGACCCCACAACAACAGCACCCCTGACATGTGTGTATGAGAGTATTCTGCTAAAGGCCCCTGACTGGACCCCATTTAATCAGAAAAACCTGACTGTGTTTGGCAGCACAAATTCAGAGATACACTGATCTACAGAAAAGCCAATTGAACCATCAAATGCCAATACCAAATATCAATAAAACAGGAAATTGTTAAATACTGATTTATTAGGGAAATTAAGTCAAGGGACAAATCCATTGAACCTGTGTGTTGGAGATTGAAGATCTCTGAGGAGCTGGCTCACTCGGGATCTCAGCCTCAGTAGACTCGGTGGCAGTAGATTGCTCTCCAACCTGAAGAATAATTCAACATTATTATTGAGAAGACGGTGCATTTACCTGATCCAAAAGTTATCAGACGTAGAAACAACTGTGTTAGTCTAAATGCGAGGAAAGAGAATAACTCCTAGTCTAATATTTACTAACATACCCATAAGCAAATAAATCGTTGTCAAATCTATTTGAAAGTTTGTTCTCTGCCACGACCTTCTTCATTTTGCTGTATTGATGTTTGTGGTCATCATTGACTAATCTTCCTAGACTGGAATCTTCTTGTGCTGCATCAACACTTAATAAATAAAAATAAACCACGTTTTATGTTCACAAAATAACAACTTACAACTCAATTTCAAATATGTAAATATAGTATTTATGTCTTACCACGATGTTCTTTCTTGCCAGTAGAAGTCAAACATAAAGACAGCACAGCTGACATGATATATCCTCCTCCTACTTTGTAATTCTTCAGAATTTATTAATTCCCCACCACAAAGTATCCTTTTTGTAAATGAGCAGTGGAAAAGACCCCTCGACCTATCCCAATTACAGGTTATTATTAAAATGATTAAATGTACAGTGATTCATCTTCTTGCCATGGTTTTTTTATTAAAATCCACCAAAACGATATAGTATTATAGAAATAATAGTTATTTGCTCTGGTTTGGTGTATACAGTATCCTGGCACACTAGACCAGGCAAACAATTCAGCTTTTCCATCAGGCCCTTCAATGCAAAATATATCAATAGTATGAGGATGCAATTCATGCAACATTACTTTAATCAATGAACTCTAAGTACTAGTAAGGGTGTAGGATCTGATACAACTTTGAACATAAAAACACAAATTGTACTGATGACAAAAATGCATACCTTTTTAAAAGAGTTGATGTACATCACTTCCAATTTTGCAGTCTTGTCAACTGCCTTGCTCGCATGTTCGATCGCATCCGTGAGCGGGGGTTTCCTGCGTCTCAGTCCCGAAATGTTTTGTCCTATAATCAAAAACAATGGAGCGTTAATGTGACCAGACACCATCATAATTATTACAATTCATTAAAATCCTTTATGTATTAGACAACTACATCTAGGACACTGTGGGCAGGGTTTGTAGTCCGTGATGATCCTGATACTCTGCCACAGGCTCCGTGTGTTTCTGCCAGTGGCGGATTTAGGATTGTAGGAGATCCGTGACTTAGCCCAGGAGTTGTTGAGCGGGGGGTTTGGTGCAGGGGTAATCATCTGCAAGTGCTATTTTTTACAAGTGGGGGGCGGACCGAACATCCTTTAGGTTGGTCCTCGCCCCTGGGAAGATTTTTTTTTTTTAAATATTGAAGTTAAAAGCATCAATCTGGTGCACTTTGAGAGCGAAATTAAACTTACCTTAAAGCGGACAAAAGGCACTGGAGAACATTTATTCATTAACACCCTTTAATGAAGCAAACGAATGCCTTAACACACTCAAATACAGTCAGCAGCTGGTTGAAGTCACTTCAGATCACTGATCCAGGGAACATGCCTCACATCCACTGAAATAAGAAAATATAAAACAAAATTAAGATTAACCATATAATTAATATGTAAAACAATAAAATAAAATGCATCTTATTCTCTTACAGTACATGTGATCCTGACTGGCACCTCATAAACTTCAGATGTAAATAAGAAACATGAAATTTATCTTAGTCTCTTACATGTGATCCTGGCTGGCACCTCTGCTGTCTTTTACAGCTCTGTTCTTCACTCCCTTCTTCTAATCCTGTTTTCTTCTTTTAGTGTCTTAAAAGTAGACTGAGGTATGAAGGATTAACATTAAATCTTAGGATAATTTTGAGTCATGTTCTGTATACATACATATAAGGGCATACATAGTGTGGTTACTCCATGTTTACTAGCTATAACATTATACATCACTCTTTTTCACTTGTTACTCAGTCAGCCAGAGTGCAGATATCACCATTAGCCTGTTATTCACTTTAACATTAAAGTAAAGCAAAACAGTGAGGTGATCAGAGTGCCCGGTGTGGGGGAGGGGGGAAGCCTTGTAAGCTCCCTTGATGGTGGTATAAACAAGATCCAGAGTATTGTTTTCTCTTGTTGGGAAGTCAACATGGCTAAATTACAACATCCCGGACTCTGCCAACTTGTTACGACTTTTACTTCCTGTAGATCAGGGGTGCCCAACCAGCTGGGAGATTCCCAGTCGATCGCGAGATGTGTCTAAAAATAGAACAACAATATTCTGTTTTATGGTTAATGTCCTATAACATAATCTTCCTGTGCCAGAATAATGCACTTGATCGCATCAAAGCTTTGTGATTTGCCGGCGTGACCCCATGTGTCGGGGCGTGGCTGGTGGGCAGTGGACAGTGCACTAGTTCGCTGACGTTGTCCGTGTCAACCAAGCCCCCAGGAAGTGCGCCGGAGTCTGATGAGAATATTCGTTGTGGGCAAACGGCGGTACTACACTTCCTTTAGGTTGCTGGGCCCGGAAACACTTTTTCCCATTGACTTACATTGGGAAAGAGTGGTCTGTAACTCGTTGGATAATTTTTTTTAAACTAAATAAACTACCCAGTATGAACGTTTGTATAGCCCTTATTAAAAACATTCGTTCCTCAAGTTGTAAAAATGTGCTAATAACGTTATTCTGAGTTATTTCCCTCGGCATTATGAACGCGCATCTAACCCACGGGACCGCGCTGCCCGGCACGTTCATGTTACGTGTTCAGTACTACATGAGTTTCTCTTTACCCATGGATGCACAATAACAACGGACCATATCGCCTTACTGCCAGCCCACGGAGCTGTAATAATGGATATATTGCACATGTTTGCTGTAATTCATCATTTGTAAAATATTATACTACATGGGCTGTATGATGTAAATCTTGTACCGTAAATGTTGTATTAAATAAAGTTAATATTACCGACGTATGTTAACGTTCCTGTAGCTTCTTATTGCACTTGCAATTGTTTTAGTTACTTGTGGGCTACTTAACATGAATAATCACAGTTACTATCCTTTTACTCCATCACATTTCAAAAAGAAAGAGGCTATTGTTATTTTAACTCCACCACAGTAATCCATCATCAGCTTTACTTTTTAGATAAAGTTTTAACTCACAATTTATCATAACAGGCTTCAACATATACATTTTTATATATTACCAAGTGGTTTCATGTACAACCCACACAAGTATCATGCTAAATGAAGCTCTGTTGCTTGGATATCACTAAATCCTGAGGTCAGCGTAATATAAAAGTACAAAACGATTGATGTGTAACTTAGCATAATTTACTAGCTAGCCGCTAGCTGCTAACTGCCGCCTCGTTAATATAAATCCAGTACCATGCTGTCATGAACGTGCGGTGCTGTTACGTGTACGCACATTCACGTACTTAATGTGAACGAGCCTTTTGGGCGGCGTGGTTAAAGTTGCGCATGCTCTATGAGTGCACATACGAGTACTTCTCAGGCATGCTGGGTAATCTGTGACGTTTCACTCTCTCAAAAGTTGGGCCATTTTGTCATCATGCGCTAATGAACAGCTCTCATAGGAATGAATGAGGCCCCGCCTCCCACGCTGTATCCAGTTCTTATTATACATCCATGGTGTCAACAGGAGTGACAGTCCGCACACACACAAGACCGCAATTATGGCAGAAGGAAAAAAGCCCAAAATATAACATTTTCACTCCGAGTGGGAGGATGATTATTTTTTTATCTAATCCAATTCAAAGTCCATCTGTCTCATCTGCAATGCGAGCGTGGCTTTATCGCAGAAGGGTAATTTAGGAGCGTCATTTCAAAACAGTGCACAAACGCTGCGAGACGGAATTCCCTCCTAATTCTGCCCTACGCTCCCAAAAGGGGAGGGGCCTGAAAGGACAGCTAAATGCACAGCTGTCCATTTTCACCAGGCCCAACAACAAGAGCAAGGCTGGTTAGATACCGTTATTAATCAGCTGTAAGTTTTAATTTGTTTGAACTTATTCATTATAATTATTGTACAAAATGGTATAAGAATGCAAACTTAAATTGATTATAGTCTATTATCAATTCAGGTTAAGAAACTAGTGTTGCTTGCATCCTATTTCAAAGGCATTTATTTTTATAATCTACTCAAATGCAACCAAAAAAGGGTTTGATTCTATTAATTTTGTCTTTTTTATTGCACTTTGGCAGCAGATTCCTGTGTAGCTTCAGATCTGAGTTGTCTTATTAGTAAGCCGAATGTATACTTTTGTAGCAACTCTATTTTTATATAATGGCAAAGAAAGGGTTTAGAGTCTTTTCTTTTTTTCCTGTGTCATATGTGGCAGCACTGTTCAATGTTTCTTGAAAACATGACCCACCGTAGTGAGGTGTGAATAAACTCCAACTCTGTATCAACAACACTGTTGTGTAACTTCAGTTAAATACTTGTATGTGTGTAGATTAGAAAGAGGTAAGATAAAGGATCTGCAGTATTTTATGAAGTATTAATCGTACAAAGGTCAGTTATATACAAGTAGAAGTGTGTATTTACCTGGTAGTAGGCTGTCAGTAATGGCTACGCCTCTCTATTTGGACTGGTAGATCTCGGCAGACTGGCAACTTTAAAAGTAGCTCTCGGTTCAAAAAAGGTTGGGCACCCCTGCTGTAGATAGTCAAGTTTGATCGTCTTCTCGCGTGTTTGGCATGAACGTTTTCAGGTTTGCATGATTTAAGTCCCCAGCAACTTGTTACGACTTTTACTTCCTCTATAGTCAAGTTTGATCGTCTTCGCAGCGTGTTTGGGATGAACGTTTTCAGGTTTGCATGATTGAAGTCCCCAGCGACGATGAGAAGTCTGTCTGGCTGTGTTGTCTGCTGGTTAGAGATCACTGCTTCCTCTCTGTCCTCGTTGTTAGAGGTGGGGGGGATGTAAACGGCAGCTAGCAGGATGGAGTTAATTTCCCTACATAAACTCCGCCAGCGGTGAACAGTGTTTGTACACCATGCATCACTGATGTAAACAATCACACCGCCGCTGCGGCTCTCCCCCCCGCTAGCCGTAGCTCTGTCTGAGCGGTAGCATGTTAGCCGGTTGAGCTGAATGGCAGAGTCGGATTCCATGAAATATGATATATAGAATTCCCAGCAAATGTCTGTATATATATATATATATATATATATATATAGTATCAACTTATTTTCTTTGAATTATGTTTATAGTTGCATCTGTTCATACATTATATCTTTAGTTACAGCACATGTCCATACTTTCTATGTATCTGTTTAAATATACATGCTCATACATCTATTTATATACATCTGTTAATAACACCTTCTCATACTTCAAAACATTACAGTACAAAGTATTCCATTTAATGTGCATATTGCAAAGAAAGAAAGCTTGAATAAAACTACGTTTGCGTATTATTCATTGTTGATAGTGATTAATAGTCTCTGCATTTAACATAAAATCAAAAGTTTAAAGTTTTTCTTTGGATTTAAATAAGGTGTGCTGCCCCTTTAAGGGAATAAGAGTGTTGGCTGTGCAGCACTGTTTGTCCATGTAGATTTGCTGTAGCTTCATTTAAATGGAAAAGTATAAGAAGCAAATCAGCAGTGTTTCCCTTTTTTACTCTGTTGAACCTTCAATAACACATTTTTGTGAGAAATTGGTTATATTTGATTTAAATACTTACCTGGAATAGTTAGGAATAGAAAGCTGTAAAATAATCACAATGCTAATCCAATTAGCTTGTCTGTGGATTTTTCAATGTTAAGTTAGCATTTTGCTAACTGTTAGCCTCTCTATGGCGTTTTCAATGTTAAGTTAGCTGTAGTATGTAATGCACTGTAATCTCACAAATCTTTTTATATTTATGTCATTTACCTAATTCATTATTAATGATTCATTGCTTGTTATTGTGACAACACGAGTCAAACTCACCAAAAATGTATACATTTGTGTTTTTAATTCTGTATTTCATTAAAGACACTAAGCTAAGGAGCTAAGTGCTACCAGCTAATCAAACAGCTAGTCCCCTTGGAAGATGGCTGCTTGCACATGTGCAGTTCAGCCAAGTGTGTATGGAGAATGGAATGTGTGGGATGCTGTACCTGCTTTGGCCAGTAGAGGCCGATACTGAATTACCTCCTGTTAGCACACTTATACACACTGAGTCAGTACAAGTGATTTTTGGGGACAACCCTGAAACCTTCACAGGGCATAGTTCTGACATGTGGACACACACACACACACAGATCCAATGTCACTATTCCCATGACTGCCCCACCACCCACCCCCCTATCACACATGGTCGCACACACACATTATCCATGAGCCATTTCACATAACTGAATCAAGCCGAGGGATGTGAGACTTCCTACTTGTTGTTAGTGTGTGTGTGTGTGTGTGTGTGTGTGTGTGTGTGTGTGTGTGTGTGTGTGTGTGTGTGTGTGTGTGTGTGTGTGTGTGTGTGTGTGTGAACCCCCTGATTCTATGTGAATGAGGCCATTAAAGTGCTGCTTTTCTTTCTTTCTGTTTTTTGTCATCCCTCTCAGACAAACCTGAATACCCCCCTACACAAACACACTTATTCACATTTACATGTACATAGACTCCTGCATTGACTAACATTTAGCTTATTGGATTGTATTTAGTTTCTGCCACATAATCTGCACAATTTTATTTCTACTCTGTTTCATTTAGCACTCCTATTATTGCTTTACATTGGTTTAATTGTTTTATGTGTTATATATATTTATGTTGCATTGTTGGAGGAGCCTGGGACTTCAGATTTCCATTGCCATATCTACAGTGTAGCTACTGTGCTAATGACAATGAAGCCTTTGAATCTTAAATCTTTAATTTAACCAGGCTTTGTGTTATTCTCTTGCAGCGCGGAAAAGGGTTCGCTAGCTCCTTTCGTGTGGACATACCGGAGACCGCGTGACTTTGCACAATCACTCCCCGATGACTGAGGCTACAGTAAAAGTTTTCAACCCATTTCGCCCTCCTCGCCCTCGACCCTCCTCACCCTGCAGCGAACATTGAAAATCACACTCGACTTCACACAAAATGAGAAACCAACACCCTGCTGGAATTCCTAAGAGCAATGCCGGGCTTTGGAGCACCCTACTCCAGGGTTTAGGAGACGGTGGTCCATGGGGAGCGGGAGGGGTGCTGATAGCCTTACATGGAGGAGCCTAATGTCTCAGCGGGACTGAGAAACGGACAGAGGAGGAAGGACAGCGATGGCGGAGAGATAAAACTGGACTCTGATCTCTCCGTCCTTTTCCAATCTGCGTGTGCCTGTTTACAGCACTGATGTATACATCTATGAGGAAAATAGAACCACTCCAAGATGACATGTGTACTGACAGACTAATCAAAGGAGAGCCACTCAGAAAACCGCCACTGAGCCCTTTAGGCGTTTGTACTCAAAGAGTGACGCCAAATTGTACAGGACAATCGTTGTGCATTTCAAAATGCAATACCACTGTTTTAGATTTTTCTATTCTGTTCGTGTGGTCCGGTGTCTCTATTCAGATCTACTTCAAACTTTGTAAGAAAAGATTGTGGGCAGGATATCTTTTGATTTGTGTTTCTTTTTTCTGTCCTTTTCACTTTTCGGCATTGTTTTTTCCTTCACATTGTAGGCTTGGACAAAGTTCCTACACTTTTCTGATTCTGAGGCGTCAAGTAGTTTCTATCATGTGTGAGAAGTGTTTACTGTACTCTTTTAAAGTTTCAAGCTGAATATAAAACTATATATAATTCTCTCTATATCTTCTTGTTCTGAAGGCGTGCTATCCATTTGCTGGGTTCCACATTCTCTCTTCTTCTTGTTTTACCGGAGGGGGAGGGGGGAGGTTGCAGAGACACAGAACAGCCTTAGCAGATGTAAGCTCAAGTTCTCATTGTTTGACTTATTTCATTTCTGTTTTCCACTTTGGGATATTGATACAGATCATGTCTATAAATAAAAATGAGGTAATAATTTAGATTGAAAACCATGGTAATTTTGTGTCATTGTAACCAAAACGTTAAGAGTCAATTTATAAAGAAACACAACAAAAACAGGGCCAGATGCAAAAGTTGTTGTACACAATTCAGTGGACTCGAGTATACACACACTTTTTTCTCACAAAAACACCAATATGCCAACAATAAATAGAAAAATTGTGAAAAGGACCGTCGTATGTGTTTTTATTTTGGTATTAGAGAAAGTCTGAGTTGACCTGGTTATTGGAATTCTATTTTCTTTTATTGTTCATGGGTCAAAAGTCATGGCCTTATACCCCCGAACAAACGGGGGGTTTAAACCCAAAGCTTTAGATTCAGTGTCACAATTTGCTTTAAGTGAACTGATTACTTGGTAATTCCTCTGGGAAATGTAATTAGTGTACCAACAAGGACAGGTCATCAAAAGCTGATTGTATGCCACTCCTGCTTTAAAATGTAAAAAATGACATAGTAGTTCTCTGGACCACTGTAGGCACTCGAAAGAATATGAAGGGCAACAGAAACAATACATAATGCACATAATGCAGCTTGTGCTCTTGGCACATTACCAAATGTGTTTATAGGGATTTAAATGAGCTGCTAATCAATTTTCAGATAACATCAGTAGTAGAGGTGGAAGACGTATGCAGTTTCTCTCAAATGCTTGCACTGATTAACTCTCAATAACAATTAAATCTGTGCAGGAATAATAATAATAATATGTAATAATAATGCATTACATTTTTTATTAGAGCACTTTTACAGGTGCTCAAAGCACTTTACAATTACACATTACACATGTACAGTAAGAGTCATTATTGTGGACATTACCCAAGGACACAACGGCCTGACGCAGTGTCGGGTTTTGAAACTAGTTCACTAACGCTACTTGATCTGATGATCAACGCTCTAACCACTGCACCAAAACCGCCTACCGAATGGGTACAGTCGGTAGATATGAGGCATATTGTGTGCATGACAAACCACCGGGTGATGTTGCAGTGCTCTGCAGCGTTTACCTCTCCACAGAGACACACATATGGCAGACTTTTATTTATTACAGGCCCAGACAGTCTTTCGGGTTATGGCCGGCAAAGCTTTCAATGCTTTAAACCTTTAAACAAATTGATATTTTATTTGTAACCTTGCAGCAGGTTTTAGTTTTCCGTACAAGGTAGCATAAATAAAAACTCTTAATTATCTCCATCAGTGGCACCAACGTGTATTGATTAAGCAAAGTGATGAAAGCCTTTCCGCAGATTAGTGTCAGCATGAAATGAGCACTTGTGATTACTTCCTCTAAAACATGACCCCAATGTGTTCCGAATTTAATTACAATTCAAGAAGAAAATAATCTTTGTTGTCCTTCACTGTCTCCTCTGTCCAGTGCACACAATCTGTAATCCACTCAGTCCTTTTTACAGCAGCCGTGGATATTTAGAGATGTTATTGTTGTGTGTTTTTATCAGCCTGTAATCCGAGGTAGATTATGGTATCTACAGATGGTGATGAACCAATACCACATTGGAGTTCAGAAACACATGCTTAATCGTCTGTAGACCTGTCTAATCTTCCAGTGCACACTGAATATTCATCGATTTGCTTGTCTGATAAAGCCTTTGATGGTTTCACACTATAAATATTACCAGCAAACAGAAAGGAAGGGGAGTAAAAAGCATGTCTGTTCATAGAGAATCCCACTGTGATGTTAAATATAGGAAGTGAACAGTGGCAGGGTGAACTATGGGCCCTTTTGTTGCTGCGTAATGAGGCCACAGCTATCGGAGCAGCGCCGTTTAGATTGAGGACAAAAGTTGAGCGGAGAGCATGCATATCTATTTTCCTGCTAAATGAAAGCTATTATATTTGACCCCCACTGGACACTAATCTCTTTCATAAACCAAAAAGTTTTAATTTCCACATGCATTTATGCACACCAGGATGGCTCCAAATGAGGAAAACCAATAGAGGATAATGAAAAATTATTTAAGAATAATAATAATAATTTATTCCCTAAACAAACAGGAGGATTTGGAGAGAGACGGACAGTAAAGGAGACCGTTTCTCTTTCTATTTCCGGTGAGTTGGGTAAGACAGAGTGGGGGGGGGGGGGGGTAAATGTGATAGCGAGTTTCAAAGTCACTCACTTGACAAAGGCAAAGCGGATTATAGGAGGCTAAACTTTTTCATGTCGGAGCTCTCCTCTTTTGCAGATGCCGTCAGACACACAAAGAGTCATGGCGATGAATTCCCCTCGGTTAGTGTGGAGGGAAATAAAGCCTCAGGCGGGTGTCCATGGTCCGCATGAAGGTTGATTATGGGCTCCTCAGATGTGGATGAATGGGAGATGGACTTTGAAAAAATCTCAAAGAAAAACAGGTCAGGAGGGACACAGAGCAGCAAACTGTGATGCTGCTATAATGGCACATTCTGGAAAAATATAGGACTTTGGGAAATACAATATAAAGTTCCTCCTGAAATCCACTGTCATTGACTTACAACAAATACATGCAACACACACAGACACACACAAAAGATAAAAACTACAATCAATTACCATGGTTACACTATGTTTTATCAATTTTGCACATACATGATCAGGATGTGCAAAGGTGCAAAGAAAATGAGTGAAATGTCCGAATGAGGAGCAGAGAAAATGGAGAACGTACACATTATCATATGTATCAAATCACAAGGCAGTCAAACAGTGAGTTAGAAGACATCCCTGCAACAGAGCAGAATACATTCTGAACATCCTGTCCGGCAGGGTCTCAGTCAGTAGGGGCTGGGACTGGGAGCCGTAGGGTCGCTGGTTCAAGTCCCCGAAGAGACCGAAAAATGGAGCGTGGACTGGTACTTGGAGTAAGGAACAATGCACCGGACAGAGATGATTGATTATCAGATTTGGTGCTGAAGACTTAATTGATGAGCGCCATGAGTGTGAGGAAGGCTGACCTTGCCCCCACCTGCTTTCTATTTTTTAAGTGTAGGGTAAATGTATTCATTTTGAAATTGATTTCTTTGGATTATGTGTTATTTTCAAACATTTATCTAATAATTAATGTTAATAATTATTATTTAAAAATAATATTAAAGATAATATCAGTTCTCTTTTGTACTTGTACATGTTTATTACCTTTGCCGAATAAGTTAAAGTTAGTATTAAGCAAATAAAAAAACTGCCATAACTAGTAGTTCACAGACAGACACACACACACACACACACACACACACACACACACACACACACACACACACACACACACACACACACACACACACACACACACACACACACACACACACACACACACACACACACACACACACACACACACACACACACACACACACACACACACAATTGCAGGCCATCTGCAAGCGTTCATCGAACTGGTGTAAAATAAGGTAATCAACGGCTTGTTCGACTGCTCATTACTTCTTCATTATGAAGTGAAAACACACACTAAACACCTGAGCTTAGAGGCAGGCATTCTCCTTGACACACACACAGTTAGTCTGTCTCTCGCTGTCATACGAATGAAGGGCTGATAGACACGGCTCAATCAGTGAGAAACTCAGGACACAACATGTTTCTGTTAAGTGTGCTCGCAGCGCCAATCAGGCAGCATGGCGCAGCGCTTCACCCCCCCCCCCCCCCTGCCCACTGCTGCCCAGTCGGTACCCCCCTGCCCACTGCTGCTGTTAGGATTTATTTAGCCCCGAGACTAGGATAAATTGAAAAGAGTACAAGGAAGCTTATAAAAGTAACAGCATTTAATTAAACAAATTATGCGGAGATATACAATGAAATGTGCGAGTTGGTGGCTCCCCCCTGCCAGCTGTTGGTCCCGTTCGCGTTGGGACCAGCACCATATAGACTGAGAGTTACGTCATCTCCGTTCACTCCAATGGACCACTTTTTTACAGCAATGGCGGATCGTGGAGCCTTTCAATCGTTCCCCGGAGGTTAGCGCCAAGGCTAGCAGAGCTGTAATGTTGCAGCATAATAGACCGTTCGTGACGGACTTTTAAAGGTAAGAAGAAGTTTAAAGATTTATATTGCGGATATTATCAGTACATCTGATTCAAATTAACATGTGTATTAAAGGATGTCAGTGGATTATCCCTAAATTAGTAGATTTAGGGAACGTTTACAGATAACAGATTAAGCTATGATACCGAATCAAGTTAGCAACACACGTTGAACAGCCTTTTAACTGTAAATTCCGTTCTCTTAATGTCATTTCGTCCAACGTTGTTGAATTAGAGAAGAGGGGCTTCTAAACGGGATTGTATGCGGGGGTGGAGGGAGTTAAATATTAGATAAATATAACTTTGGTGCGTGTAAGAGTGAGTGTTTTTAGCAGAGCCATATTGTGTCCTTGTGATTATGTTGATTATTACCTGTCTGTATAATGTTGCAGCTCAGCTGATTTTGGATTGATGGCAAAGGGAGAGGGACTTAAGTGAGAGTGAAAACACAAGGTAAGTTTAATACTACTATTTTATATAAGTAAACACCTTATCTCCCCAAGGCAATTTCCCATCCAATAGGTGTGCTATATAGGTGTGTATAACCCTTTCTCCTGTCTGTTACTCCCTCTTTCAGCACAAGAACCAGAGGGGGATTCAATGGAGCCTGAATACCTGCACTGAGACCCTCACCCTGCACCCTGAGTCTCAACTCTGTGTTTTTCAAGCCTTTCCCTGTTTTTTTGTATTAAACAAAACATTAAGCTTTCCCAATGGTGTGGTTTTCGTTTTGTGAAAAGGTGCAAATGCATTGTTTGTATATAATTACATCACATATTTTTTTGCTGTTGGTCGTGAAATTGCTCCTGCTGACTTGAGCCAGCCATTTTTTCCTCCGCTCTGTGTCAGTCGGGAAGCCGTACATTCGTACTCCTTTCTCGGAGCGATTTGAGCATCCCCAGGCAGCACAGCAAACCATGGTGGCGACTAGGAGGCAGCACAGCAAACCAGGACAACACGGAGGAAAAGGCACAGACAAACTGCATGATATGCTATTCAATGTTTATTGAATTCCATGTATTTGCAATGGATGTTCCTAAAACAACACATTTAACATCATCATCATCATCATGCTGCTGCTGCTGCTAGTCCTTTGATAGTCACCTGTCGGTCTCCTGTCCTTTCTGAAAGCCATAAAGATGACATTAGTCATTTAGATAACTTGTGTCCTCAATTACCATGGGATTACTGAAACTACCATGAATTTAAGAAAATGGTAGACATTAATCTAATCTGAATTTTAAAGCATTACTTTAGATCCCCTCCCTCTAAATATATCAATAAACATTAGAAAGTGATGCTCCTGACTACCATACAAGTTTAAGAAGATAATATTGGTTTTAAAGAATTCAAAGCTATAAATAAACAGCAACAGGCTCTTTAACCAAGGCACTGTTAGCCTAACATGTAAACTAGTTGTTCACACTAATCCTAATATTATCACTTAATATTAGCAAATTCCATTTTATTTTTTAAAACATATTGATGTAAATACATACACATATCGATTTGTTGTATAAATATTGCAAATCAAAACCTTTATTCACTAATAATTACCAAAAATCGTAGTTCTATCTCCTGTTATCAATGCATTCACATTGCCCGCCATGAACTTCCGGGGAACGATCCTCGTCTACATGAACCACGTGACGATAACCGTTTTTGGACTTCCGTTGTCGTAACTCTTCTATCTATATGGCGCTGGTTGGGACCATAGACTGTATATATACATGGACGTAGGGTCCGTGACGTCACCCATAGGATTCTGCAGAGTTGCCGAGAAGCCCTTAGTAGGCAGAGTTGGCCACTAACGGCTCGACAGTGACGTCAGAGTTCAACTCCCGCCTGCTCCAGCCTGCTCCAAATAAGGGCAAAGAGGCGGAGCCGAGGCGGGACCTGCGGCCACCGAGCTGGAAGTTCCAGAGCTAGCTGAAGCTACCAAGCTAAGCTAACATGCTCCCCATCTGCCGTCGCATTTTACGTTTCTAAGGTAAGCGGACATGAAACTATTCAGCATAACTATCAATAATAATCTAAGTTATTGAGTATTTAGCATAATACTTCAGAATCTTACAATCCCTTAACGTTTGTATGCAATTGTGCTAAATTCAACACTGGAATCAAGCAAATATTAATATGTTTGCATGACATTAGTTATTTATATTTTGATATCACTTAACTATACGTTTAATACATTTAAGTCAAGCTAAGGTGCATGTGATGGTAGCTAGTTAGTGCTCTTACCTGTGAGGCCTCCTTCAAACAGCATAATAACCAGACCGTATCATTAAAACTAAGTACCAGTTCTAGATCCTTGACTTTAGACAAACAATTCAAAAGACAAAATGTATTTAAAGACCAATCTTTATTTGAAGGTGCATCTTAACCTGAGATATTAGTTATACAGTAATAGTATTGACAATCTAAAAAAACTGAGCAACTCAACAGTCAACTTTATGTTTCTTATTGTCCAAAGCATTTATTATTTTCATTTTCCCCCTCTCATATTCAGTGTGGACGGATTGAGACAGCGTGGTGTCCAGAGAGCTGCAGAGACTTCAGGGAGAAACCTCCGTGTGATGGACGTCCTGTCTGTTGGTTTGGAGAGGACTGAGGGTCTTTCCTCAGCGAGGAGGACCAGGCCTGATGGAGGAGCCCATGCTGGGCACAGCTGATACCAACTGCACAGGCCTAGTCTGTCACTTTATTTGACTAAATGTGCTTAATTATACATTTAATACGTTACACCTTCTGTCCATATGTGCTTTTTATTTAAAACATGTTTGATTAAGTTTTGGTTCACATTTCAATAACTTGTATTTGTATTTGCACTCCTTTTGTCCATTATTCTTACTGAAAATGTTAGATTACACATTCACATCTGACTGAAGATTGGCCCCATTTATTTGTGACGTTGCAAACTCTGCGGTACAAGGCACAGGTGATGTGAAACTCATAAAGTGAGGCAAATAGAAATAATCAGCTGATGTGGTGTAGATGTGGAAATAGGTTCGATCAGCCGACTGTGTTTTCACAATAAAAGTAGTTTCTGAGTGAATGTCCTGTACTGGTCTTAAAATCTCATAACATCAGCTTTTAATGTTCCTCTTGGATGTTCTTCTTGACCCTCAGAGAAGGGGAAGATGTCGTGTCTTTCAGGCATGTCCTTTCCTAACAAAAATGACAGGAAACATAAAACATATTATTGCAGAACAAGTGTGTTATTTATGAAAGCGGTGTGTTTGTGTGTTTAGGGGCTGTAGATATAATTATTTTGTAATTGTAATGTTCTTTTTTTTATTTCAACAGTGCTACAAAGACAATCAGATTATGAATGAACAGAATGAAGTTCATCAACATTGAAATATATTTTATTATCAAAATAATATTGAACTGTTATCAAAACGTAGTGCAACTGTAGAAGCTTGCTCTGTTGTCTCACTGAAAGAATCACTTTTACCACGTTTTTTACAGACAATATTGAGAGATAAATAGTAGCAGTTCTCACTATGTGTTAAATAGCTTTGCCTTCAATACATTACATTAGAAAGCTGACAAAGTCATATTGCTTGTTAACATCTAAATGTAACTTTTTGCATGGAAAAAACCCTCAACTTAACTGATGTGTAGGTGATCTAGTGTTTAGTATTGTTTAATGGAATGTATATCAGTGTATTCAAGTCAATACTTCATTCATTTAAACCAATATCTTTCTTGATTCTTTGTACAGTATGAAAAAAAGAGTCTTTGTACCTGTGCTGAAGTTCACTGCTGTGAGGAGTCCAGTTCTCTCTCTCACTCTCTGGTCCAGCCTGTCTGCATCACCTGGACACCTTAAACAAACAGATATATATGTAAAGTACCATGTGTACAAACAATATAACTGATTCTCTTCTGTTGAACATGTTGGATTGTGTATTGTCCGAGTCAGGGTCCTTTTTATTTTACTGTAACTTTGGAAGTTGTGTTACCAATGCTTACTGTTTATTTGATACCCATTTGGTAATGCAATTAATAAAAACAACAAGGTTTGGGTTCGTTCTTCAGATGACTGTGACGTTAACGTGTAAGCTCAATAATGAACTCCAGCTCAACCAACCATATTGTAATATCTAAGTAATCATCTTGAAATATGACATTAATAATTGTAATATTGTGAGGTTGTTTTCACATACACTACTTCGACATTAGCTTGTCTACATACTTGAGCATAGCCAATTTAAATTAACCTTAGCGATGCATACAGTTCCTACCTACATAATAAAATATCTCTCTAAGTTACAAGGATGACCTTATTTGATCAACCTCAAACAGAAGCCGTTTGTTCTACAGTATTATCCCACTTAACGCTTAACACTTGTCTATTTCGTTTTAACCTTTATATATACAGTCTATGGTTTTAACTTGGAGGCTACGATTAGCATCGTTAGCACCGATGTAGCTACCACTAGCTTACACGCTCAACCAAGCCTTAACATTCATTGAAGCTGATTAAAATCATTAACACATAAATAAGTACTCGATTTTCACTTACCGCAAAACCGCATGCATGCACCGTCTGTTTTAACCGCAGAGCGAGTCACAATAGTCCGATATATAAGCATGAAGAACAAACAAACACGGCCAGCTTCAAGTTGTGTTTCCTGGATGAACTGACCAGGCAGAGTCCCTGTAGCTTCACGGAGTAGCTAGCAGAGAGACAAGAAGCTAGCAGCAGCAGTCACTTGACAGAGCCGTCACTCAATGTGACCACGCCCTAATTTATGCAAAAACGTTAAGACCTAATATAAATAAAAGGGTCGTGTTAGAAAATAATTCACTCACAGATCCATAATCATGAAGGTGGAATCTAACTATATTCATAATAATATATATTGCATCCATGGGTAGAAACATGTTTTTTTCTGCTGTAAAGTTGGGCATTTTAACATGGGGGTCTATGGAAATTGCTCCTTTCTGCAGTCAGTCCCTATCGGCCAATATATGAACTGCAGTGTGTGGCACTTCCGTATTGGCGTCCCGGCTCTTCCCCAGAGTTTGCCGCTTGGTTGGGACCAGTCTATGGTTGGGACGCTGGGTGGAAAAGAGATTGAGGCCCAATCCCAAACCACTCCCTCGACCCTACCCCTCCGTGACGGAGTGAACTCCGTCTGTAGCCACACTCGCAGCTCAACGAGGCTCCCTCCTGTCAGATGGAGGGAGTAAATACAGCAGCAAGCTTTGGGACAAACTCCCCTCTCTCCGGCAGAAACAGGAAATGCCGTAACTGTATCTAACAACGGTTTCAAATCAGCATGTCTTTGACAAAAAATGTAAATTAATAACTCAAATAAAACTCCAAACATCTTTCATTGTGTTACTTTTTTGTAAAGCTCTTTTAGTTTTACACCTGATGTTTACAAGCTTCTTAGTTTTTGCAACAGTACAACTTTATAATAAAATGCACACATTTACCTTTTTCTAGACTAAACACAGGTATGATCCTAAGTTAAAACATTTGAGGTTATCATGAGGTTGCTAACATCGCAGTTTATCAGTGGATGTTTGCTGGAACTACTTGTAAACAGCTTGTTTCCTGACGTACACACACAGCGTTGAGACAGGTCAGGTAGAGACCGGTCTCATGTCAGCACCGATGCAGACGCTGTTTAAGGGCTTGATAGCCCACTCCCCCTCCACACCGCTCCACACTCGTTGCTTTGGAACAGCCCTTAATATGGCGGACCCTCCGCGTGAACGCGCAAACGGAGGGGTAGGGTGTAGGGGTAGGGTGTAGGGGGCGGTTTGGGAATGGGCCTTATTCTCCCTGTCCATCACGGGTTATCAACTGTAATCTTCTCCTATTGGCCGGCGTCGACGGGTGCGGGTCCGAGACAATTCCTGTCGTTTTTCTGGTGTTAATTACAGCATTCTAATGTCTGTGGTTATTTAAACATTCCCTAAAAACAATGAGTGTTAAAGACAGTGTGTTTAGTGTACAACACCACATGTGATTTCACCTTCAATTCACGGTTTCACATCGTAGTATTAGCCACATGCTAATGCTAACCGGAAATGAAGGATTTTCATAATAAAAGTTTTAAGTTAAAAGTGTTGTGAACTTCCGGTTTTTCAGAATAAAACAGCTTTAATTATAAGAATATATTTAAATTAAATTAGGCCATATAAACATTGATTTTAATTTCTTACACTGCCCAGTCGGTAAAAAAGTCTTAATTTTTGTGCTCTGGCAAATATTTGTCTGTGTGTCTGTCTGATTGTTTGTCCTTCGACTTTCTCGACGACAGTACATTCAAACACTTTACATTTAAAGAATGGAGCTCTATGGCACAGAGAAGGAATTAGACACACACACTAGATACACACATTAACGGTTGGTTTTGCTCTGCACATTGCTGATAATACAAAATATATATTCATATTTTTCAACCCTTTATGCTCATTAAAACAGACTGATTAGTGGCAATGATTTCTAATCCTTTTTTTACACTGAAACAGTGGTGTGAATGTAATTTGTTATTTGTAAAGATAGTGTTGTTATAAACATTGCATTGTCTCTGTGAAGATTACATCATAAATTGGCCAGCTATGGAGCCATTAGATACATCACAGAGGAAGCAATCTGCACTCCATTTACTGATGTTGTTTAGTTGTTTGTATTTTGAACTACAATGTAACATTTTCATGGTAAAGAAAATGTTCTATTTTTTCAAATCAATTTGTTTAGCCTAGCAAAATATCTGATACACAGGAGATAATGCATTTGAAAGAGTCCATGTAAACCCTAAACAACATGAACCGTCTGTCCTCTAGTAAAGTCTTTGCACCAAAAAGATCAAAGTCCATATCTTCTTAAGCAGTCACAGTTACTGTCCGTCTGAAAACAATTTGCCTTCAACAGATTTTTATACAAGTCATTTTCCATTTCAGTAACTCTGAAAGCAGCAGTGTTCTCTGCAGCCCTGCGTGAGGCGCCCGCTCAAATACTCGTGGCCATTTTTTTAAGGCAGCTCATGGAATATGAGTCAAAGGATGAAAATGAGAGTCAATTATTCCCTGTCTTCTCTGTTTAACCCTGGTTTACTTTGACCACATTAGTGATCAATAGGAAGCGGGAACATAATCCTCTCGGCTGTATTTGTTATGCTGGAGAGCTCAAATCCAATTACCCTCTCTTCCTTTTAGTGCTTTCAATGGAAGCGCGTGTGTGTGTGTGTGTGTGTGTGTGTGTGTGTGTGTGTGTGTGTGTGTGTGTGTGTGTGTGTGTGTGTGTGTGTGTGCGTGTGTGTCAGTGTGAGAGTGAGTGTGTGTGAGAGAATGTGTGTGTATGTGTGTGTGTGAGAGTGTGTGTGTGTGTGTTTATGTATGTGTGCTACTGTAGTAAGAAGACATCTTGTTCCTTGTTGTTGCAAATACCCCAGCAAGGCTAACTATTACTCCTTATCAGAGATGGGGTCGTTAATAAACAAATGTAATATATTACATATTACTTAATATATTACACTACTTCGTTGCTCTCTACATAAAGTAACTCGTTACTTTACTCGTTACTTTACTCGCCGAGCACGTACGAACTGCGCAAGCGTGAGTGGCAATAACTCTCCTTACCAGCAGGCGGCGTTAGTGTGTATTCGTCATTCAAAACAGGCAACAACCGGAAGACAGAGAAGAAGAACAGACTACGTGATATAAACAAACAACAAATAGCGTGTGCGGTAGCTTCACCTTAGCATGTGTTCTTTGCAGGTGTTTGTTGAGGTTTGACGTGGTGTTTACAGCAGTGGATAACAGCTTCTGGCCTGGACACAGTTTGCACCTCACCGTCACATTCCTGTCTATTCTTCGGACAAACTCAAAATAATGGGCATACCTCCACCCAGACGTGCACAGACATTTGGAGGGGCTATTGCTCTAAGCTGGAAAAAGGGCCTCCCCCCGAAAAAAAACATAAGACCTTTTTTTAATGTAAAAGAAACCAAATGATTATTACATCAACTAAATTGAACAGTAATTCACATCTCATAACAAAATAAGCTAAGGCGACTACTTGCATTCGGTGACTTAATTTCAAAAATGAAAATCAGGGAAATGTTTTGTTTTGCGGTCCATATCTCATTAAAATATCTAATGTTAGTAACTATTAAAGACAAAATGGGGACAATTCTGTTCTAATGTAGTTTGACCATTGTAACTGCTGTGCAGTCCAGACATACTGATAAAATAGGGCCTCTAACCAGGGGTTAAATTGGGCCGGGGCTGTTCGGGGCTGTCCGGGGCTCAGCCCCGGCACATAGGACGATGCTCTGACGTCATCGCCCTCGCTCATTTGTCATTTGTTTAAGCCATAATGTCAAAACATCTCTCGTTCTTAATATAGACTTTATTTAGGGTCGATATGTGTTGACTTTAAAATTTAAAATAGCAGATCTCTGTGACAGGATAAAGTTTTTCCGCTTAGTGAACATGTGTCTCTGCTCCGATCAGGAGCTGCAGCACCGTGGCTCCTTCGTGCAGAGAGTCTGCAGCGGTGTGTGTGTGTGTGCAGTGGTACCGCCAAACCCCCGACCCGTCTTGTAACACAGAGCCCGTTTCCTACACCATCAGGGCCGGTTCTAACCAATTTGCTGTCCTAGGCGAGATTTTAGCTGGCGCCCCCCCCTGCCAGAAAATCGTTCAGTAGAACAAATAAAAGTATCCAAGAAATACACAATAGAATATATAAAAAATAAATGAAAAATCTCTACAAAAGACCAATGCACTACAAAAACAGAAACGTATTGACATAGGTCATATACATCAAAAAGGCTTCAAATGTATTCAATATTATATGAACATGTTTTAATTGGGGTGAGGACATCACATCCTCTAGGGGGGTCTAGGGGTATGCCCCCCCCGGGAAGAAATTTTTGAACATTTAAAGTAACATGCTTCAATCTGGTGCACTTAGAGCAAACATTACTAGAGACCTGATCTAGGGGGTACAACTCTAACGACCGTCCACACAGTGGCGTGCGTTGAAGCTTCCCGGCGGGCATGTCTGAAACTCAACCAACAACCAATCACATGAATCTCCCGCCCCTGACATACAAGCATCGGTTTGTTTGGCTAGAGCTTGTACTGTCATATGATTCGATTGGCTGACGCTTCTGCCGTGGCTTCAAAACTTGAACATTGCTCAACTTTTGCAGCGAGCCACGCCAGCAAAGTGACGTCACCCCATTCAAAGTGAATAGTGAAGCTTGCAACGCACGCCGCTGTGTGGACGGGCCGTAAAACACCCATATGAAAAAGATTGGTTTACATTTTAATAATCAAATAAGTATGTGAACATAACCAATAACCTACCATAGCCAATAGCAAATAAATGCAACTTATTTGATTTTTGTTGTTCATTCATATTTTATTTTACCTAGTTAACATTTATTTATGCATATTTTTGTATCTCTCAAGTTTTAAACGATATTTTTGGTTTACTGTCCTATAGTATACATTGAAATGATTTCAAACCTGTTTACCCCAATAATTATAAAAGAGTGCCTTGGAAATATTTGTTTACATAAATTGCATTTAGTAAAGTCCCCTGGTTTGTCCCTTATTCCCTAACTGCCATGAGACAACTCAAAATCAAGTTTCCAAAATCCGACACTGAGGTGCTCTTAACGCACCGGCAGATGACAGCGCTGACAACAGGCGCATTCACACCGCAGTACTTTTCCCACAAAGGTTCATGAGAACTTAGTTCATGAGAACTCTTTAGTTCTCATGAACTAAGTACAGATCGCGTTCACACCGGAATAAGTCCCTGGGGGAGGATTAGGCAAATGAAGCCGCTGACGTCACTTCTTCTTCTTCTGCTTTGGGTTTACTGGCAGGCCGCAAACCACTTCACGGCGTATACTGCTGCCCAAAGTCCCCGGTCGGAAGTCCCCGGAGTTGGGGACTGGCTTCAGTAGAAGCTGCTGGGACTCCCAGCAGCTTCTACTGAAGCCTTCCGAGTAAATCGCCAGAACGTCGACACCTCCTCATCTCCACCGCTCCCATGTTTTATTTTGTGTTGCCATAAGTTAGTCTCTCTGCGTTTCTGCGCTGGGCTAATGCTAATGCTAATAATGCTAATGCAAGGATAATAAAATGGCGGCTTCACAAAACTTTTTGGGAGTTTTACGGGCCGTGGTTTGCAATCCGCCCAGCCAATCAGACATAGGAACCTTTTTCTTCCACGAAAGTCCCTGCTCTCTAGCTGGGACGGAAAAGGGGGTGAAAAGGTTCTCATTAACTAATTTTTGTTCCGGCTCTTTTTGGTGTGAACGCAACATTTCGGAACTATATCGGAACTAAAGTGGGAAAAGTACTGCGGTGTGAACGCGCCTTTCCCGCAGTGAGACGCTTCTAATTGTGGGCTTATCATGTTGATTCGGCCACAACAGAACAAATAAAAATAAACTCTTGCTCTCTCCAGAGGGGCAGGTCAGCCAAAAAGGCCAAACGGGCCGTTGCCCTGGCAACATTAGCCCGTACCTGTGCACGTCCCTGCCT
This sequence comes from Pogonophryne albipinna, assembly GCA_028583405.1. NCBI lineage: Eukaryota > Metazoa > Chordata > Actinopteri > Perciformes > Artedidraconidae > Pogonophryne > Pogonophryne albipinna. The sequence goes on along the minus strand of CM053244.1, from coordinate 2,953,593 downwards.
CCACCCCTCGAAAGTTATCGCTGACTCAGCCATGTTTATGCAGCACTGCACGTGGAGATGTGGACGTGCAAGTCGCGCAGATTACGTACATATACAGGGATGCAAACTTGTCACCTTTCGGCGAAATTCGCCGTTTTGAATCCAAAATAGGTCATTTGTGTGATTCATGTAGATTTGCAATAAAAATATTTGTGGGGTATGGGGGGGGTCTGGGACCCGGAGTAATATGCGGCCGCGAGCTGTTATGTGCCGTCATGACACGCATGGTGTTCTTTTTTTATATATTATAAAGCTGGGAGCTCGAGTCTTCCTGCCTGTCGGCTCTGCTCATGGATGTATAATAAGGCTCTGCTGCTCCGCGATGATGGTCTAGCTTCAGCAGCTACTTTACCTACGGCCCGGGTTCGTTCGTTAATATTAACTGTGTGGTCCGGAGTCACTGTGGCACAGACTGGACCGCTGGTGAACAGCTGTTAGAACGGGCCGTTCAGGTGTTCAGAGCCGAGCTGCCTGTCGGAGCGGCAAAGAGCGATGTGCACTTAAAAGTTTTTCTGTCGCAATATTATCGTTGAGCTAGCTAAATAGCATACATTGTCACTATCTGCTAACGTTAGCTTTAGCCTTCGTTTTCTAATAGTTTTTTGCATAGGCTATAAACAGAGGTGGTATAAGTATAGATCTTGTACTTGAGTAAAAGTAGAAGTACTCAGATTTTGTACTAGAGTAAAAGTAGAAGTACTCAGATCTTGTACTAGAGTAGAAGTAGAAGTACTCAGACCTTGTACTAGAGTAAAAGTAGAAGTACTCAGATCTTGTACTTGATTAAAAGTAGAAGTACTCAAATCTTGTACTTGAGTAAAAGTAGAAGTACTCAGGTCTTGTACTTGAGTAAAAGTACCAGAATGTAGGAACAATCCTGCAATCAAAATGTTCCTCAAATAAAAGTACAAAAGTATTATCATCAAAATATAGTTAAAGTATCGACAGTAAAAGTAGAAGTACTCAGATCTTGTACTTGAGTAAAAGTAGAAGTACTCAGGTCTTGTACTAGAAGTAGTGTGGGAATACTCTGTTACAGTAAAAGTCCTGCATTCAAAATGTTCCTCAAGTCAAAGTATAAAAGTATTATCATCAAAATACAGTTAAAGTAGCGACAGTAAAAGTAGTCGTTGTGCAGATTGGTCCATTTCAGAATAATATACATGATATGTTTTATAATGATTGATAATTAAAGTGTTCTCAAAGCTGGTAAAGGTGCAGCTAGTTTGAATGACTTTGTATACCGCAGGGTAGCTTGTGAATTTACTCCAGGTGGAACTAAAGTCTGATTTAACACTTGATTATATTTCACATCATTCATCCACATCTGTAAAGTAACTAAAGGTATTAAATACATGTAGTGGAGTAGAAGTACACCATTTACCTCTGAACTGTAGAGGAGAAGAAGAACAAAGTAGCAAACCATTGAAATACTTAAATAAAGTACAAGTATCTCAAAATTGTACCCAAGCAGTACTTGAGTTTATGAACTTAGTTACTTTACACCAGTTGATAGAAAGACTAAGCCTTGCACAGATGCATGAAAATAAATTTTCGAAATGCTCAACAGTCCTGCCAAAATTATAAACTGACTGCTACACAATTTCAAATAAATGCTTTTATATATTTCTATTAGATGTGACTCTTTGGCGTTTCTGTTATTATTAACACTGCTGCTTTAGTTGTTCTGACTGCTAAAATCATCTGTTATTCCTAATGTTAAAGCCGATATTCCGGGGGGTCGGGGTGCTAGGATCCTTGTCACCTTTTTCATACCTGATGAGTTTGCATCCCTGATATAAACCTGCGGCGGAAACCCCTCTTGTCTGTCAGTGTGATTATGACTGATTTTAGTAAGTAACAAAGTAATGCGTGTCGGGGCAATGTTAGTAACTGTAGTGTGATTACTGAATTATAAAAGTAGCGTGTTACACTACTCCGTTACCGACAAAAGTAATATTATTACAGTAACGCGTTACACCCAACTCTGCTCCTTATAAAAGATTAATTGAACTGATCATTAATTCAACCTCAAGGCTAACGCTGCTCTGCAGTGAGAGCCTCTTGATGTTACTATTTCACTCCCCCTTTCTTTTTCTGGATTTATTAAATAGACATAAACCAGTGAGTGAGTGTCTGTGTGTGTGTATGTGTAAGACGACCTAGGGACGGTACAAAGGTATGAAGGATGTGAGTTGTGGTCAGAGAAGAGAGAGGTTGAAGGGAGGTTAGTGCCCCTTTTTAACTTATGTTGATCCAGTCCTCTCTCCGTCAGAGCTTTATTTTCCTCATGAAAAATCAGCCAGTTGTTATTCACTTACTGCAGGGGCCCGGGTGAAATGCAACCTGTCTTCCCCTCTCTGTCCCCCGTTCACCTCTATCTCTCTGTGTATATATAGTGAAGCCCTTTAGAAAGGCAATGTTGGTCCTGTGTCATAAAAGTTTAGTATTCCCTCAGTGTAGGCCGTTAAAGAGGCCCTATGATGCTTTTGGTGATTTTCCCTCTCCTGTATATGTTCTACTATTTTATGTGGTCTACAAAAGCAAAAATCTCTCTCCCACACACTGCACCCCCCCCCCCCCCCACCCCCTCATACCTCTATACTCCGTTTTGCTGGTTAAATACTGACACATATTCAGAACTTCAGACCTAAACTGGCTTTAAGAATGGCATCTCAAATCCAGATCTGACAGTTGGTTATACCTCAAAATATTGGATGACGTTTTACAGACATCAATGGACCTGTTTGACACCTGACTTTTCATGAAGAACCATCACGAGGTTGACATTTGTCATTCTAAGTGAAATGCTTCCAATCTAATTTAGTACACACATACCATGTTTTTATGGGAACATTTATTAACCAGCTCAAAAAATAGAAATTGGGAATACAGATGGTTTGGTTTTGATTTTAAAATGAAATATATTCAGCCCTAACCTCAATACTTTCCACACATTTCCTTAGGTTGAGACTGCAGCCTCATCCACATGATGTTTTATGAACACGTCTCTGGAAATAGAATTCATTTGAAGTATTTCTTCTTTCAGTGAGCGAGGAGTTACACAATGGCTTTCTGTCCATGTGTCTGTAAACGCCAACATGTTAATGAATGTTTAATTAGAAAAGTTTCTCCGCTCTTAGCTTGTGGGTTAATTTAGACGACTGATTTTTCTCTGCAAAGTGCAATTATTCCAAGAAAGAAAAAAGATCCATCTGTGAGGGCTGATTCGGGGTCTGAAAGCTGGGTTTTGTTGCAGATCAATGGTAGTAGGGTGGATTTATTTTAGTAGCTTGAACAGAATTGTATTGTCTGAGAGAACCAGAGAGGACTTGCACACACACTGCACCCCTCCCACTATCTGCGCAAACAAACACACACAAAAATACTTGTATTGCTTTTCTCTGGGAGGACCTTTCATTGTCTGCTTTCACTTCTGAAGCCAATAAGCAACCACAGCCTGAGGTAATCATCACTCACATTCTCATAAACTTTTTGTTTGTTGTATTTATCTAGAACTCAGCTTGCCAGCTGAGTTGATAATAACTATTTGTGTGCACTGACAGACAGTTGTTGTGCGACTGTATCTTCTCAGATGGACGTTGGTAGATGACATATGTAGTGGGGTGAAGCTGGTGACTATGAGGGGCCGTACAGGCTGTAATTCATACTTGTCCTCTCACACACATACATTCTCCTTTTACATAAATATATTTTCACTCTCACACACATACATTCTCCTTTTACATACATACATTTTCACTCTCACACACATATATATTTACACTCACACATTCATACATTTTGCTCTCATATCATATTTCAATGCACACATTCATACATTTTTCACTCACGCTCAAACATTTTGAGCTTGAGTGAAGATACAGTCGCAAGTATCAGCAATACTTCCAGTCGCAAGTATCAGCAATACTTCCAGTCAGTACTCCGGCAGCAGCATTTTACACCTTGGAAAGTCTTTAGAGATTGGCATAGATAGCTGGTCACAACTATCCTTCAGCAAAGTGACACACTCTGTCACTCTGTTGGCCTCTAATGATGCTGCTGTCTTTTAATATATGATTATTTCTCTGCTCCGAGTTCAACATTCATCTCCTTCCATCATGTTGAGTTGAATCCGAAGTTCTGAACATGAGCCCGCCCCGCTCGACCTTCTGAGCCAATCACAGCGCGATAATGGCCTTCCGTTTCAACTATACTACTTCCGTTTCCACTATACTTTCTCTCACACATACATACATTCTTCTCTTGCATACATATATTGTCTTCAGACATGCATATATTATTTATAATATTAAATGTAAACATTGAATGAATGTGCATGAGAGCAACATTTATAAATATGAGCGTTAAAATATATGAATATGAGATCAAAATGAGTGTGTGAGTGAAAAATGTATGAATGTGTGCATTGAAATATGATAATATGAGGGCAAAATGTATGAATGTGTGAGTGTAAATATATTAGGGCTGTCAAACGATTAACATTTTTTAATCAGATTAATCACAGCTTAAAAATTAATTAATCATGATTAATCACCATTCGAACTATGTCCAAAATATGCCATTTCTTTATGTATATTGTTGTGGGAATGGAAAGATAAATGAAAGAAGGCGGATATATCCATTTAACATACAGTATCTATGTTTATTATAACATTTGTCTGCGTTATTGAAGATTATTATCATCTGATATTTGGGAAGTGTGTTACATTTGAAATGGCAGAAAGTCTTGTTGCAACTTCCAGATATTAAAAGAGGCCCCTTGAGTTTCTCTGGAAATTATCAATAGTAGCAGTTAAGTGAATACTGTATAAACAATACCTGTGTTTGTGTTTTGTATTGATTTCTCTGTTTTATCCTTTCATAAATGTGAGGACTAAAACTTGCTCAAACATTCTGGGGTGCTTGGAGTAAACAGGTTGTATTGCTCTGTGGGGGAGGGGATATTCTGCTTAAGATCTCCAGTATGTCATGTTTCAGGGAAGTCTACATATCTTGAATAGTATATGTGTGTGTTTAATTACTTTGTATACATAATGGGAGTAAGATGTGAGCAAGAGAATATTCTTTAGACCCAACTCAGGCCTCTGGAATGTGCAGGAAAGTGTGTGTGTGAAAGTCTATGCAGGAAAGTGAGATAACTGACACCAGATATATTTTACTACCATCTCAGAGACACTTGTTTATTATCCTTGCTGGCTCGCACTGATTCGCTAAGAAAAGCCATCTTTTACATCTCCCAATGAGATGACCTGAAAAGATGACCAGCTGACCCAACCCCTCCTGTTTTGTTTTCTGCATGTAAGCCTGTTCTATCTGTTGGTTCTTTCTCTTTTGCTCCTGCCGTCAAGATGAGAAGTTCTCCCGGCATTTGGACTAGAGCAGGGGTTGGGCCGATACCCCTTTTGAGAAGTGTATTTGTATTCTTACCGTTTATCATTAAAGCAGATTATTGTTTAACCCCTATCCTGGTTGTTTTGGGTTTCCCTTCTTTTAAAGCAAACTCATATATGATCGACGTGGAGCAGAGATATCTGCCACAACAATTTGGTGACCCCGACGTGATAACGTCATGACGTGAGGACGTGCCGACGTGGTGACGTCATGAGTAAGGTTTTTTAGAGGAAAACACTAGCAGCCAGCGGACGGAGGGAGATGCCTGGAATAATCTGTGACAACTAAAACAGGATCCTAAAATTGAAAGGTAAAACGGACGCCCTGTTTCTATCGAAGGTCTGTAGATTGGCTAAGCTAAATTTTAGAGTTGTCAAAGATATTTCAAGTGTCATTTACGGTAAAGAATGCAATGCATAGTTTAGTATAGGTAGGTAAAGTTATAAAATAGATAAAGCAACGGTTAAAAGCTTCGTAGATTTTTCAGAATCGTACGGCTGACTCGTTAGCTACACGTGAAACAGCGGAGTATTTCAGCGTCAGGTATTGAGTCTCTGGCGGCTGGAAGGGTATAACAGTCCCTACGCCTAGTGGAGGTATCGAGTCCCCACAGGGTATATTTCGCTGGTGGGAGTCAAGTAGAGTATAAGAGTCTCTATCCGTGACAAAACTGAAAACAAATCCAAGGCTTATAGAAGTTGGAGGTGAGTTATATGTGGAAAATCCAAGAGGAGATACGCGAACTTCAAAAGCCATTGAAATTAACGGATTTCTCACTGTCTTGTTCTGTTGGGTTTAACGCCCATTCTGTTGAAAGAAATATCGCATCTTAAAAGCTGAACAGACAGCGTGGAGGATATATTTATGTGCTTTTGAATAAATAGAATATATTATTGAACATAGAATGGCCTAAGTCAGATAAGAGAAATGCGAAGTCATAATGGTTAGAATACCATGGGTTTAAGAAAGCCCCCCTTTCTCCACATTTCTGCTCTAATTGCTGTGCAGCAGCCCGGAGCCAGACTGCTTGTTAATGTCTGGAAAAATGGCTGGCTGAGCGTTAAATTTAAAGGCAAGGACGTGAAAGAGCAACGACTGATCTGAAGTTGGAGTGAATAACATTGGAAAATTAATGGATCAATGTGTGATTTGAGGTGGTAGATATTGAAATAAATAAGGAAACTATAATTTTGTTGTTTTTAGCCTTGAGGGATACCGTTACGTCACATTGGTGGTTTTTATGAGCAGTTTTGAGAAACTGGTTGTTTACTTTTTGCATTGCATTGTGAATTTCGTGGGCTATCTTTGTCATTACTGAGAATTGTAACTTAATAATATTTCAGAGGAATATTATTACATACGGAAAACGTTAAGGGACAAGTAAAAAGAGATATTACTGAGTATATGAAGTACATAGAGGTTAAGGTTCGATTCACCTTAAATATGATAGTGATTATTCCACCTAGATTAGACATAAAAAGAGGATAAGTTGTTAAACATTAAATAACAAACTCACTGTAAGAAATATCCATTGTAATGTTATTTAGGAGTTGTGTTGATCATACCACAGGTGACTCTGAGTTGGTGGTTGTTTAATGTCGATAGGAACTGAAAACGCAAACACTTCACCAAAATTGTGTTTTAAGTTGTGAGAAAGAGTAGAAAGTAAACAGAAGGTTTTTGTAAGTTTGTCAGTCAGAGAGAGCTGTTAAATGTTAAAAACACAGAGGTGATTGATGAGAGAAGCTTGTTGACCAGGAGCAGGCAGCTGCAGAGAGAGAGACAGAGGAGAGACAGAGAGAGAGATAAGGAACTATGATCAAATGATAGGTGTTACATTTTTATTGAAGCCAGACTACAAGTCGTATGGTTTAATTTTTATTGAACTCAGTCTCCAAGCAGTGTGGTTTATATCTTGCCATGTGTTGAGTGATCCCTCCCCTTCCCCCACTCACATGAGGCCAGTGCTATACTGCTAAGCTAGTTGGCCAGCAAGTTGCATACTAGATGGTGAAATAGTTGGGGAGTAAAGATGTACACGAACAAGGAGAGTAGATTAAGTTGTTTTGTTTTTCATGCTTTTCACCAAGGCTCATTTGAATTGTTATTATTTTTAATGTATTGTTGTTTTGAGTTATAGTTCTAAAACTATAATGTACCCACACGTATGTGGTTTCTTGGTCACAGTTTCATTTTAAAGTCAGCCACCTTATGGCTAGATCTCAATCTCGTGAGATGTCCATTGTGTTAATGTTAAGAGTCTCCTATTGTTCGTTCAGGCCACATGAGGTCAAGAGTCATTCTGTTAGACCACAATCTTGTGTAAGACAAATCATTGTTCTTTTGTCACATTTTGAATTACATAAGATTTCATTTTGCTAAATCAATTTATCTATAAATGTTGTAGTGGAGTTGGCTAACATTTTTAGGAAAGAAAATAGGCCTACACTTGGGTCAAAATTACATGTACTGTGATCTGATTAGTGTGCTCTGCAACTTTACAATTGTGTGCTAGATAGCAGTGGATTTTTTGAATGCGGAGGGGTTCTTTCATAGTGTGTGGAATATGCAATGCTGGAAACATGTGGGTGTTGAAAAACTTAGTTTGGGTAAATATGTCACAATGGATGAAACGATTATTAGAGGGAGTTTATGTAATATCATTAGTAAACATTAATTTGTGTTGTTTGGATGGCATTTAACTACTAAGACAGATAGTATGATTAGAAAGAGACGGAGTGGGAAAGGGTTGGATTTATTTAACCTCAGTGTGCTAGAATCTCTATAGGTAATGCGTCCCGAGACCTGGACTCTCTCTCTCTGCATGTCAGACGGCTAAGACCCCGATCCGCTTGAGCAATCAAAGGCCTAACCCAACAGGAGACTCCTCCTTCTCAATAGACCAGACAGAGAACCAGAGCTGAACCAACAACAACAATAAGAACTGCATCCAGAACTATCTCCACCTGTGGCATCCAGAACCAAACAGCTTGCTGACAGGCAGAGATCTATCAGTCCCTCAACAGGGCATGAAGTTCCAAGCTGAGCCACAAGATTTGGCACAAGAGCAAAGTGTGGGACATGAGAGCAGAATCCGCCCTCCATAAAGCAGCAGAGAGACTGTGAAGGAGGAGATGAAGTGCAAAGCAGTGCAACAACAGTGGCATGATGGGGGCTGCAGATGTAGCTGGGCAGATGGCTGCCTCAAAGAGTGACAGCTGATGGACAAAGGGGGAGGAGTCAGAATCAGAGGAGTTGGTCGCAGAATGTGAGGTGGCCAGGGATCACGGCTTGAGATAAATCAGAGGAGAGGAGAAGGGAATCAACGGGAATGAGTGAGTTTACACATAAACACACTTATAAGCGCACATTTAAAGAACTTGAATTGACTTGATAAATAAGTGAAGATAAAAAGTTGTATTAACCATGAATTAATCAATTGGTAAATTAAAAATAGCAGTAAAGAGGAAACTATTAAAGTAAAATGAGAATCATCCTAAAACACACTGAGGGATAAAGGGGGATACATGACATTATATAACCATATTCTTCAATCTTTTCATCATGTTAACAAATCATTCTTCAAGAGATTTTTATTCACTTGTGAATAAAGTAGTGATCTTAGTTGTTACAATGTTGAACACCATTAAAGGGATAGTTTTAGGAACCGCTCTATAAGACAAACCTTTATTTGAATGGATAAGGTTAAAGGGAGAGCTGGTGCCAAGCCAAATATAGTATTCCAATCTATAAATTATTGATTTCACCATTGTGCCATGGTTATTACCATAGGAGGGCTTTAAGATGGAAATATGAAATGACTTCTGTTTTTAAATCCTTGATAAAGGAGGGAGTAATTGTTGCATTTGTCGGACACCCAAGGTTCCACACACTGCTAAAGAATTTAACATTGTTTTTAAGTAGACCAGAATTGAAGATAAATGGGTATAATGAGCTATGAAATGCAGAGCTACACAGATCCAAGTAATGTTTTGACACAAGATAATAGTTAAGTGCACAAGTTTCTGAAATAGATCTATTAGACATTTTAATACTAATTAGGTGTAAATGAATTGCAGTAGTAGTACTATAAGGAAGTGACATTTTTTGGCTAACACTTTTCAGGGAATGTGGGGAACAGCTGTTCCGATGAAAAGTTAGAGATATCTGGAAAATTATAGTTGTAATCGTGAATTAATTAATGATGGCGCTCCATATATGACAGATTTTTGTAGACAAAGGATACTGGCCTATGCTGAAATATCAAAGTCTCTGCAGAGCACACACATGGCCAAAAAGACTGAGACCAACTGACCTTTGACCCTGACCGACAGTGTAACTTGAGAAGGCACTGTCAATGACTGACTCTGGGGTGACTCTGACCAGACCAAGACTTTACAACCTGACAGACGGTGTGAGTGTGAATGAATGCTGGCATGTGATCAGTGTAACTGCATGATTCTAAAACAATAACTAACCAAGCATGTTTTTGGACTAACATATTATTACCCGTTTCTAATCTACTTGATGATATTTTACTCCCACAGGAGGTGGCAGTTTGCAGAATGTGAAACTCAAACTAAAACATGAAGATTCTGTTTCTTTTAGGACTGAAGGATGGAGAGAAACACTTCATTTCACTGAAGTGTTTACTGTGGAAATGATGGATGTACATTTGGGAAAATGTTTGGTATTTTCTTATAATCCATGGTTACACATGAGGTTCATGTGTAAAAAGGGGGAGTGTAAAATTCACAATGTACATTTTTCATTTAGGGACTGAAAGGAACCTGCTGCCCCAACTCAATTGTTCAATCTGACCATTGATTGACAGTTTTAGAATGGACCTGCTCCATATCTGGGGATAAGATACTGTTTGATGAATGTTGACATGTTTCTAATATTGATTGAGTTATAACAGGTAACACAGATGCAGAATCAGTGGCCAAGGGGCTACTGTGAGTGATGTAAGTCCAGAATGGAATACTGAGGAAGTTGACCGGTGAGTAATGTTTCAACAGGTATTAAAGTAACTGAGGTTTGAAATGTAGAAAGAACATATTACAGTTAAAGCTAAAACATAGTAATGTAATGAGACTTAATTTAATTTAGACAACATCATGTAACTAGCCTGGTAAAGAAGTAAAAGCCATAGACTTTATTGTTTAGGTCATTATGGGGATATACATTTCATCTAAATTCATAATAGAAAGACATTTGATGACAGTTTGTTGGAATTCTGTATTCATTTTTTCAGCTTGATAATATCTAAGCACTGACCGGTAGAAGCAGTATCACCAGGAAATCATTCACTTTGTCAGTATCATGATTTTGGTGTTTTTGAATCCATAACATTAGTGTGTTTCTTTACCAGAAACATTAGCAGTTCATATTATATTTAGATTTTAAATAGGATCTCAGGGATTTCATTTAAAAATAAACACAGATGCTTGTCAAAATTCAGAGCTATTGAAATATGTTATTTGGTTCACCTAGAGATGTTGGGTTTTGTTTTGTTGCCACGGGCCAAGTATTAAGATTCTGAAGCTGCACTGGCAGATAGGAGGTCTACAATTAATTTAGAAAACCTGTTCACAGACGCTGTTGTTTTAAGACACCCCACCAACAGGCTCCAAGCGGCCTACGCAGTGGTGGGTCAAACAGCGGAGGGCCCCGGAGCCCTGAGCGTAGGCTTGAGGGATTTGTATCAGATTTCTCCACACAGGTTGGTGATGCCAAAGGGGACCCAGGAGGCGGACACAGCGGAGTTTGTCTGGCTGAAGGTCATCAGGACAAAGTGGCTCAACCCCAGGCTCTCCGGCCCCGACCGAGTGACCCAGCGGATCTCACATGCCGTCCGTGTGGGAGGAAAGGGGGACAGCTCGTACCACGGGAGCCAGTGTGCGGCGGGGAAACCACCTGCTAGGACCGTGGACGACATCAGGACGGACGTGGCCCTCGCAGAGGAAGTCGACTCGGAAGCAGCCATCAGTGGACTGGACGACAACGACCTCGAGGACATCCTTACAGCAGACGACTAGGAAGCGGCTGTCAGCGGGCTGGGGGACTTGTCGAGGCAGCAGAGGAGTCTACTTCTCTCTGATCAGTTCCACCAGTGAAGGGAAAGCCGCATCTCCCCCTCCCTATCAGAGGGGGGGGGGTGGGGGGGGGGCTGATGATTCACCACACAAGGAGACTGCTTTCTAGCTCTCAGGTTGCCCTCTCATGGTTCCTTCACTGCCATGGAAAGTGGTGTTCTGTTCCCAAAGATTTCAAGTACTTTGGGTCTCAGTTTCTGATAGATGTATACAATATTGGGGGACAGACACAGTGGAAAGGAATGACAGTAGTTATGTTTCAAGTGCCTTGTGTAAGTTGGTCTCTTTATAGAGAGACCAAAAGGGGGATTATTGAAGATTATTATCATCTGATATTTGGGAAGTGTGTTACATTTGAAATGGCAGAAAGTCTTGTTGCAACTTCCAGATATTAAAAGAGGCCCCTTGAGTTTCTCTGGAAATTATCAATAGTAGCAGTTAAGTGAATACTGTTTAAACAATACCTGTGTTTGTGTTTTGTATTGATTTCTCTGTTTTATCCTTTCATAAATGTGAGGACTAAAACTTGCTCAAACATTCTGGGGTGCTTGGAGTAAACAGGTTTTATTGCTCTGTGGGGGAGGGGATATTCTGCTTAAGATCTCCAGTATGTCATGTTTCAGGGAAGTCTACATATCTTGAATAGTATATGTGTGTGTTTAATTACTTTGTATAAATAATGGGAGTAAGATGTGAGCAAGAGAATATTCTTTAGACCCAACTCAGGCCTCTGGAATGTGCAGGAAAGTGTGTGTGTGAAAGTCTATGCAGGAAAGTGAGATAACGGACACCAGATATATTTTACTACCATCTCAGAGACACTTGTTTATTATCCTCGCTGGCTCGCGCTGATTCGCTAAGAAAAGCCATCTTTTACATCTCCCAATGAGATGACCTCAAAAGATGACCAGCTGACCCAACCCCTCCTGTTTTGTTTTCTGCATGTAAGCCTGTTCTATCTGTTGGTTCTTTCTCTTTTGCTCCTGCCGTCAAGATGAGAAGTTCTCCCGGCATTTGGACCAGAGCAGGGGTTGGGCCGATACCCCTTTTGAGAAGTGTATTTGTATTCTTACCGTTTATCATTAAAGCAGATTATTGTTTAACCCCTATCCTGGTTGTTTTGGGTTTCCCTTCTTTTAAAGCAAACTCATATATGATCGGCGCGGAGCAGAGATATCTGCCACAACAGCGTGTCAAAATGAAAAACAACCCACACACCTATCAATCATCAAACCGTGGGGTCTTAATTCATTACGTGTTGATTTCTATCAATGGGGGAGTACTTCAGGAAAGTCGACAGAGGGGGGCGGCGGCTAGTGGAGTACTTCGTGACCACAGAGTGTGAACGTTGTGATCAGCTGTTTTAGCTCAGTTCTCCAGTGAAGGGGGGGGGGAGTCTCCCTCCGCAGCCGGTTGGCGTAGTTTTGGCACAATTCCGTTGTACAGACCGACGTTAACAGCAGCCCTGTCTGTGCATACGGAGACCGACTCTGTCGTCCGGTGATCTAACCGCCTTCTGGAAAAGCTTCACAAGTACGTCGGTACGCATTTCAGATTACGCACATAACCTGCGTACCAATTATGTGCACCCCTGTACTACAGCAAAAGTATTCTCCGTCAGGACTTCCTGCAACAACACCACGCCGTTATCTTGATTCTGATTGGCCAGAAGACATTATCAAAGATGTTCTATTGAGAAGACGATCACTACGTGACAAAAGTTTTCAAAACCGTGGCTACTGAAATCAATCTTACTAACTGCTGTCTGTGCAATTTACTCTGTGCGAGTTAGCAGACTTTATTTTGCTTACTTTAACATCATTGTTGATGGTGGGGCTAAGCCATTTCTTGGTATGGGTGTAGCCTACCCCAGCCATACCCTGGCGCTGCCACTGGTGGCACGTATGGGGCGGGCCATTCTGCACATGCGTTAAATATTTTAACGCAATTAATTCAAAAAATTAATTACCGCCGTTAACGCGATAATTTTGACAGCACTAAAATATATATATGTGTGTGAGAGTGAAAATGTAAGTATGTAAAAGGAGAATGTATATGTGTGAGAGTGAAAATATATGTATGTAAAAGGAGAATGTATGTGTGTGAGAGGACCAGTATGAACTAGAGAATGCAATTCCTGAAGAAATTGCTAGTGGGAAAATCTGACGCTAAACTGTTATGCTGAAATGTAATGTGTAAGAAGAAAGTGAATAATTTAGATTGAAATGATACATGAACACTGGTGGCTTGAATGTGTGATGAGAGAAGAAAAGAAAGTAAAAAGGCTTGGAAAAGCAGCAGAATATTTGAACTGCAAAGTTCTGAACTAACTTGATGGCGAATGATCTATCGCCATGGCAACGACATTTGATGACACCCCATAATACGCTTAGATGCGTTGATGGCTGCATCGTTACCAAACCTGTGAAGTTTTGGGGCGTTTGGAGCAGTTTCACTGAAGTTATGAGAAAACCGTGTTTCATGGCGAGCATTGTGTTGCCATGGCAACGGCATTTGAAGAAATCTCAAAACTGTCCCGTAGATGTCTTCACGGCCGGACTGTTAGACATCTGAAGTTTGAGCACTTTTTGAACATTTTCATAGGAGTTATAGCGACATCATGTTTTATGGCGAGGGATGCGTTTCCATGGAAATGGCATATGGTGAGATCTCAGATTTGGCGTAGAGCTGTTGAGGCATGGACCGGTGATATACAAGTGAAGATTGGGGGACGATTGGACCGTGTCGATTGGACTTACAGCCACATCGTGTTTCATAGCGAGTGGTCTGTCGCCATGGCAACGGCATTTGATGACACCCCGTACTACGCTTAGATGTTGATGGCTGCATGGAGTATTTTCACTGAAGTTATGAGAAAACCGTGTTTCAAGGCGAGCATTGTGTTGCCATGGCAACGGCATTTGAAGAAATCTCAAAACTGTCCCGTAGATCAGGGGTTCCCAACCCCCGGCGGAGGTGTTACTGCCGGGCCGCGAAATAGCTGTGAGTTTATCGTAATATTTGCAGAATTATAAATATATAAAAATGTTGTATAATTTTCGCACCTATACCAGTCATATTATTTCATCCAGTAGCCTAGTTAATCTTTCACCAGAAAACCGTTGAAAATGGCTTTTATGATGTTCCGAGGGATTCGGCGGCTCAGATAAGGTCTCAGCCTCTCGTGCGCACAAGAAAGTTACCGGTGCGCCAAGTAGGAAGAGGAGCGCACAGGTGACAACCGTTTAATTGCAGACTGTTATGTTTATGTGGGGAAATGGCAGTGCATACTTGAGATATATTTCAAACTCAGACTTCATTTTAAGGATTATGTCGGCCAGGGGTGTAGAGATATTTGTTTAAGCACCGGATTGGCAAAACAGGAGAGTAAACCAGTCTGCCTTGATCTATGAATTCATGTCCGGGACTCTCACGGTATCTGCTGCACACAGCTGTTTTATAGAAGGAAAACCTCCTTCACTTCATGAAATGGCTGCAGCATCAGGAGGCAGCGGGACGTGTAACTCCACCTCTGAGAAGTGCAGCACCAGCGCGCCGAGAGCTGTGCCTTTTTACGCACCACCTTTGCTGTGTTTACGTTCATCAGAACAGCTTAAGAGTGACTGCAGGCTGCTACGTGTTAACCACACTCACCTCTACACACATCTCTACACACATCGAACTGCCCGATTACTCCCCCTTTTATTAGTTTTATGAAGGAGATGTCCAGTCACCATGGTGTGTGTGTGTGTGTGTGTGTGTGTGTGTGTGTGTGTGTGTGTGTGTGTGTGTGTGTGTGTGTGTGTGTGTGTGTGTGTGTGTGTGTGTGTGTGTGTGTGTGTGTGTGTGTGTGTGTGTGTGTGTGTGTGTGTGTGTGCTCTGCTCAGCTCTGTGTGTGTGCTCTGCTCAGCTCTGTGTGTTCGGTGTGTTTGTGTCTGTCTGACACCGGCATTTGTTTTCAAATGACCATGAACAGTAATTTACACACATCTGACTAACTCCATAGGTAGCCTATATGCGGGTGTTCCCAAAATAAATTAGTTTAATCTTAATCTCGATGTAGTGCTAAATGCTGTCGGACGTGCACCGGAACGAACGTCACTATCATAATATCTTCTGAAAACAAATGCCAGTGTCACACAGACGCACACACGCACACACACAGGCGACCGGACATCTCCTTCATAATGCGCCTACTCCTCGTTTTCCCAGCATTCACTGGATTATCCGTAAATCATACAAACAAAACCAAAACGTTGATTTATCTGTTTTCCCGTTTTGGTTTAAAAACTGAATAACGTCGGTTTTTTGGTTTTCCACAAAAAAATATTCTTCCTCCCATTCTGGGTGGAAGTGGTATGTCTTTAGCTTTTTGCTCGGTCCCGCACTCATTTTGTTGTTTGTCTCTTGTTTGTCTCTTTAACTTAATTTGAGTTTTCCCTTGACTGATTTTGGATCGCTTTGCATTCTGGGTTAACAGACTGGAAAGCGATAGGTCACTTTTTCTGTCAATCAAGTAAACTCCTGAATTAAGTGGCAGGGAGGCCAAGGGAGGAGGGATCAAAACCTGTTTTGTCTATTTTAATGGAGCTGGATTTTTTTTTTTATGACTCGCGATCTACCAGCATTGCCCCCGCGGTCCACGTACTGGGCACCTCTGATCTAGATCCTCTGTCTCGAGCCAGTTAACTAGCGGGCCTTCTAGAGTACCCTGGAACCGAGAGAAACTCTGAAAGAATACGCCCATTGGCTACAAATCAATATATGATTGGTTGATCAAACTGTCAGTCCAAACGTACGCTCTCATTCAGTGCAACGGCCAGGGCATTCGATCAAGGATGTAGAATACCTTGGTTGAAGGATATTCTACGCAGAGACCCAGAACAAGATCTGATTGGTTGCTTTATTTTCTAACACAAAACCACTGAAATGCATAGTGCATTGAGAAGGACGAACAAATCAACGTAACACTGTAATATTACAGATCAACAACACAGATACGATTCTCATTTATTCATTATATATACATTTTATTTATATAATTAAATCGATTTTTTGTTTGTTTTATCTGAGTGTTCCAGGGTATTCTCTGAATACCTTGAAGGCCCTGACGGTTCGCCACTGACTTTTGATAATAATGGCTGATTTGATTTTGAGTTTCTAAGAAATTATTTTCATAATGTGGAATTATCTAATATCACAGACAATAGGAAATATGAGACCCCTGTATGGAATTCAGTCGGATGTTGCGTCAGCGCATTCTGAGGTAATCATGGATTTATGTCTAAAAAGCTTGACATAAATCCCTGCCATATTCAGAACATAAAACATTATGAGAGGTACTACCTGGTAACAAACCTTTTGATAGACTCACTAAGATTTCAGAATCATAGCTAATCCAGTGGAGGTCCTCACACATTCAATGAAGTATCTATCTATCTATCTATACTTTTGCATTTCTCCTGCATTTTAGAGAAGTGTGTCATTGTTCACAGATTATGGATATCTGTCTCATGAAGACTGAAGAAAGATGGAGGGAGCAATTTGTCCGTTCTCCCTGTGAAGAACATTCCTTCCTGCCACAACCCCCCCACTTCTCGCCTCCTGGTCCTCTCTGCTCTGGATGATGAAGTATCCAGGCAGGAGGTCTGTCAGTGTGTAAGTGGCCCCTGCCCAGGCTCCTCTCCTGGGGCACCGTGCTGGAGCTCTGATGACGAACAAGAGGTAAACAAGAGGTAAAGAAGCCTTTCCATCTGTACCCATATGTGCCCCCCCCCCTCTGAGCATACCTCTCCTGCACCTCCATCACCTGCCGAGGTCTCACTCAGCACTCGTTTTGTCACAGCGTCCTTCTCTTCCTCCACATCTGTCTCCCTGTTATGTTTTTCTCCTAATTTTCAGTTTTCTCTCCTCCCTCATCGCTCTTTCTCTTCTTTTTCGCCCCCCCTCCCTTCAGATTTGTGTGGTTGCCCGCATGGAGTACTCTTCCTGTGCTATCACCAGCAACACACGTGCACACCCACACACACTCACACCCTCCCACACACATAAACACGTAGAGACAGAAAACAGCACGCGTCATTACCTTGCTGAAAAGTGCTGCCAGCCTGAGTCATCTATCAATTCTCACTCCTCAGATGCATTGGATGCTTTCTTCCTGTCCCTCCCACCAGATCCTCCACCTCCTGTTGGCTGTCTGAGAGGTCATGGATCAACGCTGGAAGGCGGTGTGTGTGTGTGTGTGTGTGTGTGTGTGTGTGTGTGGGTGCGTGGGGGGGGGGCAGGGGGTATTGACAGGGTACTGATAGAGCAAGCTAAAAAGGTAACTTCCTTTTGTTTCCTATCACCTGCAGCCTGAGGGCTCCACACATCTGTGTATGATGGATGCTGTACCAAATGCTGTGTTTTTTAGATGCAAAGGCCATGGAGGCACAACATTGTCCTCATTTAAAGCTGACAAGGAGAATATATTTTGGATTTGCTGGTTTAGATTCCATTCCGTGTTCCTTCACTGCAGAAGCCGTTTTGATGATGTTCCTGGTGCACCCAGTGGGCCGGGAGCCTCAGGGTGGATCACCAGAGACGCCCCACAACACTGACTTCTGTGGCAGCGCTGTTCGCTGTGCTAAAAGCCTTAGGGTGCCAATTTACAAGACCTATCCGTCTCCGAAGACAGGAAGTCAAGAACTGGATGGCCTTCTCTTCTTATTCTTGAAACCACATCGCTGCACTCCAGTTAAGATCTGAGAACTATTAATGCCATATATGGTTCTCCTAAATTCAAAGGGCATACAGCATCACAGTGTGCGTTAGAAATGAGCTAGGCCTGCTGCATATGAAATGAAGACGCTGGGCGGGATGGTTCCTGTCATTATAGCTGTTACCCACTTTGGGATGCTTTCTAATAGAAATACTGTGTCAAAACAGAAAGCAGAGCACAAACGCAGAGTCGAGCTGGATTGATTTGTTCATCCTGAATTACCTTGCTGGTCAGGAAATATTGAGCTATGAGTCAAGGGGACTTGCCGGCACAATTCAATAGGTGAGATGGGTCATCTGCCTTCAAGTGCTGCTAAAGATAAAAGTATTGCATTGGCCTTGATTTAAAGAGCCTGTGACACGAGTTTCCCCCATCATCCAAACCCATCAATTTGAGTAAATATTGTCCCCTTGAAAACCGTTACTGAACTGATTTTGGATATTTGTACTTTGATAACCATTAATCTGCCCTTCAATGTTGACCATTTTCTGGATCTTCTCGGGGTTTCTTCAAGTCCCGCCAAATTATGGGTGACGTCATTGCGGGCACAGCGCTCCAGCTGCACCGTTCAGGATCCCAGCATCTGCATGTAAACGCACGATGGCACACACAGCAGCAAGCTCAGACAGCGATGACAGTTTAATTTTGAACGTGTCTGAGAGCTCATATGAGGCTGAAGGATCGGTTTATGTTGTATCTGTTAGAAGTTTAGGAATTAGGTCAATATGGGCGATCATACGGTCATGTAACCAGTGGTGGACTGGGACTAAAAATCATCCCGGGACTATCGGTACCGCTAGTAAATTGTCAACTGGGGGAGTGGGGGATGTCGGGGGCGGCGGGTGCTGGAGGCTGGGGAAGGCTAAGCCTTCCCAAATATTTGTGTCACTGCATCCTGGTAAAATACAAATATAATGTATAATGTCTGTGTCTTTGACATTAGCGCTGCTAGCCACCTGTGCCCTGTACTACGAAGCCAGTTCAACAGACCCTGGATATGTTTGAGTAACAAACAAACTAACAACAACAAACTAACAAACGAGATCTCGCTAAGCGGTCCTACGACGCTGGTTATTAACTCGGTAAATCAAGCCAGGGTTTCTCTCACCAGCTGAGAGCGCGTTCACGTCTAAGACACGAGTGGATCTGACTTTAATTACATTTGACTCGAGTGTTTCGTCAACATAATGTGTTGCTTAAAATAATACTTCTGCATACAGTATGTGACACTGTAAGTGTTGCACGGCCAGATACGGCTGGTGAAGTGACTCAGATAAGGAAATATATGATATATTATGATATTATATGATCGATGATCTGATTGATGATGTAATATGAATGATAAGTGCGACACGTCGGCTTCTTCTCTGCATACGGCAGTTTAAACTGTATTTCCTTTATCCTGTAATATAATTTGAGAGATTTAAACTCCGCACACTGAGTTGATCTCTTTTCTATAGACGCCGGAGGCGGGCAGCGTCAGGTAAAAGAAGTTATTTAGCCTTCCCAAACCTGAGCCTCACGCGCCGCCTATGGGGATGTGCTAGTGATTTATCCGACCGGCCCACTTCGGTACCGGCCCATCGGGATTCGTCCCGATGGCCAGTCCGCCACTGCACCCAGCCCACGTAAACTGTCAACGGGGGGAGCCTCGCTGCGGGGAAACGGTGGACCTAGTGTCCCGATCGGAGTGGGAATAATAATAATAATAATAATCCGTGCATTTTATCCATTAATTTCCCCAACATTGTGGTAAAAAAAAACACACGTTTAATCCATGTTGGTGTACTACAACTACAAAAAGCATCGGTTTGTTTTCTCATCAGGAAATGCAGACCGGCTCGATTTTTAATCATCATTCTCACGATCATTTAATGTATCATATGTTCGCCGAATTGACATGAAAGCACTAATAAATGTAGTTTAATCCACTTGAGTTTACAACTACAAAAATAATCGATTTGTTTTCATATCACATCCTACGGGAGGAAATTCAGCAGCTCTCACTACCGATTTGTAATCCTAATTTAATCATCATCTTCACCACGATCATTTATGTTTATGTTCGCCGAATTGACATGAAAGCACTGACAAATATGAATATACTGTAGTCAACTTCATTAAAACGTTATTAACGTGCCTAAACTCAGTAATTCACCATTTCTACGCATGACAACACACTTTGTCCGTGTTTCGCTCTCTCACCGCACAGTGAAGCGTTCCCGCATTGACGTCACTTCCGGCTTCCCCCAAAACTTCAAAATGAGTCGAAGGAATTTACCCGCGATGTTCGAAATTATTGATATTTATCGGAACGGTATCGCATCTTCTTTTTTAAACTGACGGTTCGAGATGACTAGTAGCCCAATATTTCATTGCACAACAGTTGTTGGGATGCTGTCACAGGCTCTTTAAAGGAAGAAATGTAGTGTCCTTTTATGGTCTAAAAGCTCTTTCAAATGTGTTTGCACCAGAGGTGTTCAGCACGCACCATCTGAACTCTGAATCCTCAAGTTGAAGTTAATCAGTTTGTTTAGCATCAAATCTATATTAGGTTACTTCTCTACGTAGAAGTTCACCAAAACACCACAATCTTCACCGAACACAACAACATGATTTGAATCTGCAGAACAGTTATTTGCAATTTATACCTATTGTTTGCACCAAAAGAATAATACATGTTTTAGACCTGAGCACACGATTTATGCAATTGATACCAATCATGATGGCCCTTTTTCTCTTTGACCATGACCACAGATGCAGTTTATACCGCTAAAATCAAATGATAGCCATTCCTCCTATTATTATGCCAATATGTTATTCACTGATGGAAACATAACATTCCCTATGTCACCGAACCATTTTGGCTAAACATCAAATCATATATCTGTCTCCCAAAACAGGCAAGCTATTAGTAACATCCACAAGAAAGAGTGAGAGACCAAATGTTGTCTTTATTTACCCAGCTGCTTTTGTCCCTTTTCACACTAACCACAAATCTAGTTTGTTTAAAGCAAACCGGACCCTCAGACTCAGGATCACCACGGTCGCTCCCCACAACACTGACCCTCTCCTTTATCCCTTCCCACACAGCTATCTGTTAAAGCATGTGGATGAGTGTTGGAGGAAGTGTTCAGATTCTTTACTAAAGTTAAAACACTAATACCACAGAGTAATGTACTCCAATAATAGAAGAACACTTGGCGGGAAAACCTTTAAGTGTGAGCAGCTACATTTACTTAAAGGTGCCCTATTATGCAAAATGCACTTTTTTATGTCTTTTATACATAAATATGTGTCAGGAGACTCACAAAGTGTCCGAAAATACAACCCTCTCTCTTTACCTCCGTACCCACAACTCTAAAAACGAGGGAACAACGGAGCTGATCCAGATTTGCTGTGGTCATGACAACCAGTGGCGGCGCCAGGGTATGGCTGGGGAAGGCTACAGCCATACAAAGAAATGGCTTAGCCCCACCATGAAAAATGATGTTAAAGTAAGCAAAATAAAGTCTGCGGAGTAAATTGCACAGACAGCAAGTAAGATTGATTTCAGTAGCCACTTGTCTGGAAATACCGAAGACTAGAAACAGTTTTGAAAACTTTTGTCACGTAGTGATCGTCTTCTCAATAAAACATCTTTGATAATGTCTTCTGGCCAATCAGAATCACGATAACGGTGTGGTGTTGTTGCAGGAAGTCCCAACGGAGAATACTTTTGCGGTAGTAGCCTACATCTCTATATACATCGATACAACATTACGTGTTGATAGAAATCAACACGTTATGAAATAAGACCCCACGGTTTGATGATTGATAGGTGTGTGGGCTGTCTTTCATTTTGACACACAGAACAATGGCGGCTATCCACCCTTATCCACAATGTAAAGTAATTCACACAGCCTCTTCCCTCTTCTCTCTGTGAGGAGCAGCAGGTTCAGCTTTCAGAACAAAGTAACAAAAAACTAAAATGGCATTCATTTTTTTTTTTAAATACGTCGTGTAGTATGTTGGAGCAATGAGGACGGTGGTCTGAAGCCCACCTCGGCTCCGCACGTCCCTTGATGAGCTGGTCAAATTATAAAAGAAGGAATTCGAAACACCAGGATAAAGGATAAACAATAATCTGTTTTAATGGTAAAAGAACAACAATACAAAATAAGAAGTACTCCTGCTCTGTTCCTAGTGCTGGGAGATCTTACTATCTTGGCAGCAGGAGGAAAAAGAGGCCGGACACAAAGACACAACAGGGCTACATGCAATCCCAACGGGAGGAGCCGTGTCGGATGCTCCCCCCACAGCGGCCATCCATTGGGAGATACAAAAACGATGGGCTGTCGTAGCGAATCAGCGCGAGCCAGCCGAGGTGACCCGGAAACAAGAGTCTCTTAAGTTTGAGGCAAAACAAACACATCCGATGTTCGTTGTCTCGCATTCTTGCAGCCTGCACACACACACACATTTTCTGCATAGACTTCCCTCTCTCCAGCCCCCTCCCCCATCAGTTCAATACACACAACTCCACACACCCTTGGCATTTTTAAGATATGTCTAAGATATAGTTGTTTATAGTTGGCTAATGCAAGTAATACATGTCAGTCACTTTAATATCAATAATAACGAAGAAAACATTCCTACAACAATGCGAGAAATAGTATAACTTTACAGAAAACATATATATAGGACTCTTTGACAGAACGCACACTCATTTCCCCAAGCATGTTTAACGCACACTCATTTTACTCTGCTGCCTTCCAGATGTTTGCCACGCGGTGTCCAAATAAGGATATCTCATCTCTCACATCTCCACTACTCTTAATACAAATGTTTCACTTCTCATATTTCCAGCTTCTTGTTATACAGACTGCTACTATTTAATACAAAGTAATTAAGTACACACATATATTTAAGCAAACTCACATCTGGACACTAGGAACACAGGTTACTTCAATAATCAATAAGTAATAGATGTATTTATTTTTCTTCTCAAGAGAGTACCAGAATGTGTATTTTATGGGAGAATCCCCCCAGACCCCCCTGCAGGGGTTGGGTTTTCAGCATGTCAACTCTTTCAGCTGTGGGGAAATTGCAGGATTGCTCCAGGTCGCCCTTTTTATTTACTACAAGACATATGTGCCTTTTTATTTCATACAGTTCAATTTGGATTGAGACAGGGAAATAATCTAAACCTCACGCATGGCGTTCCACTGTCAAGGGGGGCGATATAGCGTGTATGTAATTACATTGCAAATACTGACTTGAGCCCCACCACTGTATGGGTTAGCCCTACCACAAAAATACTCCGCCACTGATGACGCAGGGTTGCCAACTCTCACGCATCTGGCGTGTGACACACGCTTTCACTCTCAATCTCACGCTCTCACGCTGCCCAAACTATTCTCAAACTATATACCTAAAGTTGGCAACCCTGGATGACGACATTACTAAAATGTGGGCTGGCTTTACACCCACGGGCCTATCAGAAACGTTGCTGTATCAGAAACAATGCGCGACGTGTTTTGGAAGTAATATGGTCTGTGTTTACATTAGCAAGCATCGCTAACACTCAGAGCTAACCTGTACTGGAGAGAGTATGTGTGAAGAAGCAGGAAATAAAAGGTACTCACCTTGTGGTAAACCCACGAGAGAGAAAACATTTGAGCTCCATACTTGTCACGAACGAGCTGAGAACCAAAATGCAACACACGGGAAACCAGGGAAAGACGGTAAGCAGCTTTATTAGAAAGTGTCTCACTTGAAAAGTTCTGGTATGAGATAAACCGGCAGACAGTAGGTAAAGGGCTGGTCGGGGAAAGGCGAGGGTTCCAGGAGTAGGTAAGATGGGAGACGCAGGTACAGGCAGGGTCAGAAGCAGGCGAGGCAGAATAATCCAGGGACAGGCAGGGTCAGGACACAGGCGAAGCAGGCTGGTCAGGGACAGACAGGGAGAGCAATCTGGGAGGTAATGCGGGAAAGAATTGCATGCTACGAAGTACGATCTGGCACTGATGTGAGAATGAAGGGGGCCTATATACTAGTGGAGCTGATGGGTGTAACAGAGTGTGAGAGAGAAACAGGGTGTGACTACCAGGTGACTTAGGTGGCTGAGAAATGCTAATGCAGAAAATAGGTAAGTGGCTGAGACAATACTGTTTCAGAAATAATGCTTGATATGGTTTGGAACATAATATGACGTTTAAGTTTCTGCCGGTAGTAGGGGTGTAACGGTTCACAGAGTTCACGGTTCGGTACGTACCTCGGTTTGGGGGTCACGGTTCGGTACAACAAGAAAAAGGCATAATTATATATATAAATATAATTCCAGGTTTGTTGTTATTTATTTTGAACAGTAGTGCATGTTTCAGTTGAAAAATAAGGAACTCTAACATTTTTTAATAATTAACTTTATTACACAGTTAAAAACAAACCACAAACAGTACCACACACACTCAGATGGCCATATTATCTATAATGGCTGATGTCAAACAAAAAGGTTCAATAAGCTGTAAAACTAAAAAGAATGTCTTGAAAATATTACAAAATAAATAATAAGAAAGTGTTTCAATCACTTTCAATCACAATCAATATAAGCCGGGGTCCTCTACTATTGCATAAGGGCGCAGCATAGCCGTTGAAATATATATCCCAAAAGCTTCCGTTATTTATTTTGGTCTCTCTGCTTTCATGTCTATTGGCTTCTTAAAAACAGCGGGGATAAGCTGTTGAACTGCTGCTGTCTTTTGCAAATGTCTCCGGTGATTGGCAAATCTGGGTGATGCCACCAGATGGCGTGTGTTACCACCAGATTAGCATACCGCACCGCTGTCGAACAACGCCGACACACCGTCCTTGTCCGATCTTCCACTAGCACTCCATCGTTATTGTAGTCCACAGGGAACCCGAAATGTTCCCACACAGGTGATTTAAAAGAAGCAGGTGGGTTCTAGCTCCTGTGTGTTCAGTGTTTCCCTTAGGATGGAGTCATAGCAGTGGTGCTAAGGCACGTGGGCCCAGCATAATGTGAGCGCGGAGTGCGTGGAATTTCTTAGTGTGTGCGCGTGCAAAGTGCGCCCCGCCAATTTGTTTCTATGTGTCAGCACAAGAAAGGCTCTTGAGGCCTAGTACCAGGGCCGGTTCTAGCCAATTTGCTGCCCTAGACGAGATTTTATATGTAAAGAATAAATGAAAAATCTCTACAAAAGGCAAATACACTACAAAAACAGAAACTTATTGATATAGGTAATATACGTCAAAATGGCTTCAAATGTATTCATTATTGTATGAACATGTTTGAATTGGGGGGTGGACGTCGGGGGCTCCAGGGGTATGCCCCCCCGGGAAGATTTTTTTTTTAACATTTGAAAGTAAAATGCTTCAATCTGGTGCACTTTGAGCACACAATTACCAGAGACCTGATCTAGGGGTTACAACTCTAAAACCAACCCAGTCTCATGGCATTTCGTGTTCACCAACACAATTTCCCCTTTTTTTAGTGTTGCACAGCATGATTTTAAAAGCAATGTATTTCTACTGGTAATGTAATGTTTGTGCCTGCAGCACGTATTTTTCTCCGGTCGGGTCGTGGAAGACCGGAAGCTGTGTGGTTCATAAAAACATGTTCTTACTCAATATCAAGCCACAATTATTGCTTTTATTTTAAATCGTATAATTTCTGACTTTTGTTGCCGTCTGTGAGGAAAATAAATGGGGCTCAGAGTCTCAGAATACTGAAATCTGTATTTTTTAAATCTTTTTTTCCTTCTAATTTGTTATTCTTTTCAAAATAACACACTGTTATTTACTCACCAATAACACACACTTATCCTTGCTTTTATTTATTGGTTTAATTCCATAATCTCTGGCTTTTTTGGCGTCCGTCAGGAACTGAATTTCAAAATAAAAATAACCGGAAACAGACGTAGGCATTTCGAGCGATTACCCAAGATCCTTAGCTATGGTTTAAGCTCGCTGATTGGATGTTTTAGCCGCAATGCATACTGGGATTTGGTGTTTATATGATATGAAATCCGGAAAACATTTTAAAAGAATAAAATAATACTTAATTCCGAGTGTTCTTGCTTTTCTCTTTGAAAGTCATCGCATAACGGCATTGTAATACACGGTTCGGCTGCATTACATATTACAGATCTGCCGTAGTTCTTTATTTATAGAGCCCTGATGAGAGGACCTTTGGAAAAACTGGAAGAAATGCCGCCGAAACTGAATACTTGACGTGGATCATAAATATATCAACAATTAAACAACATCTTCAATTTCTCTTCACACAATACGTCTCCTTGCAGTATCAACACTAATTCGGCTGACTTTTACATTTTATCTAATTCATAGATAGGTTATATTTACACCATAACGGTGCACAGCTGATATAAAAGGACTTGTAGTTTTTAAAGATATTACTGATTTTCTTTGAATATAAGAATGTAAATACTGAGTCTGAAATAGTATAGCAATATGCTGTAAAATTATGTGAAAGCATGAATAAAACTACACATCTTCAGATGTTGTACATACATAAGTGTCCTACACTAATAATACAAAGTTATTATGGCTGTGTGTACCTTGTGTGCACCGCCTAGTGGTTAAAGCACGTTATTGAATTATTGTTTTTATGTGTTATATTAAAAAAATATTAAGAGTACATACTTTCATAGGGGGAAAGTAGAAGGTCTGTGATAGAAATATAGAATATAAAAAATCAAGACGATACTATAAGTGATCTCTACAATAAAACAGTTTAGTGCAGGATGTACAAAGATATTAATAGGAGGATGTGCAAAACAGAAAAACGAATTAACCTTTATTTAAACATTAAATAATACTTCAGATTAAGGTCTTCTTTTAAATAAGAAAAAAACATTGGGTTTATCTATCTACAGATAATTATTAAGCCTGACAAAGTACTTAACGTCTAATATATTGCTTTCCTGCAATGTTAACTATGTTGAAGCACTTATTTTAACTGATATTATACATATGAATTATACTCTTATGTATGTATAAGAAATGTGCAGAATATGACAGATTAATGGTGGAAGTACACACATAATAGATGTCTTGTAATGCGCTGTTGAGGAACCTGTGACCCAAGATTTTCATTCATTGCATACACCGTAGTTGTGTATATGATATGTCAATAAACCTTTGAAAATCTTGAAATCTTGAAAGGGATGTGCAAAATAGCCATAATATACAGTCTTGAATTAACTATTAGTAGAGAATAACGAGTAATGAATATACTTTATAGAGATCTGCAGATAAATGTTTAGTCTTCTCAAGCACCAAATATCAATTATCTCTCCTGATTTTTGGCACTTGACAATCACCTTTCCCTGAATTTTACTCAGGTGTAACTAAAGTCTGATTTAAAGGTTGTTTATATTTCACATCATTAATCAGAATCTGCAAAGTAACTAAAATAAATGTAGTGGAGTAAAAATACTAGGTTAACCTCTGAATTGTAGTGGAGTAGAATTACAAAGTAACAATGAGCTGTCATGTGGGTATATATTAATGCTGCCCATTATGGATACAAGCGATTTTCACCCATTTAGTAATTACATGTTTTAAATTTGTACACACCAATGTGTTTCCTGTCGCCGAAACCTCCAGGGCTGTACACAGTTTAATACTGTTAACTTCTAATTTTGGAGAAAACGTCTTTTAAAACTGCAATTCCCAGTAGAGACGTGCCATAGAGAACATGTTGCGAAACACAATAACCAGCATGTGTAGTTCTCGGGGGGCGTTCAAATCCAGTTTTGAATAGTCTGCCGTGGTTTCGTTCCATTTCAAAGAGCTTGACGCTGTTATGTTGTGTTCGTTATTCTCGCGTCCAGGAGAGAAGCTTTAAAAGGAGACTAAATTGAGTCTCTGAGATGGTTTCAAATTGGTACTTTAATTAATAAAAAAGGCACGGTAATGTTACAAGCAGAATATTGTTCGACAGAAAAGCAGCTGTCTCTGGCTCTCGCTAGCAGGTGAAGAAAGAGGCCGAACCCCTTAGGTCCCGCTGTTTTTATTTCCTCTGCTGGCTCCTCCCTGCGGGCCGGCTCTCCACGTTTTAATGTCCGTTGTTTTGCATATCAGAGGATACAGACATTGTACATTCAATATATATCTAAACACACCTTTTCTCTTCCTTAACTCTTTCATGACTTTTCATTTAACACATTCTAAACGCTGTAATCAATACTCCAAAAAATACAGGAAATACTTCACGTTTGGTTTCCGGTCGTTCCGGATGTTGTCACATGCTACCCACATCTGTAAACAATAACGTACTCAAATAAACTGTACCTTCATTTACTATTCAACAATAATATCTCGACGTCTGTAGTTGTAGTGTTGAAATCAGTAGGTTTCGGTGTGCAACATCATATCATCTCGCTGCTAAATTCACCTCTATAGTAAATGGTATATTAGCCTCATGCTAAATGCTAACCGGAGATGAAGGATTTTCAGAATAAAAGCTTAACAACTGGTTGTGCACAGGAACTTCTGGTTTTTCAGTATAAAACAGCTTTTAAACTGACGGTATGTTTTAAGGTACATTATGCTATCAAATCATTGATTTTAATTTCTAACAGTCCCTCCTTACACACCTAAAAGGTGTGTATAATACTGAAATCAATGAGTTCTTCATCTGAACTCTGCATAGTACATAACTCATATCAAAAACATACAATCAAAATGGAATGTTTCGAATAGCCTCAACTTTACAAAAATACAAAAATACTTTGACTGTTCAAACATAAAAGTTTTCCCTTGCATAACTTCTAGTGTTAACATTCAATATGGTTCTTCAAAATAGCAGCACTGGCTTGGTATCAGAACATTTCTTCCTTTCACAGGGCACTTGTTTTTACAAAGTGAAAAGAAACAACCCATTTTAGAATAGTATGGTTCTAAAATACATGAAATCTATCATATAGAACAGTGAAAAAATAATAAAAATGAAATAAACTATCTTGGACCAGTGTAATGTAATAATAAAAATAAAAATACACTATCTTGGAATAGTATAGAGCAGGGGTCTCCAACCTTTCTCCACCTGAGAGCTACTTTGAAAAAATGAAAGTGGCCAAGAGCTACTTGCATCACATCACTTACATTCATTCACATAGCCCTCATCAGTTGAATTAAGCTACTTTTGTACACGTGTGAAATTGCAATACCTAAAGCTTATCACAAATCTTAACTTCACATCAAGGTCCAAGAAAACGAAAATGTCTCACTTCTTATTATGGCCCACATAGTAAATACATCACCTTAATCACCACCTTACAAACATCTTATGGCACATGTGTAAAATAAGTGCATTCACTCTTTTTTACAGTTAGTGAGATGACTGGCGCTGCATGGAGTCCACCATAGAGGTGTATACTGGAGTGTACCCACTTAGGTTCACTCTAATAGAGTCATTTACATGTTCATCAGTCGGTCTTGTTCTGTATTTAGATTTCATGACATTCATGCCAGAAAAAGCTGCTTCACAAAGGTCTGTAGAGCCAAATAAAGCAGACATGTTCAGTGCTGCTTGGTGAATGTTCTTATAGTTTTCTGGGTCTACAAGGCTCCAGAAATGTTGTGAGTTTTGCTGAGACTTCAGCTGAACATGATTTTGGAGATTTATAACCTCCATCTCCACAGGATTGACACTGAACAGTTCAGCCATCTTTTTCTTCTTCTTCGTGTTGACATTAAATTATAAACCATAATAAATCAATTGTATAGGTCTTGCCTCCCTATATCTGTGTGTGACATTTTTCCATCCTCAAAAACAAAAAACTAATGCTTCTGCAGTCTAGCTGCAGCTTCTAGCAACGGTCTTCTGTTAAAGAAAGGACACTGAATGTCCTGAATGTGGCATCACACACATGACTTAAGTGTGAACACAGCAGACAACAGGAGTATTTACAACAGCATATCAAAGCAAAAATAGTGCATGTGGGTGCACACTTATTCTCTGTCTTACTGTTGCATAAATCCAATGAATGTATGAGATTAAGTTAGCTTCATCATATCTCAATCAGTGATTAAGTGAATAATAAAGTTTCTATCGGGTCACTATCAGCCTGTCACTCATTATTTTTCAGGAGGGGGCGGGGTTTGGAGGAACGGAGGAGACGGGGATCGCGGAAGCTTTCCTCCTGCCTTCACAAACTTTAGTATTTATCAACTGAAAATAGCAAGAGGACATTCATACTCTGCAATCCAAGACTTGATTAAATCCACCAAAAACCTGACATGACTGACGATAACAAGTGTTTTTCAAAAACACAAATCCCTCCCTGTGTGTCTCTGAGCCGCAGCGACGCGGCCTGATTCAGAGCAGGTCATTCTGCTGTTGGTTCTGGACTGGTGCTGCTGCTGGATAAAGCAGACTGCTCCGTGTGTGGTGTCGCTGTGCCGCTGTCACGTCTGTTCCTTGATCTCTGCGTCACCGACCGATTTGATATTCGTGTGACAGAAAAAAATCTAAAATCAAAAAACTTTATTGTCCAAAATCAAGAAGCAACCTTACAACGCGCTATAATTGATAATCGAGCGGCGAGCTACTGAAAAGCTGCCCGCGAGCTACCGGTAGCTCGCGATCGACGTGTTGGAGAGCCCTGGTATAGAGTAATAATAAAAAATACACTATCTTGGAATAGTATAAGTAAATTGAAATGGATTCACTCCATTTTAGCATTTTATTTTGCTCACTTCTTCACATGATTTCATCATTTAAAGTATCACATCAGCTGGACAATCATTGAACAATCTCATCTCTGAACATCCGTATCATTCAAACTAACTCATCATTTTCATCAACATCTGTATATGGGGTGGATCGTCCTGTTCTACTAGCATTTGTAACTATCTCCTCATGAGAAATGTACCCCCCCTCCTTTCATACCATTTAAGGTATGAAAGTAATATGTTCTCTAGAAGAGGCCGTTGTGATCAATCGGTATTTTAGGACATGGAATTAATGCAACATCTAGGCCTCTCCTGGGCCCCCTATGCTATCCTTGTACCCTGGAGCCTAAACTCCCCCTGGGACTGGTCTCTTAGCCCTACTGGCTTTGGGTGGTCTGTTCTAATACAGTGATAAAGTCCCTGAAATGGTGTGAAAACCGGTGTAATATCAATAACGCATTACACTAATTTATTTTCAATTCTGGTCTACTTAAATAACTATGCTGAGCCCTTTTAACAGTGTGTGGAACCTTGGGTGCCCGAGCATGTGATAATTACTCCCTCCTTTAACAAGGACTTTAAAAACAGAAGTCATTTCATTAATGGTTTGTAGTTCAATTCAGGAATGTTGACTTATGGCAGATATGTTTCTCCTTTTAAATAACATCTCTAAATGTCAGGTCATCACTGATTAAATGGATGAGCATTAGGAGGTGGTGGCACTTGTCTTTTAAAACTCATACTCTGGTGCCGTGCGCACCCTCTGAAGCTGCAAGTAAGATTTAAAACATCTGCAGGGTGGGTTGAGCGACCCCTTCTCCCTGAACGATATTGGTTGTCGAAAATATGCACCATTAAAATGAGTGATCCAAGGCCCCGCATGTATTACTCCCAATTATACTAGTTTTTCAAAATTAAAATGTTCAATCGCTCTTTGCCTAGTGTCTTTTTAAAACTCTACATCTTGGACGTCAAACAAATGTTGTTTCCACCTTAACAGTTCTCCTATGGTAATAACCATGCTAGATTGGAATACTTTCTTTGGCCTGGTTCTAGCTCTACCTTTAACATTTTCCATTCAAATAAAGATTTGCCTGCTATCTATATTGTAACAAATTAAATCTTCCCCAAATTCTCACATGAATAAGAATCTCTATAAGAATAATTTGTTTATATGATGAAAAGATTGAATAATATGTTCTACCCTCAGTGTGTTTTTAGGATTATTTTCTAATAAGTGTGTTTATGTGTAAACTCACTCACTCCCGTTTTCCTTCTCTCCCCTCTGGTTGTCAAGCCACGACCCCCTCACGTTCTGTTGGCCCATGCCA
The DNA here is from genome assembly GCA_028583405.1 of Pogonophryne albipinna. Taxonomy (NCBI): domain Eukaryota; kingdom Metazoa; phylum Chordata; class Actinopteri; order Perciformes; family Artedidraconidae; genus Pogonophryne; species Pogonophryne albipinna. The sequence continues at coordinate 2,921,248 of CM053244.1, read as the reverse complement.
ACTCCTCTGGTTCTGTCCTCTCCTCCGTCCTGCCTTCTCCTCAGTCCATCCGCTCTTGGATCCTCCCGCTGTAACTCTTTTCAGTGGCCCAACTGCTTTGCATTTCATTTCCTCCTTCTCAGTCTCTACGCTGTTGCATGGAGGGCGTATTCCGCTCTCATGTCCCACACTCTGCTCTTGTGCCAAATCTTGTGGCTCAGGCTGGAACTTCATGTCCTGTACTGGGACCGATGAGAGTTTGCCTCTTTGTCAGCATGCTGGTTTGGTTCTGGATGCCTCAGGTGGAGATGGTTCTGGATGCCTCAGGTCGTTGTTGGTTCAGCTCGGGTTCTCTGTCTTTTCGATGGAGGAGGAGGAGTCTCCTGTGGTGAGGTCATTTGTCTGAAGATGGGATCGTAGCGTTCTGACAGGCAGAGAGAGAGAGAGAGAGAGAGATCTCGGGACGCATTACCTATAGCTAATTCTAACACACTGAGGTAAAATATATCCAATCCTTTCCACGCAATTTGCCTAATCTTACTATCTGTCTTAGATGTTAAATGTCATCTAAACCCAATTAATGTCTACTAATGGTTGTCCCATATCCCTAAACATTGTTTCCACCCACTGTAACATGGCTACTCCAAATAACTCTTTCAGGAAACCATCTTCTTCCATAAATTGGAATACCCACATGTTTCAAGCACCACATATTTCACACACTATAAAAGAACGTCCCCATATTTTCTCCATCACTTTAAATCTCACTGTTATTTAGAACATAAGTAACTTCTGTGACTGGACATATCTGCAATGTCGCCACAATCTGCTGGGGAATTTTGTTCATAGAGTTTGTACGTACAAAGCTGTACTTGTGGGTTAGTAGCCTGTTTCTACTGTAATCATTTTCAATAATTTTGCTCAGGTCACCGGTCGGTTGTCCATAAACTTAACAGGGGGTGTTTCTGGTACAGACTAAAACATGGATCCAGTGTATTTGGAGATTCCCCTAATCTGTAAATCCCCATCACTTAAACCCATCTCATCATTTGATACAAGAACTGCATATATGGGGGTGAATCATCTTGATTGTAACCGCCTCACCTTTGGGAACGAGTATTTCTAAATCCTCCTCTTGTTGCTCAGCTGATCTTTTGGCTCTGGGGATAAGTGAAAGTCTCTGAAACACAGCTGGAGTTTTGTTAGTGATGTGGGCATTATCTATGAGTGGACTAATGGATCCATGTCTTACTTGATATTGTACTCCCCTTCCAACCAGAAAGGTGCCAAGTGTAATGAGCACAATCAACAATGCTATTCTGACTCTTATACCTAGGGGACCCCACAATTGCTTTGGCTTTGTTCTTGACATCATCTCTATTTTCTCCCTGGTTGTGTCAGTTACAGACTTTAAATAATGAGTACTATAATAACGTATACAAAAATTGGACTCTTTTTCAGATGTAAAGCAAAAAATAGGTTTTCACTTTAGTGTACAATCAATACAAAAAATAAAGACAATTCGTCTTTTGAGCTGTTTCTATCTTTATCTTATTTCTATTTATTGTTTTGTTCCAGCTCTGCCAAATCAGTCCTAACTCCCAATAATGTTCTGGAAGTTGCCAGTGAAGGGTGACAATGTGTGAGGTGGTGTCAATTCGCTCCTTTTTCTTTACCTTTAAACCGGAGCGCGTGTGAAGTTCATTACAACTTCTCACTGTTCCGTCCACCGGGATCAGCCTACTGTCTTTTGTGAACTTTCACCCTCACCCAATCACCTGGCCGAACAGGAGTCTCTTCTGGTGTCTCGTCTGGTATCTCTGTAGCTTTCCTAGCCTGTGTAGACAAAACTTGGATAATATTACTCAGAGTTCTGACATATTCATTACTTTTATTCGTCCAATATCTAAAACTGGACCACTCCCTCCTTGGAGGAGGCCCAAGCTTCGGCATACCTTTTGTCGTTATGAGATCTATTATTAACTCCATGTTATTATTTATTAACTACAACGTCACTGAAATCAACATATCTGTATAATCATGACACTCCCTCCTTTGAGCATAACATGCTCAATTAATATTGCAATGATTAACCTATTCTGAACAGGACATGGAAAACCCATAACGTTGCACAAAATAAATATAACTTCTCCGTGTACCCATAAGGCGTACAAAAATATCGTATGATGTATGGTTTTCCGATGGTATAAAAACATATTCACTAAAATCTGCCATTAGCTCAAAAAATACTTGTTTCAATAATGGCTTTTGTCCTGGTATTATGCATCATTGTTGCGAAAAACAATACCCCTGGTGTCGCTAATGCGTCTCAATAATTCTAGGATTAGAGGATTGGTTGATACTGCTGAACAAACATATGATAAAATAATATTGCTCTAAACTAGAGGGAAAATACGAACTATTCTCACAGAGGGTGACATGCATGAAGGGCTGGTGCCCCTCACTCAAAATGAGATATTGCCTTACGCACTACATTATAAATCAGTAAAGTTACTCAAAAATAAATAAATAAAAACTGATTCTTGAAACTGTTGTAAAAACCCTACAACTTCTTCATCCAAGCTCTCAATCAGTGTTATGTTATTTAATCTGCAGCTCATTGCCTTAAAACAGATACTTCAGACCGATTATAACATTTTGTTTATGAGAAAAATGTAATCTGACTCCATAAATCACATAATTGTTTGACTAAAAAACGACACTTCCACTAACAATAAATGAAGTTCCCCTTTAAACACAGCCCCGGTCTTCTGACGGGGTCTATCTATGTACTGGCTGGAAAATGTTGTGCCAGTTGCTGTCACTCCTTCACTGTTCTCCCGCTAACAGTCACTCTCTAGTTCTGCTGGGTTCTTGTTGACTTCTTCACTGGTTTGAGACAAGCGACCCTATCGGACACCTCCCTTTGTAGCCAGACTTCACCACAGCAGAATCGAGTTTCTGTTTTCAGGTCTCAACAGCTCCACGTTAGGTGTATCGCCGCCCCTTGAACTGCAGTCGGTGTAAACAGGAGGACTTGGTAAGGATCCTCCGTCTTGGGTGAGTACTAGGTTTCCGTCTTCATATTTTTTGGGTGGAAACCCGTCGTCTTGACCACACTAGCTGTGTGGACACAATAGTTTACTGTGTAGGGGAACAACATCACTCGTAATCTCTTTCCTTCTCATAATTACAAAAATAGTCTGCTAAATGTTCTATTCTGTGGATGCAATATGCTACTCACTATCTTTTGAATAACATTCAACCTCTCCCTCCTGTGGTGACAGATATGGCTCAATGTAGCTGGTTTTCAAAATACCCTTGCGCTGAAGATGCATCACATGGAGGGCCGTTGTTTGGTGCATGTGGTGGGTGTTCCCTTAGTAGTTGCGGGCAATCTCTGGTCCAATGGCCCATTTGGTTGCAATGGTAACATCCCTCAAACCGTAAACGTCTTTTGCCTGTGCCTCCTCGGAAACCTCCTGGTTGTCGGTTCTGGATCTGATTCACTGGCACCATCTGAGATTTAACTGTTTGAGGTGTCTGCCCTGCATTCTCTGGTTCTTCCTGAGCTTGAATTGTTGGAGGTGTCTGCCCTGCCTTCTCTGGTTCTATGGCCCTCTCTGAAAACTTCTCCTCCCTTCCCCTTGTCATGTTCTTACAAGCTTCGGTGTCTTTCTCAGCTACCTGTATCTTCAGAAGTTTTAGTTGTAATGTTTTCATTTCTTCATCATTTTCCCTCTGGGTTGCTTGGTATTTCATATCGTGGTGAATGAGATGTAGTCCCCATTCTTCAATGGGTTTAGTGTCTAATCCCACCACGTTTCCCAGGCTTGCCTGCACTGATGGGGGAAGGGTTTTAACGACAGCTTTCTTCCACCACATTTCAACAGGTGGAGAAAGATCATGTCGTTCTCCAGTGTAGTCCTCCCACACTCCTTCACATCTCTTCAAGAAGGCATGCATTTCTTCCTCCGTGCCTTTCCTCAGGTTGTTGAGGGCATCTAAACTGCGTGTTGTCGGGTAGATGTGACGAATAGCAGCCCAATAATTCGACCTGATGTAGTTGAATGAAGTGTCATCTGAGTCGTGCGTACAATTGGCCTCAGAATCTATTGCTTTTGCCTCAAGTCGTCCTTCAATCCGTCCAAGCAGGGCCCTCATGTCCCCCAAGCACAGGTGGTCTTGGGCTGTGTATCTCTCCAGATCATTCACCCACTTCTGACCTCCTTTGATGAGTGGAGGTAGCTTTGCCACTAATGCTTCCATGTCTCTGTGAGTCCATGATTGGTATTTCAATCCTCCTTCTCCAGCCGCTATCACCGGTAGCATGAGTTTTGAGCAGTTGAGTCTTCCAGCTTCAGTTACTGTTGTTGTGTCTGGAGAACCTTCGCCTTCTCTTCTCTTGAGTTGTGCTTCCATTCTTTTGCTGAGTTCTTCCATTTTTCTGTTGAGCTCCTCTTCCATTCTTCTGCCGAGTTCGTCCAATCTTCTGTTGAGCTCACCAGATAGGAGTCTTACCTCATACTCCAAGTCTTTGACACGTGTAGCTGTGGGGAGACCGTCCAACTCCAATACTCCTCCTAAAGCACCAAAAGTTGGGGCTTGTATTGAGGGTTGAAAGAAAACGTGTTCTTCTGTCATGTAGGGAGGAGGCGCATCAGTCAAGCTTGGATGGAGCTTTGAAGTTTGGATAAGTGGAGCTTCTTCTGTCTTGTCTTTCTTTGTCGTGAGCTCTGCTTCTTGAACCACATACATGCTGTTCGTTGATCCTTGGCTGACATATTTTAGATGGAGTACCAGACTTGTAACACTAGATTTTCTTTTTTCAGCTCTGCTCATAGCGCTTTTAGCAGGTCCATACCAAGGGGGTTGTCCGGCTTTGATCCATGCTTGTTGCTGTTGCAGGTATTCTCCATTCTCATAGTCAATTACAGCTGTTCTATGTGCTTTCCTTGGTCCAGGTTGATCATCTGCTGGAATCAGTCCTCTAGTTTGCCATTGTTCCAACAGTTTCTCCATTCTGTTCCATGTCTTTTGTCTAAGATTTGGAGCTGTTATAGCATCTGATCTGATTTGTATCCTTCCCTTGATATCTGCAGTTGAGCCTGGCTCTGCGTCTGGTCTCAACTTAGTTTGTTTTGGTGACATGTTCTCTAACTATTTTATAAGTAATCAAAGATGAAGCACTAATCCTCTGACTAGCACCTTCGTTCCTATTCGTCCGAACTTTCAATCTGTTTTTTGTTTTTTTAAATAAGGTCAATCTATAAAATATAAATGTATTTTTTATTTTTTTTAAGTCAATCTATAAAATATAAATATATTTTTTTATAATTATGCAAATTTTAAAAATCTGAATTGTTAAAAAAATAAAAATTGTACAGTGTATAGTTTTGACTTTGAAATATAAACATTTGAAATCTGGTGAAAATCTACTGTGTTCCACTTTCCGAAGTGTTTGGAATTATGTAAATGTCATAACTTGTGTTAGCTTCAATAGATTTGTTTGCTTTTTTGAAAGAGTATTATGTAAAGTGTCTTATCTTATAATTAGAAACCACTTGCAATTCTATCTCGGCGATGAAGCATGTGTTTATTTATAACACTTAAAATGTAACTTCTAAATGCTATTGAGTGTTTCCTCTATGTAATAATTATGTACTACCAGCAGAGTGCGCTATTGTAATTTCCAGCTTAATCCACTAGGGATTACTGTTGCAAAACTAACCTCTATTTAACAAGAAAAGCTTATTTTTCTTCTTAAAAATGGAAAGAGAATTACACTAGGGAAGAACATTACACCATGGTAAAACAACACAGCACATAACCGCCAAAACACATTTGCAAACAGGAATATTTCAAAAACCGCCAAAACACATTTGCCAGCAGAATTACTTCAAAACTCAGTTTGGAGTTTTTTTTTTAAATACTACAATCCTTCCCTTTAATATCCAAAACCTGATTTAGCCTTCTAGTTCCATCTGTGACAAGAAGTATGATTCTTTTTTCACAAGATGGCGGTCAGGAAAATGCCTCGTTGGAGTGAAACCAGCTGCATAAGAACAAACAAAGGAGTGCTTTAAATGTGCATTTCGCGAAATGGCGATTGCCCCTTGGCTGTTTGTCAATATGTGGTGAAAACAAGATGGCAACTGATTTTCCAAAACCCCAACCTGAAGAACAAAGGAATTTGAAAATACACCACTTGGCTTTCACAGGGGGGTTTTGAATAATGACTGGTTGATCTTTACTGTAACATAAGGAGTCACTGGTGAGATATGTTGTAATCTAGAGCGTACAACAACCCAACACTGTTAGTTTAAAATTATAACACTTCTATGTATTTTACAAAAAATGGGACTTAAACCCTTTACGTTATAGGCCTTAAACCCTTTTACGTAATATTTGACTTAAAGTCACTATGTTTTATCCGTTTCTATTAAGACACGCTATAATGGGACAAAGTAAGACGCTAATCAAAATGTTTTAAGGTACTTTATGCTATCAAATCATTGATTTGAATTTCTAACAACGCTCGGCATAACCTTGGCGCACTGCCACTCCAACATCCAATCCCAGAGTTTGAAGATTAATCACGGGGTTTGTCAACGGGACTGTAGTCCCAAACGATAGCTGGGGATTATGGGTAGTGTAGTGTCTTCGGCCATCCTAAACTCCTAGAGGCCTACGTCTGTTTCCGGTTATTTTTATTTTGAAATTCAGTTCCTGACGGACGCCAAAAAAGCAAGGATAATTGTGTGTTATTGGTGAGTAAACTGCTAACAGAGCACTTATATACTAATAAAGGACTGGCTTATCTATAGCCAGTTGAGTAGCACTTGAAATGTTTGGCTCTATGAAACCTGATGTACTTATATGATTCTGTTTTCTTCAAGGTTGTGTCTTCCTGGTCGATTGTACTTATTGTAAGTCGCTTTGGATAAAAGCGTCAGCTAAATGCAATGTAATGTAATGTAAATAACAGTGTGTTATTTTGAAAAGAATAACAAATTAGAAGGAAAAAACGATTAAAAAAAATACAGATTTCAGTATTCTGAGGCTCTGAGCCCCATTTATTTTCCTCACAGACGGCAACAAAAGTCCGAAATTATACGATTTAAAATAAAAGCAATAATTGTGGCTTGATATTGAGTAAAAACAGAGAAAAAGACGTGCTGCAGGCACAAAACACATTACCAGTCGAAATACATTGCGTTTAAAATCGTGCTGTGCAACATGAAAAAAAGGGGAAAATCTTGTTGGTGAACACGAATCAATAGATTAAAAATCGTGTTGGTGAACACGAAATGCCATGATCGGTTTACATTTTAATAATCAAATAAGTATATAAACATAACCAATAACCTACCATAGCCAATAACACATAAATGTAGCTTATTTTATTTGTGTTGTTCATTCATATCTTATTTGACCTAGTTAACATTTATTTATGTATGCATATTTTTGTATCTCTCCAACTTTAAACGATATTTTTGGATTACTGTCCTATAGTATACATTGGAATGATTTCAAACCTGTTTTTATTTATCCTAATAATTATAAAGGAGTGCCTGGGAAATATGCGTTTACATAATTTGTGGTCAAAACGTTTGAGACCCACTGAGATAACTTAGAATAAAATTAACTTATCTAAACACTCAGAGAGTCCTTTACCTCACTGAGCCTCTCAGTCTGACAGGAGAACTCTCCTCCACCCTGGTTGTAGAAACATCTACGTCTTATATCCGTTAGCGCTGCTAGCACCAGATTCTAATAACCGGTGCGCCCTCTCGCTCCCTTGCTCGCTCTCTCGCTCCCACGCTCGCACTTTGGCTGTGAGCTGCGGGTGCCTGATAAGCCAACATCCCCCACTTTCATCCCTTACAGCGCCCATCGTACAGGGCAAATGAAAAGTGTAACCAGGGTGAAAATGGTGTTACATTTACTTAATTATGAATGTTGTTACATCAAGGCCAAAAATTTGGATGAGCGCCAACGGTCAAAAATGTTTTTTCCCTCCCAGAGCTACCAGCGCAGCGCCCCCCAGATCTGGTGCCCTAGGCCAGTGCCATGGTTCTCAAATGGGGGTACGCGGACCCCTAGGGGTACGTGAGATTTATTTATGTTAATGAAAAAAACAACATAAGTAGGCTAATGCATTTAAAAAAACCACTAATAGTAGATGAACTACTTTATTCAAAGTTTTACAGTAATTCTGGATAATAAAATGGGAAAAATAAACGGGGTGCTCTCTTTTTTTTTCGCTTCTCTTTTTTTCAGCCCGTCAGTCTCGAGTCGTGCAGCTCGCTGAACCTGTAATAAGTGACCCGACAGTAAAGAATACACATATTTATAACTAGTTTAGCTAGTTCCAGAGTAGATAAACTAGCTAAGTGTGTTAGGTCTAACTCTTAGTGTATTTAATTTTGCTCCACTCAACGGTCCGTCACAGCGGCGGAGCTGTGATCAGGAAGAGCTGCGTGTTGTCCGTCAGCAGCAGCTGATCTGATCTCTGATCTCTCTCTCGTGTCCGGTATATACTTCACTCGCGTTGATGTCCAAATCTGTCAGATCTAGCTAGTTCTAATTAATTATATGACTGCCTGCTTATCAAAGGACACCTAAACAATAAGCGTTGCTTGGCAACGGCGTGTGGCCGCAAGTATAGCGCAGCATTATGCATAATGTATATGAGGGGTCAAAATCCCATGCTCATAAAATGCTCATATATTTTTTTCTCTTCCCACGCCCCAAAATAAATAAATAAATAGATATACCAATTTTAGGAAAAGTAACGAAGTTTGAGCAGTGTGGGTTTTATATTAACAGAGTTACACATATTTCAAAATGCGAAGTGTAATAACTGCAGTGGCCTTCCTGTCACTGAGAATAACAAAGATCCTCAGTGAAGCACAAGCCCATATTTCTAACTAAATTGTACAACTTATTAAAAAAGATCAGTTCAATGCAACTAATGTCGTCTTATTGCATGATGTTAAAATTGGTTTGCCATGAATTTAGTGATGGATTGTAAACATTTTAAATGTAGCATTTAAGTGTTCTCATTCATAACACTCCGTTCGATGTCTCACTATGGGAAGCGCCTCAACGCGTATGCAAACAGAAGCATCAATCTCATTACGCCAATCCTGATTGGCTGGTGATCTTGACGTCAACGTCAGGGAATCCACCAACCCTTTAAGTAGCTTGCGCTACGACGCAGTGTCATTCAAACACCTCTTCTCGCTTCAGAGCACATCTCGAATTATCAGTAGCCGGGCTAGTTTAACGGTCCACAGACTGAACCCAAAGCTAACATTTGGTCGACGGGCGCTTGCCGGTTACTTTTTTGCTTTGCAAGAAGACTGAACAATATTAACACACCAGTTAATATTGTAATCTGCCTCGCCGTTTCTTTCTGTCGAAATAACGGTAAGGTTTGATTTTTTTCTTCAAGCTAGTAACATACCTGTTGCTAGTTTTTTCTTCCCTCCACACCGACACCACGGTAACGAGGACGTTCTCTTTTCTCTCTCACACCAGAGGAGACAGAGATAAAAAAGGTATTAACACACCAGTTAATATTCTTTAAAGAATAAAATCTACACCGTCGCTTTTTTCCTTTCGGACTAACGGCAAGGTTGGATTTTTTTCTCAGTAACGTACCTGTTACTAGCGTGTCCACTCCACACCGACACCCCGGCGAACGAAGATGGACCCTTCTCTCCCTCACACCAGAGGAGTCAGGGACTCGGAGGCTCGGCTATGCGGCTGCGGGTTTAAGATCTCAGGCACAGATTCACACCAGGTCTGCTCGTCCTGCCTCGGGCTAGAACACGCCCGGGAGGCTATCGATAACCCCGGCTCGTGCGGGCATTGTACCCGCTTCACCATTAAGAGCCTCCGCCGACGGTTAGCACGCCAAGCTAGCTTGTCGGGACGGGACCCCCTCATGTCCGCAATCAAGACATGGTGGCGTCCGCCGCAGAGATTGAGCCCTGCGCTGTGTCAGACTGGGGCTCAACAACAGCGGCAGCCGCTGAACCGGAGCCCCACGCCGTGTCAGGCTGGGACCCGGTGGCGGCAAGAGCTGCGATAGCGGAGCCCCGCGCTGTGTCAAGCTGGGGCTCCCAACTGGACCTCACCATGGTTCCACCCGCGGAGGATGTCCTGGAGTTGGACTATATGGAGGACGAAGAGGATACCTCTGAGTTCCTCCTGTCCGACTCGGATGAGGATGACATCTTCGTTTCATCGGCTCAGGCTGCAAAGCCGGGAGCGATGTCCGCTCTCCCGGGCGAAAGCACACCAGCTTCGCCCGTCCTAAGTATGGACTTGCAGGCCGTGTGTCAACGCGCTGCGTCCAGGCTGGACATCCCATGGCCTGAAGTGGCCAAGGAGACCTCCAGATCTCGCTACGAGGGGAAGAACTTGCCCCAAGCAGCGAGGGCGAAGAGGCAGCTCCTTCCAGTCTTTCCGGAGATGCTGGACGAGGTGTCGGTCTCGTGGAGAGACCGCCCTTTTAGCAACAAGGCCCCAATCCAGGGTGCCTCCTCCCTGGACTGTGACGGTATGGAGAGGCTCGGCCTGCTCCGCATGCCGCCCATGGAATCGCTGGTGGCAGCCCACCTCCAACCGAGGCTGGCTTCAACACCGAGCAGGAACCCCATGCTACCGGCAAAGGCAGACCGGTTCCAGTCAGCGATGACCGAACGGGCCTATAAAGCCGCAGCTTTGTCCGCCAGGGCACTCAACGTCTCCTCGCTGCTGACCGCCTACCAGGCGGAGCTCTGCGAAGACTTGTCGAGCAAACCTGAGCCTGCCATGTGGGACGAGATCGCAGCGATCACGGACATTTGCCTCCGTGTGCAGCGCTGTGCAGTCCAAGCCACGGGCAAAGCACTGGGAATTATGGTGGTACAGGAGAGAGCCAGGTGGCTCAACCTGACGAACCTTCCAGACCGGGAAAAAGAGGATGTTCTGGACGTGCCTATTGTTCCCGAGGGAATATTTGGCTCCGCTCTAGCTTCGATGCAGCTGAGATGCGAATCAAAAAGGAAGGGAGACGAGGCTCTCCAGCTCTGTCTCCCCCGAAGGGTCCAGCCGCCACCTTCAATGGTCCCGCGACAGGCCTTCACTCAAGCTACCTCACGTCCTGCCTGGTTCAAGATACCGAAGCAGCAGAGACCACAGCCCGTCCCGGGTCCCCAGCCCAGGCACGAGGCGAGGGGGAGCTGGCCAAGAAAATCTCCGGTTCCGGCTGCTGCCGCTCAGGCGCAGCCGACCCAGGTTTTCAGCCACCAGGCGAGGAAGAAGAAGCGGGCGGCCTGACAGCCTCCTCTCATCGACGAAGGAGCTGGAAGTTCCCTGTTCCCCAGCTCCAGAGCACGTTCCAGTGTTAGATGCTCATGTGTTTTCAGGTGTTTTTCCCGCCGCCTCGAGTGATGCCAGAACATCATCCTCAAGTTCGCGCCATCAGGGAAATGGACTTCACATCGAAGACAGCAAGTTCCGCTGCCTGTTTAAGTCACACAAACACATGTCATCATTGTTGTTTCCTAATAAATCATTTTCCACTGTTGTTTCCAGGCTTGAAGCCAAGGGTGCAGTAAATAAAAATGAAAAGAAAAACAATAAAAACAATAAACAGTCTGTCGTCTGCCCCTCTTTTGAGAGCAGCTACGGCCTCTCTCAAAAGGCGGACAATAGACGGGATTGTGAAGGCACCACCGCCACGCGCAGTGTCAGCCGGGGTTGTCAACCTGGGGTACCACCGTGTTCAGACACTAGAGGGCCCCATTACACAACAAATAAAGACACTGAGGGCAGACGACAGAGCTGTGACATCTCCGCTCGCTTTGAGAAGCGAAAAGTGGAGGATGCTTACAGATTCTGCTTGGGTTTTCAAGACAGTAACACGGGGCTACAGGCTCCAATTCGCTGTCACCCCCCCTCACTTCTCGGGCATTCTGTATTCACAGGCCCGGGGAGAGTCGGCCCATATTCTGGAGCAAGAGATTTTCTCGCTACTAGAAAAGAAGGCTATATCGATAATATCCGCCGAACAGAGTCAGAGCGGCTTTTATTCCAAGTATTTCCTCGTTCCCAAACGGGGAGGGAACGGAATTCGGCCTATACTAGATTTGAGAGCTCTGAACAAATATCTCAAAAGATACAAATTCAGAATGCTCACTCACACATCTCTGTTGCGTCTCGTGCGCCAAAACGACTGGTTCACATCAGTCGACCTGAAAGATGCGTATTTCAACATCCCAGTATATTACCCACACAGGAAATATCTGAGGTTCGCCTTTCAGGGTGTCTGTTACGAGTACAGAGTACTTCCCTTCGGTCTGTCTCTCAGCCCGCGAGTGTTTGTACGGTGTACGGAACCCGCGATAGCCCCGTTAAGACAACAGGGTATTCGCCTGGCAACTTATCTGACGATTGGCTCCTTCTCGCACAGTCGGAGCAAGAGGCTATTACGCAGACGAATGTCCTCGTAAAACACCTGCTCGACCTGGTTTTCGTAATAAACACAGAAAGAGCATGTTGTCCCCAGCCCAGACTGTACTCTTTCATGAGGGAGTTTCAGCGCTGGGTAGCTGCCCTCAGATTGGACCCCGCGCGTCATGGCGCGCGGAGAGTGATGGTCACTATGAAATGCGTAATGGCTCTGCGCCACTGGCTACACCCGACTTTTCTAGTACGGGGCGTGCCTATGGGTGCTGTCCTATCGCGGAAGGTGGTCACCACAGACGCATGTCTGACGGGATGGGGGGGTATATACGAAGGTCGACCTGTGAGGGGTCTCTGGAGCAGAGACCTCCAACGGTCACAACATAAATTATCTGGAGCTTTTAGCGGTGTTCCTCACCCTGAAACGCTTTCTGCCTTTTCTCAGAGTACATCATGTCCTCGTGAGGACAGACAACACGACCACAATATCGTATATAAACCCCAAGGGGGTTTGCGTTCTCTCCAGTTACACATGCTGGCACGCAAACTGATCTTATGGAGCTGCGGACGTCTCCTCTCTCTGAGAGCGACGCACGTACCAGGAGTGATGAACCTCGGGAGCAGATCTGCTGTCCAGAGGTGCACCACTATATGCAGACTGGACTCTACATCCAATGATTGTGAGTCAGCTGTGGGTGCGTTACGGCCGAGCCGCGGTAGATCTGTTCGCATCAAAAGAAAATGCTCAATGTCAGCTGTTCTTTTCAATGTGCGATTTAAATGCACCGTTAGGCGTGGACGCGCTCGCGCACGTTTGGCCTCCGGTCCTTCTGTACGCGTTCCCACCCCTGGCTCTGATACCCCCAACTCTGGCCAGAGTGAGAGAACAACGCCACACACTTATCCTGATAGCTCCGCACTGGCCTGCAATGTACTGGCTGGCGGAGATATATCAGCTGCTGTGCGGGCAGCCGTGGCAGCTCCCACTACGCAGGGACATACTGTCTCAGGCGGGGGGGGGGCGATCTTTCACCCACACCCAGATTGCTTGGCACTATGGGCCTGGCCCGTGAGTGGTACAATCTGAATACAGTGGGGCTCCCTCAGAAGGTGATAAACACTATTCAGAGTGCAAGAGCTTCCTCCACCAGGTCTCTCTATGACTGTAAGTGGAGGGTGTTTGAGGAGTGGTGCCTTGAAAAAGGACACATCTCTTTTCAATGTCCTGTCAGGGTGATTTTATCATTTCTACAGGACTTAATTGATAAACACAGAGCTTTCTCTACGATCAAAGTGTACCTGGCTGCTATTGCTGCATGCCATGTGGGCTTTGAGGGAAAGACGGCTAGCCAACATCCTTTGGTCTGCTGTTTTATGAAAGGGGCTCGCAGGCTCCTCCCTGTTTCCAGGTCACTAGTGCCCTTATGGGACTTGGCAGCAGGGGCGGCGCCAGGGGGAGCTAGGGGGTGCTGAAGCACCCCCCAGGATTGCCAAAGCACCCCCTAAGCACCCCCAAGAAATATGTTTTTTTTTTTTTTCCGAAAATTATTATTATTATTATTTGTATTAAATTAAATCAGAAAAATTATTGATTACATCAATGCAAATGTCAAACAAACAAATGTTTGACCAAAAACATAAAGCCAACACAGGTGATATGATTAGCAGCGACGTGCGGTCAGGGGAGGCAGGTGAGGCAGAGCCTCACTTGTCATTCTCCAATGTAACGGAAAAAAATTATAATAATACAAATAATAATAATAATAAAATGTGTCCACTGATCTGTGTTGTAAATGTGATTTCTGTTTGATTCCAATCGCTTTTTATAGTAAAAATCGGCTAATTTGCCGAGCTCCGCTACAACTACGGGGAGCGATGAGATTGAGAAGTGAGGCAGGGACGAGCTCTGCCTCACAGAAGCCCACAGTAACTGGCTGGAGCACGGGCACTAATTTAGCGCGGGCACTTATTTTGTGAGCGCGCTCAAGCCAGTTACTGTGTGGTGAGGTGAGGCACAGATGAGCTCTGCCTCACCTCAGAATGCGTCACCCCACAGAAACTGGCTGGAAAGCGGGCCCTAAGCGCATGCCTGCACCATCTCACTGTATGTCACCAATGTAATGTTTGTAGATCCCTTTATTACATTTATCCTCGCCATCCATAGTCTCTAAATAACTTATTTCACGTATATATGATATTTAAGCTCGCTGGTCTCATCATACAACGGCAATGAAAAAAGCACCAGAGGAGGCAGCCACAACCTCTGCCGCACTGAAGGGGGCGCAAGTGAGCCCACAGGTTCTTGTTGCTACTGTTATTCTACGCAGAGACGGTAGAGCAAACAACAAACTAGACTTTTGAAACTAGAGGGAGATAAGGAGGACTTTTACAAAACAGTAATAAAGATTGTTGTCCAGAAGGATAGCATGGACTTCATCTTCAAGTCAAGGTAAGACCACATTTGTAATGAAAATTGGATCTTACTAAGAGAGAACAATCCAATATTTAGATTTTGGGTAGGCTATCCTTTTGTTGAACGGTCTGTTTAAAATGAATCGAAGCATCAGACTAAAAAAGCTTTTGAAAATAACAGAATATTTCGATTAAAGGTGGGGTAGGTAAGTTTAGAAACCGGCACGATATACACTTTTTGTTATATTCCATGGAATGCTCTTAACATCCCGATAGCAATGAATATCTTAAGTGCTTTGACAAAAAATACATAAAAACATTTCATCTGTGGAAGCCGTAGTACTGTAAAAAGCACGACCACTCATTTTAGCTGGCCCGGCTAAAATAACCTGCCTGTCAGCCTTCCATCTGTGCACAAACTTATCTTGTGCCCTCATTGGTCATGTGCGCGTTCGTGTGTGTTGGAGGAGGGGCTGTGTATTTTCAAATTCTAGCGCACTCGAGCTGGTTTCTCCAAAATTACCTACCCCGCCACCTTTAAGGTCAAAGTATATAATATTTGTAAATCTGACTCTGAAAGAGTCAGTGCCTCACCAGCCATGAACCTCACCGCACGTCACTGATGATTAGGCCAATGGCCAGCACCCATTAGATTGTTGACCTACCCAAAATTACTTTGTGACACTTGAGTGACTTCCTGTTAGCTGGAGCCCAACAGCAAAGTGACAAATGGATCGTTTTTTAGTCCTTAAACGTCCACGTGTGGACACTCAATCAAAACCACCTGAAAGCGAGAGGGATTCTGCACCTAATAGGCCTCGTGAGTACAAGTAGCTTACTTCTAGGTCTCTGTGTTTCATTCAAGCTCTGCTCTGTGTGTGTGTGTGGCACGAGCCATTTTGTGTGCGTGCGCAAGCGAGCGAGAGAGAGAGCTCGCGCACCGGTGGGTATCTACCGGAGATCGTTGTGGTTAGCATCTGGTGCTAGCTAGCCAAGCTAACGGATATAAGGAGCTTTTTCAACAACAAGGTGGAGGGAGGGAGAACTCTCTCCTGTCAGACTGAGAGTCTCAGGTAACCTAAGCTCAGGTGAAGTAAAGGACTCTCAGTGTTTAGATAGTTAACTTTAGTTTAGTTATCTCAGTGGGTCTCAAACGGTTTGTTTTAAAAGGGGAGTGATTTGTAAAATATCTATAAAGAAATAGAAAATCTGTTTACAGTTCTGTTTCATATGTATGTTGAGAGATACAGTATATCCATAGATCTCTTCATTTTGCTCTCAAAGTGCACCAGATTGATGCTTTTAACTTCAATATTTAAAAAAAAATCTTCCCGGGGGAGCTTGCGTGTGTTATGTTGTGTTCGTTATTCTCGCGTCCAGGAGAGAAGCTTTAAAAGGAGACTAAATTGAGTCTCTGAGAAGGTTCAAATGGTACTTTAATTAATAAAAAAGGCACGGTAATGTTACAAGCAGAATATTTGTTCGACAGGAAAAACAGCTGTCTCTGGGATCTCGCAGGTGAAGAAAGAGGCCGAAACCCCCCAGGTCCCGCTGTATTTATATCCTCTGCTGGCTCCTCCCTGCGGGCCGGCTCTCCACGTCTTAATGTCCGTTGTTTCGCATATCAGAGGATTCAGACATTGTACATTCAATATATATCTAAACACGCCTTTTCTCTTCCTTAACTCTTTCATGACTTTTCATTTAACACATTCTAAACGCTGTAATCAATACTCCAAAAAAAAATTCACAGCAGTTTGGTTTCTGGTCGTTCCGGAAGTTGTCACATGCTACCCACATCTGTAAACAATAACGTACTCAAATAAACTGTACCTTCATTTAATATTCAACAACAATAATAATATCTCGACGTCTGTAGTTGTAGTGTTGAAATCAGTAGGTTTCGGTGTGCAACATCATATCATCTCGCTGCTAAATTCACCTCTATAGTAAATGGTATATTAGCCTCATGCTAAATGCTAACCGGAGATGAAGGATTTTCAGAATAAAAGCTTAACAACTGGTTGTGCACAGGAACTTCTGGTTTTTCAGTATAAAACAGCTTTTAAACTGACGGTATGTTTTATGGTTCATTATGCTATCAAAACATTGATTTTAATTTCTAACAGTCCCTCCTTACACACCTAAAAGGTGTGTATAATACTGAAATCAATGAGTTCTTCATCTGAACTCTGCATAGTACATAACTCATATCAAAAACATACAATAAAAATGGAATGTTTCGAATAGCCTCAACTTTACAAAAATACTTTGACTGTTCAAACATAAAAGCTTTCCCTTGTGCATAACTTCTAGTGTTAACATTCAATATGGTTCTTCAAAATAGCAGCAATGGCTTGGTATCAGAACATTTCTTCCTCCCTCCTTTCACAGAAACCGTTCTCATACCACGCTCAGTGTTAAGGCACTTGTTTTTACAAAGTGAAAAGAAACAACCCATTTTAAAATAGTAATGATTCTAAAATGCATGAAATCTATCATATAGAACAGTGAAAAATAATAAAAATGAAATAAACTATCTTGGACCAGTGTTATGTAATAATAAAATAAAAATACACTATCTTGGAATAGTATAAGTAAATTGAAATGGATTCACTCCATTTTAGCATTTTATTTTGCTCACTTCTTCACATGATTTCATCATTTAGAGAATCACATCGGCTGGACATTCATTGAACAATCTCATCTCTGAACATCCATATCATTTAAACTCATTCAAACTAACTCATCATTTTCATCAACATCTGTATATGGGGGTGGATCGTCTGTTCTACTAGCATTTGTAACTGTCTCCCATGAGAAATGTACCCTCCCTCCTTTCATACCATTTAAGGTATGAAAGTAATATGTTCTCTAGAAGAGGCCGTTGTGATCAATCGGTATTTTAGGACATGGAATTAATGCAACATCTAGGCCTCCCCTGGGCGCCCCTATGCTATCCTTGTACCCTGGAGCCTAAACTCCCCCTGGGACTGGTCTCTTAGCCCTACTGGCTTTGGGGTGTTTCGCCATGTTGTTTAAAAACATCACTGGCTGTGCTAGTGCACAGGTCCCAGCCCAATCCTGTGGCAAGACTGAGTACAAGGTTTTAGTTCCATGATACCACCAAACATCTACTCTGGGGTACGGCACTTTAGACAGTCATTTCTGGGAGAAGATTTTGGTCAATTACAACAGTTGTAGAATTTCATCACTTAAAAGTTCCTACTTGGTGGCTTTGGGTGGTCTGTTCTAATACAGTGATAAAGTCCCTGAAATGGTGTGAAAACCGGTGTAATATCAATAACGCATTACACTAATTTATTTTCAATTCTGGTCTACTTAAATAACTATGCTGAGCCCTTTTAACAGTGTGTGGAACCTTGGGTGCCCGAGCATGTGATAATTACTCCCTCCTTTAACAAGGACTTTAAAAACAGAAGTCATTTCATTAATGGTTTGTAGTTCAATTCAGGAATTTTCACTCTTGGCAGATATGTTTCTCCTTTTAAATAACATCTCTAAATGTCAGGTCATCTGGCTAAATGGACGAGCATTAGGAGGTGGTGGCACTTGTCTTTTAAAACTCCTACTCTGGTGCTGTGCGCTCCCTCTGAAGCTGCAAGTAAGATTTAAAACATCTGCAGGGTGGGTTGAGCGACCCCTTCTCCCTGAACGATATTGGTTGTCGAAAATATGCACCATTAAAATGAGTGATCCAAGGCCCCGCATGTATTACTCCCAATTATACTAGTTTTTCAAAATTAAAATTTTCAATCGCTCTTTGCCTAGTGTCTTTTTAAAACTCTACATCTTGGACGACAAACAAATGTTGTTTCCACCTTAACAGTTCTCCTATGGTAATAACCATGCTAGATTGGAATACTTTCTTTGGCCTGGTTCTAGCTCTACCTTTAACATTTTCCATTCAAATAAAGATTTGCCTGCTATCTATATTGTAACAAATTAAATCTTCCCCAAATTCTCACATGAATAAGAATCTCTATAAGAATAATTTGTTTATATGATGAAAAGATTGAATAATATGTGTTTTTAGGATTATTTTCTAATAAGTGTGTTTATGTGTAAACTCACTCACTCCCGTGTTCCTTCTCTCCCCTCTGGTTGTCAAGCCACGACCCCCTCACGTTCTGCTGGACCACGCAAACTCCTCTGGTTCCGTCCTCTGCTCCGTCCTGTCTTCTCCTCAGTCCATCCGCTCTTAGATCCTCCCGCTGTAACTCTTTTCAGTGGCCCAACTGCTTTGCATTTCATCTCCTCCTTTTCAGTCTCTATGCTGTTGCATGGAGGGCGTATTCCGCTCTCATGTCCCACACTCTGCTCTTGTGCCAAATCTCGTGGCTCAGGCTGGAACTTCATGTCCTGTACTGGGACCGATGAGAGTTTGCCTCTTTGTCAGCATGCTGGTTTGGTTCTGGATGCCTCAGGTGGAGATGGTTCAGCTCGGGTTCTCTGTCTTTTCGATGGAGGAGGAGGAGTCTCCTGTGGTGAGGTCATTTGTCTGAAGATGGGGTCGTAGCGATCTGACAGGCAGAGAGAGAGAGAGAGAGATCTCGGGACGCATTACCTATAGCTAATTCTAACACACTGAGGTTAAATATATCCAATCCTTTCCACGCTATTTTCCTAATCTTACTATCTGTCTTAGATGTTAAATGTCATCTAAACCCAATTAATGTCTACTAATGGTTGTGCCATATCCCTAAACATTGTTTCCACCAACTGGAACATGGCTACTGCAAATAACTCTTTCAGGAAACCATTTTCTTCTATAAATTAAAAATACCTACATGTTTCAAGCACCACATATTTCACACACTATAAAAGAACGTCCCCATATTTTCTCCATCACTTTAAATCTCACTGTTATTTAGAACATAAGTAACTTCTGTGACTGGACATATCTGCAATGTCGCCACAATCTGCTGGGGAATTTTGTTCATAGAGTTTGTACGTACAAAGCTGTACTTGTGGGTTAGTAGCCTGTTTCTACTGTAATCATTTTCAATAATTTTGCTCAGGTCACCGGTCGGTTGTCCATAAACTTAACAGGGGGTGTTTCTGGTACAGACTAAAACATGGATCCAGTGTATTTGGAGATTCCCCTAATCTGTAAATCCCCATCACTGATTATCCCGATCACTTAAACCCATCTCATCATTTGATACAAGAACTGCATATATGGGGGGTGAATCATCTTGATTGTAACCGCCTCACCTTTGGGACGAGTATTTCTAACTCCTCCTCTTGTTGCTCAGCTGATCTTTTGGCTCTGGGGATAAGTGAAAGTCTCTGAAACACAGCTGGAGTTTTGTTAGTGATGTGGGCATTATCTATGAGTGGACTAATGGATCCATGTCTTACTTGATATTGTACTCCCCATCCAACCAGAAAGGTGCCAAGTGTAATGAGCACAATCAACAATGCTATTCTGACTCTTATCCCTAGGGGACCCCACAATTGGTTTGGCTTTGTTCTTGACATCTCTATTTTCTCCTGGTTGTGTCAGTTACAGAATTTAAATAATGAGTACTATAATAACGTATACAAAAATTGGACTTTTTTCAGATGTAAACAAAAAATAGGTTTTCACTTTAGTGTACAATCTATAAAAATCTATAGACAATTCGTCTTTTGAGCTGTTTCTATCTTTATCTTATTTCTATTTATTGTTTTGTTCCAGCTCTGCCAAATCAGTCCTAACTCCCAATAATGTTCTGGAAGTTGCCAGTGAAGGGTGACAATGTGTGAGGTGGTGTCAATTTGCTCCTTTTTCTTTACCTTTAAACCGGAGCGCGTGTGAAGTTCATTACAACTTCTCACTGTTCCGTCCACCGGGGATCAGCTCACTGTCTTTTGTGAACTTTCACCCTCACCCAATCACCTGGCCGAACAGGAGTCTCTTCTGGTGTCTCGTCTGGTATCTCTGTAGCTTTCCTAGCCTGTGTAGACAAAACTTGGATAATATTACTCAGAGTTCTGACATATTCATTACTTTTATTCGTCTAATATCTAAAACTGGACCACTCCCTCCTTGGAGAAGGCCCAAGCTTTGGCATACCTTTGTGTTATGAGACCTATTATTAACTACATGTTATTATTTATTAACTACAACGTCACTGAAATCAACATATCTGTATAATCATGACACTCCCTCCTTTGAGCATAACATGCTCAATTAATATTGCAATGATTACCCTATTCTGAACAGGACATGTAAAACCCTAACGTTGCATTAAATAAATATAACTTCTCCGTGTACCCATAAGGCGTACAAAAAATCTCGTGTGATGTATGGTTTTCTGATGGTATAAAAACATTTTAACTCAAATCTGCCATTAGCCAAAAAATTTACTTGTTTCAATAATGGCTTTTGTCCTGGTTATGCATCATTGCTGTGAAAAACAATACCCCTGGTGTCGCTAATGCGTCTCAATAATTCTAGGATTAGAGGATTGGTTGATACTGCTGAACAAAGATATGATAAAATAATATTTCTCTAAACTAGAGGGAAAATACGAACTATTCTCACAGAGGGTGACATGTATGGAGGGCTGGTGCCCCTCACTCAAAATGAGATATTGCCTTACGCACTACATTATAAATCAGTAAAGTTACTCAAGAATAAATAAAAAAACTGATTCTTGAAACTGTTGTAAAAACCCTACAACTTCGTCATCCAAGCTCTCAATCAGTGTTATGTTATTTAATCTGCAGCTCATTGCCTTAAAACAGATACTTCAGACTGATTATAACATTTTGTTTATGAGAAAAATGTAATCTGACTCCATAAATCACATAATTGTTTGACTAAAAAACTACACTTCCACTAACAATAAATGAAGTTCCCCTTTAAACACAGCCCCGGTCTTCTGACGGGGTCTATCTATGTACTGGCTGGAAAATGTTGTGCCAGTCTCTGTCGATCCGTCACTGTTCTCCCGCTAACAGTCACTCTCTAGTTCTGCTGGGTTCTTGTTGACTTCTTCACTGGTTTGAGACAAGCGACCCTATCGGACACCTCCCTTTGTAGCCAGACTTCACCACAGCAGAATCGAGTTTCTGTTTTCAGGTCTCAACAGCTCCACGTCAGGTGTATCGCCGCCCCTTGAACTGCAGTCGGTGTAAACAGGAGGACTTGGTAAGGATCCTCCGTCTTGGGCGAGTACTAGGTTTCCGTCTTCATATTTTTAGTGGAAACCCGTCGTCTTGACCTCACTAGCTGTGTGGACACAATAGTTTTCTGTGTAGGGGAACAACATCACTCGTAATCTCTTTCTTCTCATAATAATAGTCTGCTAAATGTTCTATTCTGTGGATGCAATATGCTACTCACTATCTTTTGAATAACATTCAACCTCTCCCTCCTGTGGTGACAGATATGGCTCAATGTAGCTGGATTTCAAAATACCCTTGTGCTGAAGATGCATCACCTGGTGGTCTGACCCTCTAAGCTTCCTCATTGTTGTGGTTGATACCAGGGTGTCAGTGGCATTTGGGTCATGTTTGGCACCCCTGTTCGTCTTTGACATCTCTGGGACCCCCTGCCTCCGTGTCATCATGGAAACCTCCCGGGTAACTGCATGGAGGGCCGTTGTTTGGTGCATGTGGTGGGTATTTCATTTGTTGTTGTGGACAATCTCTAGCCCAATGGCCCATTTGGCTGCAATGGTAACATCCCTCAAACCGTAAACGTCTTCTGCCTGTGCCTCCTTGGAAACCTCCTGGTTGTCGGTTCTGGTTCTGGTTCTGATTCTCTGGCACTATCTGAGATTTAACTGTTTGAGGTGTCTGCCCTGCATTCTCTGGTTCTTCCTGAGCTTGAATTGTTGGAGGTGTCTGCCCTGCCTTCTCTGGAAGTTTCCCCTCCCTTCTCCTTGTCTTGTTCCTACAAGCTACGGTGTCTTTTGTTTTTTCTGCTATGTCTTCCCTCACTGGCAGGTCTGCTACTCGGACCACATTTATGCTGTGTGCCAATAGGCTGGCATATTCCAGATGGAGTATCAGACTTGTAACTCTTATAAATCTTTCTTCAGCTTCCCTCCATATACTTAGCAATATGTTGTAGGCATTGTTCGTGCTCATAGTCGAGTACTGCTCTTCTATGGGCTTTTGCTGGTCCAGGTTGATCATCTGCTGGAATCAGTCCTCTTGTTTGCCACTGTTCCAACAGTTTCTCTATTTGGTTCCATGTCTTCTGTCTTTTAATTGGAAAGGTTAAAGCATCTGATCTGATTTTTACCCTTGCCTTGATATCTGCAGTTGAGCCTGGTCTCAACTTAGTTTCTTTCGGTGACATGCTCTCTTCCTATTCGAATGAATATTATTAAGTTATCAAAGATTGAAACACTAATCCTCCGACTAGCACCTTCGTTCCTGATAAATAATATCCTATGTCATCCGAACTTAACTTTAAATCTTTTTTTTTTTTTTTTTTTTTTTTTTTTTAAAGTTATAGATATATTTTTTTTTTATTATGATTTAAGTTTTTTGTAAAATATTAGTAAATTAAAAGATAACAATTATGCAAATTTTAAAATCTGAAATGTTAAAATAAAAATTGTACAGTCTATGGTTTTGACTTTTGAAATATGAAAATAGAAATCGGGTGAAAATCTAAATCAGTGTGTACAGTGCATACCGAGTGTATGAATTATGTAAATCATAACTTGTGTTAGCTTCAATTATTTGTTCGCTTATTTTGAAAGAGTATTATGTAAAGTTTCTATCTTTTAATTAGAAACCACTTGCAATTCTATCCGGCGATGAAGCATGTGTTTATTTATAACACTTAAAATTAAACTTCAAAATGCTATTGAGTGTTCTCTTGTAATAATTATGTACTACCAGCAGAGTGCGCTTGTAATTTCCAGCTTAATCCACTAGGGATTACTGTTGCAAAACTAACCTCTTTAACAAGAAAAGCTTATTTCCTTAAAAATGAAAGAGAATTACACTAGGGAAGAACATTACATATGGTTAAACAACACAGCACATAACCGCCAAAACACATTTGCAAACTGGAATATTTCAAAAAACGTCAATTCACACTTGCAAGCAGAAAAGAAACTTCCAAAATCAGATCCTACAAATACCAAACTTCTCACAGTAAAATAACCTGTCTATTTTATAGTTCCAACTCTGCAAAGAAATATAACAAATATTTGTCCTTCTCAAGATAGAGTGCCTAGCCTCATGTGAATAGGACTGAGTACTTTCAATTAGCATTTCACGAAATGGCGACTGCCATTGCTCATTGTAAACATGAGGGCAAGACAAGATGGCAACTGATTTTCCAACCTTTGACCTGAAGAACAAAGGGATTTGAAAACACCTCGTGGCTCTCACAGCGGAGTTGAAATAATGCTAGAAAATTCAACACAAAACAACACTGCAGTTTAAAATAACATTTCTATGTAATGTACAATTATAAATGGGCCTCATACCCTTACGTCATAGCAACCCATGAACGTAATGTTTTGACTTTAAGAGCCAGTATGGTTATCTCCTCTGTTTAAACACGCTATAATGGGACAAAGTAAGACGCTATCCAAACACAATCAGCAGAATATCGTCTATCTAACGCACGAATGGCGCACTTCTCGTCGTAATCCACACGCAATGTCTGTTTGAAAACAGAAAATACACCACTGAAAAGCTTCAAACTTTACAGGCCTTTTCCCCGAACAGGACTTTTTTAATAAGAAAGCCTCACACTGCAATTAAAACACTCACTCAACTTTGTTCTTGTCTCAAACAGTCCCCACTGTTTAATGGCCTCAAACCATTCACGTTAAATTAAAACATAACAAGAAACACTTTGAAATGATTGCCCTCATCACACAAAGGACTTTTAAAAAAACACAAACACTCACTCCAATATTCTCAGCTTCCACTGTGATTGTGTTCTTTGTCTCAAGCAGTCCCGACTGCTAAATAGCATCAAACCATTCATGTTAACTTAAAACGTAACAAAGAACACTTATTGGAGCAATTGGCCTCGCCGACATGTAATAACAGACAACGAATAGCATGCAGGTTAAATGTAAGAAAAATAATTTAAAAAAAAATATTGAACTCACCCTGCTTGTGACGAACAGCAACTGCCACGCGTTATAGAATTGGTTTATTGTTATATAATTTGGTGTGTTATAATTAAAAGCATTAATGCACAGCTATGTTCAGGATCCGCTTGGCCTCCGTCAGACACACAAATTTAACATTGTCCTGCATAAACTATGAGGAATTCGTATAACAGGTTTCCTCTTACCAAGTCTTTCGAGCTCGTTGTGTGTCTGAAAACGGGACGCCGCGTTCCCGGCAAACAGAGCTGTTCTTAGTCTCTCCCCGGTCCTAAACGAAAAATCACGTCAGCTGGTCCCAATTGTTATCTGTGTTGGTTATTCTCCGCGTCCAGGAGAGAAGCTTAAAAAAGAGACTAAATGGAGTCTCTGAGATGGGGTCAATTGGTACTTTAATTAAAAATAAAGGCGCGGTTATGTTACAAACAGAATATTTGTTCGGTCAGGAGAGAAAGGCTGCAGCTTCCTCTCCCTGTGCTGGCCGTGAAGAAAGAGGCCGAAACCCCCCAGGTCCCGCTGTATTTATATCCTCTGCTGGCTCCTCCCTGCGGGCCGGCTCTCCACGTCTTAATGTCCGTTGTTTCGCATATCAGAGGATTCAGACATTGTACATTCAATATATCTAAACACGCCTTTTCTCTTCCTTAACTCTTTCATGACTTTTCATTTAACACATTCTAAACGCTGTAATCAATACTCCAAAAAATACTTCACAGCAGTTTGGTTTCTGGTCGTTCCGGAAGTTGTCACATGCTACCCACATCTGTAACAATAACATACTCAAATAAACTGTACCTTCATTTAATATTCAACAACAATAATAATATCTCGACGTCTGTAGTTGTAGTGTTGAAATCAGTAGGTTTCGGTGTGCAACATCATATCATCTCGCTGCTAAATTCACCTCTATAGTGAATGGTATATTAGCCTCATGCTAAATGCTAACCGGAGATGAAGGATTTTCAGAATAAAAGCTTAACAACTGGTTGTGCACAGGAACTTCTGTTTTTTCAGTATAAAACAGCTTTTAAACTGACGGTATGTTTTATGGTTCATTATGCTATCAAAATATTGATTTTAATTTCTAACACTTGCAACCCACTAGAGAAGGTGAGGACCCTCCTAGAGGAGGTGAGGTCCACTCCCCACTTGTAAAAAATAGCACTTTACCCCTGCTTACACCTATATGGCGTGAGCTGATTACCGAGCCTTCATTGTAACAGTCTCGGGTACACTGTGTGTGCGTGTGGGGAGTGTTGCAATAGAAAATTCAACTGTAGCGCTGGTGTATTAATGGGAAACCCTTAATGTTTGAGCACCCTCTATGAAACGTCAAGCTACCCCACAGCACCCACTAGAGAAAATCTCTGGCGCCGCCACTGCTTGGCAGTGGTTTTAGATGGGGTCACTCGACCTCCATTTGAACCCCTGGAAGAAGCTGACATGAAACAACTGTCACTGAAGACAGTGCTGTTACTGCCCCGGGGCAAACGAGAGTGTTGCTCAAGCCCAACCCTGCCTTTATACCTAAGGTGGTTGGCTCATGTACCCCCATTGACATTGTGGCATTTCCTCCGCCACTGTGTTCCTCTGAGGAACAGCGGCCGAATTTGCTGTGTCCAGTTAGTGCTTTACGCATCTATATGGACAGGTCAAAAGAGTTTCGTTGTAATGACCAACTCTTTATATCCTGGCCTAACCCTCAGAAGGGCAAGCCCGTTACCAGGCAACGGCTCTCCCACTGGATTGTGGAAGCGATTGCTCTGGCTTATACGAGTCAGGGTTTGCAGGCACCAACGGGCCTGCATGCTCATTCTACTCGTGGACTGGCTACATCCTGGGCTTTGTTCAAGGGTGTTTCCATCCAAGACATTTGTGCAGCAGCGAGCTGGTCCTCGCCGCTCACTTTTGTCCGCTTTTACAGGCTAGATGTCTCTGCTCCAAGTGTGGCCCGCGCAGTGCTGGGCCCCGTGTTGAGAGACGGTTCTACCTGTTAAGTTCTGGTTGTTTTGGTGATTTTCGAGATAAGCATGTCTAGCAATACGGGAGTTTCAATATCCCATAGTGAGACATCGAACGGAGTGTTATGAATGAGAACTATAGGTTACTTATGTAACCCCAGTTCTCAGAGTAACATGAAGTGAGATGTCTCACCAGACGGCCCTTCTTGCTAAGGCGAAGCGAGAAGAGGTGCTTATTTTGAATGACGCTGCGTCGTAGCGCAAGCTACTTAAAGGGTGGGTGGATTCCCTGACGTTGACGTCAAGATCACCAGCCAATCAGGAATGGCGTAATGAGATTGATGCTTCTGTTTGCATACGCGTTGAGGCGCATCCCATAGCGAGACATCTCACTTCATGTTACTCTGAGAACTGGGGTTACGTAAATAACCTATAGTTTCTCAGTTACAATGTTGTTGTTTTAATAAATGATGGTGCAGCACTGTAGGCCTACTGTACCTCTTTATATAGGCATTTTTTCCTTAACAAATAGTTTTTGCGCTGATCAGGGGGTACTTGGCTGAATCTTTTTTTCAAAGGGGGTACATTATTGAAAACAGTTTGAGAACCACTGCCCTAGGCAACCGCCTGTGTCGCCTATGCCAAAAATCAGCCCTGCCTAGTACATACAGTGGCAATGTCTGAAGATTTAGCAAAAATACACCTTTATTGAACATACAGTAACACAAATACTACAAATCCACATAACTAACAATCAAAAATGAAAAAGGGGCGCCACTTATTATTATTTTAATTTTTTTTTAAAGTACCTGCCTGGCGCCCCCTAGCAGCGGCACGCGTATTTCAGCAGCGGCACGCGTATTTCAGCAGCGGCGCTGCGCCGCCACTATTTGTATATAGGGGAAACACTGGTGTTATCTGAACTCGCAATACTAACTTTTCTTCTTCTTGTATTTTGTTCGTTTTGTTGTGTTTTCTTCTTGTTCTTCATTTGTTGTTTAAGGGCGGCTGGCAAACAGCTTTTAGGCGCAATACCGCCCCCTGGATTATATATATTATAATGGATACTGCCCTAAAGGACAAACTTTTTTCCCACTCGTAAAAAAAAGGCGTATTCGCCGAACCGTGATATCCGAACCGTGACGGTACGGGACAATTACGGATACCGTTACATCCCTAGCCGGTAGAATTCTCCTGTATGAGCTCTCCTCTTTTTATTTTTTCAAAGCTACAGACACAGAATCAGCACTTTAGTAACAGGGCTGAAATAGAGGGGTATGAAGCATGCATGGGTGATCTGTTTGGTATTTTGAGCAAAGCACTTCAGAGACATGTTTTGTATATATCTGAGACCTATGATATATGCCTAAAAATTGTATAATAGGAGACCTTTTAAAGTATTAAAAGCAGAAGTTCTCAAAAATAAATGTCCAGTGTGATTGTTATACTGTTATTTATTTTATCATGATATTATGATTACCCGTGAATCCATTTAAAAGCAGGAAATGCCTTTTTACTTTTTTCAGGTGGGGATCATTTTAACTTTTAAATGCAAGTCAGATTAATGATTATTTCCCCTATGGATTAATCAGCTGATTGATCTTGATTATTGAAGGATTCTGCTAAGAAAGTGTTCATCATTAACCAGAACTCAAAGTGACTCCTTTATAATCTATATATTATCTCAGTTATATTCCACTCCAATGGATTTGCATGTCAAACCTGTAAAAAAAACAATGACGTAATAACGTATTCTGAAAGTGATTGTATATGTATATAATATGCTATGGGAATAAAGGGTATGGCAACAATGACAACCAGTTGAGAGTTCAATGAGCAATGGAATGAGGGAGATGCAAAAATAAATTGGAACAAAAGATATTGGTTGAAGGAGAATGGACATGTTGCAGATAAAGCCATCCTCCATCACTCCCAGGCATCCTTTTCAACGTAGGCCTCTTGGCTGCACTGTGCAAACACAACAAAGCACAAGAAAAATTAGACCCCAAATCCTCCCAGATTCCCCAGCTGAATTCACAAAACATTGTTGGGTTTTCCCTAGCGATCCCCTGCCAGCATCATGGCCTGCATCCAGCTATCCATCCCCCCCATCCACAGCAGCAGCAGGAGTGGCCTCCACCTCACCTGTCACATTCATCATGATGGAAACAGCGCTCTGCTGCTGAAATGCCAGCGAACCAATCATGCAGGAAAACACTAAAACACAAAGTAATTATGTTCCAGTACTTCTACTGGAGGTAATTAAACAACACATTTCTCTACAATACACACACAGCCTGTAGCCGAGCAGCTGCAAGAAACACACACACACACACACACACACACACACACACACACACACACACACACACACACACACACACACACACACACACACACACACACACACACACACACACACACACACACACACACACACACACACACACACACACACACACACGTCTGTTTGTTCATTACCTGATATTACATCCAATCACCATAATGACATTTCTGAACAATGCTGAAACAGTGCACGATTAAACCATCATATGGGATGAACGTATTATTCATTTAAATATATTGTCAGCGGGTAAAAAAAAAAAACATGCGTCTACACTTTTTCCTTGCCCTTGCTCAACATCAGTTTCTGGTAAATAGCAATAAGCAAGTGTACTGCAGCTTTGAAAATTACCAGCAAATGTCAACACTTGTTAGCTATGATAAAACAGATCTTCATGCACACACATGGGTTGGGACCGTTGGGATCATAACTTACACAAAACCCCTGGGCAACGTTACATACGTGCCTTGGCATGCAGTATGACAAAGCTGTGTTTCACCTGATAACAGCAATATCACTATGGAATGATTCTTGAAATCATTATAGAGAAGTTGATCAAACATTTGGCAAAAACATTGAATTGCAAATTGCAAATACACACATGCACATGTAATTGCACACAATCACTGCTGTCCACTGCGTCAGGCTGTTGTGTCCTTGGGCAAGACACTCTACCCGCATTTGCTCCTGTGGGTAATGTCCACAGTATTGACATTTACATGTCTAATATGTGTAATATGTAATTGTAAAGCACTTTCAGCACCTGTAAAAGCGCTCTAATTAAAAAGATATAATTATTATTATTATTACATCATTTCTGACCATTTTGAAATGTTCTGTTGAGTGCATTTTTATCATCTGATGCTTTCATTGCAGTGCCTTGGTTGCAGTAACAGTCAGACGGAGGTTTGAGAGTGTGTGTGTGTTGATGTGAGGCCTGTACACACACAACTACACATGATATGTAAAACTAAAACTACACATGTCTTACAGTTTCCATCACATGCTGTCAGAAATGTGGTGTGAGCAACTCTTTTGCACCTTTCAACTCTCCTCTCTACTAAAGATCGAACAACAGATTTATTCCACTAAGGGAGACACTCTCCTGTTTGCACAAACACACAATCTCTCTCACCCCCCCCCCCTTGCCTTCATTAAAACCATGATGTAAGCTTTGGCAAGGCACAGCTCGCAGGCCTGATAACACCACACATAAATACTTCTGATCCCTGAGATTCCCCTCCTTATCTTTTTCTCTCTCTTGCCCCCCCATCCATCAACACGCACCAGCCACCCCCCCCCCCCCTTCCCTTACACATCCACCTTTGTAAAGATCCCTGAAGATGTGCTTCAAAAGCCCAACAACTCCTGTTTGACTTCCGAGCGCAAGTTAGCATCAGCATTTGCAGCGTGTTGCATCAGCGCGCACACAAACACTTGGGGGATAGAAGTGGGGGGGGGAGGGTCAGGTGGTTAAGTGATCATTATCCCCTGAGGTTAGGTTACAGTAACTGAATGTCACACCTGCTGCTCCTAATTGCTGACACTCACTCACTGCCTTACACTTTCCCTCACACTGTCTAGCATTGTTGGAGCCCTGGTGGGGAGGAGGTCAGACTGGGGGGGGGGGGGGTTAGATGAAGTCTGCTGTGACACTATATTCAGTGAGAGCTGATGAATAATAATAATAATAATAGGAAAGTTGATTAGACACGTTTGACATGTACCTTAATAGGGCTCTGAATCATTGTCCATTATTAATTCAGAACCTAAAATAAAAATAAATACAAATGTCCATCTTTGTATGATAATAGTCAGGGCCGTCCCTGGCCAACTTGGGGCCCCAAGCGACATTGTGAGATGAGCCCCCCCCCCCCCCCCACAACCGACAGGAGTGAAAAAATGTTTTTGGAAACAAAGTACTTTGCAAATGTAATGCAATTCCTGTTTATTATTATCATCAACACAGTTACTTTTTTATACAGTGAGGTAAATGGTAAATGTGCATGTATGTCATTCGGTATGCATTTCCTGCCAAATACTAGCCTCAAAAAGATTAAAATATAATTAATGCAAATAAACTACTTCTACTAATAATCATAATCATAATCAATTCAATAATATAAATACTATATTATTTTATTATAATATAGTTGTAATATAGTCAAGACAAAACATGCTTATTACATGCTCAAAAACTGATATTTCTTAAATCTGTAATCAAATGTAGTTCCCTCTGTCAGCAATGTATCAACAACTAAACACACATTTCTATCAGTATTTCTCTGTGTTGACATGATGATGACTGTTAGGAGTTAAGGGGAGAGGCTGAGCATCACCATGAAATGTGCAAATTGACATAAAAAGGAGAAGTTTGGGGCTCTCTGCTGGAACTGCTACCCCCGCGACCCGACCACGGATAAGCGGGAGAAGATGGATGGACATAAAAAGGAGGGGTTGGGTGCGTGGAGAACTGCGCTGAGAACTGCGCACAAGTCAAGCTCATAAGCCGAGGCCCACTGTGCAATGTGAGGCCCCATGCAGCCTGCATGATCGGCCTGTAGGGAGGGACGGCCCTGATAATATTGAACTAATATGAGGACTTGCAGAGATCCAGAGTCCAAACAGGTCAAGAAACACAATTGGACCAAAAACAACTGTTTAACCAGATGAGCTGAACTTTATTTAGTTAAAACCAAAAGTGAGCACTGCAGATTTCACAAAACTGAGAGTATGATAATTGAAAATCTAACCAGGAAGTGAGTTTTCCTCTTTATTCTATGTTTAGGAGTTATCATTTCACCAATAAACTGTTTTTTTCTCCCAAATCTATTGACTTATGTCATTGGACACTTGTAGCCTCTTTGGACCTATTTTTAGTGTTCTTAGATCCCAGAGAACACTTTGGTGAGTGTAGTTTCATAACCAATGACCAAAGTCCACAGGTGAGAGAATAAATGAAAGGTAAAATACACTTTAGTTTAGTACTCATTTGAAAACATGGTAATTATATTTGGTGAGGACTCCTGGATGGAAGGCTGACCTGCATATGTTATCTCAATAATTTTTGATTGGCTGCTAAGCTAATGTCACATTTGAATATCATAACCTAACAGGAAATGCTGTTTGTATTGCTAGCTTGCATGTTGGCCGACTGGTTAATCTTTCTATTGGCTTCTCTTCTTATTAAGCAGTGGCGGCTGGTGGAAAATATTTTTGGTGGGGCTGTTGATATAGTGAGTAAAAAAATTTTTTTGGGGAGAAATGACCCCTTAAATTAGGACTTCTGGTGATGTAATGGCGCGTTTCCAGTGCAGCGCGGAGCTCGCTTTAATGCTGCGTTCAGACCGGACGCGATGCGAATATTCGCTTCGCTCTAAACGCTCCTATCGCATCGCTCTAGTCGCTCGAGTTTCAGTGCGGCTGCCAGCTGTGTTTACTCGCATAATTCAAACAAGACGCGCTGGCTCGGGAGCTACAACTACAACAAAATGAACATATTTTACCGTGATTAAATTGTAATACACGTTTCTAAATGATGCCGACGTAACAACATACTGATACCGGTTAGTAAAAACCATACTACTAGCCTATACAGACATAAATAAACCAGCGACTGTATTCTCCATGACACAGACAGTCTGTGGTTTGTACTTGTTTAACTTTTGTCTAGTTTCTGAACAGATCGTATCTGTCCCCGGCTGTTTGAAGAGCAAGCATGGGAAACAAAAGATAGCATTTAGCTGTTTGCATCCAGCTAGCCATGCCTTTCTGGTGTACCAGCTACGTGAGAAGCCTCGTTGATACGTTTTGTCTTTTTCACGAGCTTGCTGCGATATATACAAATCGGGTTGGTCCGGTCCAAGGTCTTTAAGTATCAATTTATCTCCCAAACTTCTCCTTTCGAAAGGATTGGAGAGTAGCTCTTGCACGGAATTGGGTGCGGACCGAGGTCCGTCGACTCCACCTGCACACCATTCTCATCCAAATACTGCGTCACCTTGGTCACTCACAAGTCTAAAAAACAACTCACGTCAACGCACGTAAGCAACGTGGGCGCCAACGTGAGCGCCCTCGTGACCAAAATATTTGACGGCACTGATTGGCTGAAATTATGTTTCGGCGGCACAGTTTACTATTGAGACTTTTGCAACGTGCTGGTTGCTGCTGTTTGGCTCGGGGGCTCCGCCCGGTAATGATAATCTAATGCCACGGGCAAGGCCAGGCAGGAAACATGTGACTTATCAGTAACTTTAGACATCGTAACACAATTTTAAACGATATTTTATTGTAGATTATACATTTTACTGATACCAATTGTATCATATTTACCTTAAATAAAAATATAAAATATATATTTTTTTTTTATATATATTTTTTTTATATATTTTTTTGTATGTGGGAAGAGGTGGGGCGGCGCCCCTAGCGCCCCTATGGGCCGGCCGCCACTGTTATTAAGTATCAGAGCTTTACACAGTGGGATAACTTCATGAGATACACCCTCTTTGGTTGACCAATTAGAAAACAAGTGGCTAACCATATTGGCCAGATAACAGTCATAGCAGCTGATCAGGCAGTGATATCATAACTTGAAGGGTGCTCTGTGTCAAACCTTCTTGAGACAACTTCATTTAAAACCTTTACATATCATGTGTACTCATCACAAGCTCATGAACTGGAGTCGGCCTTGACTTGTTATTTTAGTATAAATACATTAATGAATCCCTGTGGGTTTCGAAGAAGGACTTTACACATGAAGAGGCATCCTTGAAACTAACTAAATTCACGAAGGAACCCTCCAAATCTCTATACAATAAAGTGCTGCACACTTTTTCAATGGGAATTCCCTAAAGTACCTTCCTTGTTCGTTTGCTCTCCCAACAAATCTCCCCAAGTTAATATTTACAGTGACTGAGTAGCAGCAGCTTACCCTCAGGAAATGTGATTACAGCGTGCCCTTTGAACGCAAAACTGATGAGAATCAGTTTGATCACTTTTCCAAAGATCTAGGAATGTGGTCAGTAGAAGGATCTTGTACAGGGGTCCCAGAGCCAAACAAGATATCTATTAGCAAACTGAGGTTCCACAGATTCTAGGGGTATAAGTATCATCACTGAGCGATCTGAACTCGCCACAGGGGAAGCGAAAACAGACATCACAACACGGGACATTGTCTTACCTATGCTGTTGTTCTGTTGATCGTTTTAATGCCATTGAACACAACGTTCAATGGCATTAAAACGATAAAAACGATGCTGAAGGTTAATCCATAGGTTAATCCAATGTGTCTGTGTCACTTTGAAATGATTACTGATAATCCATCTTCATATTTATGTCAATAACGGAGTTTTCATATATAGTTGCTATGAAAGCTACCAGAGTGTATGACAGCTTCCGGTTTTGGGCATTCTGGCTACTAGGGGTGTAACGGTACACGTACCCGTACCGAAATTATTCGGTACGGGCCCTTCGGTTCGGTACACGTGTGTACCGAAGTGTACCGAACGAATATAACGTTAAACGTAAAAAATTGAGAACGTGAACAACTTCTTGGAAGTAATCTCAGGTGCTGCGTCGCAGCATTCAGAGTAATTTGCTCACATTGTGTTCAACGCGTCATAGAGCGAGCAAGTCATTTCATTGGACGAGAGGCATACTATGAGAGCTGGTCAGAGGGATGCGTTCAAATGTAGTCAGTCATTTGAGGAACTGTCGAAATGGCGAACGCAGATAAAGTTGAGCTCGAAAATCCTCCAGCATCATTGAAGTCTCCGGTTTGGGAACATTTTGGTTTCGCAGTTACGTACAAGGATGACGGACAAAGACAGGTGGACCGAACCAAAGCTGTTTGTCGGCATTGTTCAACTAACATTGGTTACGCGGCTGGCAATACATCAAACTTGCACACTCATTTGAAAAGGCATCACCCGAACATGAATATCACCGGTACCAAAAGACTGAAGTGCAAACCCAACTCCCACTAGCATTTAAGCCTCCACCACTCGCAAAAAGTTCAGACCGAGTCAAAGCTATTACAAACGCCAAATATCCTTATGTTGCCATGTTAGCAAAGCGCTACCTGGCTGTATCTGCTACTACCTCTGTCCCTAGCGAGAGGGTGTTCTCCACAGCAGGAGACATTGTTAGTGCCAGCAGATCTGCCCTTTCGGCAAGCAATGTGGACAAGTTCATTTTTCTTTAAAAAAACATGAAAATACAATGACAAGCAAGTCATAATGTCAAACTGGCTGCTTAGGTACAGTTCAGTTCAAATACAGATTATTTCAGTTCATCGAAAAGCTGCACCTTAATGTTTATTTTATTATATTTTGTATTTATTTGAGTGAATATTCATAGTTTAATAATAATTAAAAACCCAAAACTAATAGTTTATGTTTTGTGAGTACTAGTACAGTGAAGTTCAAATACAGATTATTTCAGTTCATCGAAATGCTGCACCTTAATGTTTATTTTATTATATTTTGTATTTATTTGAGTGAATACATTATTCACAGTTTAATAATAATTTAAAAAAAATATGTTATGTTTTGTGATAATTTTTTCTGCTGTACCGAAAACGTACCGAACCGAACCGTGACCTAAAAACCGAGGTACGTACCGAACCGAAATGTTTGTGAACCGTTACACCCCTACTGGCTACGCATCACTCATTCACCAATGGGTAATGTTTAGATGGATTTTAGGAACTTCCCCTTGATTCTATTGGCTCTAACGGTTAAAAAGAGGTGTCAATCATCAAAATCGACTGAGGGGGGCCATAGATATGGAAAATACACTACTACTGTCTACTATCCCATCATTCAAGGGTGGTTTTCACTATAAGTAATGTTTTTTTTTTGGACGGGCACTATAATTTACATTTTTTTACTATGTTCAATCTGAATTTACTTTAAAATAAAAAAAATCTATATTGATTCTGACTTTTCTACATCCAACTCACAGGTTTATCATTGCTTTGAAAAAAAGATTATTAATTTACCCCTTTAAGAAGTGAAATTATAGTCATTTGTTCTGGGAATGTAATTTTCGAGCCTGAGACCTGAAAAACAAGCTCAGGGCTTAACAGGTTAAGTGGGTATGACACATTCATAGTTTGTTAAATGTTAAAGGAGATATGTCATGGCCATTTCCACTGATCATAATTCCATTGTTGAGGTCTACTAGAATAGATTTATATTGTGCAATTTTCCAAACTCACATTGGTTTCTCAAACAGCATCTCTGTAAACTACGTGTATTCACTGAATTTCACTCTCTGCCTTTAACGGCTCGTTGTAGCTCCAATATCTCCAGCCCCCACCCTCCCTGTGCACAGTGTGCTCTGATTGGTCGGGACGTTGTGAATCGCGCTGAGCTCCGTGGAGGTGTTGTTTCCTTGTTTCGCGATACACAGCGAAACACAGCCAAACTCATCCTGAGCACACACAAACTCACAGCCGAAGTAAAAACAATAAGTGTGGGTAAGAAAAATATTGAGTAAGAAAAAGGTTGATAAACGCTGTGAGAATGGGTTTGCAAAGAGAATTTCGCCTCGATCTCAACTGTCTCTTATCAGCCTGCAGCCAGGGAGGAGAAATCAGCAGAGCTTCCTGCACTGTGTGTGTGTGTGTGTGTGTGTGTGTGTGTGTGTGTGTGTGTGTGTGTGTGTGTGTGTGTGTGTGTGTGTGTGTGTGTGTGTGTGTGTGTGTGTGTGTGTGTGTGTGTGTGTGTGTGTGTGTGTGTGTGTGTGTGTGTGTGTGTGTGTGTGTGTGAGGAAGTCCGTGGATTGGTTAATTTGGACCAATCAACCTGGTCATAGCTCTGGG
Source organism: Pogonophryne albipinna (assembly GCA_028583405.1). NCBI lineage: Eukaryota > Metazoa > Chordata > Actinopteri > Perciformes > Artedidraconidae > Pogonophryne > Pogonophryne albipinna. The sequence continues at coordinate 2,884,162 of CM053244.1, read as the reverse complement.
CGTGGCTACTGGGTATTCAGACATCACAATACCCAGGAAGAACATGAGAAATCTCCAACGAGGCGTTTTGGGGAGGTCTTTTCTGTGTTAGAGTTGTACTTCCTACAGGGTGTACTTTGAGGGTTTTTGACTGCAGACCGTTTACATGCATAAAAACCTTCATAACACACAAGGGGACGGGTAATAACCGGAAAAGCATGACATGTCTCCTTTAAGAAGCCCACTGTTTCTTGCAAGATGTTGCGTAAGTTTTGAATGACAGTTAGTGATTTGTTGTTGTGCAGTGTGTAGTGGAAGGAACGATTCTGTTGTGTACGAGGTCTGTTTAGTTTACTACAACAGAAGTAGATGACACCACACATTACATTGCTGTATTTATTAAATAGGCTTAGTAATTTCATGAAAGATCTTGACACCGACATTTTTAAAGTTTCTGACCACAGGAAGAGACAGTGCAATTTTGTTGAGGACTATTTTCCATGGGGGAATGCTCTCGTAAATATTTTAGCAGGATGGTCTGTGGCAGGGGTCGGCAACCCCTGGCACGCGTGTCACCATTGGCACACGGCACAGTAACCAGTGGCACACTAGGAATAAGTGGAATAAGTGTGCAAAATATTAAAATTGTATTTTCGGATCCTGAACGAGACCGCAGCCAGAGCGCGTCTCCCCGTTACCTGCAGAAGGCAGCCATGCACGCAACGCAGCCCCGCTCTCTTTAACTCCAGGCGACTTTCTGCCGCTTTCCTCCGTGGTGCACAGAGGAAAGCACTTCAGCAATTGCAGTACCCATAAGGAGCTGTACAAATGCCACAATTTTTGCATGGCTGTGTCTTTAGTTGAAAGCCCAGTGGCGATCTGCTCATCTCTCATCGAAATAATATGCTACACAGGGGCGGACTGGCCATCTGTGTGTTCTGGAGAATCACAGAACGGACGATCGTCCTTATTATTATGCCGTTTAAACCAATTATTTAAATGTGTTTGTTGAGGCTCCCCCGCCCTCCTGTTGACAGTTCACGAGCGTCAAGCTCCTCACCCCCCCCCCCCGTTTGTTAATTCACGATCGTTGTCACGCTGATATTTTTTGTTGTTGTAATGGCACATATCAAAAAGGTTGCCGACCCCTGGTCTGTGGGATTGGATAATAAAGCCACACCGTGTGTTTGTGGTAATCATGTTAACAGTGCAGCTTATTGATGTATTTTTTACACACACAATACCTGTTAGCATAACGAGTGAGTGATTCTGGGTGCTACTAGTTAACTAGTGCAGACAAATGTATGCCACTACTTAACTAGTTCTGCTTCTTTTTTGTAACTAGTTAACATGTCAGAGCTTTTGCAGCGCACTAGTTAACTTGTAAGACTTTTAGCGTCACTAGTACGGTCAGAGGGTCACTAGTTTTTCAAAAAGCTTACAAGTTGGGACTTTGGTGCTCCAAGTGCTGCTCATGGCGTAACTAGTAAGGCTTACTGTATGTGCTAACCAGTCGGACAAAAGTGCCACAAGTTGCTGAAAAAGAGCGACTAGTGTAATGTTTTATTTAACTAGTAAAGCAGAGTGCCAAACTAGTTTGACCATATATCTAACAAGTTAAATCAAAGAGCCAACTAGTGCTACTCTTTTCCCTCAACCTATCCTAAGGGAGTGCATGTACATAGACACGTGTTCCCCTTTAAACCGTGGGTTTTCTCCGGAAGTTTTTCCTTGTACGATGTGAGGGTCTAAGGACAGAGGGTGTCGTATTGTCATACTGATATTCTGTACAAACTGTGAAGTCCACTGAGACAAATGTAACATTTGTGATATTGGGCTATAAATAAACATTGATTGATTGATTGATTGATTGATTGATTGATTGATTGATTGATTCATTGATTGATAGTCAGCTGCCGTCTGATATCAAGGATATGGAATAAATACTCAAATGGCTTGCCATACAGAACACACTCTTTGACTTGAGTTGGTGACGCATGTACACGCAGCAGGTTTGTCTAAATGCTAGAAGGTGATGTAAATGTGTGTGTACTCTGAAGGATATGCTACTAAACCCTATTGATTATGTGCTGCTCAGTGGGAGCTTTGCTCAACATATAACACACCTGGCAGCTAGTGGGACATCTGTTGCACCCAATTACATCACTGAGAGAGAGAGAGGTGGCAAGAGGAGAGAGGGGGAGGATGGGGAGAGAAAGCCAAATGCCCAAGACCATTTGTTCCTGAACTTCCTGTTTAGAGTTTTGATGGAAGACACTTTTTCTTTGTGAAGTTACCTTATGGATAACTATGCAATGAGATGAGCTGAGGAACAGAATGGTGTTAGAAGAGGTTAAAATGAATTACATTACATTTTACAACATTGGAAAGATGAAATGTTTAAAAACATTTTTCAAGATGTTATGCTTTAGACATAATTGAACCCCAGTAGTCTCATTAACACTTCTAATAGTGCCAGAGCATGAATCCTCATCCAGCCACACTAACACAGGTTCTCCTATTTTCACTCAAGTTAGATGGTTTTCATCAGACAACTATGGTTGGACTTTCCAACCAGAGAGATACTTGTCTGGAAATATTTGAACACAAAGATCCTCTCAAGGAAATAGCCTAGAGAATGCTCCTGTCATGTTAGCTGATCTGTAATGTGATTTTAATCACACAGGATGAACAACAGGTTTATAATCCAGCCTAATCCCAGCCAAACAGTGATAAATAAATGTTTTGAATAATTCTGCAGGTCTCCCTTGAAAAAGAGATCTATGATCTCAATGGGAACAATTTGGTTAAATAAAGGTTTGAAATGAAATGATTCAATATATATTTCCCAGCAACTTGTGTATGACATGAGAACATTTTGACTATTAACAACCTTCACATTTAGCTAATTTGTTTCAAAATTCACATACTTATGTTTTATACATGTTATTTAAAACGTTAAGACTTATACAATAAAATACATATTTACCACAATAACCCCTATGGTTATGATAAACCGTAAACTAGGTAAAAAGTGATAATATGAAGCTTCACATTTTCACACCAACCACACTTTGAAGGTGGTGTGGGGGGTGTGTGTGTGTGTGTGTGTGTGTGTGTGTGTGTGTGTGTGTGTGTGTGTGTGTGTGTGTGTGTGTGTGTGTGTGTGTGTGTGTGTGTGTGTGTGTGTGTGTGTGTGTGTGTGTGTGTGTGTGTGTGTGTGTGTGTGTGTGTGTGTGTGTAAGTGTAAGTGTAACCAGTACAAGGTGTGGGTACAGACACATCTCAGCCGGTCTGTGCTGTGATGTCCTTGTTCCAGAGAGTTCTCATCAACTTACTCACTGCCTCCTCACAGCTCTGCCTCTACAGCAACACTCTTATCGATTCTGTGTATTGCAATATTAATTAAATTCACGTCAGCAAAAACACACTGTAATGCCAGACTAATTGATACAAGGAAAATTAGCCAAACTGCTTTAAAAAGCTGCCTGTGACTTTATATTTATAATCATTGCCATCTAGCTGACAAGCGGTTCCATTATGATGATGAATCGCATTAATGGATGTTTAAGATGCTTATGGGGCTCGGCTGTTATGAACCCGTGCAGCCACCCAGGACCTGGGGGAGCTGAGCAGAACCTGGACCTGTAGAGTTTAGACGCTGCAGAGGAGAGGAGGGCTGAGGAGACTGGGGGGGTCAGTCAGGCCCTAAAACGCAAGCCATACGACAGGCAGAGAGGGTGGGGGGGGACATATTCTCATCAGCAGCCCAGGGCCACTTAAAAGAGCCAGAGGCAGAGCCGTGGAAGTATTCCCTGAAGTCTGAGTAAAACAAGCCCCAACACAGACCTTCAGCCAAGGACGCACGCACACACACACGCACACGCGCACACGCACACGCACACGCACACGCACACACACACACACACACACACACACACACACACACACACACACACACACTATGAGGAGGTTAGAGAGGGAGGGGGCTGAGGGACACACACACAGAGAGAGAGAGAGAGAGAGGGTGGAGAATGTAACACTTAGTTTCCTGCACGAATGCTCAGCAGTGCGGCCCCCCCTCCAAACTTACACACCAAGAGGCAAAGTCAAAGAGAAGAAGTACACAGCAAAGTCACAGCAGTCTTAAAAGTCAAGTGTGATGTGAAAGGCTGCAGAGAGCTACATTAAAACAGTTCAACTCGTAGATTCATATGAGAGAAACCCCCCCAAGTGAAGTGATCACAGGGAGGAAGAAGCTCATCGTGTGACGCCCATCAGATCAAGGCAGGAAAGATTTTGTGTAGAAATACTGAGGCACTACTTATTTTTTTGTTTATTCAAATGACTGAAAATTAGGTTCCAAATTATTATTTCAAAATTGAAAAATGTTATATTAGTAGAATGTTTTGGTGTTTGTCTTAGTTTTTCAATAATTGAAAAGCTTTACATACCCTCTCTTACAAAATAAACACATTAAAAGGAGGTTATCATTTCACAATTTTAACCCTTAGATGGTTTCTATATCCTGGTGGATACAGTCATTTGACATTCGGTGTCCATGTCTAAAATGGTTGTAATAGCGTGTATTAGGGGTCTATTAATGTATAAAATAAGTGTAATAACAGTGATATATGGGTGGAATAAAACACTGAATGTGTGAACATCAATGAACAAATATAGACATGTACATATATAAATGATGTCAACAAAAAGTCTATTCAAACGTATAGACTAAAAAAACATATACACATACATCAATGAATATATGAGTCCATGTGTAATGCTCCAAAGTCCAAAGTTAGTAACAGATTGCAGGTGTTGAGGTTGAGTAAAACAATATACATCAACATACAGGTGCATCTCAATACATTTTAATATCACGGAAAAGTTAGTTTATTTCAGAAATTCAATTTAAAAAGTGAAACTCATACATTATGTAGATTCATTACAAACAAAGTTAATTATTTCTATCGTTTATTTGTTTCAATCTCTATGATTACGGCTTACAGCTAATGAAAACCCAAATTCAGTTTCTGAATATAACATAAGACCAATGCAAAAACTGATTTTAAATACAGAAATGTTGGCCTTCTGAAAAGTATGTTAATGTTTCTGCTCTCAATACTTGGGCCTCCTTTAGCATGAATTATGGTCAGCCTGTGGCACTGCTGAGGTGTTATGGAGGCCCAGGTTGCTTTGATAGCGGCCTTCAACTCGTCTGCAATGTTGGGTCTGGTGTCTCTCGTCTTCTTCTTGACAATACCCCATAGATTCTCTACAGGGTTCAGGTCAGGGGAGTTTTCTGGCCAATCAAGCACAGTATCTCCATGGTCATTTAACCAGGTGTTGGTACTTTTGTCAGTGTGGGCAGGTGAGCATATCCATAAAGCTTGTCAGAAGAAGGAATACATCTATATAATGTATGAGTTTCACCTTTCAAATTGAATTACTGAAATTAAATCACTTTTCCACGATATTGTAATGTTACATGTTAAATCAGGGTGTGACAACATGCAAATAAGCAAAAAGCACAACAGCTGTGAGCAGTACACTTTTCTTCCCGGCTGATAAGCTTGTTGAGTCCACGCTTCAGCTCTGAATGGACTTCTTGATCATGATCCATGCATTGTGAATGCAGAGTCAGCATTTTGTGATGCTTTTGTGCTCTTTAACCTCTTAAGCCCGAGGGTCCCCCCAGTGGACCCCCCCCACAGTTTTTTTACGAGACTATGTCTCAGGGCTTCTTAACATTTATGAAACTATTAATGTTCCATACCCTTTTAACGCTAAGAAACTCCGCTAACTGACAATGTGAACCATTTTTAGCTAAAAGAAACACAAGAGTAATACCAAGCCTTTGAATTAGCATGGAGCGAAAAAATGCTAACTAATACTAACGGATTTTGCACAGCACTCACGGTAGAAATGCCCTTATTACTTATCGTAACTGCACAAACAAGATATACGATTTAAAGCTGAGACTCCACAGATTCCAGACATATAATATCATCACTGTAGGACCCCGAATTGCGGAGCTATCAGCCAGAAAAGAGAAAGTAAACAACATCCGGTTTCAAAAATATTACAATAATTTCGTCTTACCTTTTTTGATTTGTGATCAAAAGTTGTGTTCACCGGAATAAAAAGGCCGCTCAAGGTTAATCCAATGTCTTTGTGTCACGTAGAAATTTTGACTGATAATCCTTCATCATATTTATGGCAATATACTGGGTTTAAAATGTGCCGTCCAGACGTGCACTTTCAGATATGCTTTGTTCGCTTCTCTATTACGTCCGCTATGGTAATGTTTACGTTGATTTGGGAACTGCCCATCGATTCTATTGGTTCTGATGGTTAAGAAAAAGGTGTAAATCACACGAATCGACCAATGGGTTCCAGAGATATGGTCCTGCGTAAAGTATAAAGAATGCCAGCCAGTTTAAGTACTTTACGCAGGCGGCTTCATTTATTGTTTACTATGTAACAGCAGGCATTGTAGCAGAACCCAGAACACACAGAGGACAGAGCGGACAGCAGATAACGGAATTGCAGTTTTATTGCTTATAGATTATCAGAACATTTCAAAGGGGACACAGCCACATTGGATATTAACCTATGGATTAACTACATCATCGTTTTTATCGTTTTAATGCCATTGAAGACCAGTTTAGACCAGGCAAAGAGGAAGGTAAGCCATTAGCCTAGCGCATGCTAGTACCTAGCGCCACTTGTTTTGATGTACGTTTTTGTTGATAACGTCGCAAGTTTGTATCTTTCAGTGTTGAGGTGGGCACCGTTAGATTCTGTGTCTTTACGATCAAAAACGATGTGTTGGATGTGCAGCTAGGATAAGTAATAAGGGAGCTAGGATAAGTAATAAGGGAGCTAGGAGTGATTTTCGGTGCAGTAATAGGTTAGCATTTTTCGCTCGGGGCTAATTCAGATGCTCACTGTTAGCATTGTGTTTTTTTTGAAAAAATAAATGAAAAAGATCAGTTAAATTAGTTTTTTCCCGTTATATGGATATAAAATATTCATAGTTTATTAAATAGTAAGGTTCCTTAGACGTTGTTTCCTGCAAATGACGCGATTTCGGTCCGTGGGGCCTATAAGTGCTATATAAATAAACTTGCCTTGCCTAAGAGGATAACAGAGTATGTTCTTATATTTTATTTTTATTTTTTATTTTTTTCACAACAGTTGTATTTGGATGGAATGAATACCTATAGTGAAAATTCAAAGTAATAAAATGATTTTTACAGTGAAAAAGTTCAAATGGAACTGATGGTTCCCAAATTACCCAGAGGTGAGTCCGCCTGGACTTTATTTTTCTAAACCTCTCTAAAAAGGTCAAATTTCACTTGTTTTGCATCAATCTTGATACAGGGTACTTATTATATGTTATAGTTTGGATTCCTAAAGCTTTTAGTCTACTAACCCATCATTCAAGGGTGGTTTTTACTATAAGTAATGTGTTTTTTTAGGCGGACATTAGAATTTACATGTTTTTACTATGTTCCATCTGAATTTACTTTAAAATAAAAACATCTATATTGATTCTGACACTTCTACATCCAACTCACAGATGTAACCTTGCTTTGAGAGAAAAGATTATTAATTTACCCCTTTTAGAAGTGAAGATATAGTCTTTGTTGTGTTAGTGGCATTTTCGAGCCTGAAACCTGAAAAACAGGCTCAGGGCTTAAGAGGTTAACAAACCAAGTTTAATGTTAGCTATTCGTCATTTTGACTCTTGCCACTGTTTATTTGTGTTTTTTCCAGGAGGAAATCCACAGCTGCATTGTGAGCTCCTTACACCTGAGCAGTGTCTGTGTCACATCAGGAAACAAATTACACGGGTACGCATGACCCTACTGGTCAGGCTTCTGTTGTTTACCAGTGAGCTCTGCAGACACTCTATCACACATTAACCCCAGAGCACGGCTAACGAGCTTTGGCCCGCCGCTCTCCAGCCTCATTAAAGAAACACTAACCGCAGCGGGACAGCGCCTGAGACTCATAATAAACTCCAGCTAGCTAAAGCCATGCATGCAGCAACACACACACACACACACACACACACACACACACACACACACACACACACACACACACACACACACACACACACACACACACACACACACACACACACACACACACACACACACACACACACACACACACACACACACACACACACACACACACACACACACACACACACACACACACACACACACACACACACACACACACACACACACACACACACACTTTCCTGCTCATTTAATTAAGACAGTGTGCGAAGGTTAAGGCAAGTGTCTGGGGAGGAGGTCAGAAGGAGATAAAGACAATTTCCAATCCGTGGTTGAATACCCATCAGGGGAAGTAGTGTGCAGCGAGGCAGAGGTTTTACAAGTGCCGATCACTTTGGTCCCCTGTCTGCATGTTCCTACAGTTATGATGTGCTATATGCAGAGTTATGCTCTTAATTGAGCCCCTGGAATCCTGTAGCTAAACACTTCCTTTCCCCTGCAAAACAAGCAGCACTAATTTGTTTTGTCTCCCCTCTTGTAGTCTTTATTTACACAGCAATCACCATCTATTACAGCTTTGAAGCTGCCCTGGCTGTAATAAGGAGCTCAGTGCTTCTAATACCTCCGGGGCACCTAGCAAGCACCACTCCTGAGATAAGCTGAGCTGTAGCGACTGCAGGAGAGCCACTATTCTCACAGCTCACGATTTTAATCTTTCAGACTTTTTCAGCAGCGGGGATCAAGCTAAGAGGCCTTGAAGATGTAAAAAATGAGCCAAGCATTCTAAATGGCATATACTTCAGAGGTAATGTGTTTGGTAGTTAAGGCGGCGACAGTGACTTATTCCCGCTCCATCTTCAGCCAAGGCGTCTTCCTGCTCTGCAAATGGGCCATCTGGATCTCCTGTAATAGCTCTCGTGCAATATGACTTGACCATCATTTTTTAAAAAGCTTTTCTATTTCTACATAGCAATATGCTCATTAAGGAAATTAGTAAGTGCAGGGTTATAAACAGACCTAATGGCCGAGATTTTAATGGACTTAAATCCTCAAAGCCGGGCCGAGCGGCTCGGAGACGAGCACTGACAGCTGGTTCTTCCTGAAGAGAGATTGCAGTGATTTTAGAAGTCATTTTGAACTCTGACAGCCCGGTTGTGAAATACAGATCTGTGAAGGTATCTGAGCTCTGCTTCCCGGAAAGGGCTAAGTGTAAAAAAAGATATTTGGTGTCACTCTGCCTGGCTCCAATTGTGTGCCATCTAATATTAGTATTTGTATTAATTATCTTAAATTAACTGTCAAAGTGCTTAATTAGCATTATTAATGTTGTGTGACGGTGGTTGAAAAATGAGATGAAATCCGTCAGACCCAACTTCATAGTAAGTCGCAAAAAGACTTAATTACACTAATTAATAAAACTTTGGGGGAGAGACTCATTTAACAAAGCAGAGCGAGGCACGGGCCGAGACGAGGCTGAAATATCTTCATCATCTGGACCGAGAGCACTCATCAGCAGGTCAGGGGACAGGTGTCTGCTTATTATCTTAAAGTTAATGCCAGGACAGAACAAAGGATTATTTGGCAGCATAAATCAAAGGAACCAATGAGCAAAGCGGACCATGGCTACCTGGAGATATTTAGGAAGACAACTTGTGTCCCTGCAGACAATCAATTGGACTCATCACCTCTCTGGAGTTAATCTTTTTCCTATGTGTTCCTTGGGTGCTGTCGGAGACTTTGTGTTTGCGTGTTTCTGTAATAATATTGTTTTTAAACATTGCACCATGTCTGCAGGAATTGCAAAGTCAGCAGGCTTGTCAACTAAGTCAAGTGAACTCAATATGGTATGGATTTTCATTATAATCATGGTCTCTTGTGGATGAATTCTAATGACGTCGTCTATAGCTTGAATTTGTATGTATAGTTCCACCATGACGAAGAACAGTTTCAGATTTGAAAGAAACGTCTCGATAACATTCGGATGGGTTGCTGTGAAAGTTGGTTAAGAAGCTTTAGAATTTTGTTTTGCTAACATCATGTTCCATTGCGCTATTTTCGAGACTTTATATCTATTGGAAAAGTCTTTGACATGTGTTCATGCTTGGTTAATATATTCATTCTCATTAAAAGTGGCAAAGAAGAAAGTAAGCAAGAGCTTGAGGTTTTCTTAGACAATAAAAGGCATGCATTAAAATATCCCAAAATGTGCCCCTTATTTCTGGAATCAGATATTTTGATATCTGCTCCTGGATTTAGGATTCAAGTTGTGTCTCATTATTTTAAGGTTGATTGATTGATTGGAAATATTAAACCCTGTTTAGTCCGGACCTTGCAGATTTCATATACATAACTGATTTCCTTTGTTAAACTCCCATAATGCCAAATGTATTGAAATCACAGCCACTACTTAGGATTAAGGCTTAGTAAAAGGGCACACAAACATGCTTATTAAAGCAGAGAGGAGGAATGGAATAACACATCAACAACAAAATTAAAATCTAAGCATCCAAGCAGTTGCAGTGATTAAAGGTAAAAGTGGCTGCCACGGGGCAGGGAAGTCATGCCAGGAAGGATAAGACATGCAGTAAAGAGAACCAAAGCACAGAGAGAGAGCTGATGAAGCTGCTCGAGCCGGATAGGGAGCAGCTGATGGAGGTGAGTGGCAGCTGTTTGAACACTGCCCTATGACGGGGTGGGGCAGTGCTGGCTTCTTATCCCTCCTGTTGTGTTCAGGTCAAATCTGACCGATTTACTACGTTCATCAATCATAAATATTGTATTTCACATTTGAAGGCCTTATGATATCCTCCACAGTAGGCATTTCTACATATAACACTACCTAAAATGCCAAATTGGTTTGGCCAACTTTGTAAAAGCTATGGTGTTCCCAGTATGGAAATGAATGTGTAACCCTAGATCATGTTCATCCATCTGATAATACACAACCACAAAATGACTCCACAACCCTCCACACATGACTAATGGGGCGAAGCCTGCGAGGTAGTTCAGGCAGTCAACTCGAGCACCAATCATACATTAATTTATACGTGACGCACCTCGTCCCTCTTATGCTGCGTTCACAGCGGATGCGATGCGATGTTTGGGGGTGGCGCGATTACATGTAAAGTCAATGCAGAGACGCGGACAGACGCAAATTCGCTCCGACGGCGAGCATGAAGCGGTGGACGCGGCGCAAATCACGCGATTGAACGGCGCCGCGTCAAACGCAAGAGTTCCATTTTTTTCAACTCGAGCGCCAAATTCATGTGGCGCGTTCTCACGGAAGCCAATCAGCGGTGAGGATCTCAGCCTGCCGTTACTGACGTTCAACCAGAAAACATCAGCCGTTAGCTGTTAGCAGTTAGCACACAGAGATCACAGCTCCTCATATCTGTTCAGAAACTGGACAAAAGTTAAACAAGTACAAACCACAGACTGTCTGTGTCATGGCGAATACAGTCGCTGGTTTATTTATGTCTGTAGGCCGTTGTTATGAGTGTGGAATGAGCATATACAACGTTAGCTTAGCCTGGTCGACCCAATCTCCATTCAGAAAACAAGCATTTTAAAAAGGTTTTTCACCTGCTGTCTTGTCTGCAGACTTGTCAAGCATTAATTCATGGTTTTTACTAACCGGTATGAGTATGTTGTTACTTAGGCATAATTTAGAAACGTGTATTACAATTTAATCACAGTAAAATATGTTCATTTTGTTGTAGTTGTAGCTCCCGAGCCAGCGCGTCTTGTTTGAATGATGCGAGTAAACACAGCTGGCAGCCTCGGTGAAACTCGAGTGATTAGAGCGAAGCGAATATTCGCATCGCGTCCGGTGTGAACGCACCATTAGACTAGAGCGATGCGATAGGAGCGAAGCGAATATTCGCATCGCGTCCGGTGTGAACGCAGCATTACAACCAACTAAACACATTCTCCTAAACATGCCGCTCTATTTAACCTCTTAAGCCCTGAGCCTGTTTTTCAGGTTTCAGGCTCGAAAATGCCACTAACACAACAAAGACTATATCTTCACTTCTAAAAGGGGTAAATTAATCATCTTTTCTCTCAAAGCAAGGTTACATCTGTGAGTTGGATGTAGAAGTGTCAGAATCAATATAGATGTTTTTATTTTAAAGAAAATTCAGATGGAACATAGTAAAAACATGTAAATTCTAATGTCCGCCTAAAGAAAAAACATTACTTATAGTAAAAACCACCCTTGAATGATGGGTTAGTAGACTAAAAGCTTTAGGAATCCAAACTATAACATATAATAAGTACCCTGTATCAAGATTGATGCAAAACAAGTGAAATTTGACCTTTTTAGAGAGGTTTAGAAAAATAAAGTCCAGGCGGACTCACCTCTGGGTAATTTGGGAACCATCAGTTCCATTTGAACTTTTTCACTGTAAAAATCATTTTATTACTTTGAATTTTCACTATAGGTATTCATTCCATCCAAATACAACTGTTGTGAAAAAAATAAAATATAAGAACATACTCTGTTATCCTCTTAGGCAAGGCAAGTTTATTTATATAGCACTTATAGGCCCCACGGACCGAAATCGCGTCATTTGCAGGAAACAACGTCTAAGGAACCTTACTATTTAATAAACTATGAATATTTTACATCCATATAACGGGAAAAAACTCATTTAACTGATCTTTTTCATTTATTTTTTCAAAAAAAACACAATGCTAACAGTGAGCATCTGAATTAGCCCCGAGCGAAAAATGCTAACCTATTACTGCACCGAAAATCACTCCTAGCTCCCTTATTACTTATCCTAGCTCCCTTATTACTTATCCTAGCTGCACATCCAACACATCGTTTTTGATCGTAAAGACACAGAATCTAACGGTGCCCACCTCAACACTGAAAGATACAAACTTGCGACGTTATCAACAAAAACGTACATCAAAACAAGTGGAGCTAGGTACTAGCATGCGCTAGGCTAATGGCTTACCTTCCTCTTTGCCTGGTCTAAACTGGTCTTCAATGGCATTAAAACGATAAAAACGATGATGTAGTTAATCCATAGGTTAATATCCAATGTGGCTGTGTCCCCTTTGAAATGTTCTGATAATCTATAAGCAATAAAACTGCAATTCCGTTATCTGCTGTCTGCTCTGTGCTCTGTGCTCCGTGTGCTCTGGGTCCTGCTGTAATGCCTGCTTGTGAGTAGTAAACAATAAATGAAGCCGCCTGCGTAAAGTACTTAAACTGGCTGGCATTCTTTATACTTTACGCAGGACCATATCTCTGGAACCCATTGGTCGATTTGTGTGATTTACACATTTTTCTTAACCATCAGAACCAATAGAATCGATGGGCAGTTCCCAAATCAACGTAAAAATTACCATAGCGGACGTAATAGAGAAGCGAACAAAGCATATCTGAAAGTGCACGCCTGGACGGCAACATTTTATACCCAGTATATTGCCATAAATATGATGAAGGATTATCAGTCAAAATTTCTACGTGACACAAAGACATTGGATTAACCTTGAGCGGCGTTTTTATTCCGGTGAACACAACTTTTGATCACAAATCAAAAAAGGTAAGACGAAATTATTGTAATATTTTTTAAACCGGATGTTGTTTACGTTCTCTTTTCTGGCTGATAGCTCCGCAATTCGGGGTCGTACAGTTATGATATTATATGTCTGGAATCTGTGGAGTCTCAGCTTTAAATCGTCTATCTTGTTTGTGCAGTTACGATAAGTAATAAGGGCATTTCTACCGTGAGTGCTGTGCAAAATCCGTTAGCATTAGTTAGCATTTTTTCGCTCCATGCTAATTCAAAGGCTTGGTATTATTCTTGTGTTTCTTTTAGCTAAAAATGGTTCACATTGTCAGTTAGCGGAGTTTCTTAGCGTTAAAAGGGTATGGAACATTAATAGTTTCAGAAATGTTAAGAAGCCCTGAGACATAGTCTCGTAAAAAAACTGTGGGGGGGGTCCACTGGGGGGACCCTCGGGCTTAAGAGGTTAAGCTGCCAGGTCTTCCTGCCTCTGCCTCGCTATGCTGCCACTGCTGCGTTCACTTGCTATTGCTACGTTCATGTTCCTGCTGCTGTGTTTCATGTTGCTGCTGCTTGCCTGCTTTCACATCGCTGCTGCTCTATACAGTCCTCCATGATATTTTCAGGTTACCTGCTGGTGCTGTCCTTTGCACATGTGTCTCGCTATCTCCGACTCTTGAAGCAAATCATCATCCATGGCTCAGACGCCGCTAGAACGAGCTGCAGCTCACGCATCATTCGGAACGACTGGCCGGGTGTCCCGTCCGTCCTCAATCACGAGGAGCCTTTTTCCTTCCGGCCAAGAGAAAGGCCTGAGTTGTACGTCAGCACCGGTAACAACCCCTCTCATCACAGAGCGTAAATAAAAGAGGCTCAATATCTCTCAGCCAGCGGGCAATTCAACACCAAAAAAGGCAGGAGCAAGCTGACTCCGGCATTCCCAAACTACCTGCATTCCTGTCCTCCCTGCTCAAAGTTAAATCAGCGCTTGAAGCCTCTAATTCCAGGATAGATTCCCTGGAACAAAACCCGTTTTCTGCCTCCTGCAAAATGTAAACAAACCGGGTCCCTCCTCCTCAACCCATGCTTCTGCTTCCGCGTTTACCCATAGATGAGAGTAACAAATGCGTCACTTCTGGGCAAAAATAACGGCTCTGCCCACTTTTGGGGGTAAACAACTTTGTCAGTTGAACGGCGGTCAATACAAATTCTGAGGTTTTTGCCAATCCGATCAGAAATTTAAAAAAAACTGAGATTTTTGGATCTTCAAAGAGCCCAATTCCAATGGCCAGACAGGCAAACAATTGCATTAAGCCATTAGAAATCGACGATCGGGCTCGAAATATGGTTAAATATAGCAGTAGGCTATCGATTTTCATAGATGAGGGTAACATCTACGTGACTTTACGGCCCCGCCCACTTTTGGGGGAAACAACACTGTCATTTGAATGGCGATCGAGCCTGAAGCCACAGAGCTCTTCTTCTACTGTTCTTTTCTGTTCCATAGATCAAGACCGATTGTCGATTTCCAATGATCGAATGTAATTGTTTGCCTGACTGGCCATCGTAATCGAGCTCTTTGAAGATCCAAAAATCCACGGTTTTCAAAATGTTTTGATCGGATTGGCAAAAACTTCAGAATTTGTATTGACCGGCAGTTAAATGACAGCGTTGTTTTTCCCCAAAAGTGGGCGGGGCCGTAATTTTTGCCCGGAAGTGACGTAGGTGTTACTCTCATCTATGCTGCTCCGCTTCCCGCTGACGTCACACCCCTGAGTACTCTGGGAATTGAAGTCTCAGCTCCAACCAGGGGTTCTAGCTTCCTGACCCCTGAAGCAGCAATTCCTGACTTAGGAATCACATATTAGCAGGTATATCATACAATTCTGCATGAGGCTAGTGATGTGTCGGTTGTGAACGAGCCGGCTCAAAGAGCCGGCTCTTTTAAGTGAACGACGGGAGCCGGCGAGCTGTTTTTTTTTTTTTTTTTGTTAAGTAATACAAGACAGAATGATGATGATGATCTCCGCGCTACAGCTGCTCCGTGCATGCATGCAGTGACATACATCCAAGGATTAGAGACTGTTGGATGCTGCTGTTTTGAGCATTGCAATACATTTATTTGTATTACTTTTTTTATGATTAGAGACAGTTGGATGCTGCTGTTTTGAGCATTGCAATATATTTATTTTCACTATGTTATTTATTTATGATTATCCTTTGGCTCAGAAAAGATTTGATGTAAGCTGCTGCTGTCTTTTTTCTATAGTTAATAGTTACTGAAATAGAGCCCTGCTGTTTTGTCAGGGCCTTTTCTTTAAATATAATTTTAAAATGTTCATACAGTAGCCCCTTTTTTTAAATGTCTATGCTTAAGTTTTTATAGGTGTTGCTATGTGCTTTGTGTAGCGTGGTTCTACAAGCAAGTCAGTGCATTCATTGAGTGGTATCAGAGAGTTACAAGGGTCTGTAAATGCAATGAAAACATTTGGCCACAGCAAATCATTTATATTAAACATGTAATTTTTACTTTTGAATACTTTAGTACAAAGGATGTATTGAATAATTTAAGTGATATATGTGTACACATATAAATCATTCATTAGTCAAAACAGGGCTACATTTGATTGAATTATAAAAGGTATAATATGTGGTAAACTGAAGAGCCGTTTGGGAGCCGAAAGAGCCGGCTCTTCTTGTGGCGCGTTTCCACTGCAGGCCTCGCTCGGCCTCGCTCGGTTTGGTTAGGCCTTATTAGGCCCGGCTCACTTTAATTCTGTGCTTCCATTACAGTTTAGGAACTGGGGTAGTTACTATAGTAACGCAGTGTAGGCGGAGCCGTGACGTCATCTTCAATGAGAGCCCCAGAAAAACAACACAGCCGTTAGCTCTTAGCACTCAGAGCTCACAGCTCTTCATATCTGTTCAGAAACTAGACAAAAGTTAAACAAGTACAAACCACAGACTGCCTGTGTCATGGAGAATACAGTCGCTGGTTTATTTATGTCTGTATAGGCCGTTGTTGTGTAGTGTGGACGGTCGGAGTATATATAACGTTAGCTTAGCCAAGCTCCATTTAGAAAACACGCATTTTAAAAGGGTTTTTCGCCTGCCGTCTGTCTGCAGACTTGTCAAAGCATTAATTCATGGTTTTTACTAACCGGTATCAGTATGTTGTTACTTCGGCATCATTTTGAAACGTGTATTACAATTAAATCACGGTCAAATATGTTCATCCAAATTATCCGGCTCACCAAGAAGAGCCGGAATTCCCATCACTACATGAGGCAATGTTTTATTATGGAAATATTTCGTCTGCAGTAATTCATATTTTGAGGCAATTATACAGAAGTTGTTATACTACTATAAATTAAATAAATTATTAAATATATATCTATTATGTGGATCTGAATAGTGAAGAATAGCTCGATACATATCTGTCCATCATCTTAGACTTCGCTCTTTACAGTGGCTCTCTCTTCTATGAATACCATGAATCCTTCTCTGCCAAAGCGGCCATGTACATTCAATCACCTACCAAGGAGAGAGTTTTTCCCACAGGATTCAAGCCTTCTATATGCTATAATTCTGGATGTGTGTACCTATCCTAATTGTAATTTACACACATGTGTAGTTTTACAGAGATGGCCAAGGAACTTGAATAATCATTGCCAAGACTAACACTGTTTTCTTTGTCCTTTATCTTCCATGCTGAACGTCCTGCATCATTGCCCTCTGGCTCTCAGCTGGAAAATACAAACTAGTGTTGACACGGCTGTGGTTTCCCATGCCATCCTCACATTTGTCCAAACATCCAGACTGCTCTGTGTTTGTGGAGAGACGGCCATTAAATATTCCTGTTGAGAATCATAACAGCCGGATCTCATAGCTGCACAGCAGGGCCAATATCAGGCAGGGGCTGAGGCCTTGGCCCCACGAGGACGCATACGGTAAAACGCATACGCAAACGCAATCGCAAAAAAGTCTTCCGTTCACACACATTCGATTCATTAACGTGTCCGTTCACACGAGACCGCTGGAAATGTGCTGGAAACGTTGAGTACATATGCCAGGCCTGTAAGTGGCGCTGCTGCCACCAAAAAATACATCAAAAGCAGTGAAGAAGACCCCGGAGCATGGTTGCCATTCTGTTTATTCTCCGTGGTGGACGGCTTGTTCTCCTGCTGTATATCTCTCCGGTAGTCCACCAGCAGATGGAAAACACCCACCTCTCCGCCTCTTCCAAGGGACGAGGGAACCGTGCGGCAGAGTTTCCGTTAACATTTTTTTTCGCCGGTCCACATGTCCGTTAAAGTTTAAATCTTCCGGACAAAATTAGAAAAGTGCCGGTCAGAGGTCTTCTTTGTTATTTATTGAGCTTTAAAACAAATTGATAACGACTCTGTTCTCTGTATAATAATATAAGAATAATAAACGGTGCCTGCCTCTCTTTTCCTCCCCCTCTTCTGACAGCCCAGCAGCAGCAGGAGACGTGGGGAGAGGGAGGCGGGGCCATTTCATCATTATCAGAAAATGATCGGAGCCGTTTGACCCCACCAGAGCGCTCCGTTTGCAGATCTATCCACCTTGGGACCCGTTATCGTTTGCGGGGTTGTTTACTGCCATATGCTGTCGTCCTAGTGTGACCGAACGGTCTATATTGTTAGGAACTTGGTTACACAAGGATAAGGACTCAAATGCACAACCCGGGAGACAGAGATAAAGTATAAGTAATATACTTTTATTTGCCAAAAGGATATACAAAAAGAAAAAACACTCTTTGGGAGGTGACAAAAATAAAGAGTTTCAATAAGGCTCAACAAAAAACGCTCACAACGTGAGGAACAAAACTTACAAAAAGTTGTCAGGAGCATGAATCAGGCATGTGTAAAGAGAATCAAAAACTGATGAGCAGAGTTCTGACATGAGGACAAGACGAACTGACACTGAACACTGGGGAATTTAAACACTCAACAACAAGACACAGGTGAAAACAATCAGGGGCGGGGCTGACGCTGATGAGGGCGGGAGAACACATTAGGAAAGGGAGTCAGGGGGCCCTTCTCACTTCTCTTATTTTTCATTTCCTCGCTCCTCTGTCTCGGTCTCACCGGAAGTTGATTTGTCTGCGCCATCTTGAGTAGCGTCCCAATGGCCTTATTTTTGCCGGAGGATCGAGGAGCGATAATGGAGGAGCGATAACCGAGGAACCATCAGACCATCCTCCGATGAAATCCTCAGACACTCGCCCAGCCCCTTACTGTGTATCGCTCACTGATTGGACGATGCAGCGCATGCACTGATCTGATGCTTCTTGACATGAGAGCAGAGTGAAGAAAATACATGAACCTCACGGGAGTCACTCCTCAGTTTATACCGTGTTTTGTTTCAATTCATGTATCATTTAGTTACAAATATGTGATATATCTGAACAACAAAATCATTTTATTCATTTTTTGGAAACATTTTCATGATCGCTTTTTTCGTTTTACATTTTCATTCATTGTCATTTCCATTCAGTCATTAAGTGCTATTTAAAATGTTAATTTGCTACATATCCACACAAACAAACAAAGTGTGCAATCCAATGAATGTTAATCTAACTGGGTTTTGATAGATAACATATCTCTTTTTCTTCTCTCAATTATTTTATTTCTATTGTCAGGGTTCATACACTTTTTCACCAATGATTTACAATGACTTTTACCTAATTTTCCATGACCAAAAAAATGACTCTCAGCGGTACCACTGAAAATTGTTTATTTTAACATGGGTTAGCAGGAAAATAAAGTCTGAAACATGTTGTGCCTATCTAAAACAAATAAGGAACGAGACAGGCACACTTAGATACATTTTCTGTATTTAAACATTTTGTCGATGACTCAAAAGGTAAATAAAAAATGCTATCAAACAAAAAAAGAGATAATGAAGAGAACAATGCATTGGGGTAGGAATGCTAACTACTGATTTACAGCTAAATATAAAAAAAGTTAAATTAAATTAAATAAAATGTCTTTGTAATGTGACTGTCCGTACAGTACATCCCCTTATAATACCATTGTCATGGTAACAGCAACTTAACGCTTCATTTCAGCAAGCTTCTCATCGATTTCCTTCTCAAGGTCTTGAAGAGATGCCTTCTTTTCTTTGGCAGTGCGACGCAAACTGTTTGATTTTGTGATGAAAGTCAGTTTACCACTGGATTCTGCTTTGTCAGCATACTCGTCTGCCGACTCCAATTCACCAATGTCGTTCTGTACTCTGGCCCTCTTTTTTTTAAGTTCATCCAGCTCATCTGCAAGAGCCTTTCTTTTTTGCACACCCTTTTCCTTAACATTGGCCCTCTTCTGGTCATCCAGGTAGCTGTGGTACCTTTGCCTTGCTCCAGAAACTGAGATCAAAAGCTCTTTGGTGAGTTGCACATTGGTTACACCACCAACAGATCTGATATGGCCAACGATGAGCCTCTGAGCAACCAGGGAGGCCTCCTTCTGATTCTCCACAATCAACTCTTTATTGATTGAGAACCCTCTCTCAACACTCGCCTGGCCATGAGAGAGAACCAGCAGCATTTTCACCACATGCCACACCTTGGAAAAAGCTTTGTTGGCTCCCATTGTTGAATGTAGTAGAGTGTCAACTCTGTCTGTAATGGGCTCAAATTCCCTGAAGTTTGCTTGAAGGGCAGCAAAATCACAAAACTCGCTGAACTCTCTAAGGATGTCATCACACACTGACTCCTCAACATGGTTAGCCCCAACAAGGTGGTGCAGAATCCTTTTCATTTGAGCCAGGCACACTTCCTTGGACTCAGCCATGTATCTTGGGTCAAGGCACCGCATACTTCTCACAAGCTGCTGGTTCACTGGAGCCTTATTCTGTAGCTTCTCCAGTAGCTTGATCAAGAATGTCTTGCATTCCATCCTGAGCTCCAGTGCCTGCCTCTCTGATACCTTGTTGATGGATCTTAGTTGCTTAAGACAGGTTTCAGCTGAGAATCCCAGGTTGATTTTTGTGGCATCCTTGTGTATGCTGCTGTCTTGGAGAGGGATATGAAGAAGCTTCAAAACTGTGGTGGCCTCCTTCATAGGTTCCTCTTTGAAGAATCGCCCCATTAGTCCTGTGAATAACATAGAATTAAAATTGGTGTGAAAAATTCAAGTGCAACTGTCAAATACCATATATACACCAAGAGATGGAAAATATTGTTTAGTCTATCTGTACAGATGAAATGCAATTGCATATTTGTAACAAAGACATATTTAAACTTAATAGGATGAAACAAAACAATGAGTTGAATCAACAGAAGATTTATAAATCTCAGTTTCATTTTAATAGTTGTGATTTCTTTATTATTCTTATTTTTGTACATGTAATCATGTAAGAAACTCTGATCTGTGCCATTTACTACTTTATCAAAATTGTTTTTGTCTCTGTTGCAACGTATACAAATTAAAGTTAGGCTTCTAACTGCTGTATACAAACTAAGTCAATTAAAGATTAATGTTTTGGCTCAGATAATGTGTGATGAACATTTACCATAGTTGTATAATTGATTACCTTATTGTCTGTCATTTCATGGTCTTAAGCCATTACAATAATCAAATAATTGTCAGTTGCAGACCTACTAATTTTACATCATGACATCTCAATGCTTAGTCTGAATGAACTTGTCTGGTTTGCGTGTGGTTTTAATCTAAGCCTTGATTCCTATCCTGATGTCGCTAGATTTTAATATGATTATTTGTATCTAGTTGTGTATGCATTATGTGTCATGAAACATCCTGGCACTGTCATTTCTTGGACTAGATCTGTCTTTCAAAAGAAACTGCATCTCAATGAAACGACAGGGTAAAACATAAGTGAAATAAACTAAGACATGTTTTTTTATTAGTACAAATGTGCCTTGTCCCTGCGTGTTACTATTTCCAGTCTATAGGTGGCATTGTTGTTTAATTATCCATTCAGAGTAGGGATTTAAAATGTTATTGGAATTAAAAGAAACACAATGCTGATATGGAAGATAACCAAATTACCAAATATGCCCATACTCATCTTTAATTATGATTGCTGAAGAATTGAAGTGAAGTGTTATGGCAGAAAGTTTAATACAGCGTATTTCTGGTATATTCATTTTTAATCTCATCTAACGGGTATTAAAACTTGGATGGACAAGTCAAGTTTTTCCTCTTAATCAGAGGTTTTTTACATTGATGTTCTTATAATGATGTCCCATTTTTAGTAGAAGTACATTTAGCGCAAATGGTCTTTTCTTCCACTTGACTTGTTAATAATCAGGAGGTGGTTTTTTGGCTATTTTGTGAGTAGGTAATGATACAGGACAATCTGTGATCTCTGCTTTAAGTAAAATAATTACCCATTGATAAGTATGTTTCAGAGAGTCATTTTGGGCTTTCAAGGGCAGAACTCAGTAGATTGTCTGTAAGAGTTTTCTGTATAATCTGGAAGCTTAAATTAATGAGAGAAATGTATGTGCGTTCATTTCAAGACTCCTAAAGAGCAGGAGACGATTGGGTCACACACAATTAGAGAGACAATGGTCCTTCTGATTCTGGGTGAGCTGACTTCGGAATGGAAGGGAAGTTCAGAGATGGCCTTAGGGTATAGGAACAGTTAAGCTTTGTTGGTTAGCTGGTCCTGAAGAGGTCATGAGATGATGACTGGTAAACCCCAACAAATATGGCTTTCTTAGAGAAAGACATGTGACATTCACGAGGGACTGCAGGATGAGATGTGTGTAATCATTATGCTGAGCAATACCGGTGTTGGTGTTTTATTGATTTCTATCTGTTTTTTCATGTTATAAGTACTAAATTGCCACCACATTTTGGAATAATTGGTTTAAACAGATGTGTGTGTTAAAGATGGTTTTAGGGGGAATGTGTGTGCGTTCTGTTAAAGAGTCCTCTGTCTGTGAAATTATATGACTCCAAAGCATGACTGTGGGACTGCCTAAGGGTAGACACACACACACACTGTAAGGAGATTAAATCAACAAACTGCTGACTCATTGCCTAGGCAAACCGGCCAAACTCCTCCCC
The DNA here is from genome assembly GCA_028583405.1 of Pogonophryne albipinna. Taxonomy (NCBI): domain Eukaryota; kingdom Metazoa; phylum Chordata; class Actinopteri; order Perciformes; family Artedidraconidae; genus Pogonophryne; species Pogonophryne albipinna. Next base: position 2,861,557 of record CM053244.1, on the reverse strand, counting down.
GCTTATGTGTATAAATACTGTAACATTCTTATGCTCTGTGCTCTCTTCCTGACTGGCTGTCGTGGTACGCATATCACCCGGTGGTAGGAATTGAGCCCGGAGTACTGTTGCAGAGTGCTCTGTATGGTGTATTGTGTTGTGTTTTACCATTAAAGCAGATTATTGTTTAACCCCTATCCTGGCTGTTTTGAGTTTTCCTTCTTTTAAAACAAACTCATATAGGATCGGCGCGGAGCAGAGATATCTGTTCCAACATTGCTTGCTGGCTTATTTTAGTTTTAGTTAATACTACAGCGACCCTGTATAGAACCTGTATTGGGTGCTGTGTGTGTCAGTCTTGCATCTCCCATCTCTCAGCCAATCACAATGCTGCACAGTAAGGCTGGGCCCGTGGTTGGGGGAGAAGAGGGGGAGAGCTGGCCAATGTGAGGTTGACCCCGCTCTTGGAGTTGAAAGTTGAGAGTTTAAGTCTGCTAATGTTGTTGTGACCTGTTACGCTTGTATTGGACATGTACTCTGTATGTTCACAAAATAGTTATTAAACTAAAGAACTACATTTTTGTCTCCGACTCCTATATCAAACATTACAATACTATAGCGGCAGGTAAAACTAAATATAAGGCATTAGCTACATCATAGAGGGACATAAACAGACAGCAACAGACAGTAAACACATGAAATGAGACAACCTTACCTTTCATCAGTTGAAACAAATCCTCGCTGAAGAAGGGTAGCATAGGCTTATCCGTCTGGTAAAGGGTGCGGAAGGGCTTGATCTCTCTTGCGATGCTGTTGAATATCATCACTTTTGGGATGAACAGCGGATCCTTGGAGCTTTTCTTCACAGCCTCAAAAGACTTAACCTTAGGATCCGGTAGATCACCCTTGTTAACCAACTCCACGTAGGTTGTCACGTAGGGCCAAAACTTTAAAGCTCGGTCAGACACGGTGACATTTTCAATCCAACAGACTCTGCAGAACTTTAGCATCACGGTGTTGCATCCAGTGGCGGTAACAAAGTCCTCACGACGAGCTGGACAATCGTGGAAAAGCCAGTATAGGCTCGAGAGAATGTGCTCAATGTCCCAGCCGGTAGCTTTGCATCCATCTCGGAATGCATTGTGCAGGACATGCAAACCGCATGAACCAATGTTGAGAAGCGATTTGTCTGCCTGCTTCTGCATCTCTTTCTGTAGGAGTTCAAACACTTTCCAGTTCACGTGTGGCCCGTCCATGGAAAGCTGAATGAGGTTATTCACTCCCGTCTCGGACAGTCCTTTGCTCATCTTTTCAATTATATCAATTGCAGTCGAATGTCCCAAAAATTCAGAGCCAATGTATTTCGTCTTGACTTCTGCTCCATCCCACAGCCTCACGTGTACATCCATTTGTTTTGACTGCAAATGGTGGTTCATCGTTTCATCAAACAGCACTACATATGCCGTTTGTTTAGAAACGTCAGTCAGAATGAGTCTCTTAAAATACGGAGCAAGCCCATATGTGCAGACATAGGAACACTTACTCTCACCGCATGCAAATTGAGCTGCAATCTCGCTGTCCGGGAACATCGCCGCAAAAAGATGGCTCGTGTCCTCGGATGACTTGTATGAGTAGTGAGAATCCATGAATTTTAAAGCCCAAACTATCTCCGCTTTGATAACTTCGTGTTTTGACGGAACGTTTAACGTTGTCTGTTTTGTTGCTGTTGAAACTGAAGTAGCATTACTTTGTGTATTAGCAGCGTCAACATTCATAAATGTACTGAACATTGCGCTGCTAGCAACAGCGGCTGCTCTGGTGCTTTGTCCCCTTCATGTGGCTAGCAAGCGCTGCCTCGCCCATATTCGAAATATCGATTATTTTAGAACATAGTTTGCATTTAGCACGTCTTGGGTCATTGTCTTTTGACAGCCACAATTGGTAGTTATCCTTGAGAAGCCATACGTTGTTGAATCTGCACTTCCCTGGCATCTTGGCAGCATTATATCAAATAGCTTACTAGCTTCTACAGGCATAAGCAACTGTAGGTTAGAGGGGGCGTGGTAACATCTCTCACCCGCGAAATACTGCGACAGTTACATTTATTTTACGTTTCATTGGGCTATACGATACAATATTTATTATCATTATAGTATTACTATTTCGGTGATTATATAAATTATATTTGATGCAACTTTAGTTACATTTCCATGACTTTTCCAAAACTTTTGAAAAAATATTTTATTCCATAACTTTTCCAGGGCCTGGAATTTGCACTTTTCCAGGTTTTCCATGACCGTACGAACCCTGTATTGTGCACTCTAATCAATATTAATCAAACTATTGTTCGTTTATAAATTTTAAGAATGGCGTTTATCTTTTTTGAGAATTAGTTCTTATTTTATTTTATTTATTTGGGTCTACAACAGATGATACAAATGTTTGTGTCAGTAAATGTGTACTAATAGAGGCGGGGGTGTTTGTGAAAATAAAGGGAACAGAGCTGCTGTCAGACGATCAGCTGTGCAGCGTCATCACAAACGGACGTCGCTTCACGTGACGCTCCGGAGGAAAGGACGTCCCATTGCTCTTAAAACTCATTTCCCTGCTTCTCGTGGTATCCTTGCGTCTCTCCATGCTTCCCTGGTGGGAGGGACTAGACGCAGGGAAACGACGCAAGTGAGGGACGCAAGGAATCCATTTAACCGAAGTGAGAAGGACCCAAGGAACCTGAAATGAGACGTGACAAAAACAAAACAGGAAGTGAAAAACAATACAACATAAACATGAAACATGACTGACTAACACTTTTGACGGTGCACAACATATATGACACAAAACTGTAACGGAAACGTATGCAGTACATTAAAATGTTAAATAAGAACAAAAATAGAAATAAAAACTATATCAATATAAAAAAAGGAAAAACTGCAAGCTACAGAAAATGCATTTCCTGCTGAAAATGCGTGTGAATGCTGTAACCTATGTACATTTGTTGCTGAACTTAGCAGAAAAATGCAGAAAAGTTAAATGATGTCAATCAAAATTGTTAAAGCTCAGATGCATTGCACTGACTTTGTTGGGAAACTTGAAAGTGAAATGTAAAACTGGAAGAGGAGAACAAATAGTGATGAAGCTTAATATTTCAAAGAAAAGTTTAAAAAGGTATACAAAGTGTATAGCCTCAATGTCCTGAAATAGCTGAATAATGTAATAGTTGAATGGTTTCTGTAGCTGAAAGTAGGCTGAAGGAGTTAAATATCAAATGTATGTAGTAGTATACTGTAAGTACAAGTAGTAGTAGTAGTAGTAGTAGTAGTAGTAGCAACAGTAGTTATGTGTGTGTGGGGTGTGTAACTCTGTGTAATGCTTTTCCCCCTTGCACTCCACAATTCTCACCACAAGGGATTCAATGTCTCCAGTAGTGTTCCCTGTTGAATTCCATGAATGAGTGTTGTGAAGGCTGCTGGACCTCAGAGAGTCTGTCAGTGGGTTAGTGCTGGTGTTTTCACACACTGGCATGTTCTCTCTCCCTCCAATTCATTCCAATTCAGATTAAATTCTAACATAACAAATGAAATAGGATGAAGAAAAGGAGTCATCATTGTTGCAGAGAGAGACAATCTCAGTGTAGCAAACAACGGCTTTCGTCTGAGGCTAAGACGCCGCTGTTCCCTGAGTGGCAATGTGCACCAGCACAGGCCTCAGAGGTGTGTGTGTGTGTGTGTGTGTGTGTGTGTGTGTGTGTTGGTCAATGTGGTATACCCTACCATTTTACCTGACTACCCACCAGCATTGTGCGAACCTTGGTGGTGTACGTGGACTATGCCGAAGTCCGCTTAAAACTTAGAGTGTATCCATGTTTTTTAGTGTCTAACTAACATAAATCCTCATTTCTGACAAAGTCCTTTTGTACCTATGCCGATGTCCGCTTACAATTTAAGAGTGTATCCATGTTTGTTAGTGTCTAACTAACTGAAATCCTCATTTTCTGAAAAGTCTGTTTATACCACTACGCGTGTTTTTGTAATGTATCTCAGTGTATAGAACAGCGTCGCTCAGGTGGTTTTTCGAGTGCAGGTTCATACACATTTTTGCAGTTCCATACACAATTGCGTGGGCGGTCCTTAAACAAGTCACGTGACGTCCAAGACATGCTTGCAGCTGCGTTCACAGAAGACAGAAGACTACGGAGCTACAATAGCCTACAAACAATTAAACACAAACAGGTAAGCTTGCATACTTGTAGATATTGCTTATTTTACATGATTAATGCTAGTGATGGCAAAATGAAGCTTTGAATGAAGCATCGAACCACTTGGACAATTGTGTCGGAAATAGGTTCATTTCTCGAAGCTTCAGTTACAGCGACCTCTCCTGGCGAAGTGCAAGGCTGCAGTGGGTTTAACGTATCTTTGCCTTGAAAAATATTCGATGCACACACACACTAAGACTGAATATCATGTTCTATTTGCAATTAAAGATTGATAATTGTGTGTATTGGGTTATTGAGAAGAGACTAGAGAGTGCTGGACATTGTTTTGGTAGGAGAGGGCCTTTTATCAGTTATTAAAGTATTAAAATTGAAAAGCAATGATTAAAAGTACATCCATTCCGGGCTTTGAACCGGCTGCGCGGAGGACATTGCCGCATTCGGGCCTCCGGCTCTACCCACTGGGCTATCTATTCCTTAAAATATTGAACTATTTTTATATTACTGATAATTGTGTTTTTGTTCACAACTTCTCCACATTTCGAAGTGTTTCCCGAGCCAGAACGACCTATCTTTCTTCTTGGCTTGCTCTATAATGATACTACAATTCAAATGCAATACCAACAACAACTCAACAGCAACAACGCAAACTACGACAACAACCCCCACATTGCGCATTGTTTAGAGCGGTTATAAAGTGTTGAAGCGCTCAAATTTGAAACTGTTTCAACCTGTCACCTGTCAGAATCGAGACGAGGCAGTGCATTGAATCGCGTGATTGGACCGCGAACCAGTCAAGTGATTCATTCCGGAAATGAAGCAGTTGCTGCTTCGGACGTCACGTGTCACGTGATTTGAAGCAGTTGCTGCTTCGGACGTCATATGTCACGTGATTTGAAGCAAGCTTCGAAGCACTGCTTCTATGGAATAGGAAGTCCAGGGTTGAAGCTCCGTTCGAAGCTTCAGTGTCAAACTGCCATCACTAATTAATGCTGCGTTCACACCGGACACGATGCGAATATTCGCTTCGCTCTAATCGAGTTTCACCGCGGCTGTCAGCTGTGTCAGGAGCTACTACAACTACAACAAAATGAACATATTTTACCGTGATTAAATTGTAATACACGTTTCTAAATGATGCCGAAGTAACAACGTACTGATACCGGTTAGTAAAAACCATGAATTAATGCTTGACAAGTCTGCAGACAAGACGGCAGGCGAAAAACCTTTTAAAATGGGTATTGTCTAAGCTAACGTTGTATATGCTCTGACGGTCCACACTTACAACAACGGCCTATACAGACATAAATAAACCAGCGACTGTATTCGCCATGACACAGACAGTCTGTGGTTTGTACTTGTTTAACTTTTGTCTAGTTTCTGAACATGAGGAGCTGTGAGCTCTGAGTGCTAACAGCTACCAGCTGATGTAATCTCGCCGCAGGTGTGTAAATGCTAGCTAGGAGTAATGCTAAAGTAGCTGTGTCGGGAGCTACTACAACACAATGAACATATTTTACCGTGATTTAATTGTAATACATGTTTCTAAATGATGCCGAAGTAACAACATACTGATACCGGTTAGTAAAAACCATGAATTAATGCTTGACAAGTCTGCAGACAGACGGCAGGCGAAAAACCTTTTAAAATGCGTGTTTTCTAAATGGAGCTTGGCTAAGCTAATGTTATATATGCTCCGACCGTCCACACTCACAACAACGGCCTATACAGACATAAATAAACCAGCGACTGTATTCTCCATGACACAGACAGTCTGTGGTTTGTACTTGTTTAACTTTTGTCTAGTTTCTGAACATGAGGAGCTGTGAGCTCTGAGGGCTAACAGCTACCAGCTACCAGCTGATGTAATCTCGCCGCAGGTGTGTAAATGACACTAGGAGTAATGCTAAAGAAATAATGTCGGCAGCTGTTTTGTTTTTTGATTGAAGATTAATTAATGTAGAAAGCAGCCTGGTTTGGGAAAAAACAAGGCAAGATTAGACTCCTGTCTTTTTTAGTAATGTATGATATTTCAATCACCAGAGCTGAGGACGGAAGGTATGAACTGTAGCTTATAAGGAGCCTCCGGTTTATTGAACCGGAGCCTCCCGGTAATCTTAGGTGATGTGAATGAAGAATGGACTGTCCCAGTAATTGATTGGAACGTTTTACTTAAATGGAGGTATGAACTGTTTAGGAGCCTCCGGTTTATTTATGTGATGTACACATTGTATTTAACTGGAGCTGAGGACAGGACGTATGAACCCTTACTCTTTTTCACAGCTATAATCAAAGTCAAGATGCAAAGGCGGAGACGCATCACTCCAAAAGATGACGCCCGTTTTTATATTGACACTGGAGGGGACAAAGCAGGACTTGACGTCCAATACATTAATGCCATCAAAGGTGAGTTGATCCGGAGTAAAGCGTTTGTTAACAGTAACTGTGCGGAGTCACGAGAGGCTTCTCAATACTCAAATTTCCCCGAGGGGAACCGAGGAGAGAGGAGGGGAAGCAGCAGACGTTTAAAGAAATGAGAACTCCTCTCCTCTGAGCGGTGATATTAAAGCGACTAAAGCGAATAAAGCGATTATTACGTGGCAACAGCTGATGCAGCTGTTGCCACGTAATAATGAACGGACGTTTGTTTGTTCGAGACATAAGTCCAGGAGAGGAGATCACCTATAATTACGGTGATTCAGACTGGCCGTGGAGATGCAAGGTGGTCAACATTTTACTTTGTGAACTCAATATTTTCTTAAGGAAATGCTCTAACCATCACACCACATACGTAAATGCTACATATTGTCCAATGCATGCATTAGTTTTGATTATGATTATTCCGAGTCATGATTATTTCAGTATAAATATTATAAATATAATTTTTTTTTTTACTTCTGATATAGTGAAACATAACTACAGGGTGTTTATTGAAATGTATAGCTGAATAACTTTAATTTCATGTTACTACAAGCTATGAATGGTTTAGAATCTTTAGGTACATGGGAAAGCACCATCCAATAATAATAACAATGTTTTTTTGTGTGCATCTTGCAGGGTGAAGTGATGCCTCTGGAAACCTGTGCCACACAGGCCACATCTCCAAATGAGAACATTGAAGAGGTATTTTTACATTTAACATAGATTAACATGTGATCTGTATGTTAGTTTTACACGTATGTTAAGTTGTTCAGTAACATGTGGTGAAAAGCGACCACTAAGTAATGATTCATGTCATCAATGACTAAATGTAATATCTCAAATTGATGTTTTGTGGCTTACAAAAGGATCCAGTAAGGTTTTAAACTAAGTTTTCCTTTCATTCTTTCTGTCATCAGTAGGACCATTCTTTTATTCAATTCCAAATATTCTCTGCTAGTACATTTTTGACTTTGTTTATTGATCCTTCTCTTTGTGTTTTATCTGCTACAGATGGTGAAGAACAGCGACTGCACTGAGAGCTACATGAAGACGACAGGTCCAGTGCTTTCTCCCCTCAGTAGAGCTGAAAAGGTACTTAACATTTAAATACTACTTGATTTGATCTATTTACATACCGACATGTTTCTTTGGGCTGTGTGTGTGTATGCAGTAGTCTGAATATCATATGGTTTATAGAGACAATGGTATGTGAGGACATTGTCTTCAAACGCTTTTCAAAGTGTAAGTCAGTATCTTGAGTGTATGTGTATCAATCTGAGAACAACAGGGACATGGTTTAGGAGGTCCTGGCTGTTAAAGGGGCCATGTCGTCAGGTGGCGTTGATAGTGGCGTTCATCTGAGTTTAACTCGTACTTGCACTGCCTGCATGTGATCTGTATGTTAGTTTTACATGTTAAGTTGTTCAGTAACATGTGGTGAAAAGCGACCACTAAGTAATGATTCATGTCATCAATGACAAGATATAATGTAAACTAAATGTAGTATATCCTGAATTCCTAAGTGAAAAGTAGGTTTAAGGATTATACTTTTCACAACCTAAGACCTCTAATCATTTGGGCTGTTGAGTGAATGCAGAACTGCATTGGATTTCAGAAACACAACCATAAATGCTTTCATGTAATGTTTTTTTGTGTGTGTGTTTGCATCTTGCAGGGTCTTGATGAAGTGATGCCTCTGGAAACCTGTGGAGCCACATCTCCAAATGAGAACATTGAATCTGCAATCTGGTTGAAGGCAAAGTACTTGATGAACGAACAGTACAAAATATAAGAGACTTTGTTCGCAATCGCGGAATTGCTCGAAAGAGGCAGTCACAGTGAAACCATCAGTTTTGTTTTGTATTATGTTGTGGTTATCCTGATGACTAACGTTTTATACTGCACCTATGTTCAACAAACGGGTTGACAGAGATTATGCTGTATATGTTATATTCCTGGCCATTTTGTTTTGTGGCCATAAAACAAAAAAAAGCCTTTGATTTGGGTTATTTACCAATTTTATTTTGTGTTAAACCAAGGATTTGATGCTCTTATTTGTATCCAATGTGTTTTTTGAGACAATTGCAAATTGGTTTAAATTGTATACTATTCAGATGTGTCCTGTGTTATAATGTTGTGGTAAGTTGGATACAAATTGCGTTATAATAGGAAAGCTATGAAACATTTTGGATGTTATCCAGGCCATTTTGTTTTGTGGCCGAAAAAACGATTGTGGTAAGCTGTCTGTCAATCTGTATGTCTCTGTCTGTGTAGCTGTTTGTCTGTCTGTAAGCTGTCTGTGTAGCTGTTTGTCTGTAAGCTGTCTCTCTGTCGATCTGTATGTCTCTCTGTCTGTGTAGCTGTTTGTCTGTCTGTGTAGCTGTCTGTGTAGCTGTCTGTCTGTAAGCTGTCTCTCTGTCGATCTGTATGTCTCTGTCTGTGTAGCTGTTTGTCTGTAAGCTGTCTGTGTAGCTGTCTGTCTGTAAGCTGTCTCTCTGTCGATCTGTATGTCTCTCTGTCTGTGTAGCTGTTTGTCTGTCTGTAAGCTGTCTCTCTGTCGATCTGTATGTCTCTGTCTGTGTAGCTGTTTGTCTGTCTGTAAGCTGTCTGTGTAGCTGTCTGTCTGTAAGCTGTCTCTCTGTCGATCTGTATGTCTCTCTGTCTGTGTAGCTGTTTGTCTGTAAGCTGTCTCTCTGTCGATCTGTATGTCTCTGTCTGTGTAGCTGTTTGTCTGTCTGTAAGCTGTCGATCTGTATGTCTCTGTCTGTGTAGCTGTTTGTCTGTAAGCTGTCTGTGTAGCTGTTTGTCTGTAAGCTGTCTCTCTGTCGATCTCTCTGTCTCTCTGTCTGTGTAGCTGTTTGTCTGTCTGTAAGCTGTCTCTCTGTCGATCTGTATGTCTCTGTCTGTGTAGCTGTTTGTCTGTCTGTAAGCTGTCTGTGTAGCTGTTTGTCTGTAAGCTGTCTCTCTGTCGATCTCTCTGTCTCTCTGTCTGTGTAGCTGTTTGTCTGTCTGTAAGCTGTCTCTCTGTCGATCTGTATGTCTCTTTGTCTGTAAGCTGTCTCTCAGTTTGTCTGTCTGTAAGCTGTCTTTCTGTCTGTCGATCTGTATGTGTAGCTGTTTGTCTGTCTGTAAATTGTCTGTGTCGATCTGTATGTCGCTGCCTGTGTAGCTGTTTGTTAATTTTACAATTAAAATGACTGCTCCCATGATGCTGTGTCCTGTCAGGTTGTGTATGTATGTAAATTTGGAGGGTTGTGGGAGTGGCCTTATCGTCCCTTTAAAGACCCCATAGTGTTTTTTTGGTCCTTATAAGTCACACTTTTGTCAAAAGACAAATGTCTGTGTATACCACAATATAAGTAGGTGGTGTGTGTAACCGTTCTAAAGGGTGTATCAGCTATCTAAAGTGAGCTGATTTTTTTTCAGATTTTTTAGAGTACTTTGACCCAACTCCCATAGCTGTAGGACCTCAGGAAAGGGTAGCCCATCTAAACCACCACCGAGCCGGTTGAGGGAAATAGTCTGGCTATAACATAGAAACCCGTATGTGTGTGTGTGTGTGTGTGTGTGTGTGTGTGTGTGTGTGTGTGTGTGTGTGTGTGTGTGTGTGTGTGTGTGTGTGTGTGTGTGTGTGTGTGTGTGTGTGTGTGTGTGTGTGTGTGTGCGTATTTATGTGTATATTACTCAGCAACACAATGCGAAGCACTGACTTATCCATTCACACTCACGCTTATACAGTCAGTTTATTATTTATGTGTGACGGGCTGCATGTAGGCAGAAGGTAGAATGAGGACTGAATGCAATCAATTTAACCATTGCACACACAATGTGGTGTTTTTTGAATCTGATGGATATAATAGGCTTACAAGCTCTAAGCCCATGTCCAAATAGAGGTCTATGCCCCTGGGGCATGGAGATCATTTAACAAACAGCCCTACCTCAGTAATTCCAGACTATTTAAGCTCTTTATGACACGAATATCCAAACGAAAGAAAAATAATTTCATAATAGCGCCTGCTAACAGTTTCAAAATGGCCTGATAAGTCCACAGAGAGACGGAACAATAACACGGCGAGAGGATGAATAATAGGACTCTTACTGCAGCTCCCCCCCCCCCCGCCAGGTCGTGTCTCCAAAGACTCAGCAGCTTCAAAGACTTGGAATATGTAATTAATATCCAGACAACACTCTCCGCACCCAAAACATCTGGTTTACCTATTATAAGAGCAGCCCAGTTTGCTGTGTAAACATGGAGGAGATAAAGCTGCTGATCAATCTTTCAGCCTAAAATGCCAATCCAATCAAATCACTCTGAGTTTGAATTACTCAACAATCATATTCCCTGTGACTGAACACCAAGCCACTCCCTTTGCAGACAGCAGCATGCAGGGAGCTATTAGCATGTTTGTTACAGCTAAGAATGACAATAAAGTATCAACATATAGTGTGCTGGACTGGGCCATAGTAAGTAAGGGATAAATTGACTTGAATGTACTTGAAAATCATCGTATTGCTTCCGTTAAGAAATTAATAGTATGTTCCACGGAGTACCAACGGCTGGTACTTCAGCAATGACGGCAGCACTGATGGAGGTTCACTGTCACTGTCCAAGTCTGTTCACAGTTGCTGTTCCATTAGTCTTTAAACTCTGCAGAGCCCATTACGTGTTCCTGTTAGTGTTTACTTCCTGTCTGTCTTTCTCTGCGGTTCCGTTAATGTTTACTTCCTGTCTGTCTTCCTCTGCTGTTCCCGTTAGTGTTTACTTCCTGTCTGTCTTTCTCTGCAGTTCCGTTGAGAATGGTCCAGCTGCAGCCGGTGGAGGTTGAACCTGTAGGAAGTTGTAGGAAGTTGTACTTCCAAATATGGTCAGAAGAGAGCGCGCCCAACACGTGACGCAAGGATATTTAATCAGACATCGAGGTTTACAGAGAACAGACAACAGACAATATGGCGCACCGAGTACAGGTAATTAATGTCTTGTGGATTTAGATATAATTACAAACTATTTAGGTTCTCGGTTGTTTGTCGATGTGGCTGTTCAGCGCAGTATAATTGTGTTTATTTTGCTAATTTGTATTTTAAATATTCAATTTAAAGGAATGGAATACACAAATAATATATATGTGTATGCTAACTGAGCGAGCATGTCCAGTTAGTTCCAGTTGGCATACATGCTAACTGGATGAGCATGCATAAGATGTATATCTTAGCTTGACAGATGGAACAATGCATGTACTCTAATTTTTACAAAAATCTGATTTTGTGTAAGTTTGAACTATTCATTGAAGGTGTCTTTCACATTTGAATGTTTATTTATTTAAAACATTTATTAGTTGCTATACTGTAGACATGTAGGCCTACATATGTATAATTATATTATTATTTTAAGTGTGGTTTAAAGTAAACTTATATAAAGTTATTTGGTTGAGCCATGTAACCCAGGTGGATGCAATCAGGTAATTAGGACAGAGCCTCTGTTTGTAGATGGGGTTTGTGGCCATGCTGTAGGCCTGACGTTTAAAATAAATGATCAAATCGTATCTGCTAAGATGAATGTTTTATTTAAAAGGTTTTTATTTATTTGTTTAAGGAGGGACCTCAGAGCCAAGGGCAGGCCGAGCAGACCGCCTTCTCCCGCCGCAGGCAGGATCAAACTCTTGGTCCGGCAGCTTCCCCGGTGATGGGCTCCGTGTAACAAGTCCCCTCAGTCTGTGTGGGGAGCCGGGCCGTGCCCAGATACTCCCCGTTCTGCCCTATCTGCACCACGGTGATGCTGCTGTCATCGCTCGCCTCTCCTCCGGTGGTGCCCTCGGCTCCTTCCGCCGCCACACTGCCCAGCACACTGGAGATCACTATCCCGTCGGCACTGTTATTTTGGGGGTCGCGGGCTGAAAAGTCTCATCATACTTAATCCTAGACAGTAGGCCTTTCACATGGTATATATTGTACAACTTTGTAATTTTTGAATGTTATGTATTCGCTCATAGCTGTGCCTTTCATGCAGACAATACAAGTGAATTTTGAAATGACAAATAGGTTTATGTTTCAAGTTTATTTGCATTAAAAACGTGTTTTTAAACCCTTCTGTTCAAAGTTGATATTTTGTTTCTTAAAAGATTAAATCTTTAAAAACATGCTGTTTGCCATTTTTAAAGTTTGATGGAAGAAATTAAATAGGTCACTGACATGGAGCTTTAGGCCTGCAATGCTTTAAAAAAGCATGTTGGTGTTGTTTCAGTTTTGAAAAGTGAATATGGATGTTAAATTCACAAATTAGTATGAATAATCTTAAACAAGAACAGGATCTTGAGCCATGATGTTTTTAAAGTACAGAAACATTCAGAATGCATCACGATTCCTTAAAAGGTTTTGTAATAGACCCCTAGTACTCTTAATTTATAAAGTAATAATACATTATTATTGAGCTCATTAGTGGCCTGACTGGCCCTCCTAATTTGGTCTAAAAAAAGTCAATGATGATCATTGTGAAGGGGTGTCCAGCCCATATCAATAACATACCAAACTACAGGCTAATGTGAGATTCAGAAATTAGTTTTAAAAATCATGTTTTCATGTTATAGTCGGCCTACCGTACATGAACCTGTTTGAAACCTTAATTACATTACATTGCATTTCGCTGACGCTTTTATCCAAAGCGACTTACAATAAGTACATTCGACCAGGAAGACACAACCTTGAAGAAAACAGAATCATATAAGTACATCAGGTTTCATAGAGCCAAACATTTCAAGTGCTACTCAACTGGCTATAGATAAGCCAGTCCTTTATTAGTATATAAGTGCTCCGTTAGCAGTTCTTTGTTAGTAATTCTATCGCTCGAGGTGGAGTCGAAAGAGATGAGTTTTCAGTCTGCGCCGGAAGATGTGCAGGCTTTCTGCTGTCCTGATGTCAATGGGGAGCTCATTCCACCATTTTGGAGCCAGGATAGCAAACCCACGTGTTTTTGCTGATGGGAACTTGGGTCCCCCTCGCAGCGAGGGTGCAGCGAGTCGTTTGGCTGATGCAGAGCGGAGTGCACGCGCTGGGGTGTACAGTTTAACCATGTCCTGGATGTAGGAAGGGCCAGATCCATTCGCAGCATGGTACGCAAGTACCATTGTCTTGAAGTGGATTCTAGCAGTTACCGGAAGCCAGTGAAGGGAGCGGAGGAGCGGAGTGGTGTGGGAACATTTTGGAAGGTTGAAGACCAGACGAGCAGCTGCATTCTGGATGAGCTGCAGAGGTCGGATGGCACATGCAGGTAGACCAGCCAGGAGGGAGTTGCAGTAGTCTAGGCGTGAGGTGACGAGAGCCTGGACCAGAACCTGCGTGGCTTTCTGGGTCAGCTGGGGACGAATCTTCCTGATGTTGTAAAGCGTGTATCTGCAGCAACGGGTTGTAGCAGCGATGTTTGCAGCGAAGGACAGGTTGTTATCTAGGATCACACCCAGATTCCTTGCAGTCTGAGTCGGGGAAACAACAGAGGTGCCGATGTTGATCGTCAGGTCAAGAGTGGGACAATCTTTTCCCGGAAGGAAAAGCAGTTCAGTCTTGTCAAGGTTGAGCTTGAGGTGATGAGCAGACATCCACTGAGAGATGTCAGCTAGACAAGCAGAGATGCGTGCGACGACCTGGGTCTCTGAGCGGGGAAAGGACAGAATTAATTGGGTGTCGTCAGCGTAGCAGTGGTATGAAAAACCATGCAGGCTAATGACCGATCCGAGCGAGTTTGTGTACAGGGAGAAGAGGAGGGGACCAAGAACAGAGCCCTGAGGGACCCCTGTAGTTAATTGACAAGGGTCGGACTCGGACCCTCTCCAAGTTACCCTGTAGGTACGGTCTTTGAGGTATGAGGTGAGGAGGGAAAGTGCAGAGCCTGAAACTCCAAGTTCTTGGAGAGTGCGAAGGAGGATCTGATGGTTCACCGTGTCGAATGCAGCTGACAGGTCCAACAGGATGATGACAGAGGAGAGGGATGCTGCTTTGGCAGTGTGCAGTTCCTCAGTGACAGCAATGAGAGCAGTTTCTGTGGAGTGACCTGCCTTGAAACCAGACTGGTGCGGATCCGGAGAGTTGTTTAAATACAGCGCGTTCAAGTGTTTTAGACAGGAACGGGAGGAGAGAGACAGGCCTGTAGTTTATAACATCAGACGGGTTGAGAGTGGGTTTCTTTAGGAGAGGGTTTACTCTTGCCTCCTTAAGACTATTTGGGAAGTGACCAGAAGTTAGAGAAGTGTTGATGAAATGGGTGAGGAACGGTAGAATATCAGGAGCGATAGTCTGAAGGAGGTTTGAAGGGATAGGGTCCAGAGGACAGGTGGTAGGGCGGGCAGAGGTAATGAGGGTAAGAACCTCACTTGGAGAGAGAGGGGAAAAGGAGGTTAGTGTGTGGGTGGATGGAGGGTCTGGTGACCCAGCGGTGAGTAAAGGTGAGTCAGAAAAAGAAGAGCGAATATCATCAACCTTTTTTTTCAAAATGGTTAACAAAGTCGCTTGACAGAAGTGAGGAGGGGGGAGGGGCTTTGGGAGGGTCCAAGAGGGTGGAGAAGATGGAAAATAGTTTTTTGGGATTGGAATAGGAAGATTGGATCTTATCTTGAAAGAAAGTGCTTTTTGCCTGAGAGATCGAAGCAGAGAAAGAGGAGAGGAGAGCCTGATAGGTTAGGAGGTCGTCACGGTGTTTGGATTTCCACCGTTTCCGCTCTGCTGCCCTAAGGACGGTTCTATTAGCACGCAGTGCGTCATTTAGCCAGGGAGCAGGAGGGGACTGACGAGCCTGCCGAGATGTGAGAGGACAGAGAGAGTCCAGAGAGGATGAGAGAGTAGAGAGGAGAGTTTCTGCAGCAGAGTTTGGAGGCAGGAGTTGGAACGAGTCAGAGGAAGGGAGGGCTGAGAGCACCGATGAGGCAAAGGTAGAGGGGGAGAGGGAACGAAGGTTACGGCGGACAGGTGCAGGATGAGAAGAGATTAGTTTGTTATGTTTGGAAAGAGGTAGAGAGAATGAAATGAAGAAATGATCGGATGTGTGGAGCGGGTTTACGGAGAGGTTAGAAGTAGTGCAGTTCCTTGAGAATATGAGATCAAGGACATTGCCAGCTTTATGAGTTGGTGGGGATGGAGACAGTGAGAAAGTAAAGGCGGTTAACAGAGATGTTAGTTCGTCTATCTTCCCTCTCTGGAGGTTGAAGTCTCCGAGAAGTACAGCGGGAGGGCCAGTTTCAGGGATGTGTGAGAGGAGATTATCTAATTCCTCCAAGAAGTCCCCCAAGGCGCCTGGTGGACGGTAGAGAACAACAATGGTTAATTGTATAGGATGGGTTACTGTGACGCAGTGGCGAACCGTCAGGGCCTTCAAGGTATTCAGAGAATTCCCTGGAACACTCAGATAAAACAAACAAAAAATCGATTTAATTATATAAATAAAATGTAATTTTTTTTAATAAAATGTATATAAAATGAATAAATGATAATCGTATCTGTGTTGATCTGTAATATTACAGTGTTACGTTGATTTTGTCCTTCTCGGACCATGCACTACGCATTTCAGTGGTTTTCTGTTAGAAAAGAAAGCAACCAATCAGATCTTGTTCTGGGTCTCTGGGTAGAATATCCTTCAACCAAGGTATTCTACATCCTTGATAGAATGCCCTGGCCATTGCACTGAATGAGAGCGTACGTTTGGACTGACAGTTTGATCAACCAATCATATATTGATTTGTAGCCAATGGGCGTATTCTTTCAGAGTTCCCCTCGGTTCCAGGGTATTCTAGAAGGCCCGCTAGTTAACTGGCTCGAAACAGAGGATCTAGAACGAATGCGACGAAGCAATTCATGCAGTTTTATTGTTTTTAACGTTGAAATGACAAGTGCAACAGGTGAAGATGAAGTTGTTGCGGAATTGTTGTGAGTACCCTTTTCAAGACGACAATTCAGTGAAAAGACGGACATTATAATGCCGCGGAGGGGGGTAGGTGGCGGCGGCTGGGTGTGTCTACAGAAGGTCCAGTTGTGATAGACACGGTTCGTCACTGCTGTGACGGCATGGAATTCAAAGGTGGAAGGAGTGAAGTTAGGTAGCTTGAAGAGGGAAAAGCTCCATTTGGGAGAGAGCAGGAGACCAGTGCCACCTCCTCTGCCAGTGGGTCTGGGTGTATGGGAGAAGGAATATGCTGTAGAGAGAGCTGCTGGGGTGGATGTGTTGGATGGAGTAATCCACGTCTCAGTGAGAGCAAGGAAATCCAGAGACTGCAGGGAAGCGTAGCCAGAGATGAAGTCAGCCTTAGGAACAGCTGACTGGCAGTTCCACAGGCCACCTGAAACTAGATGTTGGATCTCAGTGGAGCATGTGGGATAGACGAGAGTCGGCCGGTTATATCGATTACGAGATACACGGGGCCAATGATAATTGCGAGAAGACACATGAACAGGAATGGAGAAAATACACATGATTATAGCATGGGGGGCTAGAAAGCTAAACTAAAGAAAAATAAAACACCAGCGGTAAGTAGCTCAATCAGAGTAAGATTTGCCTCCTCTTTGCCACCCTCGTGACTCCCGCAGGACTCCAATGTCTTTGTCAGTCTTAGAGACTCCCGCAGGACTCCAATGTCTTCGGCTGTCTGACGCTGAAGCTGACGCTCCAGGAAATAGCTACCTAAAAATGGACGCCTGATTGCTGAGTTCTCACAGCTGTGGGGCCACGCCCCTCTAATTAGTTACCTCTCTACAGCTGATGGGCGACAGCAGAGTGGCCCTGCCTATATTGTAATGCAGGCTTGAGAGCCCGACTGAGACCTGGGTTACAGGTTCACTTGAGCAGATCTGAGATTTAAAATCTCTCAAAAGCGCCGTTTTAGCTACAATAACTGCGGAACAATTATACAGAGTAGAATAAATGAAACAGAGAAGTCTAATCAAACAAGAATATAACTTACAGTGGTTGCTGCGTCAATAGGTAGTGTCGTCACCCGGTCTCGATGCACACTGAGTTCTTCAGATTTTAAATGCGGTATTTGAGTGCTTTTTTGCTGGAAGATGACTAATTCACGCCGTTGTACTTCACCCAATCAGCAGAGTGGCCCTGCCTATATTGTAATGCAGGCTTGAGGGTCCGACTGAGACCTGGGTTACAGGTTCACATGAGCAGATCTGAGATTTTAAATCTCTCAAAAGCGCCGTTTTAGCTACAATAACTGCAGAACAATTATACAGAGTAGAATAAATGAAACAGAGAAGTCTAATCAAACAAGAATATAACTTACAGTGGTTGCTGCGTCAATAGGTAGTGTCGTCACCCGGTCTCGATGCACACTGACCGGAACCACTGACCTCATGATGTGATTATTTATATCTTAAAACCTTTAACCTCTTAAGCCCTGAGCCTGTTTTTCAGGTTTCAGGCTCGAAAATGCCACTAACACAACAAAGACTATATCTTCACTTCTAAAAGGGGTAAATTAATCATCTTTTCTCTCAAAGCAAGGTTACATCTGTGAGTTGGATGTAGAAGTGTCAGAATCAATATAGATGTTTTTATTTTTAAAGTAAATTCAGATGGAACATAGTAAAAACATGTAAATTCTAATGTCCGCCTAAAAGAAAACCATTACTTATAGTAAAAACCACCCTTGAATGATGGGTTAGTAGACTAAAAGCTTTAGGAATCCAAACTATAACATATAATAAGTACCCTGTATCAAGATTGATGCAAAACAAGTTAAATTTGACCTTTTTAGAGAGGTTTAGAAAAATAAAGTCCAGGCGGACTCACCTCTGGGTAATTTGGGAACCATCAGTTCCATTTGAACTTTTTCACTGTAAAAATTATTTTATTACTTTGAATTTTCACTATAGGTATTCATTCCATCCAAATACAACTGTTGTGAAAAAAATAAAATATAAGAACATACTCTGTTATCCTCTTAGGCAAGGCAAGGCAAGTTTATTTATATAGCACTTATAGGCCCCATGGACCGAAATCGCGTCATTTGCAGGAAACAATGTCTAAGGAACCTTATTATTTAATAAACTATGAATATTTTATATCCATATAACGGGAAAAAACTAATTTAACTGATCTTTTTCATTTATTTTTTCCAAAAAAACACAATGCTAACAGTGAGCATCTGAATTAGCCCCGAGCGAAAAATGCTAACCTATTACTGCACCGAAAATCACTCCTAGCTCCCTTATTACTTATCCTAGCTGCACATCCAACACATCGTTTTTGATCGTAAAGACACAGAATCTAACGGTGCCCACCTCAACACTGAAAGATACAAACTTGCGACGTTATCAACAAAAACGTACATCAAAACAAGTGGAGCTAGGTACTAGCATGCGCTAGGCTAATGGCTTACCTTCCTCTTTGTCTGGTCTAAACTGGTCTTCAATGGCATTAAAACGATAAAGACGATGATGTAGTTAATCCATAGGTTAATATCCAATGTGGCTGTGTCCCCTTTGAAATGTTCTGATAATCTATAAGCAATAAAACTGCAATTCCGTTATCTGCTGTCCGCTCTGTGCTCCGTGTGCTCTGGGTCCTGCTGTAATGCCTGCTGTGAGTAGTAAACAATAAATGAAGCCGCCTGCGTAAAGTACTTAAACTGGCTGGCATTCTTTATACTTTACGCAGGACCATATCTCTGGAACCCATTGGTCGATTTGTGTGATTTACACCTTTTTCTTAACCATCAGAACCAATAGAATCGATGGGCAGTTCCCAAATCAACGTAAAAATTACCATAGCGGACGTAATAGAGAAGCGAACAAAGCATATCTGAAAGTGCACGCCTGGACGGCAAAATGTTATACCCAGTATATTGCCATAAATATGATGAAGGATTATCAGTCAAAATTTCTACATGACACAAAGACATTGGATTAACCTTGAGCGGCGTTTTTATTCCGGTGAACACAACTTTTGATCACAAATCAAAAAAGGTAAGACGAAATTATTGTAATATTTTTTAAACCGGATGTTGTTTACGTTCTCTTTTCTGGCCGATAGCTCCGCAATTCGGGGGCGTACAGTGATGATATTATATGTCTGGAATCTGTGGAGTCTCAGCTTTAAATCGTATATCTTGTTTGTGCAGTTACGATAAGTAATAAGGGCATTTCTACCGTGAGTGCTGTGTAAAATCCGTTAGCATTAGTTAGCATTTTTTCGCTCCATGCTAATTCAAAGGCTTGGTATTACTCTTGTGTTTCTTTTAGCTAAAAATGGTTCACATTGTCAGTTAGCAGAGTTTCTTAGTGTTAAAAGGGTATGGAACATTAATAGTTTCATAAATGTTAAGAAGCCCTGAGACATAGTCTCGTAAAAAAAACTGTGGGGGGGGTCCACTGGGGGGACCCTCGGGCTTAAGAGGTTAACAACTATATTTAGATGTTCATAAATATCTATATTTATGTATTAATACGCATAAAAAAAATTATGCCGAGATTTCAACGTCTCATGTAGGCGAGCCTCCAGAGCAAGTTGGACAAAATGACTAACCATCATGCAACGCACTAGGAAGACGCTGATCGCAATTGCGCAGGTCTGCGTCGGTCTCGCTTGTCTCAAACAAGCATATTGGTTCCGTTAGTGTTTACTTCCTGTCTGTCTTCTTCTGCTGTTCCCGTTAGTGTTTACTTCCTGCCTGTCTTCCTTTGCTGTTCCGTTAGTGTTTACTTCCTGTCTGTCTTCCTCTGCTGTTCCTGTTAGTGTTTACTTCCTGTCTGTCTTCTTTTGCTGATTTCGCTGACGTCCAACGCTCTGAACGTTTCCCATTTCTCTAATTTCCCCTCCTCGACTCCTATCCTCGCGTCTTAGTCCCGCCCACAGGAGATACAGGAGATGCGAGCGGAGGAGTCGAGGAGGGGAACCGAGGAGAGAGGAGGGGAAGCAGCAGGCGTTTAGAGAAATGAGAAATCCTCTCTGATGGACAGAACTGTGTTCATGATGACTTATATATTTATTTTATACTGAGTGATATATATTATACACACGTTCTGCTTTCTGCACGGACCTTAGCAGCTGTTCTCACTGTAAACACCGCGTCGGGATTAAAGCAGTTAATACATATCCAGCAGTTTGCAGAGCTGTCATTAGTTGAGATAAGTCCGGCCGCGCGTCACGCCTCCTTTAAACATCACTGTTGCCGGAAATACTATTCTAAAAAATATTTCCACTCCAGTTTCAAGCTGTGTTTTCATCTTGGTGTGTGTGTGTGTGTGTGTGTGTGTGTGTGTGTGTGTGTGTGTGTGTGTGTGTGTGTGTGTGTGTGTGTGTGTGTGTGTGTGTGTGTGTGTGTGTGTGTGTGTGTGTGTGTGTGTGTGTGTGTGTGTGTGTGTGTGTGTGTGTGTGAGAGAGTGGAGACAGTTGTTCGTCTGTCACCCTGATCGCACAATGATGAACACATTGAAGATGCGTGTGGTCTGATCAAGGGGGCCAGAATTTGTATGTATCTAATCCAATCACAAGATGGTATATCTTTTTTTTGGAATTGGTGACTGCATTGTAGTTTATGAAATACATTTCAGGTTCATCACAAAAAAAGGACAATGATGTTGTCTGACTCGTCATCGGTATAGCTGCTATATTTACTTAGAGCATTTAAAAATGTAAAAAAAATCACAAATTCGTTTTACTGACAATAATATTATTGGCACAAAGCGTAACTCACATTTATTTCAGGATTATCTCCTAGAATATACCACAAAAGACAATAATCATCACAACCTTTGGAAGGCTGTGTGCAAATGTAATCAGAATCAGAATACCTTTATTACGGAGCCTACACACGGCGGCGTGCGTTGCCGCTTCAACGCTTCTGCCCATTCACTTTGAATGGGGTGACGTCATGATTCGCCGAACTGCATTGTGGGAGCAAAGCGTAGCTTCTCTCGCGGTGCTCGCTGCAAAAGTAGAGCAATGTTCTACTTTTGCCGCCTCGACGGAGGCGTCAGCCAATCAAATCCCGTTTATGCAAATCTGCCAGTACAAACGCTAGCCAATCAAACCGCGTGTATGCTGGGAGAGCCAGACCGCAGTTCATTTCCTCATATGCCAAAAAATGGAGGAGAAAATAATCGTAGCGGGAGGGAATCACCCGGTGCTTTATGATCAGTCTCTGTTCACCTACCGGGATACAAACCGGAGGAGCCAGGCATGGAGGGAGGTGGCAGAGACAGTGGGTGAAACTGGTAGGTTTTCGCCTGTTTGGGGAGTTTATATCCAGTGTACTTCGTTTGAATGGACAGCTAGCAGGCATAGACAGTATTTAGCCAGCATGGAATGTTGCGTAAAATAGCACCATAGGCATTAATGTCATAAATGTTCATCATATAAAGTGTGACATGTAAAACCTTTTATGCAATTGACAGGAGAGATTCATATGATTGGTTGTTGGTCGCGTTGCTCGCGTAAACTCCCCAAGCTCAAGACACGCCCACCGCCAAGCGGCAACGCACGCCGCCGTGTGTAGGCTCCGTTAGTCCCACAGAGGGGAAATGTACATTGTTACAGCAGAAAAAGAGCCACAGACAGCTTAATGTTACAGATGTTACATGCATTAAAAAGTATTAAAGACATAACATAGAACAGACAAAACAGAGCCATGTTAAAACAACGTGTTGATACGGCGTCTGAGAAATCACATTGTTTTTGTTTGTTTGTTCCACCTGTTGGAAATGTACGGAGCCCTGGAGGGTTCATAGAGAAAAATAAATAAAACGTGGCCACGTTTTACTTTCTCGTGCGCACGCTTTAGTAACTCGTGCGCACGCTTTGGTAACTCGTGCGCACGAGTTACTAAAGCGTGCGCACGAGTTACTAAAGCGTGCGCACGAGTTACTAAAGCGTGCGCACGAGTTACTAATGCGTGCGCACAAGTTAATAAAGCATGGCCTCGTTTTGTGTGTGTGTGTGTGGGCATGGGCATTTGTTTATGATAGTATCGTTCGTTCCGGTGCACTCCGGCAGGACTATAGCACATCAAGATTAAGATTAAACTAATTTCTTTCACTTGGGAATACACATATAACTATGGAGAACCAGATTTGTGTACCACTGTTCGTGGTAATTTTAAAACAAATGCCGGTGGTGTCGGACACACGCAAACACACCGGACACGCACACACATCATGCGCCCCGGTGACAGGACATCTCCTTCATAAAACGAGGGGGAATACTCTGGTAGTTTGATGTGTGTAGAGGTGTGTGTGGTTAAACGTAGCAGCCTCAATCTCTATTCAGCGGTTCTAATGAAGGGAAACGCAGTGAAGTAAACAGTAAAAGGCACAGCTCTTTGCAGCTGGTGCTGCTCTTCTCAGATTCTGCTGGGTTACACGTTACTGCCTCCAGTGCCCTGTACGACGAAGCCAGTTCAACAGACCCTGGATATGTTTGATTTACCCGGTTTAACTAACCCTAACAAACGCGATGTCGCTAAGCGGTCCTACGAAGCTGGTTATCAACTCAGCAAATCAACCAGGGTTTCTCTGTCCGGCTGAGAGCGCGTTCACGTGAAAGGGACGGGGTTACCAACATTTGACCAATCACAAACATGGAGATGCATGCTGACAGCGCAGCGTCATACTTCATGAATGAATAGTGTAAATAGCAAATCCTGCTTCGTAGTACAGGCCACTGGTGCCGCAGAGATTTCATAAAGTGAAGGAGGTTTTCCTTCTATAAAACAGCTGTGGGCTAGGCCACGCTTTATTAACTCGTGCGCACGCTTTATTAACTCGTGCGAACGAGAAAGTCAAACGTGGCCACGTTTTATTTATTTTTCTCTCAATTAACCCTCCAGGGCTCCGTAGAAATGTAAAAATGAACTATAATTCCTGTTTATGTTCTGCTCTGTGTCCTGTCTTTTAGCACATTGGACTACAACTGCATTTATTTGTGCAGCCATGTGTTGCATAATGACAATAAATGATCTCTGAATCCTTTAATCCTTTAAATAATGAACCTTCAGTTCTGTCCTGAAGGAGCACACTGATATAACTAGCCTGCAGTCCAGTGTAATGCTAACTATCAGTGAGGCTCATAGGGGATCACGATTTCAAAATGAATTCCCAACATGCTCCATGTCTTATAATGTCAGTCAACATCATTCTCCCAATATGACTTCTATTCTATGTCTGTGAGTTTCTGTTGTGGGTGTTTAACAGTTTTAATGATTCAGACCATGTTATGAAATGTGTCAGGAGCGCTAATTCATTCAGCAGTCTTTTTCAGTCAAGCTAACTTTGTTCCTCGTAATGACCCACCTCTGCTGTGTGACTCATGCATGCTGTTTAATCACCACCAGGGTGAGTCACTTAGCTTCTCGTTTCATTTATTGACAGCAATTTTTCTGGACAGACAAATAGAGGGGTCTTAAAAGAATCTCACTGTGAATGTGGATCAAGTAAAAAACAAGTTGTAAATGTACAAAACAAACTCACCAAAGCGTGCATTCAGCAGCTGGATGGGAGTTTTCAAAGATTTATGAAGCTCTAAAAGAACCTTGAATTATTTGTTTTAACTTCTATGTCATAAGTTAAGAAACACATTTCAATCCAAAGCTGTGGTAGTCATTTTAACTTCCAAGTAATGGCAACAGATTGCTGAGAAAAATCTAAACCTGTCGCCAAAACTGTGATCTTCCTTCATTCTTTGGCTATAAATGTTCATTCTAGATTTGATTAGAGAGTTGGTTTTCTGTGAGGAAATGTGATAAATGATGTTGAACTCCCTGGGGAGCTTCTGAAACACTTGAAAAACAGGAGTTTTCTGTACCATGTTAAATGTTTTTGTTGTTAATTATAGATTGTGTAACTGTCAGAGTGGTTGTTGGTGTGTTGCTGTCTGCTCCCAGTATCTGCCATGTGTTTGGAGTTCCAGCCGTGCCATACTCCAGCCCACAGATGACCATTAAAGGTGGGGTAGGTAAGTTTGAGAAACCGGCTCCAGATACAGTTTTTGTTATATTCCATGGAATGCTCTTAACATCCCGATAGCAATGAATATCTTAAGTGCTTTGACAAAAAATCCATAAAATAATTTCATCTGTGGAAGCCGTAGTACTGTAAAAAGCACGACCAATCATTTTAGCCGGCCCGGAAAAAATAACTGGATTGCCTACCTGCCTGTCAGCCTTCCATCTGTGCACAAACTTACCTCGTGCCCTCATTGGTCATGTGCGCGTTTGTGTGTGTTGGAGGAGGGGCTCTGTAAGGAAGTGGCGGGTTTTTTCCGGTTCCATCTTCTCCCGCTTATCCGTGGTCGGGTCGCGGGGGTAGCAGTTCCAGCAGAGAGCCCCAAACTTTCCTTTCCCTGGCCACATCAACCAGCTCTGACTGGGGGATCCCAAGGCGCTCCCAGGCCAGCAAAGAGATATAATCCCTCCACCTGGTCCTAGGTCTACCCCTTGGTCTCTTCCCAGCTGGACGTGCCTGGAACACCTCCCTAGGGAGGCGCCCAGGTGGCATCCTAACTAGGTGCCCGAACCACCTCAACTGGCTCCTTTCGACGCGAAGGAGGAGCGGTTCAACTCTGAGTCCCTCCCGGATGACCGAACTTCTCACCTTATCCCTAAGGGAGACACCAGCCACCCTGCGGAGAAAACCCATCTCGGCCGCTTGTATCCGCGATCTCGTTCTTTCGGTCATGACCCATCCTTCATGACCATAGGTGAGGGTAGGAACGAAAATGGCCCGGTAGACAGAGAGCTTTGCCTTCTGGCTCAGCTCCCTTTTCGTCACAACGGTGCGGTAAAGCGACTGCAGTACCGCTCCCGCTGCTCCGATTCTCCGGCCCATCTCGCGCTCCATTGTTCCCTCACTCGAGAACAAGACCCCGAGATACTTGAACTCCTTCACTTGGGGTAAGGACTTATTCCCTACTTGGAGTGGACAGTCCATCGGTTTCCTGCTGAGAACCATGGCCTCAGATTTGGATGTGCTGATCCTCATCCCAGCCGCTTCACACTCGGTTGTGAACCGATCCAGTGAGTGCTGAAGGTCGCAGACCGATTAAGCCATTAGAACCACATCATCTGCAAAAAGCAGTGGTGCAATCCTTAGTCCACCGAACTGCAGACCCTCTCCCCCACGACTACGCCTCGAAATCCGATCCATTTTTTCCGGTTGTGTATTTTCAAATTCTAGCACACTCGAGCCGGTTTATCAAACTTACCTACCCCACCTTTAATAATCCACTGAGTAACACATGGTACAACACAATCTGCACGGCTCATCTGTCCACACTCTTCTGTCCCACACTGACTGGGATGGCAGTGTTCAGGTCTGCAGGTCCAGGTACAGCCTGAGAGGTAAGCAGGGCTGCATTTAGGCCTCATGAGCAGAGGTCGCGTTAACCGAATATTTTCCGTCAATGACGGAAAAATCTGAAAGCAGTCCGTCATTTTGACAGATTAGAACACAACTAGGAACAGCGCCAAAATGTCCACCAGCGGCCCACATTATATTACATCCTTAGTGGCCAGGTCGACTGAGGGTGATCTACTGTCAAATCAAATCAAATCAAGTTTTATTTATATAGCACATTTATAAACGATTTTTGGTCGAACCACAGTGCTGTACATATAATAAAAATAGCCTACAGTAGAGACACTTTACAGCAAATACAACAGCACAGATTGTTCAGAATATCAGTATGAGAACAACGACACCCTCTATCCTTAGACCCTCACATCGTACAAGGAAAAACTTCCAGAGAAAACCCACAGTTTAAGGGGAAAAAATGGGAGAAACCTCAGGGAGAGCATCAGAGGAGGGATCCATCTCCCAGGACGGACAGATGTGCAATAGATGCCGTGTGTAAATCGAAGAGATAATACATTTTACAGCATATAGACCGAATGTTAGGAAATGCATGTGTCTGTAATAAGAAGATGAATCCACGAGGATGTCAGCTACTGTACTCTACTGTAGTCTGTAACTATTATTTAGTCATTCACACCCCTGTCCAGTTGGTGGCGAGTGTGTGTATATTAAGTAGCTATTGTCTAGTCTTGTTTTTGACCTCGTTGATTACCTCGTTGTTTAACCGGCTTTAGCAATCGCAAAATGTCACGGCAGTTGATCGTCCGAAGCTTTTTTAATATTACATTACATTGCATTTAGCTGACGCTTTTATCCAAAGCGACTTACAATAAGTGAGTTTGACCAACAAAATACAAACTTGAAGAAAACAGAATCATATAAGTACATCAGGTTTCATAGAGCAAAAACATTTCAAGTGCTACTCAACTGGCTTTAGGTAAGCCAGTACTTTATTAGTATATAAGTGCTTTGTTAGGTGTGTAAGCTATCTGCTGTCCTGATGTCAATGGGGAGCTCATTCCACCATTTTGGAGCCAGGATAGCAAACCCACGTGTTTTTGCTGATGGGAACTTGGGTCCCCTTGGCAGCGAGGGTGCAGCGAGTCGTTTGGTTGATGCAGAGCGGAGTGCACGTGCTGGGGTGTACGGTTCAACCATGTCCTGGATGTAGGAAGGGCCAGATCCATTCGCAGCATGGTACGCAAGTACCATTGTCTTGAAGTGGATTCTAGCAGTTACCGGAAGCCAGTGGAGGGAGCGGAGGAGCGGCGTGGTGTGGGAGAATTTAGGAAGGTTGAAGACCAGACGAGCCGCTGCATTCTGGATGAGCTGCAGAGGTCGGATGGCACATGCAGGTAGACCAGCCAGGAGGGAGTTGCAGTAGTCTAGGTGTGAGATGACGAGAGCCTGGACCAGAACCTGCGTCGCTTTCTGGGTCAGCTGGGGACGTATCCTCCTGATGTTGTAAAGCGTGTATCTGCAGCAGCGGGTTGTAGCAGCTATGTTTGCAGTGAAGGACAGGTTGTTATCTAGGATCACACCCAGATTCCTTGCAGTCTGAGTCGGGGAAACAACAGAGGTGCCGATGTTGATTGTCAGGTCAAGAGTGGGACAATCTTTTCCCGGAAGGAAAAGCAGTTCAGTCTTGTCAAGGTTGAGCTTGAGGTGATGAGCAGACATCCACTGAGAGATGTCAGCTAGACAAGCAGAGATGCGTGCGACGACCTGGGTCTCTGAGCGGGGAAAGGACAGAATTAATTGGGTGTCGTCAGCGTAGCAGTGGTATGAAAAACCATGCGGGCCAATGACAGATCCAAGCGAGTTTGTGTACAAGGAGAAGAGGAGGGGACCAATAACAGAGCCCTGAGGGACCCCTGTAGTTAATTGACAAGGGTCGGACTCCGACCCTCTCCAAGTAACCCTGTAGGTGCGGTCTTTGAGGTATGAGGTGATGAGGGAAAGTGCAGAGCCTGAAACTCCAAGTTCTTGGAGAGTGCGAAGGAGGATCTGATGATTCACCGTGTCGAATGCAGCAGACAGGTCCAGAAGGATGATGACAGAGGAGAGGGAGGCTGCTTTAGCAGTGTGCAGTTCCTCAGTGACAGCAAGGAGGGCAGTTTATGTGGAGTGACCTGCCTTGAAACCAGACTGGTGCGGATCCAGAAGGTTGTTCTGATGGAGATAACAGGAGAGTTGTTTAAAGACAGCGCGTTCAAGTGTTTTAGACAGGAACGGGAGGAGAGAGACAGGCCTGTAGTTTATAACATCGGACGGGTAATAAGCCCAGTAATTGTGATGGTGTGGATAAACGAGGTGAAAAAAGAGGGATTGATGCGCTGGAGGATGAAGGACAATCCAGTAAGACTAAAACTGACAACGTTCAGCCAGCGGCAGAGGGGCAAGCAAGTGGCAAGGAGCTCAAGCGGGAGTACCGGGTTCAGTGGGAGCAAGAGTTTAAGTGGCTGAGGAGGGAAGATGGCAAAATGTTCTGCACGACGATGCAGAAATCAGCGTTCAGGCTAGGCTACAGCAGATCAATTGAGTTGTTCTTGTAAATGTTTTGTTCATATTTTGATTGTAATTGTCTCATTTAAAACGATGGCATTGCTCATATTTGCCTGTTTAGGCACAACGGTCGCAGTGTTTTTAGCGGGCTCTGCCCCCCTCTGCTGTGCTATCAGTGCATGAAAAAATAAATCATTCATGTTCGTGTTGACATGAAAAGTGACCACACGGTCGGTGTCTCTGTTCATCTTTTTTTTTCTCCATGCCCTTAAAAGTTCTGTATGAATCATTAAAAAAAAAAGAATGAATGAACATTTGCTGCTCAGTACCCAAACATACATACAATATGTCTCATCTCATCATTAAAACATGACAAATAAAATGACGGGTAATAATGGATTATGATGGAAATGTTACGATACTGTCCGTCAAAATGACGGACAACGAAAAAGTCTAACGCAACCACTGCTCATGAGGTGCTTGAAGATCGTTACAATCAATGTCTAAGGATTTAACCGTTAATCACAGATAACTCAAAATAAATGCACTGCTGCAGAATAGTTCAAACATCCAGGGGATTCATTTTAATTCTGAACATCACTAGCACAGAAAAGTAATTTAACTTTGACACTTGACAGCATGTATAAGCAGCCTAATGTTCCCCAGACAGATTTCAGATTACAGCCTTCTCCAGCCACTCCACCTTTACCTCACCGTGATGGAGAATCAGCCTCCTGGGTCAGCAAACTGATTTATTTGTTAATAAACAATGTTTAACATAATGTAAGGTATGTGTTTTTAGTAAGAAAGGTACACTAGCAAAACTAACTGGTCTAACTAGCCCCTTTTACTGTAAAAAAAGAAGAAGAAGAGGGGATCAGAGGAGAGTTGCTGAGCCAGAAGAGGCCTAAATGTGAACACACTTGTGCATGTTAAAGCTGAATTCAGATAGTATTTTGTTTGCAGTTGTAATTAGGAGCAGGGAACTCAGTGATTAGCTCCCAAATGGGTTGATGTTGACATGGATATGCATATGATATATGGAGAAGGGATTTTTTTTTATGAGCACCATAAGGAGTGTTCAAAAATATGAATCACCCATTTGGTTGTGTCTCAGGCTGCTACAACAGGGATGTCACTGCTTTATACAAATAAATAAGTCAAAAATTGAATTATTAGATGAGATTTACAATAAGAATGTCTTTGTCTACGTAGATTAACAGCAAGCGTACAGACCAAGATAAAAATGTGTACACATACAAATTATTTTATTTCCGCACCATAAATCACAGTACTACTAGGAAAAGTTAATTTTGAAATGTAGAATTGTTGAAGAGGTACCTGATAGGGCTTCTTCATATTAATTAATATATACAAGATCTACTTTCTACATCAGCTATCTCACGCTTTGGTTAGAAGACAACGTTTTGAGTTAGACCTCATCTTTTTTATTGTCTTGTCAAAATGAAAACTACCTTCACACCAGAGGCGGTGCAATTTTTTTCACATCCCGATAACATGCAAAGTCAATGCAAAGACAAGACATAACTTAATTTGCGAGAGTAATATTTGTTCAACTCAAGCGTTACATTCACTTGACGCTGTCTTGCGAAAGCCAATCAGCGGTGAGAAACTCAAAAACATTCTCGTCACGGCACATAGAGCTCAAAGTTTCTCATTGTCTGCTCAGAAGCGGGACACAAATCTGTGTTTATAAATGTATGTGTGTAAACTCTATGTTTACTACTATGTTTACTCTATGTTCGCTAATTTACTTACGTTTGAATTACGTTTTTGTGAGTGCAGATGGAGCAGCTACATGTTAGCCTAGCCCAGGGGTCAGCAACCTTTTTGCAATTTTGCTCCCTTTTCCCAAAACATTTTTTGTCTGGAGCCGCAAAACATATTTCATAGCTTGATAGCTTATAAAGTTGTATTTATTGTTATATCATAGACAAAAACAAAAGTTTTTTTTGCATTTGCTATTTATGACATTATATAAAACTGTTAACCTCTAATAAGAAACAGAGAACTCCTATAAGGAGAATTAAAAATAATACACAGGCCTACTTTAAAATAAATTAAACACAGCACTTGGGGAGTCCTCTGCACATTTGAAGGAAAACAAATATAATTAAAATGGGCCCACTTTGAAATAAATAAAACCCTAAAAAGAGTGAAAGGTAGGGTAGGTAAGAATGGAGAAACCAGCTCGAGTGGTAGGAGGATATTTAAACGGTTGATGTGTGTTCCTCGCCCTTCCCCTCGAGACACCGAGGACACAGCTGTCTCCTCTCTCTGAATCATCTTCTGCTTGTAACATTACCGCGCCATTTTAATTAAAGTACCCATTTTAACCTTTCTCAGAGACTCCATTGTCTCTTACTTTTAAAGCTTCTCTCCTGGACGCGAGAATAACGAACAAAGCTAATAGTTCTTTTCATTATATTTAGTTAAATGTCCAATATTCTTTTGTGTTCTTTGCAAACATTTGGACACCATACATACATCTTAACTGACAGCAATGAGTCGGCAAAAAGCATCCAATGTTTTTTTTTTTTCTCAAGAGATAAGTTCTGTAACTGTGCTGCTGCCTATCTTTGCCAGGACTCTCCTGGTTAAATAAAGATGTTGTCAGTGTTTTCTCATCATGCTTTGGGTACTGTAAGCAGCACACGTAATTTTTTATCACAATCACTTCTTGCTTAGCAAAATCATTTAACTGAATCTTAAAGGTTTCCCTTAGCTCAGTTGTCGTGGAGATTACTTGTTTGTCACCATTTGATCCAAGTATGAAACTTGAGCCACATGATTCCGATATCGTTGTAACGTTCCCCACAGCTGTCACGTGATGTCATCATAATGTCATACACCACTACAAGGCGGCCCTCTCTGTAGCAGCAGCTGTCAGGTGGTGTGGAATGATTTGTAGTAAGCGTAGCCATTTTTTACCTAATACTCTTCACATCATGGTAAATTACCACCATTAAAACACATATTGTATGAATTGTATTGGTTCCTTTTAGAACTGGGACCATTTAAGTCCCCATGATTATGAAATGATAAATGATTGACAGAAAAGTGTAAGTTTGATTATTACGAGCCAATATTTGATCTATACATGGCACAAATAGCTGAACAAAAACAAAATCAAGGAATGAGGATATAAATAGGAAAATATATGATCCCTGAATAAATATTTGGTGTAACATTTTTACCACCGGCTGCTACAGTCTCACATTGAGTCAGGGCTTTGGAGAGAAGGTTCTCTACATTTGACAGGTGTTAGGATCCATGCAGAGCATCTAGTTTCATCAACATATGCAACAAATGATCTTCTTGTCCCCATTTAGACTCCGTACAAACACACTGTCAGGGTGATCGATAACATTCTCTGCAGAGTTGGCCACTTTTGTTTCCACATGGAGAATTGCCCTAACTACCAATTTTAATATGTAAACGTCAGCATGGATGGATTTTAATCCAGAGCCGGCGGTGGTGGCTCAGAGCGGAGGAGGTCCCTGCATCAATCATGTCAGAGAGTTGGAACAGAGCTTGACAAATGACCAGGCCCTCCATCAGCGTTTGGGCTCAGAATCTCCCATTACAGAATGAGAGGAGCCCGTAATTTATATGCTGCAGCCCAGCAGGGGAGGGAGAGGCTCTGCACATACATCTTTCTTCTTATGAATGCTGTGGGGGATCCCTCTATCAGTGTTTGTGAATTATTTTTGCTGAATTGTATCAAGGCTTCAGGATTGTGACACACGCAGCTCAGTCTGTATGTTGCAACAGCATGCTGTAATAAAGGCTTCCAATCATGCATCCATCAATGCTGCATCTATTGTAAGCTGTTTTTTGTTGCTACTGAAAGATAATGTCAAAGACTTTCTCAGATTTGAGCATCAGATTCGTGGAGTAGTGTTGTGGTACTCGAGACTGGTCTTGACCTCTTTTTAAAAAGGTCTTGGTTTTGTCTCTGACCTATATGACTCGAGATTTTATGTCAAGACCACGGCTGTGGCTGGGGATGTGATGAAGGTTGGGTACCGATATCCGGTTCCGATTCGGAACAAATAACAATTGTCCGGTATCGGGATTCATAAGAATTATTAGGACAGGGGGCGGAAACATCAAGTTGTTTTAATCTTGACTTGGTCTTGCCCTGCCTTGGTCTTGACTTGGTCTTGGTTAACTCTGGTCTTGGTCTTGTCTTGGTCTCGGTTAAGGTGGTCTTGACTACAACACTTACGTGGAGGATGCAGGAGGGCAGACGAAGCACTAAATAATGACGACAAACTAATGAACTACAACACTATGTAAGACAGGCCTAAATACACAAAACACAAGGGCATCAGGTGTAAATAATTGAACAATCAAATATGAGGGAAACACAGAGACAGGAAGTAAAACAAGACAAGACACAAGGAAAAAACACATTTCAAAATAAAACAGGAAACCAAAACTGAGATCATGACAATCAAAGCAAACTTTAAAAGTTTTCTGCTGATGTTTTGTCAAAGCCCGTGTGTCTGTCCAGGAGTTGAACTCTGGACCGTTGGTAATCCAGGAGGGTTTCAGAAAGTGAAAGACATGGATGATTTGTTTCCAGCTCAATAATATATTTCCCAGTGTTCAATGATCCTCCAATGTATACCACCTCTTCATGGCACTTCAATGGGCTGCATCCCATTACACAGGTGAGAGAACATGGCAACATCATTCTTGAGTAAGGAGTTCTTCTCTGACACTTCTGTCTTGGCTCTTGGTTGTGGAAAACGTTATAGGGTAATGGCATTGTTTCTAAAGAATGTAGCATGTTAAATATATTATGACTTCTTTACAGTATTTGTTATACTTGTCCTTTCTTATACTTCGCACTTGTCCTACTGGAGTTCACTACAGATTCATCCCAACCATTGTGTGTGTTGAGAGCCAGTAATTCAGTTCAATCGTTAAGAAAAAGGATTCCTATCTCATTCATTACCTGACCTAGATTCCGTCTTCATGGTGATAACCACACTGAGTCTTTTTCTTCTGGGAGATAGACTGCTCCTCTTCAAACTCCATCAATCTACGTGGCTATTTCTATTGTACAGAATCAGCTACACTCAAAAAACTGACTTTTTGGTGTAGTAAAATATATTTAATTAACTGTCGTACTTTTTACATGGTAATATCAAGATTCACAAAGAACTAGAATTTCTTAAGTAACATTTTAAATGTATATACCTTTTATTCATGTAATACATTTACAGTGTGGGAGGAGTAAGTTTTATTATATATTTACTCATACTATTTAAATGATTTATAATCACTGCTCATAAACCTTAAAATACTAAGTAAATGTTAATCTAAAACCATAGTAGCTGTTTGAATCCGCGCATGCGTCTTGACAAGACAAGATACCCGCGTTTTTGGACGATGGTTCAGTTGGGTTTGCAGTTGTACATTTGAAGGCTGTCGGAGGAGCTGTATGGCTGGAAAAAGAAGTGTTGGTAAGTTATTGTCTCTCTGTTTAAGACTTATGATAATATATGTGTCTTTGTGCATAATAGCCTGATTCTTGTTTGCTTGAACCATGTTAACGTTTCTGTGCATTAGTTCACAAAGTTGAGAGATTATGTTTTAGATATGTTACATGCTGTTAGCTAGCTAACCTTAACTGTAATTTACCAGATAATTATAAAAAAAACACTCGCATGCATCTAAAGAAGGTTCCACGTTTTATTTCACGTCTATAAAACTAAGGGCATAACAGTTGGAATAGCATTGTCAAAAGCAGAGGAGAGGAAAAGTAATGTTAGCTGAGTTAGCGTTAGCCGCAGTTTTCCAAAATTAGCGTTGTCATCCTGTCAGGTTATGGTCACAATGGATTTTTTTAAACATTAAAAAAAATATGTACAGAAACCAAAGAGGTTACAGTGCTTGCATTATGTCATACGCCAATCTATTGTGTTGTATAGATATATTAGCTACTGAAATTAGCATGCTAACTGACTAGCCCTGGCATCAGCCGAGGCGCCAGGATTTCAATTGTGGGTGGGCCAATGTAATTTCGGCTGAGCCTGTTCTAATAGATGTTTCTCGTTAACAAAAATGTAATAAAAATAAATGCCTGCATATCATTGTAGGCAACTGTGTAATGCATATTTCCTATAGTAAAGACACTTTTTCAAAACCCTTCTCTTTTCTGCTGCTGGTGACTTCAAAGAGAGATGGCCTGCTTTGTTTTGTGAAGCTGAGGTAGGTGAATCTATACATGCTCCATTGTACAGGAACAAATTAAAAAAAGATAGATACACATGAACATTAATTAACTTGAAACACTATTCTCTCAAAGTTAACATTCTATAAATAGCTACCTTGTTCATTCCACCATTAATATCTGCACGATTTATAACACCCTATACATAATTGACCCTGCCTTAATTTTGTATCAGACTTATTGGCCCAGTTCCTCATGTTGTGCTTGTGATTACTTTGTCACTTCAGATAAAGGCGGAATTCGGGCGAATAACTACAATTTCGCTGGAGCAGAGCTTCATGTACAAACTCGACCACTACACACCAAAACTTATTGCCCTGATGAAGGCCAAGGGAGGAGTCCTCGGGACCAAGCTGAGGCCGTTCCTGGAAAAACTGAGTCAGGTATGCTTGTTCAAAATTGTGCATGATCACATTTTTTTTTAAGGAAGACAGACCTCACTCACACACACATCACCCAATGCCCAATGCTTACACATATACAGCACACATCCTCACACTCGGTTGTTTAAATGCCCCTGCATGGTCCATCTTTCCATGGCTCTTGCTCAGTTTGCTCAAATCACTCCTCCTCGCACATGTATGCTCTTGTTTTCTTCCTTGAAAGTTTATTGTGTATGAATATTAGTTCAGTATTGACACAATATTAATCTCTTCACAGAACCAAAGCATTGACATGAGGCGTGACTCTGTCATCCGCAGCCTCATACTATACCTTGGCGAAAAACAGGATCTTTTTGAAGATTGCCTGGTAAAGCATGATTTTTTTTTTTTTTTAATGACACTGTTGTAACATTTTAATGTTAAAACAGGAGGTCTTTAGAGGGAGATAGCAGCTCAACAGTTTATGTCATATAGAAGTGGTTTACATCATCTGAAAGCTGGGTCAAATTGTTCTAGTCACAAATCTATTATAAACATAGTTTATTAATTTCAATTAATTAAATTGTAATGTTTTCAGTGTATTACGGCTCAGAACATTGGTCCAAGTATTTGAGAGATGCTATCCTGCTCTATTATGTCCCATAACTTGTTGCAGCAATTTTTGTGTTGATACCATTTAATACACAGATTTGCTGCTAAATTTAAGCATATTAACCACTCGAGAATTGCCAAATATGGTCAAAAATTCCTTCAAAGTATCACATTAGGACATCAAGACATAGAATAATCTATGCTGTGATTTGGAATAAAAAAAAATCAGAATTATTTTTACATTTCTGCAAGAATTGCATTTTTCCGCGATTGGATGGTGAGCACTTCTGTTCTGGAAACTGCTCAGAAACCCCCTTTTTCTAAATAAACCTAGGAACGCCATACATCCTCTGAAAGCCCTCCGTCTTTAGTTTATGGCTGTGACTATCCTAGAAGCCACAACAGCTCATTTTATACTGTGAAGTCAATCTTCAAAAAAAGTTTCACTCCAATGGAATGGCTCCTACATCATCACACATGAATATAATTGGGCTCATTGGATCCACATATCCAATTCATGCAATTCCCTGACCCCAGTATGCAAAAATATTAAAATACAACGTTTTAAGAAAGGCGAAAAAAACACATTTATACTGCATGCACAGAACTGCATGTTTTTCGTCCCAAACTGCCTGTGATCAGCATGAAGTGTCCATGTGTGTAAAGAGGAGACTCGTGGGTATCCAGAGAACACATTTTCATTCAGATATCTTGAGCTTAAAGGTCAGGGGATGACCCCTTTGAATATGGTCATGTCATTTTCCCCTCGCCAAAATGTTGCCTATCTTTGCAGCGTTATTTAGCCTCTTTGCTGACCAGCATGACATGGTTGGACAAGGCACCAATGGATTACTCAGATCCTAGTTTCATATGATATCATCTTTACTCTAGCTTCAGAACTGAGCCCTCTAGAGCCTCTGAAAGACAGTACAATTGGCCGGCCCGGATTAGGGCCCTAGGGTCTCAGAGTTAATGATGGTCTTTAGCACATGTGTTCATTCTGCCCTGACAATGAAGTCACTTTGAATGATTCAAGCATTCTATGTTTCTCACTTCATTTTTCTTGTAAATTGTATGCAGGAGGACAGCCGCAGTG
The DNA here is from genome assembly GCA_028583405.1 of Pogonophryne albipinna. NCBI lineage: Eukaryota > Metazoa > Chordata > Actinopteri > Perciformes > Artedidraconidae > Pogonophryne > Pogonophryne albipinna. The sequence goes on along the minus strand of CM053244.1, from coordinate 2,824,775 downwards.
ATGCAACTGAACACATCTTGAAGATCCTGGTTGTCCATGGTGCCAATGAAGAGGATCCAGTTGATGCAGCCCTCCTGCTTGAAGGCAGAGAGATTATGCCAGGATGCGGCAGTACTGCCAAAGCATGCACGCTCATTATGGGGCTGATTTATGCGTTAAACTTGGCATACCCCCCAACACTGCGCTACACTTTTGAGGTGTTCCAGAAACTTTTTCTCGGACTGGATGGGATTAAGCTGACCCCAAAAGTGCAAGCTTTGAATGTGAACCTGCTGTCTTAAAGACATGGAAAAGCCGTCTATTCATATCAAGTATGTTCTTGCATGAGGCCCTTAGTATGTCGCTGCAAGTTGAAATGTATTTGACAATTGACTTTATTTCTGTCTGATTTGAAACTTTGAGCTCGCAGACTTGGAGGAAGTTACACATGTAAAGTAATTGTCATGCTTCTTCACATGCAGACTTCTCAACTGATAGAGTGATTGTGTTAAGTGTGACGCAACAGTTTCTAAGGACCTAGCTCATTTTCAGTTATTCCTCACCACCTGGGTTTTCTTGTTCTAAACACTTCAGCGTTTTCTCACCTGCCTCTGAGCTTTCATGGTTCTGGCTCTATTCATATCAAGTATGTTCTTGCATGAGGCCCTTTGTATGTCGCTGCAAGTTTAAATGTATTTGACAATTGACTTCATTTCTGTCTGATTTGAAACTTTGAGCTTGCAGACTTGGAGGAAGTTACACATGTAAAGTAATTGTCAAGCTTCTTCACATGCAGACTTCTCAACAGCGTTTTCTCACCTGCCTCTGGCTCTTGGGCTTTGTGAAAGCTGCTGCTTAGAGATTGTTTGCATGCAGTTATTATAATGTTAATGTTGTCGGTTAATAGTGATTGAATTGTTGACAAAATAAAGTGTAATTGTATTGTATTTTAGTTGTGTGATTTGTGCTCAATGTATATTAAATGCATAGATTATTACATTTATTAGGTAACATTTTTCAAAAGTAAATGAGTAACAATTACATAATTAAAGTGAGTAATATAACTTCAAACAAATGAGTAATTCAACATTTTAAACTGAAAAAATATGATAAAATCTACTTATTTACTTCATAACAGTAACTATTACAGATATATAATATGTACTTAATAATTTGATAACAGTGATGTTCCTGTCCATGAAGAAAATAATTAGACTTTACTTAATTAGTTCAAATAAATATAACGTGTAACTTCAACATTATTAAGTAACATTTACTTAATATTTTCACCAATGTTACGTCTGGTGATAAGTACATTTGACTTGATACTGGAAAGTAAGTTCTACTTGATATTACAGCAGTAAAATATACTTAGAAAAAGTAAGTGCAAATACTTGCTAAGATTTAATCAAGTAAATCCTACAAGTTGTTTCTTTCAGTGTAGAATTAAACAGCTAAACACTTTCTGAATGTATCACATTGTAATTTGCTTATTTACTATAAAAGTGGGTGCTGGGGAAATATTTTCCTAGGCCCTCAACTTTGACCCAGTTTATCAGTTTGTACTGCCCTCACTGAGCACAGGCCTGCAACCTTGGGCTGCTGTGCTCTCAGTGTTTTGTCTCCCTATTCCTGCCTGTTGGCATCAGCTGATAGAGGAGTTATAGCACTTTGACTGTTTTATCTTGTTATATACAATGTTGATTATTCTTCTAGAACCAGCTAAATACATGGTGTCAAGATTGGGGGAAAATAGGACCCAAATGCAGTAAAAGGACAAGAAGGTCAGGTAAAAAAAAGCGATGACTAAAAAAACAAGAAACAACTAAACATTAAGAAAACTGGGTTGCACCACAGACAAGAACAAACTTACGAGCATGGCGGTAACATGGACTTGAAAGACGGGCAGGTATCATGGACGAGAAAAGGCGACGACCGAACATGGAGCAAAGGGGAAGACAAGACTAAATACACAGAAGGGTAATCACAGGACAAGACACAGCTGGGCAGGGGAGGCAGAAACACAAGGGCAACAGGTGAACACAATCAGACAATGAGGCAAAGGAGGGAAACTTTAAAGAGACGTCCATTAATGATGACAGGAGGCACAGCAGCCCTCTGTCTGATGGACAGATGTGTTCATGACCACTTATTTACTTTGATTCATTCACAGTGCGGTATAATGAGACAATAACAGGCTACAGATGCGGACACACACACACACACACACACACACACACACACACACACACACACACACACACACACACACATATGTATATATATGTATATATTTATATACATATATATACAATTTCAGAATCAAACAGAGCACTCTCATAATAACGTAACACTATCAGAGACTGGATATATCCCCCCCCTCTCCCCTCTCTGGTCGCTACAATGAGGAAAATAAATTACTGGCCAAGTATTAAAAGTAAGCAGAGGACACCAAACCAACTGAGACCTGTCTGTCCGCTGCATCTACGCACACACTGTACCACACACACGCACCTACAGCTAACAGCCTAACAGCCGTTGTGTATTTTATTATGTGAAGCACTAAATGGTTTTAGAAAAATATGGACTCTTTGTTTGTAGATATCTACCAAACTACAGCAAATAAAGAGAGTAGGCCTGTTATACTGAGTGATATATATTATACACACTGCTCTGCTTTCTGCACGGACCTCACAGCTGTTCTCTCTGGAAACATCGCGTCGCGATGAAAGCAGTTAATAAAATAATATCCAGGGGATGCATGCAGAGCTGTCATTGGCTGAGATAAGAACGGCCGTGCGTCACGACTCTTTGAAACATCTCTGTTGCCGGAAATGCATCCACGAAGGAGCCGTGGAGGACCGTAGAGGACCCATCAGTGTATCCTCGGTTAGAGCTCCTCCAGAGAGCCTCCTCGATGCTCGATGCTCGGTCCTCAAAGTGCATTTAGAGAAATGAGATGTCCTTCAACATGGCGCGCTGAAATTCATTTCCGGGTCACTACCAGGAGTTGAGGAGGGGGATTTGATGAAACATGTTATAGAATCAAAATAGCACAAATTTGATTTGATGAAATGAGAAAGGGCCATGGTTTCTGGGGTAGAGATCTTGAGAATTGGTTGGGCAACCGCCGTGTCACCTCGTGGTGACACACATGTCTTTGACGTAACTTCATATGAATATTCAGTGTTTGACATCAAGCTCTAGCTCTACCGTGTTCTCGTTGTGTTTCAACCTTGTCATTATTATTTGTTCATTTTATAGTATTTAAAAGAATCTGTTTATAATAGTTCTATATTTGCTCCTTTTTTTACAACTTAAGGCGAGACACGGCAGGCAAAAGTACGGCAGGCGTTTTTCAAGTACTGGTCAATTTTGAGATTTTGTGCTATTTTGATTCTATAACATGTTTTCTTTCAGGCTTTTGGAAGGAAAACGTACAAAATACACATTTAAGTGTTTATTTTACTATAGTTTGTCTATTTGCGTCTGTAGATTTCTCCTAAATTCACCAAAAGTTAGCATTCTAACGTAACATAAAATACCGCGACCGCCGTGTGCACCATGTCAACAGAGATATCGTTGGAAAGCTGTGTCTCTCCTGCACAATCTCATCAGATCCAAATATGGTCATTTCCTTTGTATCAGCAACCAATCGTGAAAGCACAAAGGGGTCTTAAACCAAGAAACGAAATCTCATTGGCTGGTGTCAATTTCTCACAACGTGATTCGTTCAGATGCGTCACGTGGTGTGCTAAAACACTTCCTGGTTAGCTTTCCGCTAGAAATTGAAATCTCAAAATGGCAAAAGAACGGCGAAAAAAACGTTCACAGAGAAGACGACAACAATTGTCACTTGCACGAAGCAAGGTTATACAAAAAACAAATGACCCCGAACATGAAATACCTTCACGGAGTGCGTCGATGCGCAAGCTATCATCCAAAGAACAGGAGGGTTTAGCTAGCGCCTCACTGCAATCTTTAAAGGTCGTTTTCTCAAAATGAGTTTTTTCTCCTACTCTGACTTCGAAATTTCAACTTCAGTAGCACGTACATACACCAAACCTTCCAGTTATATTCCTATCAATATTATGAAGGCTTTTACAGAAGGGTTTGTTCATATATCATTCATAGCCTGAATTATACAACATTGTATACTTAAAAACATGGCGAAAATTGATATTTTAGGGCTGTTGACAGTATTTTCTGATTTATGGAGTGATAAAAAGAGATATCCAAAATCCCTTCTGTAAAAGCCTTAGATATTAATATTACTACAAAATGAAACAATAATTTTGAACCTGGCTTTATCCAAAGTTCAGATTTTGATTCCTGAAATGTGTTAAAATATGTGCATATTTAATGAGATAATAGATCATTTGCATATTTAAACATGCTATTTCAGAAAACTTGTAATACAAAAAGCAATTGCCTTATTGTAAGTAATTAACTGGAGAAATGTCTAGCTGATACCTTTAAGTTAAAAAAAATACCCTATTCACCTGGGGTGTCTCGCCTTAAGGTCACCTATTATGCAAAATACATAAACATGTGTCCCCTCTGTGTAAAGAGATCCTGAAAGTTTCAGGAAAAAAGATTCGCTCACTTTTTGTCCTGATCCGGAAAATGAGCTGATCAGATTTGGGCCACTTTGTGATGTCATAAGGATTTTTTGGCTTGTGTAACCAACCAAGGTAGCACCCCCCCACCTTATCACCTGAATCTCATCCGAGAGCACCATTGTGTTCTTTTTAACCAAATATCTCTCAGAGAGGCGTAGGGAGTGGCTCCTTATTTTCATCTAAAATAACAGACAGAGAATCAGCACTTTTGAAACAGGGCTGAAACAGAGGGGATTATGGGATGCTTCAATGAGTGATCTTTTTGGTATTTCGAGCCAAACACTTCAGAGACATGTTTTGTATATATCTGAGACCTATAATATATTGATGAAAGACAATAATAATAGGGGACCTTTAATTGCTCCAATTGTGATCATATGCACAAAGCATGCACTTTATACACTTTAGCTAATTCCTTGTATGTGTAAACCTACTTGGCAGTAAACCTGATTCTGATTGTTTGATCTTGGTTCGTTGTTGTGCGAAGTGTCTGAAAATACATGAACCACATTACCAACCCAGTCTCATGGCATTTCGTGTTCACCAACACGATTTTTAATCTATTGATTCGTGTTCACCAACACGATTTTCCCCTTTTCTTCGTGTTGCACAGCACGATTTTAAAAGCAATGTATTTCTACTGGTAATGTGTTTCGTGCCTGCAGCACGTCTTTTTCTCCGGTCGGGTCGTGGAAGACCGGAAGCTGTGTGGTTCATAAAAACATGTTCTTACTCAATATCAAACCACAATTATTGCTTTTATTTTAAATCGTATAATTTCGGTCTTTTGTTTCCGTCTGTGAGGAAAATAAATGGGGCTCAGAGCCTCAGAATACTGAAATCTGTATTTTTAAAATCTTTTTTTCCTTCTAATTTGTTATTCTTTTCAAAATAACACACTGTTATTTACTCACCAATAACACACAATTATCTTTGCTTTTATTTATTGGTTTAATTCCATAATCTCAGGCTTTTTTGGCGTCCGTCAGGAACTGAATTTCAAAATAAAAATAACCGGAAACAGACGTAGTGTTATGTTTTGCATGGGGTTTTTGTTGTTTTTGTGTTTTACTTGTGTGCGCTCCTTTTACCCCTCTCTACTCTGTCTTTCCGTCAATGCAGGGCTGGTGTGTGACAGGGGGGCGTGGCTGGTTTACTCCTGGCTGCAGATGAGGCACACCTGTTCCCACTCATGATTAACCTGCTCTTTAAGAGCCTGGCCCTCACCTCACTTCTCTGCCAGAGTATTACATGCTGTCCCGCGGTCCGGAGTGCTTGTCTGCAGCCTGGAGTCTGTGGTTGTTCACTTTGCAGTTAGTTAAGGAGTTCTTTTTGAGTTTTTGTCGGGAACGTTTTTCCGCAGCTTTATTTTTGGATTGACTACGGCCAGCCAAGCTCCCTGTCGTCAGTACCTGCCTTGGACTAACTTTGTTTATTAAACACATTGAAACTTTATTTTTTGTCAGTCTCTGCTTTGGGGTCCGAGTAGTATCTAAACGTCACAGAATACTCTGGCCACATGGACCCCGCAGAGAATGAGAGACTCAGGGAAGCGCTTGCTGCCCAGGGGGTAATTATAGGGCAACATGACAGAGCCCTGCAGAGAGTAATGGAAGCTATTCGGGATTTAACCTCCGGTGTGACCAACCTCGGAGGCCATATGGATCAGGTCGCAGCACACCTCTCCGCGCGCCCGCTGCCTGCCACTGCTCAAGCTCCAGATCCTGCTCCTCCACCTCAAGCGGATCCGGAACGACAGCCCTGCAATCCTCGTGAGCCCTTTATCCCCACACCCGTCAGGTATTCATGAGATTTAGGGTCTTGTAGTCAGTTTTTACACCAGTGTAGTCTTGTGTTTGAGCAACAACCATTCACTTATTCCACTGATAGATCTAGGGTTGTTTTTATTATGAGCTTACTGAGTGATAAAGCAGCAGCATGGGCCCTTGCCATATCTAACAGCAACTCGCCTATCAGTCAGTCTCTGTCGTCATTTACTGCAGAAATGCGTAAGGTTTTTGATCATCCAGTGAGGGGGAAGGAGGCTGGTAAAAGACTCCTTTCACTCACCCAGGGTTCAGGCTCTGTTGCTAATTTTGCTGTTGATTTCCGCATTCTTGCAGCAGAGAGCGGTTGGGATGACATGGCCTTGCTGGGAATTTTTTGTAAGGGGCTAAATGAGGTTTTAAGGGATGAACTAGCTGCCAGGGATGAAACCTCCTCCTTAGAAGAGTTGATTTCTTTAGCGACACGATTAGATAACCGCCTCCGCGTGAGGCGTAGGGAGAGATCAGGAGAGCATAGCCCCACCTCCCTTCCCCCGCAGTCCAAGTTTCCTAGACGGCCTGCGTTCCCTGGACCTTCTCTTCATCCTCCTGACTCCTGGCCTTCCAGTGCTTCTCCAGCTACCAAGGTTTCTCCCTTCCCCATGGAGGAGCCCATGCAGCTGGGAGGGATGACGCTTACCCAATCTGAACATCAACGCCGTCTTCATCAGCGACTCTGCCTCTACTGTGGCCAGGCTGGTCACTTCAGCGCCGGTTGTCCTTCTCGGCCAAAAGACCTGGCTCATCAGCGACAGGGGGAGCACTGATGAGCCGTACCTCTATCCACTCAGCCTCCTCCAACCGCATCCCAGTCAAAGGAACTATTTCTTGGTCTCAGAACTCTGTTCCGCTTCAAGTCTTGATAGATTCTGGTGCGGATGACAATTTCATTGACTATGACTTTGTTATGCAGTCTAAACTCCCTTTCGAACCTCTTCCAGAACCTAAGGATGTGTTTGCCTTAGATGGGAGACTCCTAGCCCAAGTCACCCACCGTACTGCTCCAGTTTCCCTCAAGCTCTCTGGTAACCATCACGAGATAATCTCCATGTACCTTATCCCCTCACCCATGTCACCACTCGTTTTAGGTTTCCCGTGGTTGAAGCTCCATAACCCCCACATAGATTGGGCCAACTCGTCTATCGTTAACTGGAGTTTATTCTGTCACTCTCATTGCTTACACTCTGCTGTACCCCCCACAGTTACTAGAGCACCAGACCCCCTCAAACCCATTGATCTCATCTCCGTACCCCCTGAATATCACAGCATCAAGGAGGTTTTCAGCAAGGCCCACGCACTATCCTTGCCGCCTCACCGGCCCTACGATTGTGCCATAGATTTGCTCCCTGGCACCCCCTTTCCGTCTAGTAAACTGTACAATATCTCCAGGCCAGAGAAGGAGGCCATGGAGAGTTACATCTCTGACTCACTCGCTGCTGGGCTTATTCGCCCCTCTTCATCGCCTATGGGCGCAGGTTTCTTTTTTGTGGACAAGAAGGATAAGACCCTACGCCCTTGCATAGACTACAGAGGTCTTAATGAGATCACAGTCAAGAACAAGTACCCCCTTCCACTCATAGACTCAGCCTTTGTTCCCCTTCATGAAGCTACCATCTTCACTAAGTTGGATCTTCGCAATGCGTACCACTTGGTGAGAATAAGGGAGGGGGATGAGTGGAAGACTGCATTCAATACTCCCCGGGGACATTTTGAGTATTTAGTAATGCCTTTTGGGTTAACGAACGCACCTGGGGTTTTTCAAGCTATGATTAATGATGTCTTGCGTGACATGATAAACAGGTTTGTTTTTGTGTACCTTGATGACATCCTAATCTTCTCTCGCACTCTTCAGGAGCATGTCCAGCATGTTAGGCTGGTACTGCAGAGACTTCTTGAGAACAGACTGTACGTTAAGGCTGAGAAGTGCAACCTTCGTGCCTCTTCTGTGAGTTTCCTGGGGTTTATCGTCGACAAGGGACAATTAAGGACTGACCCCGCCAAGGTCCAAGCAGTGACCGAGTGGCCCACTCCCGCTAACAGGAAGCAGTTGCAAAGGTTTCTGGGTTTTGCCAACTTTTAGAGAAGGTTTATTCGGGACTATAGTAGGGTAGCAGTGCCTCTGACTAAACTCACCTCTGTCAAGTTGCCTTTTGAGTGGTCTCCTGCAGCGGAGGCAGCTTTTGTAAAACTGAAATCTTTGTTTTCCACTGCTCCTGTGCTCTCTCATTCTGATCCAGGGGTCCAGTTTGTGGTGGAGGTGGATGCCTCTGATTCTGGAGTGGGGGCAGTTTTATCCCAGCGTTCACCCTCAGACCAGAAGCTCCACCCTTGTGCGTTCTTCTCTCGTCGGCTGACCCCTGCTGAGAGGAATTACGACGTTGGTAATCGGGAGTTGCTGGCAGTGGTTCTGGCTCTTCAAGAATGGAGGCACTGGCTGGAGGGAGCCAACCATCCTTTTATAGTATGGACGGACCATAAGAATTTGTCTTACCTTCGCTCTGCACGCAGGCTCAACTCGCGCCAGGCTCGGTGGGCTCTCTTCCTGGGACGGTTCAACTTCACCTTGACCTACCGGCCTGGCTCCAGGAATGTGAAGGCCGACGCCTTGTCCCGGCAGTTCGCTTCCCCAGTGGAGGATTCAAGAGATGCAACCATTCTGCCATCTTCCTGTGTCGTGGGAGCAGCTAGATGGGAGATTGAAAGGGTGGTCCAGGAGGCCCAGGAGGACCATCCAGCGGCTCAGGATTGTCCACCAGACCGGCTCTTCGTTTCCCCCGATGCTAGATCTCCAGTGCTCCAGTGGGGACACGCGTCCAAGGTTGCCTGCCATGCAGGTTTTCATCGGACCCTGGCCCTAATTCGACAACGCTTCTGGTGGCCCACTATGTCTCAGCTTGTTCCGTCTATGCCCGCAGCAAGGCCTCACATCAGGCCCCCGCTGGCTTTCTTCGCCCCCTTCCCATTCCCCACCGGCCCTGGTCCCACATTGCGGTGGATTTTGTGACTGGTCTCCCACCATCAGACGGGAATGACACTATTCTGACCATCGTTGACCGTTTCTCTAAGGCTGTGCACTTTGTCCCTCTGCCCAAACTACCTTCTGCCCTCGAGACAGCCACTCTTCTCACCCAGCATGTTTTTAGGCTGCATGGTATCCCACAGGATATTGTTTCGGACAGGGGTCCGCAGTTTACCTCCCAAGTTTGGAGGGCCTTTTGCCGGGCATTGGGGGCGTCGGCCAGTTTGTCCTCTGGGTACCATCCCCAGACCAATGGCCAGACGGAGCGGGCAAATCAGGACCTGGGAACGGCTCTTCGTTGTGTTGCCTCTCGTAACCCAGCCTCATGGTCTCTTCATCTGCCATGGGTTGAGTACGCCCACAACTCCCTGGTGTGCTCTGCCACAGGTATGTCACCCTTTATGGCTTCCAACGGCTTCCAACCCCCCCTTTTCCCGGTTCAAGAGAGAGAGGTGGCGGTTCCCTCGGTACAGGGGCATCTTCGGCGAGCCCGCAGAGTCTGGCGTGAAGCCCGGGCAGCTCTTACCCGCACCTCCGCCCGGAACCAGAGGATGGCGGATCGTCATCGACGACCAGCTCCGGATTATCAACCGGGCCAGAAGGTTTGGCTTTCCTCCCGTGACCTCCCTCTTCAAACTGATTCTCGGAAACTCACTCCCAGGTACATTGGACCTTATGAGATAGAACGGGTCATCAATCCTAGTGTGGTTAGACTTAAGTTGCCTCTTGCCTTGAAGGTGCACCCCACTTTTCATGTGTCACTCCTTAAGAGAGTTTCCTGCAGCCCTCTTTGCCCTCCGACCGAACCCCCTCCACCCCCCCGGCTCATCGACAACCACCCGGCCTTCACTGTACGGAGGTTGCTGAAAATTCGAAGGCGGGGCCGTAGATACCAGTATTTAGTGGATTGGGAGGGGTATGGGCCAGAGGAGCGACAATGGGTTTCTCGCTCGCTCATTTTGGACCCAAAACTCTTGAGAGACTTTTATGTCCGTTACCCGGATGGACCTGGTAGGCCGCCAGGAGGCGTCCGTTGAGGGGGGGGTACTGTTATGTTTTGCATGGGTTTTTTGTTGTTTTTGTGTTTTACTTGTGTGCGCTCCTTTTACCCCTCTCTACTCTGTCTTTCCGTCTCTGCAGGGCTGGTGTGTGACAGGGGGGCGTGGCTGGTTTACTCCTGGCTGCAGATGAGGCACACCTGTTCCCACTCATGATTAACCTGCTCTTTAAGAGCCTGGCCCTCACCTCACTTCTCTGCCAGAGTATTACATGCTGTCCCGCGGTCCGGAGTGCTTGTCTGCAGCCTGGAGTCTGTGGTTGTTCACTTTGCAGTTAGTTAACCTCTTAAGCCCTGAGCCTGTTTTTCAGGTTTCAGGCTCGAAAATGCCACTAACACAACAAAGACTATATCTTCACTTCTAAAAGGGGTAAATTAATAATCTTTTCTCTCAAAGCAAGGTTACATCTGTGAGTTGGATGTAGAAGTGTCAGAATCAATATAGATGTTTTTATTTTAAAGTAAATTCAGATGGAACATAGTAAAAACATGTAAATTCTAATGTCCGCCTAAAAAAAAAACCATTACTTATAGTAAAAACCACCCTTGAATGATGGGTTAGTAGACTAAAAGCTTTAGGAATCCAAACTATAACATATAATAAGTACCCTGTATCAAGATTGATGCAAAACAAGTGAAATTTGACCTTTTTAGAGAGGTTTAGAAAAATAAAGTCCAGGCGGACTCACCTCTGGGTAATTTGGGAACCATCAGTTCTATTTGAACTTTTTCACTGTAAAAATCATTTTATTACTTTGAATTTTCACTATAGGTATTCATTCCATCCAAATACAACTGTTGTGAAAAAAATAAAAATAAAATATAAGAACATACTCTGTTATCCTCTTAGGCAAGGCAAGTTTATTTATATAGCACTTATAGGCCCCACGGACCGAAATCGCGTCATTTGCAGGAAACAACGTCTAAGGAACCTTACTATTTAATAAACTATGAATATTTTATATCCATATAACGGGAAAAAACTAATTTAACTGATCTTTTTCATTTATTTTTTCAAAAAAAACACAATGCTAACAGTGAGCATCTGAATTAGCCCCGAGCGAAAAATGCTAACCTATTACTGCACCGAAAATCACTCCTAGCTCCCTTATTACTTATCCTAGCTCCCTTATTACTTATCCTAGCTGCACATCCAACACATCGTTTTTGATCGTAAAGACACAGAATCTAACGGTGCCCACCTCAACACTGAAAGATACAAACTTGCGATGTTATCAACAAAAACGTACATCAAAACAAGTGGCGCTAGGTACTAGCATGCGCTAGGCTAATGGCTTACCTTCCTCTTTGCCTGGTCTAAACTGGTCTTCAATGGCATTAAAACGATAAAAACGATGATGTAGTTAATCCATAGGTTAATATCCAATGTGGCTGTGTCCCCTTTGAAATGTGCTGATAATCTATAAGCAATAAAACTGCAATTCCGTTATCTGCTGTCCGCTCTGTCCTCAGTGTGTTCTGGGTTCTGCTACAATGCCTGCTGTTACATAGTAAACAATAAATGAAGCCGCCTGCGTAAAGTACTTAAACTGGCTGGCATTCTTTATACTTTACGCAGGACCATATCTCTGGAACCCATTGGTCGATTCGTGTGATTTACACCTTTTTCTTAACCATCAGAACCAATAGAATCGATGGGCAGTTCCCAAATCAACATAAACATTACCATAGCGGACGTAATAGAGAGCGAACAAAGCATATCTGAAAGTGCACGTCTGGACGGCAAAATTTTAAACCCAGTATATTGCCATAAATATGATGAAGGATTATCAGTCAAAATTTCTACGTGACACAAAGACATTGGATTAACCTTGAGCGGCGTTTTTATTCCGGTGAACACAACTTTTGATCACAAATCAAAAAAGGTAAGACGAAATTATTGTAATATTTTTTAAACCGGATGTTGTTTACTTTCTCTTTTCTGGCTGATAGCTCCGCAATTCGGGGTCCTACAGTGATGATATTATATGTCTGGAATCTGTGGAGTCTCAGCTTTAAATCGTATATCTTGTTTGTGCAGTTACGATAAGTAATAAGGGCATTTCTACCGTGAGTGCTGTGCAAAATCCGTTATCATTAGTTAGCATTTTTTCGCTCCATGCTAATTCAAAGGCTTGGTATTACTCTTGTGTTTCTTTTAGCTAAAAATGGTTCACATTGTCAGTTAGCGGAGTTTCTTAGCGTTAAAAGGGTATGGAACATTAATAGTTTCATAAATGTTAAGAAGCCCTGAGACATAGTCTCGTAAAAAAACTGTGGGGGGGGTCCACTGGGGGGACCCTCGGGCTTAAGAGGTTAAGGAGTTCTTTTTGAGTTTTTGTCGGGAACGTTTTTCCGCAGCTTTATTTTTGGATTGACTACGGCCAGCCAAGCTCCCTGTCGTCAGTACCTGCCTTGGACTAACTTTGTTTATTAAACACATTGAAACTTTATTTTTTGTCAGTCTCTGCTTTGGGGTCCGAGTAGTATCTAAACGTCACACGTAGGCCTCTAGGAGTTTAGGATGGTCGAAGACACAACACTACCCATAATCCCCAGCTATCGTTTAGGACTACAGTCCTCGTGATTAATCTTCAAGCTACGAGCGTCAAACAGCTGTTTGAAATGGAACGAAACCACGCCAGACTATCCAAAACTGGAATCGAACGCCCCCCCAGAACTACACATGCCAGCACATTGGTGTTATCAAATGTAAAACATATAATTAATAAATGGGTGAAAATCGCTTGTGTCCATAATGCGCAGCATTAATATATACCCACATGACAGCTCATTGTTACTTTGTAATTCTACTCCACTACAATTCAGAGGTTAACCTGGTATTTTTACTCCACTACACTTATTTGAGTTACTTTGCAGATTCTGATTAATGACGTGAAATGTGAAACCCTTAAATCAAACTTTAGTTACACCTGAGTAGAATTCAGGTGAGGTGATTGTCAAGTGCCAACAATCAGGAGAGATATTTGATAGTTGGTGCTTGAGAAGACTAAACATTTATCTGCAATTGACATGAATGGAAACGAGTAATAAAGTATATTCATTACTCATTATTCTCTACTAATAGTTAATTAAAGACTGTATATTATGGCTATTTTGCACATCCCTTTCAAGATTTCAAGATTTTCAAAGGTTTATTGACATATCATATACACAACTACGGTGTATTCAATGAATGAAAATATTGGGTCACAGGTTCCTCAACAGCGCATTACAAGACATCTATTATGTGTGTACTTCCACCATTAAACTATCATATTCTGCACATTTCTTATACATACATAAGAGTATAATTCATATGTATAATATCAGTTAAAATAAGTGCTTCAACATAGTTAACATTGCAGGAAAGCAATATATTAGACGTTAAGTACTTTGTCAGGCTTCATATTTATCTGTAGATACCCCCAAAGTTTTTTTCTTATTTAAAAGAAGACCTTAATCTAAAGTATTATTTAATGTTTAAATAAAGGTTAATTCGTTTTTCTGTTTTGCACCTCCTCCTATTAATATCTTTGTACATCCTGCACTAAACTGTTTTATTGTAGAGATCACTTATAGTATCTTCTTGATTTTTTATATTCTATATTTCTATCACAGACCTTCTACTTTCCCCCTATGAAAGTATGTACTCTTAATATTTTTTTTAATCAAATATAACACATAAAAACAATAATTCAATTACGTGCTTTAACCACTAGGCGGTGCACACAAGGTACACACAGCCATAATAAAATTAATAAATAATTTGTATTATTAGTGTAGGACACTTATGTATGTACAACATCTGAAGATGTGAAGTTTTATTCATGCTTTCACATAATTTTACAGCATATTGCTATACTATTTCAGACTCAGTATTTACATTCTTATATTCAAAGAAAATCAGTAATATCTTTAAAAACTACAAGTCCTTTTATATCAGCTGTGCACCGTTATGGTGTAAATATAATATAATATGAATTAGATCAAATGTCAGCCGAATTAGTGTTGATACTGCAAGGAGACGTATTGTGTGAAGAGAAATTGAAGATGTTGTTTAATTGTTGATATATTTATGATCCACGTCAAGTATTCAGTTTCGGCGGCATTTCTTCCAGTTTTTCCAAAGGTCTTCTCATCAGGGCTCTATAAATAAAGAACTACGGCAGATCTGTAATATGTAATGCAGCCGAACCGTGTATTACAATGCCGTTATGTGATGACTTTCAAAGAGAAAAGCAAGAACACTCGGAATTAAGTATTATTTTATTATTTTAAAATGTTTTCCGGATTTCATATCATATAAACCCCAAATCCCAGCATGCATTGCGGTTAAAACATCCAATCAGCGAGCTTAAACCATAGCTGAGGATCTTGGGTAATCGCTCGAAATGCCTACGTCTGTTTCCGGTTATTTTTATTTTGAAATTCAGTTCCTGACGGACGCCAAAAAAGCCAGAGATTATGGAATTAAACCAATAAATAAAAGCAAGGATTTTTGTGTGTTATTGGTGAGTAAATAACAGTGTGTTATTTTGAAAAGAATAACAAATTAGAAGGAAAAAAAGATTTAAAAAATACAGATTTCAGTATTCTGAGACTCTGAGCCCCATTTATTTTCCTCACAGACGGCAACAAAAGTCCGAAATTATACGATTTAAAATAAAAGCAATAATTGTGGCTTGATATTGAGTAAGAACATGTTTTTATGAACCACACAGCTTCCGGTCTTCCACGACCCGACAGAAGAAAAAGACGTGCTGCAGGCACGAAACACATTACCAGTAGAAATACATTGCTTTTAAAATCGTGCTGTGCAACACGAAAAAAAGGGAAAAATCGTGTTGGTGAACACGAATCAATAGATTAAAAATCGTGTTGGTGAACACGAAATGCCATGAGACTGGGTTGACATTACACAATAGGAACAGGCAAAGAAGGGGACTACATTTTATCCTAGCTAGCATCTTAGTTCAATTGTGTGAAGGCTACAACTTTTACTAACACAAAACCACACCAAAGTCAGCACACATGTCTCATGTCTGATTTACTGAATACTTTATCCGTCTACTGTGTTTTATTATTTTAGGCGGGAGTGGGGTAGATGAGCCAGCGGGTAAGTTGACCAACCCCCTTTATCTAGGAAGTGTGCACATTTGTTGTCATGTAACCATAAATTCAGAAAGCACACTATACAAAATAAAATGTTTTTTTACAGTTTTTCGCCCAAGAAATTAACAGTTTTTTTTATTGTATTTCATAATTACAGGAAATTAAATTAAAATTACAAGAATAAACGGTTTATTGAAATGTGTGATGTATTTTAATAAATGATTTTCTGTTGGCAAAATTAGCTGAATTTTCTGTAATTTTACCAAAAAATACTTTTGTTATGGCTATATATCACTGTCAAATACATAACAAATACTGGTAATACTCATTAAAAAAAATTATAATTGCAAGAAAATATATGTGTAAAGAAAGAAATATTTTGTAATTTAACCACTTTACATTGATAAACTGAAAAAAACACAGGTATTGATTATCCTATTATAGTAACAAAAAAACTACATTTTAACACATTTTGACTTGTATTACTTTGAGGATTGAATTGTTAAATATGTGAATTTCAGGTTATAAAAACTGTGTAAAACCATAGAGTTAAATACAAAAAAAAAAAAAAGTTGACTGTTATTTATATGTTGGGTGCAAATTCCTACCAGAGCACAATACAGATATAAAATGATGCTATAACCCACAAGTAACAGCCATAGAATGTGTGACTTTAACTCAATATTTAAAACACAGAGTGATTGGCGCACAGTATGCAAAAAACATATTGAGTTTCACTGTAAGTGAAAAATGAAAGGATCTAGAAGTTAAATAACATTAGCATCTTCCCCTAGGCCTTATCACACTAGCATGTACAATTTAGCCCATAACATTGAACATGCTAGTAAGCACTAACAGCCAGACTCTGAATATCAAAATCTTGTTAGCAGTTAGTGCTACCACTATACTAAATTGGTATTAGCATTGCAATTACAGTGAAACAAACAACCTATGTTGTCCTTTTAGACGTCTAATAATATCCAACTATTCATATCCATCATATTGAAAGAATAGGCCTTCACCAAAGTATGTTGACAAAGCTAGTAACTACAGCGAAATACCTTTAAAATCCAAGTCAATTAACTTAAATATATTGTGATAATGTCCCACACAGCTAGTTGGTTACAACAATCTACAGTGATGTCACAGGGATTTCAGGCAGCAGGTAGTTGAAGGTTAAGTACCTAAATTCACTTGTTAATCCATTTGCTATGGCTACAACTGCCTCGTGGAACAACAACGTTTTATTTTCTGTTTGTTTAAAATAGGAATGCATCTTTGTCTATCACACTTTGCTTATGTAGATCTCCCATCTGACTTTATTGTGAGCTTGTGTTTTCAAAAAGTAAATTGAGCATGTTTTATGAGACTGAGACTTAAAACCCAGGGAGGTGCAGAATAGGTTTCTCAAAAATAAAGCAATCAGGAATAATATACAGTTTATAAATATATACAGACACACACATATATGCAATATATGCACGCATATATATATATATTTTTTTCATTCTTGAATATACTATAATATACTTACTTCTTATTTCTATTTGTTTAATTTAAATATATATGTTTATTTTGAAATTGGAAATAACCCAGTACTGAGATATTCTTGGAAATGAAATGAGAATCCATAAAACAGCTGGCGTTTGGATTCTGGTTACGGCCGACCGGCTATTTGGAGTGGAATGCAGCCCATCCACGGCAGACAGCCAAGTCAGCCAAGTTGTAAAAATGTGCTAATAACGTTATTCTGAGAGTTATTTCCCTCTGCATTATGAACGCGCATCCAACCCACGGGACCGCGCCGCCCGGCACGTTCATGTGACGTGTTCAGCACTACATGCGTTTATCTTTACCCATGGATGCACAATAAGAACGGACCATATCGCCTTACTGCCATCCCACGGAGCTGTAATAATGGATATATTGCACATGTTTGCTGTAATTCATCATTTGTAAAATATTATACTACATGGGCTGTATGATTAAATCTTGTATTAAATAAAGTTAATATTACCGACGTAGATTAACGTCCCTGTAGCTTCTTATTGCACTTGCAATATACCATTAAAGGAGTTGAACGTTGCTGTTTGCTATTACTATATAATACCACGCAGGTATAAGCCAGAGTTTACAACCTTTGCATGTGGGCACAACATGTTTTGACCCAGATGAATTAGCTATACCATATGATATCGCCCGAGGAAGTCGTCATACTTATACATATATAAATAAAGATATATGTGTCAAAGCTCTAATCAAATTAACAGTTGTATTAATTATACTTGTATATATAGAGAGAGAAGAATGCTGGGCACAACATAAAGTTCAACAGTGAAGCTGGCAATGCTGAACAAAACCATCACTAGATCCTGTTACATCAGCGTAATATAAAAGTACATAACGATTGATGTAACATTAGCATAATTACTAATGGCTCGGACGTTACACTAGCTAGCTGCTAACTGCTGCGGCCGCCTCGTTATTCGTTAATATCAAATCCATCATAACAATCCAGAACGCGCGGTGCTGTTACGCACATACGGGTACTTCTGAGGCATGCTGGGTAATCTGTGACATTTCAATCTCTCAAAAGTTGGGCCATTTTGTCATCCATGTGCCAATGAGCAACTCTCATAGGAATGAATGAGGCCCCGCCTTCCACGCTGTATCCAGTTCTTATTATACATCCATGGTATATATAGGTAAAAACCAGTGGCGAACCGTCAGGGCCTTCAAGGTATTCAGAGAATACCCTGGAACACTCAGATAAAACAAACAAAAAATCGATTTAATTATATAAATAAAATGTAATAAAATGAATAAATGAGAATCGTATCTGTGTTGTTGATCTGTAATATTTAGGGTTGGGTACCGAGAACCGGTTCCAACATTTCGATTCCAATGGCATCATTTAGAAATGTGAATTTCGGTTCCGCTTTTCGATGCCTGAGGAAATGTTTCTCGCCGCTCTCCGTAGCCTACTGTATGACTGCGGCGGGGCGGGAAATGTAGCGTTGTACCTACACTTCCTACAGCGTAACCATGTTCGCCTAGGGCGCCAGATCTGTGGAGGCGCTGCGCTGACAGCTCTGGGAGGAAAAACAAATGTTTTGACCGTTGGTGCTCATCCTAATTTTCGGCCTTGATGTAACAACATTCATAATTAAGTAAATGTAACACCCTTTTCATCCCGGTTACACTTTTCATTTGCCCTGTACGATGGGCGCTGCAAGTGATGAAAATGGGGGATGTTGGCTTATCTGGCACCCGCAGCTCACAGCCAAAGTGCGAGTGAGCGTGGGACCGAGCGAGGGAGAGAGGGAGGGTGCACCGGTACCAGCGCTGTTGTTATTAGCATCTGGTGCTAGCTGCTCTAACGGAAGAAGAAGATGTTTCTACAATGATGTGGAGGGAGAGTCCTCTCCAGTCAGACTGAGAGGCTGATAACTACAGCTCAGTGAGGTAAAGGACTCTGAGGGTTTAGATAGTTCACTTTAGTCTAAGTTATCTCAGTGGGTCTCAAACGTTTTGATCACAATTTATGTAAACACATATTTCCAAGGCACTCCTTTATAATTATTGGGATAAAACAGGTTTGAAATCATTCCAATGTAAACTATAGGACAGTAAACCAGACATATCGTTTTAAACTGGAGAGATACAAAAATATGCATAAATAAAATAGTAAAATAAGATATGAATGAACAACAAAAATAAAATACGTTGCATGTATTTGTTATTGGCTATGGGTTATTGGTTATGTTCACATACTTATTTAATTATTCAAATGTAAACCGATCTTTTTCATATGGGTGTTTAGAGTTGTACCCCCTAGATCTAGTCTCTAGTAATTCTGCTTAAAGTGCACCAGATTGAAGCATTTTACTTTAAAATGTTCAAACATTTCTTCCCGGTATGCCTGAGAAGGCAGATATGCTTGTTTTTCTCAACAAGAACTGTCCTTAAAAAGTTGGACTGTTGTAGCTTCAGTGGTTCTCAGGTTACAGTTAGAGAGATAGAGAGATAGATCTTTATTTGTCATTGTACAGGTACAACGAAATTACAATAAACTCAAGGTGCCAACACGCAACAACAAGACAATATAAAAACAACAAGACAATATAAAAACAACAAGACATGCTAAAAACAATAAAAACAATAAATGGGACTTAAAAAAGACATGATAGGGAATATGTACATAAATAAATAAATAATTAATTAAATTGCACGATTCCCCTCGTATTGCAAGGAAGGCTTATATAATTTAAATATTAGCAGCGTTTAGTGCACATATGGCCGTGGGAAAAAAAACTGAACTTGAGTCTGTTTGTCCGGGAAGACATGGTACGGAAGCGCCTGCCTGAGCGCAGCCGTACGAAGTGCTCGTTACCCGGGTGGTGTGGGTCCTTGAGGATTTTGACTGCCTTCTTAAGGCAACGAGAGCTGTACAGTACCTCCAGGGAGAGGAGGGGGCAACCGATGATCTTCTGGGCCGAGTTGATGACCCTTTGGAGCGCACCCCTCTCTGCGGCTGTGCAGCTGAGGAACCACACGCAGGTGCAGTGAATATAAACAGACTGATTAATGTGAATATTACTGTAAACTAACCTGTGTAAAAGTTTCTCGAATAAATGTAATCTTTTTGGTGGAAGAAGCATGTATCATCTTTTTACCCTGCCCCTCAAAGAATCGGAATTGAGAACCGTTAAGAACCGGAATCGAAAAGTAGAATCGGAATCAGAATCAGAATCGTGGAAATTCAAACGATACACAACCCTAGTAATATTACAGTGTTACGTTGATTTGTTTGTCCTTCTCGGACCATGCACTACGCATTTCAGTGGTTTTGTGTTAGAAAAGAAAGCAACCAATCAGATCTTGTCCTTCAACCAAGGTATTCTACATCCTTGATAGAATGCCCTGGCCGTTGCACTGAATGAGAGCGTACGTTTGGACTGACAGTTTGATCAACCAATCATATATTGATTTGTAGCAAATGGGCGTGTTCTTCCAGAGTTTCCCTCGGTTCCAGGGTACTCTAGAAGGCCCGCTAGTTAACTGGCTCGAGACAGAGGATCTAGATCAGGGGTGCCCAACCAGTCGATCGCGATCGACCGGTCGATCGTGGGGAGATACCCAGTCGATCGCGAGATGTGTCTAAAAATAGAACAACAATATTCTGTTTTATCGTTAATGTCCTATAACATAATCTTCCTGTGCCAGAATAATGCACTTGAACGCATCAAAGCTTTGTGATTGGCGTGACCCCATGTGTCGGGGCGTGGCTGGTGGGCAGTGGGCACTATTTTGCTGACGTTGTCCGTGTCAACAGGAGTGACAGTCCGCACACACACAAGATCGCAATTATGGCAGAATCAAAAAAGCCCAAAATATATAATTTTCACTCCGAGTGGGAGGATGATTATTTTTGTATCTATTCCAATTCAAAGTCCATCTGTCTCATCTGTAATGCGAGCGTGGCTTTATCGAAGAAGGGTAATTTAGGAGCGGCATTTCAAAACAGTGCACAAACGCTACGAGACGGAATTCCCTCCTAATTCTGCCCTATGCTCCCAAAAGGGGAGGGGCCTGAAAGGACAGCTAAATGCACAGCAGTCCATTTTCACCAGGCCCAACAACAAGAGCAAGGCTGCTCCAGAGCATCTTATCGTGTCAGTCACGTTCTTGCGAAGCACATGAAGTCTTTCAAAGACGGCGAAGTTGTGAAAGAAGCATTTCTGGAGGCTGCCGACGCGCTTTTGAGGGACAGTAAAAATAACAGTAGCATTTCTACAGGTTTTTGATATAATAAAAACTCAAGTTAGATACCGTTATTATTCAGCTGTAAGTTTTAGTTTGTTTGAACTTATTCATTATATTTATTGTACAAAATGGTATAAGAATGCAAACTTAAATTGATTATAGCCTATTATCAATTCAGGTAAAGAAACTAGTGTTGCTTGCATCCTATTTTAAAGGCAGATTCCTGTGTAGCTTCAGATCTGAGTTGTATTATTAGTAAGCCTAATTTATACTTTTGTAGCAACACTATTTTTATATAATGGCAAAGAAAGGGTTCAGAGTCTTTTCTTTTTGTCCTGTGTCATATGTGGCAGCACTGTTCAATGTTTCTTGAAAACATTACCCACTGTAGTATGTGACGTGTGAATAAACTCCAACTCTGTATCAACAACACTGTTGTGTAACTTCAGTTGAATACTTGTATGTGTGTAGATTAGAAAGAGGTAAGATAAAGGATCTGCAGTATTTTATGAAGTATTAATCGTACAAAGGTCAGTTTTATACAAGTAGAAGTGTGTATTTACCTGGTGCTGTCAGTAATGGCTACGCCTCTCTATTTGGACTTGTAGATCTCGGCAGACTGGCAACTTTAAAAGTAGCTCTCGGTTAAAAAAAGGTTGAGCACCCCTGATTTAGATGAATGCGACGAAGCAATTCATGCCGTTTTATTGTTTTTAACGTTGAAATGACAAGTGCAACAGGTGAAGATGAAGTTGTTGCGGAATTGTTGTGAGTACCCTTTTCACTTTTCAGTGAAAAGACGGACATTATAATGCCGCGGAGGGGGGGCGGCGGCGGCGGGGGGTCTGTGTCTACAGAAGGTCCAGTTGTGATAGACACGGTTCACCACTGGTAAAAACCATAGGTAAAAACTGACCTCCGTCTTCGCTAAACACATATTTTTTATAACGCTCTAAAACGTGTTAACGTTCTCATTGGACACATTACGTGCCAGTGATCATAAAAATCAATCTCACAGATTTCGGGGAGGCCCCCCCTCTCCAGCAATAGATTGATCTGATTGGCAGATCCAAATGCAAGTGCGTTGCCTCTGTCTGTTGATGATGGGATTATGGTGCCGTCAAAGAGAAAACATTCATCAGGTGCTTCGAAAACGAAAAATTAAAAAGAAACAAGAGGAAAATACAGCACGAGAGTCAGGTATGTGTGTGAGCATTTAAAACTATTTTAAATTGAAATAATTCTGCATGTACACTACAAGTAGTCTAGTTGCTTAATCCGTAGCTAAATTAGTTCCCTTGTTATGCAATGTATAACCGGTCCGCAGCTTTGTGAACATTCGATTCGAAGATTTTCGATGTTACAATCAACTGAAGTCAACCCAAAACAGCGGACTTTTAGATCGCTAATATTTTTAGCACAAGTCAATGGAGTTTAACATAGCGGAAATTAGCTAGTTAAGTAATGTAACCACAGTTAGTCTATGTCTTCTGATGTTAGTAACTATGTACAGTAGGCTAACATTAGTTGGACTAATGCATTCAAGTTAGTTCAAATTTTAGTTGTTATTGCCCCTGCTGACAATTGTTTGTATAATATGTAGCCTACAGTCAATGGATTTAATCTTTTACTTTCCAATCTATGTTATTTTAATGTTGACATGTAATACAATAACTATATCTTTTACAGGAGCATTGTTGAAATTCCTAGGTCGAACTAAGCCTGCCGAACCACAAGTCAAGAAAACAGAGGAGCCATATAGCAGTGGTGACTGAGGCAGAAGAAATAAGGAGAGAGGGCCCATGCAGAGAGGCAGGCGACAGTAGTGAGGAATCAGACCCAAAAGACACTAGGACAGAGGAAACAGATAGCAGTGGTGGGGAACGCAACGTCATTTCATTTCACTGTAATTTTACTGTAATTTTACTTTTCACATGTCACTTTATTCACTATTCAGCTTAGTTATTTATTCAGTTATTTTATTACTGGTACTGCTAATTGCACTATGTCAATTGTTGTATAGAGATGGGGTCGTTACTAAAAAAAGTAATATATTACATATTACTTTAAAAAAAAGTAATATATTACACTAATTAGTTACTTTCTACATAAAGTAACTCATTACTTTACTCGTTGCTTTACTCGCAGGGCCGGCCCGCCCCTCCCTACAGGCAGATCACGCAGACTGCTAAAGTTTCAAATGTTCTCTTTAGTTCAGTTTCCATTGTAGAACTGGTCCAGATAGCTCCTGAATGTTTTCCTATCTGACCATGGCTGTCCTCTGTCTCCTGCTATCTGTATTTTGCGCAGTATATCTCTAAACGATGGTGATTCCACTTTGCAAATGGGCAACATTTCCTCTACTATGAAGGATGCTACAAGCCTGTCCATCTCTGCTTTGGTTACTGGTCCTCCAAATTCAAATTTTTGTTGCTTCGGGGTCGGCGGCGGCGCCCTCACAACATCCTCACTCTGGGTTTGGGGGTCCTTAGCTATTAGCTTCACCTTAGCATGTGTTCTTTGCAGGTGTTTGTTGAGGTTTGACGTGGTGTTTACAGCAGTGGATAACAGCTTCTGGCCTGGACACAGTTTGCACCTCACCGTCACATTCCTGTCTATTCTTCGGACGGACTCAAAATAATGGGCATACCTCCACCCCTCGAAAGTTATCGCTTACTCAGCCATGTTTATGCAGCACTGCACTTGGAGATGTGGATGCTCAAGTCGCGCAGATTACGTACATATAAACCTGCAGCGGAAACCCCTCTTGTCTGTCAGTGTGATTATGACTGATTTTATAAAAGTAACGAAGTAACACATGTCGGGGCAATGTTAGTAACTGTAGTGTGATTACTGAATTATAAAAGTAGGGCGTTTATATTTAGTGTAGGCTACATTTCTTCTCCTGTATTCAACTGTTGCACCTTCATTTCCCTCTGATAAATAACGTATCTTGAATCAGACCCACAAGAAGACACTAGGACAGAGTAACCGGATAGCAGTGGTAAGGAACACACCGTCATTTCATTTCACTATATTTTTACTTTTCACATGTCACTTTATTCAGCTTAGTTATTTATTTTATTTCTGGTACTGCTAATTGCACTATGCATATTGTTGTATATTGTATATACCTATGTATTTACTACTACTACTTACAAAATCGAGGGTTGTAGCTTTGTGTCAGTACATACACTGAACAAAAATATAAATGCAACACTTTTGTTTTTGCTCCCATTTTTCATGAGATGAACTCAAAGATCTAAAACATTTTCTATATACACAAAATAACCATTTCTCTCAAATATTGTTCACAAATCTGAAAAAATCTGTGATAGTGAGCACTTCTCCTTTGCCGAGATAATCCATCCCACCTCACAGGTGTGGCATATCAAGATGCTGATTAGACAGCATGATTATTGCACAGGTGTGCCTTAGGCTGCCCACAATAAAAGGCCACTCTGAAACGTGCAGTTTTGCTTTATTGGGGGGGTCTGGGGGGGTCCGAAAACCAGTCAGTATCTGGCCATTTGCCTCACGCAGTGCAACACATCTCCTTCGCATAGAGTTGATCAGGTTGTTGATTGTGGCCTGTGGAATGTTGGTCCACTCCTCTTCAATGGCTGTGCGAAGTTGCTGGATATTGGCAGGAACTGGAACACGCTGTCGTATACGCCGATCCAGAGCATCCCAAACATGCTCAATGGGTGACATGTCCGGTGAGTATGCTGGCCATGCAAGAACTGGGATGTTTTCGACCTCCAGGAATTGTGTACAGATCCTTGCAACATGGGGCCGTGCATTATCATGCTGCAACATGAGGTGATGGTCGTGGATGAATGGCACAACAATGGGCCTCAGGATCTCGTCACGGTATCTCTGTGCATTCACAATGCCATCAATAAAATGCACCTGTGTTCGTCGTCCATAACATACGCCTGCCCATACCATAACCCCACCACCACCATGGGCCACTCGATTCACAACATTGACATCAGAAAACCGCTCACCCACACGACGCCACACACGCTGTCTGCCGTCTGCCCTGAACAGCGAAAACCGGGATTCATCCGTGAAGAGAACACCTCTCCAACGTGCCAGACGCCATCGAATGTGAGCATTTGCCCACTCAAGTCGGTTACGACGACGAACCGGAGTCAGGTCGAGACCCCGATGAGGACGACGAGCATGCAGATGAGCTTCCCTGAGACGGTTTCTGACAGTTTGTGTAGACATTCTTTGGTTATGCAAACCGATTGTTGCAGCAGCTGTCCGAGTGGCTGGTCTCAGACGATCTTGGAGGTGAACATACTGGATGTGGAGGTCCTGGGCTGGTGTGGTTACACGTGGTCTGCGGTTGTGAGGCCGGTTGGATGTACTGCCAAATTCTCTGAAACGCCTTTGGAGACGGCTTATGGTAGAGAAATGAACATTCAATTCACGGGCAACAGCTCTGGTGGACATTCCTGCTGTCAGCATGCCAATTGCACGCTCCATCAAAACTTACGACATCTGTGGCATTGTGCTGTGTGATAAAACTGAACATTTTAGAGTGGCCTTTTATTGTGGCCAACCTAAGGCACACCTGTGCAATAATCATGCTGTCTAATCAGCATCTTGATATGCCACACCTGTGAGGTGGGATGGATTATCTCGACAAAGGAGAAGTGCTCACTATCACAGATTTTTTCAGATTTGTCAACAATATTTGAGAGAAATGGTTATTTTGTGTATATAGAAAATGTTTTAGATCTTTGAGTTCATCTCATGAAAAATGGGAGCAAAAACAAAAGTGTTGCATTTATATTTTTGCTCAGTGTATGAAGAAGTCAGTTGGGATGTACGATCCAAGATTGTTTTTTGCCATATCTTTAAGACAGCAGGTTCACTTTCGAAACTTGTACTTTTGGGGTCAGCTTAATCCCATCCAGTCCGAGAAAAAGTTTCTGGAACACCTCAAAAGTCTAGCGCAGTGTTGGGGGGTATGCCAGGTTTAAGGCATAAATCAGCCCCATAAGGATCGTGCATGCCTCGGCAGTACTGCCGCATCCTGGCATCATCTCTCTGCCTTCAAGCAGGAGGGCTGCATCCACTGGATCCTCTTCATTGGCACCATAGACAACCAGGATCTTCAGGACGTGTTCAGTTGCATCACTGCGGCTGTCCTCCTGCATACAATTTACAAGAAAAATTAAGTGAGAAACATAGAATGCTTGAATCATTCAAAGTGACTTCATTGTCAGGGCAGAATGAACACATGTGCTAAAGACCATCATTAACTCTGAGACCCTAGGGCCCTAATCCGGGCCGGCCAATTGTACTGTCTTTCAGAGGCTCTAGAGGGCTCAGTTCTGAAGCTAGAGTAAAGATGATATCATATGAAACTAGGATCTGAGGAATCCATTGGTGCCTTGTCCAACCATGTCATGCTGGTCAGCAAAGAGGCTAAATAACGCTGCAAAGATAGGCAACATTTTGGCGAGGGGAAAATGACATGACCATATTCAAAGGGGTCACCCCCTGACCTTTAAGCTCAAGATATCTGAATGAAAATGTGTTCTCTGGATACCCACGAGTCTCCTCTTTACATACATGGACACTTCATGCTGATCACATGCAGTTTGGGACGAAAAACATGCAGTTCTGTGCATGCAGTATAAATGTGTTGTTTTCGCCTTTCTTAAAACGTTGTATTTTAATATTTTTGCATACTGGGGTCAGGGTATTGCATGAATTGGATATGTGGATCCAATGAGCCCCATTATATTCATGTGTGATGATGTTAGGCCCCATAGGAGCCATTCCATTGGAGTGAAACCATTTTTTGAAGATTGACTTCACAGTATAAAATGAGCTGTTGTGGCTTCTAGGATAGTCACAGCCATAAACTAGAGACGGAGGGCTTTCAGAGGATGTATGGCGTTCCTAGGTTTATTTACAAAAAGGGGGTTTCTGAGCAGTTTCCAGAACAGAAGTGCTCACCATCCAATTGCGGAAAAATGCAATTCTTGCAGAAATTTAAAAATAATTCCGATTTTTTTATTCCAAATCACAGCATAGATTATTCTATGTCTTGATGTCCTAATGTGATACTTAGAAGACATTTTTGACCATATTTGGCAATTCTCGAGTGGTTAATATGCTTAAATTTAGCAGCAAATCTGTGTATTAAATGGTATCAACACAAATTACTGCAACAAGTTATGGGACATAATAGAGTAGGATAGCATCTCTCAAATACTTGGACCAATGTTCTGAGCCGTAATACACTGAAAACATTACAATTTAATTAATTTAAATTAATAAACTATGTTTATAATAGATTTGTGACTAGAGGATTTTGACCCAGCTTTCAGATGATGTAAACCACTTCTATATGACATAAACTGTTGAGCTGCTATCTCCCTCTAAAGACCTCCTGTTTTAACATTAAAATGTTACAACAGTGTCATTAAAAAAAAAAAAACAATCATGCTTTACCAGGCAATCTTCAAAAAGATCCTGTTGTTTTTCGCCAAGGTATAGTATGAGGCTGCGGATGACAGAGTCACGCCTCATGTCAATGCTTTGGTTCTGTGAAGAGATTAATATTGTGTCAATACTGAACTAATATTCATACACAATACACTTTCAAGGAAGAAAACAAGAGCATACATGTGCGAGGAGGAGTGATTTGAGCAAACTGAGCAAGAGCCATGGAAAGATGGACCATGCAGTGGCATTTAAACAACCGAGTGTGAGGATGTGTGCTGTATATGTGTAAGCATTGGGCATTGGGTGATGTGTGTGTGAGTGAGGTCTGTCTTCCTTAAAAAAAATTGATCACACACAATTTTGAACAAGCATACCTGACTCAGTTTTTCCAGGAACGGCCTCAGCTTGGTCCCGAGGACTCCTCCCTTGGCCTTCATCAGGGCAATACGTTTTGGTGTGTAGTGGTCGAGTTTGTACATGAAGCACTGCTCCAGCGAAATTGTAGTTATTCGCCCAAATTCTGCCTTTATCTGGATTGACAAAGTAATCACAAGCACAACATGAGGAACTGGGCCAATAAGTCTGATACAAAATTAAGGCAGGGTCAATTGTGTATAGGGTGTTATAAATTGTGCAGATATTAATGTTGGAATGAACAAGGTAGCTATTTATAGAATGTTAACTTTGAGAGAATAGTGTTTCAAGTTAATTTATGTTCATGTGTATCTATCTTTTTTTAATTTGTTCCTGTACAATGGAGCATGTATAGATTCACCTACCTCAGCCGAGCAATAGTTGGAAAAAAAACTTCAGATTTTCCAGCTCCTCTCCCCTCTAGCCGTGATGTCACCCACTCTAAGTCTTAACCAGCTCTCCCATACACAGCCATTATAAGATTTGTGACATGTTCACCAAACGTAAGCTGTGACTGCGTGAGAACCGTGCTAGCTATCAAAAATATCCAATTCGTCTAATAAAGTCCATAGGACTGTTTAAACTTTGAGCTCTGTTCAAATGGATCTCCCATTCATTCCTATGAGGCAAATGATCGCAGTTTTCTGCGATTTGCATGAAAACGGCCAGGCGAATCTCTTGTAAAGACATAGCAACCCGATCCCGGTCATTCCGCACGTTTTTAAGTGTTTTTTTGTGTGTTTCATGCCAACGCTGCCAGATGAGTAGCATGACAACATTTGTGGCGGAAGAAGGAGAATAAGATGAGACTAGAAAATGCATTTCCTGCTGAAAATGCGTGCGAATGCTGTAAACTGTGTACATGTGTTGCTGAACTTAGCAGGGAAATACAGAAAAGTGAAATGATTTGAATCAAAATTGTTACAGCTCAAATGTATTGCAATGACTTTGTTGAAAACTTGAAAGTGAAATGTTAAATACGATACGATAATACTTTATTTGTCAGATCAAGTCTGAAATTTGACTTGCGTCACAGCAGCTCCATGTCCAACAAAAAAGTGGACCTATCATGCAAAATGCACTTTTGTACGTCTTTTATACATGAATATGTGTCCCCGGTGTTTCAGGGAACTCACCAAGTGTCAGAAAATACAACCCTCTCTCTTTTCCTCCGTACCCACATCTTTTAGAAACGGGGCTACAACGAGCGGATACAGATTCCATCCGAGCTGACAGCTCGGATGTCTGCTTGTGTGTTCTAAACATTTTACCTCGGACATGTTTATCAACTTCCCTCAAGTGAAAAGAGGATATGCTTCCAATCTAAGGCTAAAAACTGGATCAATACCAACCATCCGGGACCAGGACACATCCGATTTGGAAGCTGTACGTTTTTCCATGTTAATATTTGCATTCCTTTTTATTTAGCGGTGTTTTTCCTGATACTGTTATCTCTACTACGTAGCTTGTAGCTTGTAGTATGTAGATGAGACGTGATGTGATTCAGTAGTCTTTATTACTTGTTTGCGCACATGAATATACATATGTGTGTGTGTGCACGACTGTTAGGATACAACAGTGTGTGTATGTGTGCGCAATTGTTGCAAGGTGGGGTGAAAAACACAACGCTGCACAGCTCCGTTGATGGGACTTGGCTAATTAGCGGCTAGCACTCATTACAGTCTGTCTACTGAGCTCAGCCCCTCTCCAACACATCAGCTTTGCTGAATAGACAGCGTTAGCCCCCATCTTTTGGGATATCAGATTGTAATTATCCAAATAGTATTTTCTCATCCTGAATACTAAATTGAGATGATTTTGTTCTAACTATGTTTCTTCTATACAGGCCAGCACCTCACATACTACCAGCGGAAAACCTGTGATGATAGACGATAGATTCTGCATGTCAGACTGACCCACCGAAGCTGCGTACTGTATTTTTTATGGGTTCAATGAACCGTTGATTTTGACAATAAAGTTCCGACAGTTTATATAAAATGTGTCATGATTATTCATGTTTGATGGGTAAAGTATATGCAGATTTCAAAAGCAAAAGGTCGTGTATGGACTTTTTTGTCATCAACAAATGGGTGTGTTATGCCATTGCTGTGTAGTACAGATGTAGCACCTCATTTCAGACAGTTTGAAACGCGAGGGCCGTGGCCGGCACGGGGTCTGCCCTCGCTCAAGGGAAAACCTCCAGCGTGACTTGAGACTGCCCACTTGATAAATAAATGTAATTATAATGAAGCCAGCTGCAATGGATCATTGATCCACCAGGGGGTGCAGTGGGGTTCCACACTGGAGCTCATGTGAAATAAACTCTGATACAGTACGGTAGATTTATGTCTGGTAGGCTACTACTGTATAGCGGATCTTTGTTAAGATCCATATGTCACGGATAGGATCATACTCTGTGCTAAATAAGAGACATGTAATCATTTAGGCTACAAAGCATCACCATGTTTTTATTTAACAAAATAATGTTGGTTAGTCCACAACTACTGTACAAAAAACATCAGGAAGCCCGCCGGCTCCAAAAACGAACGTGAGGAAATGCTCTCAATTTTTAATCCTAATTTAATCATCATCTTCACCACGATCATTTATGTTTATGTTCGCCAAATTTACATGAAAGCACTGACAAATATGAATATACTGTCGTCAACTTCATTAAAACGTTATTAACGTGCCTAAACTCAGTAATTCACTAAAAATATTTATATTTTAATGGAGCCTCGTCAGGCAGATCAGGGTCCCGACGCGGAGGGATCTTGATCTGGATGAAGGGTGTTATTTTCCCCATAATGACCAAGTCGCTGCACATTATCCCGCTTATTACATGGCCACATTCTCAACAAAGTAACGACATTACTCCCAATATTAATTGAAATGCTTTTATGGATTTAGAAAATGTTTTTATTGATTTAAAAAATAGTTGTATTGATTTAAATTGACATGCATCCGCTAAGAAAAATAGTCCGTTGTTACCGTTTTTTAAACAGTCTGAATGAAACGGCAGCTCTCAGGTGTGTGTTTACACACCTAATGGCCCATCAGGCACAGCTCTCTCTCCCCCCCCCCCTGATCTTACAGCGACACCATTGTTTGGTTTCCATGGTAGCGCGTCTCTTTAGTAGCGCGCGCAACTGAAAGTCTGAGAGGGTGAGGATTGTTCACAGAAAACAGAACAAGAATCGACAACTCCACCCTCTGCTCACTCCTTTCCTGTAAAATACAGGTCCAGCCAGGCAAAACAGTGCACTTCTCTTTCCCGCACTACTGTGACAGACCATGGGGCTGGGTCAGCCACAAACATATTCATATTTCTCTTCTCAAAAATATGAAGGTTAGTTTTTAACTGAAATTATCAAATAAAGTCAACATTTCACAGTGTTTACAAACATTGACTATACCGTTCACCAGCCCCCACCCCCCTATGCCTATGTATGTTGCAAACTCTTTGTTTAAAACTAATTGGCCATCGGAATGTGTGTGTCCCAACCAAGCGGCAAACTCTGGGGAAGAGCCGAGATGCCAATACGGAAGTGCCACACACTGCAGTTCATCTAGTGGCCAGTAGGAGCAGGCTGCAGAAGGGAGCAATTTCCATAGACCCCCATGTTAAAATGCCCAACTTTACAGCAGAAATAAACATGTTTACATCGTGGTTCAAAAAACCATATTCTCTGTATAGTTAGATTCCCCCTTCATGACTACTGTGTGGGGGGTGCATTTGTTCTCAACTCATCTGTTTAATTAATATTAAGCCTTAAATATTTTGCATAAATTAGGGCGTGGTCACTTTGATGGACATGTACATGCCTCACTGTCAGCTAACAGCAACTTGTCCAGTCTGCTAGGCTACAACCATAGAGGCTACAACGTTAGTTAGTTGTAGTTACTGTACTTGACCCTTTAGCCGTGTTCGTGGTGATTGTGCCTTTTAGGGAATATTGTTACAAATACCAGACAATTAAAATGTTGTGCTGTGCGCTTGAATGTACTAACAGAACTTCCAAGAAGTCTAAAATGATAATATTATACATGTTAACCCCGTTCGCAGGTGTTTGTGTGCTTGGTAGCTTAGCTTGCTACTTATTAGCCAGCTAAGGACGTAACCCTTTATACATACATATACATTTTAGTTTATGATTCAGTCTTGGGTAAGACTTTTATAGTCTATGGCTATGACGCCCATAATGCTAAACGGGAGCAAATGTTAATAGGGGACCCAATTATCCCAGTGGTGGCCGCCGGAGCTAACGGAGCCGCAGGGGGCTAGCTCCAGCCGGCGTCCCGGAGCTAGCCCACTGCGGCTCCGTTAGGTCCGGGGCGGTGGAGTCCGTCTTTTCTCAACGTGTGAATGACAAGCATTAAGAATAACAAAATATAGCTAATTCTCTTGCAGATTGTCTCATTTGATTATGAACGTAACGTTTATATAGGGGAACTACACTGTTAGCAGTAACTTGGTATGCATGTATTTCATGTTAGCTTAGCTTCTTAGCCTGAGCTAGCTCTGTTTACTTCCAGTTCGGAGGCAGCAGGTCCCGCCTCGGCTCCGCCTCTTTGCCCTTATTTGGAGCAGGCGGGATTAGACTCTGACGTCACAGTCGAGCCGTTAGTGGCCGACTCCGCCTACTAAGGGCTTCTCGGCAACTCTGCAGAATCCTATGGGTGACGTCACGGACACTACGTCCATTTATATATACAGTCTATGGTCCCAACCCCCCCCTGTGATCTCTATTCTCCAGCAGTCTGGTTTATGTTTGCATATGCTGTCGCAGATCCTGTTGTTTATATCACGCATTGCCGGTATGAAAGGGTCTGTGCCGGATATATCAAACATTTAATAAAAGTGAAAAACAATGAACAAGACTTAACGTATTAATAATAATTAATTATATTTATTCCGTTTGGATGTACGATTTTTGACTTTGTTTAGAGCAGTGATCTTCACTTCCTCTCTGCAGCAGAGAGCTAAGCGCTGTCAGACCTGACCTAACCCTAACCCTGAAAAGTATTATCATCTGAAATTAATCATTATGTTATTAGTATTAAATACATATAGGTATTTTTACAACTTGTATTTAGAAATACTCCGTTGTAATTATTGATGCATATATGTGTTCATCCATTCAATGTGGCATCTGCTATAATTGGGTTAATGTATGATATTACTTAATAATACCACACATTATAATATATGATATGATAATTACATTTTAGTTGTATTAATTTCTTATTTCATAGAAACGTATCAAACATGTAATTAAAGAATGGTGATATACACAGTGATAGATGTTAAGGACTAACGTTTATAATAAATAGCCTAGCATCTATCCATATTCATAATAATATTTATATATTCAACAACAATTTTTAATGTAAAAGGTTCATAAAATAAAAACACAACACTGTCATTGCAAGTCACACTCAGTTGACTTTTATGTTCAACTGCTAAATTTGTTACTGATCAAAAAGGGCTTCTACCTAATTACCTTAAATAAACTCATTAATCACGTAAAATGATAAAATACGGCGAAGATATTAAAATATATGTGCTTCCATTTTTCATACTTTTGAAATATATTTGTATTAACTTTATATCATCGTATCTCCGTGTTTACTGGGTCTTTTTGCATGAAACAAAGACTGGCATATCACGGCAAGCCAGTACTTGTCCGGACTGTTGTTTTTATGCGGCACCGGCTTGAACAGGTCATGTGATCTGATCATGCCAGCATTATTCTTATCATTCTTTATGAGCGCAGTAGCCTAATGGTAAGGTAGTCTATCTAATGACTTATTTATAAAGTGGAGACAAGACAGAAATCCTACTATGAAGCGGGACAGTGTTCTCCGTGAGATCCAGAAACTAAAACTAAATTCTATTCAAATTCCAATTCTTGACGGGAAGAGCGATGTAAATGGGTGGCATATATGCGTTTGAAAATAAATAGTAATCACACAGTGGGGTACAATAGGCTTAATCAAATATAGCTCTACACCCCTGGCCGAAATGTCCTTAAAATGAAGTCCGAGTTCGACATTTTAATTCATGTCCTGCCAGAAGGCGACACGCCCGTTCTAAGCCGTGTCCCTCACTCCTCACATCCCAAGCTGCATCCCCAAAAAGTGTATTGTGTATTGTTGTTACATCGTTTCAGATGTTATGTTTCAGTTTTGCTCTTGATAAGCCATTAAAACAGTAAAAACATGTTCAGTTTCCTTTTGCTTTTTGTGTCTTCTGTACACCAAAACATACTATGATGGGTATGTTTTGGTGTACAGGAGACAGGAGTTTTACTGTATTCAGTAATCAGTCACTGATTGCATTTACAAAGTAACGCTCCCAACCCTACACTACACATTTTTCTTGGATTTTTTAACACCATAGTCCCTAATATATTTGTAGAAAGGCAGGAAATTGAAGTAAATCGGAAACATTTTTAATTGTGTTTCGTGTGCCCCCCCCCCACTTCTCAAACCAAAGTTACACCCTTGGATTTTAAACAAAGTCAAGACCTGTTTTTTAATGAAATCTGACGGCAGGCAGGCAGCTCTGATCACCTAATGATAAATGCGCCACACCTAATCATCGGCCATTCAGCCACAGCTCCCTCTATACAAATCAAACTGTAGACGGTGTGAAAGCGCCTATTGTTTTAAATAATGGTCGGAATGTGAGCCAGAGAACTCTAAACAAAAATGTTCAATCAATAAAGTAACATCTTATCTTAATAATATCTTCATATTAATAATAATAATAAATCATACAGTATGTGTCCAAAAGGGAGCAGGAGGAAGCAAACACCAAAAAAACATTACAAAAAATATACTGCATATTAAAGCAAACTATTGTAAAGGTAAAAGTATGAGCATAACAAATAAAGAAGTGTAAACTTTTACATTATAATTATGATTATTTAATATATAAAGACTATATATTATTGAATTACCAGATTAGATATACTTTATTTGATCTAAAATATTGATGTTTCTTTGTTATACTGTAGTAGCCTGTGAAAACCATAACAACTATGTGTTCAAATGCTCTTCAAAACACAACTGAAGTACTGAAAGTCCATGAAACTTGTCTTTCTGTATTTGTGAATGAAGCGCCATCTCATGGTTAAATCCTGAAATTGAAAATCTGGCAACACCCTCTTGGAAAATAGTGGGAGGGCTTAACATTCCCAGCCGCTGGAATCCGTTGGGTCTTTGGCAGGAAGCTGTTGGCTGGAGTCTGTTCTAGGGTGCTACATCTGTATATAATATAATAGTAACGCCATGTACAATGACAGAATGAAATGAAAGATTGCATAAAACCATATACACCAGTATTTATTTTCATGAGCAATATTAGCATACGTTTTACAAATTCGCATACACTCGTGCCGGGGCCGTGCCTCTTCCCCCTCTTCTGCAGGGGGGCGTGGTCAGCTGCAGCTCATTTGCATTAAAGCTACGTCACAGAATCAGCCCTTGCAAAAACAGGGCTGAAATAGAGCAAATAGAGCGAAATGAGGCATGGCTAAAATGCATGATCTGTTTGGTATTTTGAAAAAAAACTTCACAGACATGTTTTATATAGGTATGGCCCTACAATATATTTTTCAAATATAGCGTGATAGGTCCACTTTAAGGCAGACACTACAGGTGAATAGGGTAATTTTTGTTAACTTAAATATATCAGCAACCCCTGGCACGCGGCACCGTAACCAGTGGCACACTAGGAATAAGTGGAATAAGTGTGCAAAATATTTAAATTGTATTTTCGGATCCTGAACGAGACCACCGCCAGGGCGCGTCTCCCCGTTACCTGCAGAAGTATGGGATTAGTTTTGTATCATAAAGATAAAGCAACACTTTCTCAGAATAAAGCAAAACTATGAGTTTAAAAGAAGAGAAAAAATGAGTCAAGCAAAATAAAATAAATTTAAAAAATAAAACTATAAGTTGCAAACAAATCATTTGTATAATCATGTAAACTATAAGTCTTTTTTCTTTGTCTTAACATAGGTTTTTGTTTGCAGTTCTTGTTTCTTCTTTCTCAATGATCAGACTTTTGCTCTCGCTGCAGCTCTTCTCGTTTGCGCTCCCTCATTTTTTGTTTTCGATTTTGACACAAACATCCCCGGTGGGCGGGACTTTCAGGGGTGTGTCCCCATTGGCTACTCAGTTTTTGAGTGACAGCCCACTACACCACATATCATACAGTGCAACTCATGCAGCAAACTCCGGAGTCCACTCGGCCACGTTAGTGTCGGTGTCTCCTGGGGGGTTTTCATGAACATATCGGACTTATCTTATGGATTGCAGTGCATTATACTTGTGATGTGTAGTTTATACTTTATTCCAACTTTAAATATTTTAATACCTGAACACACTGCTGCTGTTAAATAATTTCCCAATTTG
This sequence comes from Pogonophryne albipinna, assembly GCA_028583405.1. Taxonomy (NCBI): domain Eukaryota; kingdom Metazoa; phylum Chordata; class Actinopteri; order Perciformes; family Artedidraconidae; genus Pogonophryne; species Pogonophryne albipinna. The sequence continues at coordinate 2,788,079 of CM053244.1, read as the reverse complement.
GGATTGATAAAGTGTCTGTCTATTTATTTTATAGATTAAAAAAACACATCTATGTATTTTTAAGCTAAAGGTGATACACAATATAAACTGTATACTATTATTTTTTCAAAGACATATATTGCTATGTTTAGGACAAACAATTAAAGACTGCTTTAATTTAACAAATTCTACAATATAAAAGTGGCAGATTTGCTTTATTAAACAGACCAGACCGAGGCTGCATACCAACACAATTAGGAACATGCTCACATCTTACTAAGTTGGTCTGAAGAGCTGAAGCATTCATACACTATGGATAAAAACTGTGTTGTCTCATTCTATATCCTGTGAGAAAACATACTATTCCTAGCCTGAGGAAGATCTGAATAATCAACATATTTGAATGGAATCTCTAACATTTTCATGTAAAACAATAAAGACAAAAGAGTGATTATACAAATTACATTTATTGAAATTTGAACCAGAAGATGAAGTCTCAAAGAATGTTTTAAATAAAAGGACATAAAACAAAAAGGTGGATAATAATAAAATCTATTAAATGTATATGTAAAGACATTTGGCCAAATGAAATGACACTGTGATAACAGCAACGCCAGCGTGGAGGAAGCTGGTGCAAGTCTTTCTTCATGCCCCCCCCCCCCCTCCGTACTGTCCCCTCTGTCAGAGGAAGTGGGAAAACGGGATAAGACCTCTGGACACCACGTTGTCTCAATGATCCACACTGTTAATATGAGAGGAAAATAAATGTTTTAGGAAATGAAAAATATGAAGTTAACAAATAAAACACAGCTCATGGACGGTAGGTTTTCCTACAAAGTTAACTCAGCCTCCATTGATTTTCATATCAAATTAGCATGTTAATAAAATAAGCTATTATGGTTTATACTTGCATATCTAAACAGAATCATGAAAGCATGTTGGTAGAGTCAGGCACACGAGTCCGTTTGAGTGTGTGCGCCGGTGTCTGAACGTTCACTCACTGCTAGCTATGTAACTAACTGTTAGGCTAATTAGCTTGCATTGTTATGGATCTAAAGTTAGCAAAAGCTAACTTTCATAGCACAGCTTTACTTCTCACTTAACACAATAAAGAAACAGACCGTATAGTCAGGGTCGGCTCTAGAACAAATCGAATGGGGGGGCAATCATTTACCAAGGGGGGGCACACACTGCCGTCAACAACCAATACACAAACACCAACGCAACTTCAATTAAAAAACATGCTGTAAAGTCTATTGTCTTTCACACACATTGCAGGGGTGTAGTGCTATTGTATAGCGCACCTATGACTTGTGCATACATGCACGGTTGTGGCACGACCACTAAAACAGAAACATATGGACATAGGCCACCATATAAAAAGGTGTGCAAATGTATTTAGTATCCTATCCATGTGAACATGTTTTAGGTGGGGGTGGACCTAACCTCCTCTAGGAGGGTCTGGGGGCATGCTCCCCCGGGAAGATGTTTTTTAAATATTGAAGTTAAATGCATCAATCTGGTGCACTTTGAGAGCAACATTAGGAGATCTATGGATAGCCTACATCTCTCAACATCCATATGAAACATAACTGTACACAGATTTACTTTTTCTTTATGTATATTTTACTAATCACTCCCCTTTTAAACTGTATTCTTGTGTTACTGTCCTATAGTATTTCATACCCGTTTTTCATTTATTCTCTTATTCTTTAATAACTATAATGATCATATAAAGGTGTTCCTCGCAAATACTTGTTTACATAGATGGTCACCAAACCGTTTGAGACCCACTGAGATAACCTACACTAAAGTGAACTATCTAAACACTGAGAGAGTCCTTACCTCACTGAGCTGACGTTATAAGAGCCTCTCAGTCTGACAGGAGAGGACTCTCCTCCACCTTGGTGTAGAAACAGCTCTTTATATCCGTTAGCATAGCTAGCTAACCAGATGCTAACAACACATTCCACGTTACCGCTCGCGCACTCACAAAATGCGCTCAGTGCCACACACACACAGAGCCGAGCTTGAATGAAACACAGAGACCCAGAAGTAGGCTACTTGTACTGTACTGTATATCATAATTATTTTCGATGGCTTTACTGTATAATCAGTATAACAGATGGACAGATCGCCACTTGGGCTCTTCATTCTAAACACACAGCCACGTAATGATAACAAAACAAAGGTCGGGGGTCATTGGTCAAGCAACACACCAATCAGAGAGCAGCAGTGAGCACACCTCAGGCTGTGTTTTATATTTGTATTTCTGATGTATTTCACACAAAACCGGAAACGTTAGTGGAAACGTTTTCACTTAGGCTATATGATTTTTAAAAAATAAAAAAACGGCAAAGTGGCAAGGCTTGCCCACCCTGCGTTGGGGGGGCACAGTGAGTCATTTGGGGGGGGCATGGCCCGCGAATGACCCCCCATGACGCCGACTCTGCGTATAGTACAGCACAAACAACACAAATGATCAATACTTACATATATTTTCAATTGTAGTATTATCAGGGCCGGCCCTGAGTATTATAATAATTGAAATGCTGGTTCTTCTGGGGGTGTTCTATCCACGCTCAGGCAGCTACCGCACCGCAGTCCGCAGCTGCCTGCACTGTACAATCGCTGGAGGACTGGGCTGTCACTCAAAAACTGAGTAGCCAATGGGGACGCACCCCTGAAAGTCCCGCCCACCTGGGAGGTTTGTGTCAGAATCTCAAACAAAAAGTGAAGGAGCGCAAAAGAGAGAGCTGCAGCGAGAGCAAAAGTCTGATCATTGAGAAAGAAGAAACAAGAACTGCAAACAAAAACCTATGTTAAAACAAAGAAAAAAGACTTATAGTTTACATGATTACACAAATGATTTGTTTGCAACTTATAGTTTTATTTTTTTAATTTATTTAATTTTTGCTTGACTCAGTTTTTTTTAATTTTAAACTCATAGTTTTGCTTTATTCTGAGAAAGTGTTGGTTTATCTTTATGATACAAAACTAATCCCATACAGAAGGAAGCCATGCACGCAACGCAGCCCCGCTCTCTTTAACTCCAGGCGACTTCCTGCCGCTTTCCTCCATAGTGCAGTGCTGATCGTTTCACCACAGAGGAAAGCACTTCACAAATTGCAGTAGCCCTACCCATAAGGAGCTGTACAAATGCCGCAGTTTTTGCGTGACTGTGTCTTTAGTTGAAAGCCCAGTGGCGATCTGCTCATCTCTCATCGAAATAATATGCTACAAAGGGCCATCTGTGTGTTGAACTTTCCTGTCGGCTCCCAGACCGTAGTCGAGGAGGGCAGAAGCAACAAGCTTCAGGTTCAATAACCCACTTTAGCTTAAATGACTGGAGAGAGGCGAGCTCTTCTTGGGAGGCTGTTGCATTTATTTAGCTGTTCTTCTGTTTCACAAAATACATCAAAGACCTCTGTTTTTCTGCTTGCTCGTTTCACTTCCAGAAACATACACACGTTCCCTCACTGTCGCTCTCCCATCCACAAACACACATGCACAAGCCACACCCCTCTCCCTCTCTCTCTCTTAAAGGGACAGCGTCAGCGATCTCATCTCACTCTGCATGACCCTAATATCATAACATGTGTCTTCTGGAGAATCACAGAATGGACGATCGTCCTTATTATTATTATGCCGTTTAAACCAATTATTTAAATGTGTTTGTTAAATTCGGCATCATGCAGAGGCGCGGGAAGGTGTTTTGAGTGGGGGTGCTGAGGTGCTGTCCGATGTGCTAATTACGCACGGGGGGTGACGTTGACACCGAGCAAAACCACACACACACAGTGCATAACAATGGACTCCAGTGCACGCTATTACGGGCACTATAGAGCACGCACAAATGTGCGAGCACACACACACACTATTAAGATGTAAAATATTATTTTACCAACAATGTGGAATTTACATTCATTGAAGTCGGCTATCAAGGCATTGCTAATTCCTGGCTACATATTACACAGATTCTGCGTAATAATGCCCTTCCCCTGCATCTTCTATTTCAATCTTTTTAGCAGATTTAGCGTTTTTAGTGAGAAAGAATTCCGAGATACGTTTTTGCGCCATGTCAGTTACTTGTCACTTGTGTTGTCGTCACGTTAAAAGTAGCCGACAAAAAACAAACAACAAAACACTTTCTTCCCACATCTTTTTTATTTTTCTTCCCTGAAGCTAAATCACTTATTATATAGTTTAAAATTATCATTTGAATAATAATATAAAATATATCTAAAAAAAAAATATAAAAAAAAAAAAAATCTGCAGACAGAGGAGCTCCGCCTGCCTGGCACTAGGGGGTGCTGCAGCGCCCTCAGCACCCCGCTTCCTGCGCCCCTGGCATCATTTAAGTTGCGCTGACAGGTCCACACACTGCTTCCCCGCAGCGAGGCTCCCCCCGCCCTCCTGCTGATAGTTCACGAGCGTCAAGCTCCTCAACCATTTCATATCAAAAAGGTTACCGACCCCTGAGCTAGACATTTCTCCAGTTAATTACTTACATTAAGACAATTGTTTTTTGTATTACAAGTTTTCTGAAATAGCATGTTTAAATATGCAAATGAGCCATACTCTCATTAAATATGCGCATATTTTAACACATTTCAGGAACACAAATCTGAACATTGGATAAAGCCAGGTTCAAAATTCTTGTTTCACTTTGTAGTCATATTAGAATCTAAAGTTTTTACAGAAGGGATTTTGGATATCTCTTTTTATCACTCCATAAATCAGAAAATACTGTCAACAGCCCTAAAATATCAATTTTCGCCATGTTTTTAGGTATAAAATGTCATATAATTCAGGCTATGAATGATATATGAACAAACACTTCTGTAAAAACCTTCAGAATATTGATACAAATACAACTGGAAGGTTTGGTGTATGTAAGTGCTACTGAAGTGGACATTTCTTACTCAGAATATGAGAAAAAACTCATTTTGAGAAAACGACCTTTAAAGGGCCCATGTCATGCTTTTCCAGTTATTACCCGTCCCCTTGTGTGTTATGAAGTTTTTTATGCATGTAAACGGTCTGCAGAGTCAAAAACCTTCAAAGTACACCCTGTAGCGAGTAAAACTCTAAATACCTCCCCAAAACGCCTCGTTGGAGATTCGTCACTGATACGTCATTGTCCAATGTTTCTTCCGGGTACGGCTTAACGTCATGCGGTACCTGGAACCAAATGGACCAATCCGTGGAGCCGTTACGTTACGTCCGCGGAGCCGTTACGTTAAGCCCCCGCTGATTGGTCCAAATTGACCAATCCACGGACTTCCTCATACAAACACCTCCCTGTGCAGGCTGATAACAGACAGTTGGGATTGCGGCGAAATTCTCTCTGCAGACCCATTCTCACAGTGTTTATCAACCTTTTTCTTACTCAATATCAAGCCACACTTATTGTTTTTATTTCGGCTGTGAGTTTGTGTGTGCTCAGGATGAGTTTGGCTGTGTTTCGCTGTGTATCGCTAAACAAGGAAACCACACTTCCACGGAGCTCAGCGCGATTCACAACGTCCCGACCAATCAGAGCACACTGGGCTGGAGCTATTGGAGCTCCAACGAGCCGTTAAAGGCAGAGAGTGAAATTCAGTGAATACACGTAGTTTACAGTGATGCTGTATGAGAAACCGATGTCAGTTTGGAAAATTGAACAATATAAATCTATTCTAGTAGACCTCAACAATGGAATTATGATCAGTGGAATTGGCCATGACATGGGCCCTTTAAAGATTGCTGTGTGGCGCTACCTAAACCCTGCTGTTCTTTGGATGACAGCTTGCGTATCGACGCACTCTGTGAAGGTATTTCATGGTCGGGGTCATTTGTTTTTTGTATAACCTTGCTTCGTGCAAGTGACAATTGTTGTCATCTTCTCTGTGAACGTCTTTTTTGCTGTTCTTTTGCCATTTTGAGACTTAAATTTCCAGCGGAAAGCTAACCAGAAAGGGTTTTAGCACACCACGTGACGCATCTGAACAAATCACGTTGTCAGAAATTGACACCAGCCAATGAAATGTTGTTTCTTGGTTTAAGACCCCTTTGTACTTTCAAGATTGGTTGCTGATACAAAGGAAATGACCATATTTGGATCCGATGAGATTATGCAGGAGAGACACAGCTTTCCAACGATATCTCTGATGACATGATGCAAACAGCGGTCGCGGTACTTTATGTTACGTTAGAATGCTAACTTTTGGTGAATTTAATCTGCATTAAATAACATCTACAGACCAAGACGAAGCGAATGAAAGTACTCCCAGAGTAGCGTGTGAAAAGGTTTGGGAAAAGTGTGTGCAAAGTCTCAAAAAACGGATCAATGGCTGTGATGCTAGCTTTGCTGCTAGCGGTTAGCATTTTCAATGGAAATATACATTGGAATAGCTCCCGTTAGCTTAACATTTTCATTAATGAATTTGAGATTTTATTGAAAAACATTCTGGGTGGGTGAGACCTTCCATACTTCAGATTCCTGATCTGGGCCCTATTTAGAGTCCCCCTGTGAAAGAAATATCTCTTTAGCCTTTTCCAAAGTCCTTTAAAAACTCATGCAGCAGTTGCATCTCAAAAAAGGCCTTAACCTCTTAAGCCCGAGGGTCCCCCCAGTGGACCCCCCCCACAGTTTTTTTACGAGACTATGTCTCAGGGCTTCTTAACATTTATGAAACTATTAATGTTCCATACCCTTTTAACGCTAAGAAACTCCGCTAACTGACAATGTGAACCATTTTTAGCTAAAAGAAACACAAGAGTAATACCAAGCCTTTGAATTAGCATGGAGCGAAAAAATGCTAACTAATGCTAACGGATTTTGCACAGCACTCACGGTAGAAATGCCCTTATTACTTATCGTAACTGCACAAACAAGATATACCATTTAAAGCTGAGACTCCACAGATTCCAGACATATAATATCATCACTGTAGGACCCCGAATTGCGGAGCTATCAGCCAGAAAAGAGAAAGTAAACAACATCCGGTTTAAAAAATATTACAATAATTTCGTCTTACCTTTTTTGATTTGTGATCAAAAGTTGTGTTCACCGGAATAAAAACGCCGCTCAAGGTTAATCCAATGTCTTTGTGTCACGTAGAAATTTTGACTGATAATCCTTCATCATATTTATGGCAATATACTGGGTTTAAAATTTTGCCGTCCAGACGTGCACTTTCAGATATGCTTTGTTCGCTCTCTATTACCTCCGCTATGGTAATGTTTATGTTGATTTGGGAACTGCCCATCGATTCTATTGGTTCTGATGGTTAAGAAAAAGGTGTAAATCACACGAATCGACCAATGGGTTCCAGAGATATGGTCCTGCGTAAAGTATAAAGAATGCCAGCCAGTTTAAGTACTTTACGCAGGCGGCTTCATTTATTGTTTACTACGTAACAGCAGGCATTACAGCAGAACCCAGAACACACGGAGGACAGAGCGGACAGCAGATAACGGAATTGCAGTTTTATTGCTTATAGATTATCAGAACATTTCAAAGGGGACACAGCCCCATTGGATTAATATCCAATTGGTCTTCAATGGCATTAAAACGATAAAAACAATGATGTAGTTAATCCATAGGTTAATACCTATGGATTAACTACATCATCGTTTTTATCGTTTTAATGCCATTGAAGACCAGTTTAGACCAGGCAAAGAGGAAGGTAAGCCATTAGCCTAGCGCCACTTGTTTTGATGTACGTTTTTGTTGATAACGTCGCAAGTTTGTATCTTTCAGTGTTGAGGTGGGCACCGTTAGATTCTGTGTCTTTACGATCAAAAACGATGTGTTGGATGTGCAGCTAGGATAAGTAATAAGGGAGCTAGGATAAGTAATAAGGGAGCTAGGAGTGATTTTCGGTGCAGTAATAGGTTAGCATTTTTCGCTCGGGGCTAATTCAGATGCTCACTGTTAGCATTGTGTTTTTTTTGAAAAAATAAATGAAAAAGATCAGTTAAATAAGTTTTTTCCCGTTATATGGATATAAAATATTCATAGTTTATTAAATAGTAAGGTTCCTTAGACGTTGTTTCCTGCAAATGACGCGATTTCGGTCCGTGGGGCCTATAAGTGCTATATAAATAAACTTGCCTTGCCTAAGAGGATAACAGAGTATGTTCTTATATATTTTTTTTTTTTTTTTTTTTTTTCACAACAGTTGTATTTGGATGGAATGAATACCTATAGTGAAAATTCAAAGTAATAAAATGATTTTTACAGTGAAAAAGTTCAAATGGAACCGATGGTTCCCAAATTACCCAGAGGTGAGTCCGCCTGGACTTTATTTTTCTAAACCTCTCTAAAAAGGTCAAATTTCACTTGTTTTGCATCAATCTTGATACAGGGTACTTATTATATGTTATAGTTTGGATTCCTAAAGCTTTTAGTCTACTAACCCATCATTCAAGGGTGGTTTTTACTATAAGTAATGGTTTTTTTTAGGCGGACATTAGAATTTACATGTTTTTACTATGTTCCATCTGAATTTACTTTAAAATAAAAACATCTATATTGATTCTGACACTTCTACATCCAACTCACAGATGTAACCTTGCTTTGAGAGAAAAGATTATTAATTTACCCCTTTTAGAAGTGAAGATATAGTCTTTGTTGTGTTAGTGGCATTTTCGAGCCTGAAACCTGAAAAACAGGCTCAGGGCTTAAGAGGTTAAGGGAAGGTTTTGTTACATTTTAAGGCGTAACCTTTGACATTTAGTTGCACCAGAGGCATAAATCTGCATCTTCTCTCCGAGCCGGTTCTAATGAGACTAAGCTCAAAGCCGTCGGACCTTCCTAAGTGGCGTATACAGTAGCGTAGACCATCCACAGATGACCGTTGACCTCTAGAGCTTTGTCCCCTTTTAAGCCGTAACTTTTGACATTAGGAGCAGCAGAGGCATCAATCCGCATCTTCTCTCCGAGCCGGTTCTAATGAGACTAAGCTCAAAGCCGTCGGACCTCCCTTTGCGCCGTCGAGGGTACTGTCGGCATTGCGAATGTGACCTCTGACCTCGGTTTTGACGTTGTCAAAGGTCGCAGGGTGCCCCAATTTTGCAGGCAGGTTCCACACATGTTAAGCAACACACTCTCAAAGACTTGGAGTGCCAAGCACATTTTTTCAATTTTTTTCAATTTGCTCTCTCTTCTTCAACACAAGCCTCTCAGACTCTTAGCTTCAGTCAGGATTATGTGAGAAATTTGACATTTTATTGAAAAAAGAATTCTGGGTGGGTTACAGTTTACATACTTCAGATTCCTCATCTGAGCCTTATTTAGACGCCCCCTGTGAAAAAATTATCTCTTTAGCCCTTTTCAAAGTGCTTTAAACACTCATGCAGCACTGCACCTTCTCAAAAGGCCTTAACGGAAGGTTTTGTTACATTTTAAGCCATAACCTTTGACATTTAGTTGCACCAGAGGCCTAAATCTGCATCTGCTCTCCGAGACGGTTCAAATGACATCAAGCTCAAAGCGGTCGGACCTTCCTAAGTGGCAAAAACAGTAGCGTATACCATCCACAGGTGACCTTTGACCTTTGGAGCTTTGTTACATTTCAAGCCGTAACCTTTGACATTAGGAGCAGCAGACGCATCAATCTGCATGTACTTTCCGAGCCGGTTCTAATGAGAGCAAGCTCAAAGCGGTCGGACCTTCCTTTGTGCCGTAAAGGGCACCGTACGGCATGAAAACGTGACCTCTGACCTCGGTTTTGACCTTGTCGAAGGTCGCAGGGTCCCCAAATTTTGCAAGCGGGTTCCACACACGTTAAGCAACACACTCTCAAAGTCTCGGAGCGCCAAGCACCTTTTTTCAATTTTTTTCAATTTCCTCCCCCTCCCTAACCACAAGGGTGTCAGATTCTTAGCTCCAGACAGGAATTTGTGAGAAAGTTTGACATTTTATTGAAAAAAAAGTTCTGGGTAGTTTAAGGTTCCCATATTTCAGATTCTTGATCTAGGACCTATTCAGAGGCCCCCTGTGAAAAAATGATCTCTTTAGCCCTTTTCAAAGTACTTTAAACACTCATGCAGCACTGCAGCTTCTCAAAAGGCCTTAACGGAAGGTTTTGTTAAATTTTAAGCCATAACCTTTGACATTTAGTTGCACCAGAGGCATCCATCTGCATCTGCTCTCCGAGACGGTTAAAATGACATCAAGCTCAAAGCGGTCGGACCTTCCTAAGTGGCAAAAACAGTAGTGTATACCATCCACCGGTGACCTTTGACCTTTGGAGCTTTGTTGCATTTCAAGCCGTAACCTTTGACATTAGGAGCAACAGAGGCACCAATCTGCATGTACTTTTCGAGCCGATACTAATGAGAGCAAGCTCAAAGCAGTCAGACCTTCCTTTGTGCCGCAAAGGGCATTGTACGGCATGAAAACGTGACCTCTGACCTCAGTTTTGACCTTGTTGAAGGTCGCAGGGTCCCCCAAAAAGTCTCGGAGCACCAAGCACCTTTTTTCAATTTTTTTCAATTTCCTCCCCCTCCCTCACCACAAGGGTGTTCGATTCTTAGCTCCAGACAGGATTTTGTGAGAAAGTTTGACATTTGATTGAGAAAAAAGTTCTGAGTGGGTTACAGTTTCCATACTGGGGATGCCATATTGATGTATGGACACCCCTACATGGGAGGTGGGATGCCATATTGATCTGTGGACACCCCATTGATCTGTGGACACCCCTACATGGGAAGTGGGATGCCATATTAATCTGTGGACACCCCCCCCATGGGAAGTGGGACACCATATTGATCTGTGGACACCCCCTTGCCTCCCCCCATGACTATAGCGCCCCCTAGGGTCCGATACACGCAACCACCATGGCAGCATCCCACTTCTGGAGTAATACACTGGCAGTCGACACCAAATTACCCTGGATGTCCCTTAACCTAATATAGTGTCCCACGGCCTGGGTATCCCAATGAGAAAACGGCCTCCAGAAGGCCATATCTGCTACCCACAGGCAGTGGCGGTTTGCAAAATGTGAAGCTCAAACAAAAAAATGAAGATTCTGTTTCTTTTAGAACTGAAAGATGGAGAGAAACACTTCATTTCACTGAAGTGTTTACTGTGAAAATGATGGATGTACATTTGTGAATAATGTTTGGTATTTTCTTATGATCAATTATTACCTGAAGGTTTTCTTCCCATACAGGATTTTGTTACACATGAGTTCATGTGTAAAAAGGGGGAGTGTGGGTATGATGTATTATATCAACATGGCTGTAAAATTCACAGTCTACATTTTTCATTTAGGGATTGAAAGAAACCTGCCGCCCCAACTCGGATGTTCAATCTGACCATTGATTGACAGTTTTAGAATTAACCTGCTCCATGTCTATAAGATACTGTTTGATGAATGTTGACATGTTTCTAAATATTGATTGAATTATAACAGGGATATAACGAGGATGTGATCAAGTTCTTAGTCACGCATTACATTCCACTACATGGTTTCCTAGGAAAGTGAGGTCAGACAAGGGCAGCCATTTCAAGAACCATGACCTACGCACAGTAGAACAGTCATTAGGACTAAGACACAGTTTCGGAGCCATCTATCACCCCAATCTCAGGGAAAGGTAGAAAGGATGAACCAGAACATCAAACAGAAACTCAGCAAAGCATGTGAGGAGACAGGCAGGAACTGGTTAGACGCCTTGCCTCTGGCCCTTATGTTAATCAGGAGCTCTATTAACCGAGGGGCAGGTTTCTCCCCATTTGAGCTGACACATGGCCATCAGTTCCCGGGCCCAGGAGCCCTGAGAGTAGGAAAGGAAGTAGAGGTCATGAGTTCGAAACCTTATTTCCAGCAACTTGAGGGGTGGGTATCAGACTTCTCCACACAGGTTGTTGACGCCAAAGGGGGACCCGAGAAACACGAGGCCAACACAGCAGAGTTCGTCCGGCTGAAGGTCATCAGACCCAAGTGGCTCAACCCTAGGTTCTCCGGCCCCGACCGAGTCACCCAGAGGACCTCCTATGCCGTCCGCCTAGGAGAAAAGGGGGACAACTGGTACCACTGGAGCCAGTGTGCGGCGGGGAAACCTCCTGCTAGGACCCTAGACGACATCGGGACGGACGTGGCCCTCGCAGAGGAAGTCGACTCGGAAGCCGCCATCAGAGGACAGGAGGAGGACACCGAGGACTACCCTTCAGCAGACAACTTGGAAGCGGCCATCAGTGGACTGGAGGAGCAGGATCCTGAGGACATCCATCCAGCAGGTGGCCCAGAAGCCATAGTCAGCAGGCTGGGGGACATCACGAGGAAGCAGTGGAGTCTGCTTCTCTCTGATTAAATTCATCAGTTCCACCATTGAAGGAAAAGGTGCCCCTCCCCCTCCGTACCAAATGCCCTTGTTGGCGTATGCGGAAGGAGAGGACGAGTATGATGACTCAGCAGACAAGGACGCAGTTTTTTAACATATTTTGGTCTTTCTCCACTGTCATAAAAAGTTGTTATGATGGGCTGTTCCCAAATGTTTAAAGTGCTCTAAATCCCAGCTTCTGATGGATTTATATAATGTTGGGGGACGGACACAGTAGAAAAGGATGACAGTGGTTATGTTTCGAATGCCTTGTGTAAGTTGATCTCTTGAGATGAGATCAAAAGGGGGATTATTAATAATTGAAAGTAACCTGTGTTCCTAGTGTCCAGACGTGAGTTTGCTGTATAACAAGAAGCTGGAAATATGAGAAGTGAAACCTTTCTATTAGGAGATGTGAGAGATGAGATGTCCTTGTATTACCATTAAAACAGATTATTGTTTAACCCTGTATCTGGTGCTTTGAATTCCTTCTTTTATAAATTTGACTAGCTCATTAAAGGACGCGCGGAGCCGAGGTGGGTTTCATACCACGCTTTGCCCCCACAGGCGCCAGGATTTTTTTGCTGCAGTAGCTTAGCAGTTGCTATATGACAGCACGGCGTTGCTAGTTAATTTTCAAAATAAATAAACAAACAATACCAGAGGGCCAAGCACGAGCCTGTTCATATTGTAGCGTTCACCGCTATTCAAAATCACAGATCACTCGAGCCTTCAATGTCGAAAAAATTATCTTTATTTTCTGGTATTGACGGCCACAGCCACGCCTTACAGAACCAATCAATAGTATAACACTCATTATGACTTTTCCCCACACTCGAAGACAACTCCTACCGTCTCGTACTCCCTCCACACACACCGTTGGAGATCGCGGTCGTTTACGCTGACTTGTGAGAAATCTTTCCATTTTCGATCTGTGTTCACATACTGAGAATTATAATATTAGCCAAGTAACAGTTTGCGCTTTAACTTACAACGACCCCTGATAGATCTCGCGAGAATGTGTATAAATGAATGCTGTCAAAATTATCGCGTTAACGACGGTAATTACTTTTTTGAATTAATTGCGTTAAAATATTTAACGCATTTAACGCATGTGCAGAATGGCCCGCCCCATACATCCCACCAGTGGCAGCGCCAGGGTATGGCTCGGGTAGGCTACACCCATACCAAGAAATGGCTTAGCCCCACCATGAAAAATGATGTTAAAGTAAGCAAAATAAAGTCCGCCAACTCGCGCGGAGTAAATTGCACAGACAGCAGTTAGTAAGATTGATTTCAGTAGCCACTTGTCTGGAAATACCGAAGACCAGAAACGGTTTTGAAAACTTTTGTCACGTAGTGATCGTCTTCTCAATAGAACATCTTTGATAATGTCTTCTGGCCAATCAGAATCAAGATAACGGCGTGGTGTTGTTGCAGGAAGTCCCGACGGAGAATACTTTTGCTGTAGTACAGGGGTGCACATAACTGGCAGGTTATGTGCGTAATCTGAAATGCGTGATCACTTGTGTCACAAAGCGCATTTGCGTACCGACATACTTGTGAAGCTTTTCCAGAAGGCGGTTAGATCATCGGACGACAGAGTCGGTCTCCGTGTGCACAGACAGGGCTGCTGTTAACGTTGGTCTGTACAATGGAATTGTGCCAAAACTACGCCAACCGGCTGCGGAGGGAGACTCCCCCCCCCTTCACTGGAGAACTGCGCTAAAACAGCTGATCACAAGGTTCACACTCTGTGGTCACGAAGTACTCCACTAGCGCCCCCCTGTCGACTTTCCTGAAGTACTCCCCCGTTGATAGAAATCAACACGTAATGAATTAAGACCCCACGGTTTGATGATTGATAGGTGTGTGGGCTGTCTTTCATTTTGACATGCAGAAAAATGTTATAATAAACATAGATACTGTATGTTAAATGGATATATCCGCCTTCTTTCATTTATCTTTCCATTCCCACAACAATATACATAAAGAAATGGCATATTTTGGACATAGTTCGAATGGTGATTAATCATGATTAATTAATTTTTAAGCTGTGATTAATCTGATTAAAAATTGTAATCGTTTGACAGCCCTAGTATAAATATATATAGATACATTTTCATAACAAAACAATGGGGTTGCTAAGCCGTCACTAGGCCAATTGTTGGAGTTGCTATAGCAACTCCAAGCTAGGTGCCGCCCCTGATCTGGTCCATCGATTTCTAACACAGACTCGTACAAGAAAGAGCCAAAGGCTAAAGCTGAGCTCCCCAAACAACATCTGACAATGAGCACTAAAAATTACTGTTTTATTTGTGGAAAACCACAAAGCTAAATTTCCCGCCATTTGAGAACGCACAAAACACATGCTGAAATTAAACATGCATTTTCCCTTCCCGAACACTCGAAAGAGCGCAAGATATTAATAGAAAAAATGAGGAATAAAGGACATTTTAAAAAGAGTGGAACAGGGACACTAAAAGTAAAGAGAAGACCAAAGGATGAAGCACCGGCAGGACAATTCATCCACTGCATGCACTGTCAACAGAGTTGGGTTGTAACGGAATACATGTAACAGCGTTACGTAATCAGAATACAAAAATCAAGTAACTGTATTCAGTTCACGTTACATTTGAAAAACATAGAACTAAAAAAGCTGTTAATGAAGAAAAGCCTTTGATTTGGGTTATTTACCTATTTAATTTTGTGTTAATCCAAGGATTTGATGCTCTTATTTGTATCCAATGTGTTTTTTGAGACATTGGTTTGAATTATATACTATTCAGATATGTCCTGTGTTATAATGTTGTGGTAAGTTGGATACAAATTGCGTTATAATGGGAAAGCTATGTAACATTTTGGATTTTGTCCTGGCCATTTTGTTTTGTGGCCCAAAAAACTATTGTGTAGCCGTTTTGTCTGTCTGTAAACTGTCTTTCTGTCTGTCGATCTGTATGTCTCTGCCTGTGTAGCTGTTTGTCTGTCTGTAAATTGTCTGTCTGTTGATCTGTATGTCTCTGCCTGCGTAGCTGTTTGACTTTAATGTGTTTAAACACATGTATTGGTTTGTAGTTAATACTACATTATTTTATAATTAAAATGACTGCTCCCATAATGCTGTGTCCTGTCAGGTTGTGTATTTATGTCAATTTGGAGGGTTGTAGGAGTGGCCTTATTGTCCCTTTTAAGACCCCATAGTGGGTTTTTTGGTACTTATAAGTCACACTTTTGTCAGAAGACATATGTCTGTGTATACCACAATATAAGTAGGTGGTGTGTTTAACCGTTCTAAAGGGTGTATCAGCTATCTGATTTTTTAGAGTACTTTGACCCAACTCCCATAGCTGTAGGACCTCAGGAAAGGGTAGCCCATCTAAACCACCACCGGGCCGGTTTTGGGGAAAAGTGCGGCTATTACATAAAAACCTGTGTGTGTGTGTGTGTGTGTCAGCAGGGGATGGAACTCTGGTGCAGTTGAAAGTATTGTCTTCTCAGAAAACTCAATTTATTGTATTGATCTCTCCAATGGCACTTCAAATTACAAAAGCCACCGGTGTTTCTGAAAAATGTATAATCCCTCGATCAACCCATTATCATCGCCATGCACCTAACACCTCTCAGCATTCAGACAGCCACTATAAATACATGAATGCCTGTTTAATTATACACTTCCTCTTCACATGTTTTCAAAACCTTAAATCTTCAGACCAGAACATTCTTTTTTTGTCTTTTCCCTCGTCCAGGATCCACTCATATGATCAACGATGACAATACCTTTTGTTCAAAAGCTTCTTCGGGGCCTGTCCAATTTGCACTCTAATCCAACTTCTGAAAATCCTCTTCATATTGAGGCTCCTCTGGTCCCCTATATTTATCAAAACATCTGACATCATTACTTCATCCTCAGATGTGGACTCATGCTTGTGATGTTTGTTAAACCCTGGTTTCTGTGATTTGGTCCAGTCTCTGTGCTGAGCTCTTCAGGTTCTGCTGTGTATCTTGCAGCCTTCAGGATTTTAAAGCCCTTTGACATTTACAAATGTCCTGTTTTTTCATAGAAATCCTGATTGTAATAAATAAAGTTCTATCATCTAATCATCAGTTTTGGGCACTATGTGATTTGGGCACCTGGTGATCATGTATTGGAGCCAGGAGGTGGTGATTAATGCTCCAGAGGCATATGGATTTGACCAGGGTAAAACAAGGACATAGCTAAAGGGCAGCAGGACAAGGACAATACAAACGTTCTTTGTTGATACTGGATCAAATAAATGAATGAATCAACGCTCTTGCCTGGACTTGGATCATTCCCTGCGTAAGATTCGCTAGCTGGTGCCTTGACTCTGTGTGATTCTCAATGTGTCATGGTGCGTGATAAACACTTTCTTTACATTTCTACTTAAAGAATTTTAAAACAAATGCTTTTTGTTGCACATATATTTAGTTGACTAGCTGTGATCCATTGCAATGAATTGCCTGGTTACAGCTCGCAAATGCAGAGACTTTAAGAAATTGAATATGAATCACAACTTTAATTTATTGAAATACAAATAGTGTTGCCTTGTAATATCCTTCAGTAGTTATTATGGGTATTGAAAAGATTCAGACTTGTATGTGTGTACAGTTTCTACACTCACATCTTGTTCTCATTGATCTGCAGCATCAGAACACCCTCATGATAACATCAAAAATATCTTAATTCCAAAAGGATAGCTTTGTTCCAGAGAATTAAAAATATTTCACATATTTTAGTAACATTTAGTAACTAAAACACGGTAGAAATTGAACCTGATGTTTAACATTATCATGGCGGGGTATTGAAGCTGTGCTCTGATCACTTTATCGCTGTAAAAGCTTTGCTCACACTGATACTGTGACACCTATCCACCCCCCCTCCTCCCCTCTTGCTGTGCTGACATCAGGTGTTTCCTTGATGGAGCAGCAGGTCAGAGCCTGGATTTAACAGTCTCATGCGCCCATTCCCATTATAATGCGTTCTACTTCACTACATGACATGACTAAATCGTCCAATGAGAGCTTTTTGTCTGGTCAAAGAGTTTCTTTTTCTTAATCATTATTTGGTTTAAACTGAGTATGAATTATGAGGTAGTTGTATTAGAAATACGGATTTTCTTTCACTGAAATTAAGTGGTTTCATTTTTCCTCAGCAGTGCGGACTTACCCATGTGGGACAGATCATTACCGGCAGATAGCACATATATAGCTTTCATTGGGATTTAAATGGGCTTTATAGTCACCTTTTTTTATTGCAAATGAAAATGTCGTAAACAATGCAGAATCTGTCCATTGGGACAAACATCTAAAGTAGGCTGTGGTGTGGGTTTAGATGCATTAATTTCTCCCTAAATCAGACCCAGCTAAAGATCCATTGGGGAGCCATTTTGTTGTGGAAATCTCACGGGGCCTATTCGCTGCCTTTTTAAACCAAAGGACTTCATCCTGAGTAATCCTTAATTAGGCCTGTGGCATTTAAAGCGCACTCTCCCTGCACTCACCTCACCTCCTGCCAGGACACAGCCACACTTTACACATATAGATCTGTGGCACTGCAGGGCTGCTGGTGGTGTGTGTGTGTGTGTGTGTGTGTGTGTGTGTGTGTGTGTGTGTGTGTGTGTGTGTGTGTGTGTGTGTGTGTGTGTGTGTGTGTGTGTGTGTGTGTGTGTGTGTGTGTGTGTGTGTGTGTGTGTGTGTGTGTGTGTGTGTGTGTGTGTGTGTGTGTGTGTGTGTGTGTGTGTGTGTTATTTATCTGCAGCCTACACTGCAGACGCTTTTCTGCTTGCTCTTGACTCTGCTTACTTCTTATGCTGATTTTCCTATTCTTATTCTCTGAAAACTTCGAGCAGCGGCTCCTGGACATTAACTTATCACTGGGACAGTTCATCTTCGTAAATAGACGGAGGGTTTCAGCCATATTTCAACATTTTTACGACGACCTCAGTCTTACAGTAGCGTGGCCTAGCAACAGCTAAAGCCTGGTAGGCTACTGCATGCTATTTAGCTTAAGCTAGTTGGTAGCAAAATGCCTCCGTTCTCTACAGATGACTTCCAAAAACTTATACAGAAGATGGCTGTGTTGGAAATGAAAATGCAACGGTTGGAAGTTAACGTGGAAGTGAATGGACTATGTCGTGGAAATGACACCACTTTACCAGTGTTGCAAAATAATGGAAAAGGGTATGCTAACTCACAGCTAGTTAGCAGCTACAAGGATTCCAAGGAACAGGAGGGCTGTGTACCGGGTAATAAATCTACAAGTGGTAGTCCTCCCTGGAACTCTCTGGGTGCAAAGCCTAAGAGTAAATCATTTCCATGGGATTTGGGAGGACGGATAACAGGCAGAGCCCAGCGCTCGGAAATCTGTGATGCGACCGGCTGGCCTGCATTGTTATCACCCAGGAAGAGCGCCCCTTCAACCCCTGTTCCTACTACTAGGAAACAGCAGTGGACAGCTGCTAAAGGGAGAATTACAAACAATCCTCCTAAACCACCAAGTGTGCCAATCCAGAACAGATACGCTCCGCTGACCGAGAGCCGGAAATCTCTTGCTGATGATCCGGATAACCTGTCCTCTTCACACAGCAGGGTAAGGACCAATAGCTACTCCAAAAGTAAAAGGCTAGAGGGAAAGCTAACGACTGGGCCTGAAACTCTGATTGTGGGTGACTCTGCTGTAAGAGATGTAAAAGGTCTGTGTAATAAGAACAACACCAAAGTACTCTGTTTTCCCAAGGATGTGGTATCTGACTTGGCTGAGAAGATCCTGCATATTGGGGCTGAACATCCGACTGTGAAGAATGTGGTACTGCACATTGGAACAAATGATGTTGTGAAACAAGAGTCAGAAGTGCTGAAAGAAGACTTTAAATGTTTGTTGGAAAATGTCAGCTCTCTAAATGCAGAGGTGTTCATCAGTGGCCCTCTACCGCCAGTCAGAAGAGGAGTGGAGAGATTCAGCAGATTGTTTGCACTGAACACCTGGCTTTCAACTGTCTGTACTGACCATTCTGTCCATTTTATTGACAATTTTAACTTTTTCTGGGATCGCAGACATCTTTTCAAGGCAAATGGAGTTTGCCTGAACAAGTCAGGAGTGAAATTGTTTATCTCTAACATATTCAACTGCCTGCGTCATCACTCTGTTCCCTCTGCCAAGGACAAGCGGCAAGAGGAATCAAAACAGGAGAAAGACACAACACATCGCGCAGAAAACCCTGAAGAAGTATCACTGCACCCGCCTGAGGAATGTTCTGATTATGGGAGACCTATGACACAAATGGAGGAGTCTCCACTGCCCGTCACCCTCCCTGTCAACGCCTTTGAGGATACTCTTCATTCATCCCCCAGCTCTCTCTACTCTCCGCTCACCCTTTCACCCTCGCCCCCCCCCCTGGAGTTCGATGACCACATGAAGGCGACACGCAGGATTGGCAGCATGTCCTTTACCCCCGCCCCTCAACGACGCCCACCAAAATCACCGAAGCAGAGATGCGCACCATCTCCCCCGGCTTACAGTGTAGCCCTCACCGTGGCCTCCTATGATGAGAGGAGCAGGGTGGTGGGTCCTCCCTCCCCTTCAAAGCCTGATAGGGATGTGTGTGTACAAAACGCTGCAAACTGATATCTGCTGGGTCCAGGCTCAAGGGCGTATGGCACTCTCAACTCTTTCCAGGACATGCCGGGGCCCTGCCTGCCTGTAGCTTTGCCGATATCTGTGTTGATAGGTAATAGATTAAGAGCGGTGAATCATCTTAGATACAGGAAGCGCTCAAACGTTTGTGTGAGTTTATCTAATTTAGCAGTGATTCCATGTCAGCCACAGCTTGTTACAAAAAACCTGACTGATGGTGTGTTTAACAAACTTAAACTAGCTTTATTAAATGTCAGGTCTTTGGCAGGAAAAACATTTTTAATCAATGATTTTATCACTGAGCACAATCTCGATTTTATGTTTTTAACAGAAACTTGGATTGAACAAAATAACAGTGCAGCTGTTCTTATCGAATCAACCCCTCCCAACTTTAGTTTTATGAGTCAGGAAAGAATGCATAAGAAAGGGGGTGGAGTTGCTATTCTGTTCAATGATTCCCTTCAATGCAGGAAGACATCTTATGGGAACTTTGCTTCTTTTGAATATGTGGCCCTTCAGCTGAAATGCTCCTCTCGAGCTCTGTTCCTAAATATCTATAGACCACCCAAATACTGTGCAAGCTTTTTTGATGATTTTACCGAACTGCTGTCTATATAGTGTGTATTGACTTTGACCGTCTAGTCATTGTTGGTGATTTTAACATCCATGTTGACAACCCCCAGGACAGAGGGGCTAAAGAACTGTTTTGTGTTCTTGATAGCTATGGACTGACTCAGCATGTGACGGAGCCCACGCACAATAAGGGGCACACTCTGGACTTAATTATCTCAAAGGGTCTGAATATCTCTACGGTTGTGGTGACTGATGTTGCACTCTCTGACCATTCCTGTGTTTTCTTTGAGAGCTCTATTTCTGTTCACAAAAATGTTCAGAAAGAGGTAACCACAAAGCGATATTTAACTGAAAACGCTAGGGAAATGTTTACTCAGAATTTTTCTTCCACACTTGCCCCTGCTAACATCTCAGTAAATGAGCTAGTAAATCATTTTAATTCAAAAATTAAAAATGTTATAGATGCCATTGCTCCAACTAAGGTAAAGGAAGTGTCTGTTAAGAAAATATCTCCATGGAGAAAGGCCATGGCCGTGAGAACAGAAAAAAGAGAATGTCGAAAAGCTGAACGCAGGTGGCGAAAAACAAATCTCCAGGTTCACTTTGAAATCTATAAAGAGAGACTTGGCCTTTATAATTTGGAATTGAAAAACGCACGACAATCGTTCTTCTCTGACATCATTAACAAAAACAAAAACAACGCACGTGCCTTATTTGCTACCGTCGACAGACTAACTAACCCCCCAGTGTCAGTAGCCTCTGAATTTCTATCCACCAGGGCGTGCAATGATTTTGCCTCCTTCTTCACTGACAACATTCAGAAAATCAGACAAGCAGTCAGTGCCTCTGCATCAGGAAGAGCAAATGTGTTGTCTCTGTGTCCACTTAACATCAATTCAAACACCATGACACAATTCCATCAGATTAATGATAAAAACCTAGAGGACATTATACAACTTCTGAAATCCTCCTCCTGCTGCCTTGATATTATTCCAACAGGATTTTTTAAAGATGTTTTGCCTTGCATGGCCTCAGATCTACTTCATATAGTAAACAAATCTCTCCACACAGGTATTTTTCCACAGGCCCTGAAAACTGCAGTCATTAAACCGCTCTTAAAAAAGAATAATCTAGATGCTTCAGTAATGAACAATTACAGGCCCATATCTAACCTCCCATTTCTAGGTAAAATCATTGAAAAAGTTGTTTTTCAACAGTTGAGTAATTTCTTGTATTTAAATAACTGTTTGGATGTGTTCCAGTCAGGCTTTCGTCCAAACCACAGCACTGAGACTGCTCTTGTAAAGGTCTTTAATGACATCCACTTAAACACAGACAGTGGTAGAACTTCAGTGTTAGTATTATTAGATCTCAGTGCTGCGTTTGACACTGTTGACCACAACATATTACTAGACCAACTGGAAAACTGGGTGGGACTTTCGGAAACAGTTCTAAATTGGTTTGAATCCTACTTAAAGGACAGAAACAACTTTGTTTCTATAGGTAAATACACATCTGAGTTGACAAATATGACATGTGGGGTACCTCAAGGCTCCATCTTGGGGCCTCTTCTCTTTAACGTCTACATGCTACCACTGGCTCAGATAATGAAGAACAACAAAATAAGTTACCATAGCTATGCGGATGACACACAAATTTATGTAACAATTTCACCAGGAGACTATGCTCCAATTCAAACACTGAGTAAGTGCATTGAACAAATCAATGACTGGATGTGTCAGAACTTTCTCCAATTAAACAAAGATAAAACTGAGGTAATGGTTTTTGGAGCCAAGGCAGAACGTTTAAAAGTTAGCGCTGAGCTTCAGTCTGCAATGTTCAAAACAACAGATAAAGCCAGAAATCTAGGTGTAGTCATGGACTCTGACCTGAGTTTCAACAGTCATATTAAAACAGTTACTAAATCAGCCTACTATCACCTAAAGAATATATCTAGGGTTAAAAGACTAATGTCACAGCAGGATTTGGAAAAACTTGTCCATGCTTTTATCTTCAGTAGACTCGACTACTGTAATGGTGTCTTCACAGGTCTCACTAAAAAATCTATTAGAAAGCTGCAGCTGATTCAGAACGCCGCTGCTCGAGTCCTCACTAACACTAAGAAAGTGGATCACATCACTCCTGTTCTGAAGTCTTTACACTGGCTTCCTGTGTGTCAAAGAATAGATTTCAAAATACTGCTGCTGGTTTATAAAGCACTGAATGGTTTAGGCCCAAAATACATTTCTGACCTCCTGCTAAATTATGAACCATCCAGATCTCTCAGGTCTTCAGGGACTGGTCAGCTTTCTGTCCCCAGAGTCAGAACTAAACATGGAGAAGCAGCGTTTAGTTATTATGCTCCAAATATCTGGAACAAACTCCCAGAAACCTGCAGGTCCGCTGCAACTCTGACTACTTTTAAATCCAGGCTGAAGACTTTTCTTTTTGTCGCTGCTTTTAATTGAACTATTCACATCTTAGACTGCACTGTAACTTTTATTCATGTATTTTTTTCTTTTAATGTTTATTTTATCTGCTTTTCTTTTTAATGACTGATTTTAAATGCCATTTTCTTAATGTTAAATGCCATTTTCTTAATGTCTTTCATTTTTTGTAAAGCACTTTGAATTGCCTTGTGTTGAAAAGTGCTATATAAATAAACTTGCCTTGCCTGTGTGTGTGTGTGTGTGTGTGTGTGTGTGTGTGTGTGTGTGTGTGTGTGTGTGTGTGTGTGTGTGTGTGTGTGTGTGTGTGTGTGTGTGTGTGTGTGTGTGTGTGTGTGTGTGTGTGTGTGTGTGTGTGTGTGTGTGTGTGTGTGTGTGTGTGTGTGTGTGTGTGTGTGTGTGAGAGACTCGGAAACAATTTGAAGGCGTGATTACAATCTATTGCCGTTTGGTGACCCTTCATCCACGCTCTCAAATAATGATGTGCGGCTCTGAATAATGATTGGCTGAATAATTTGTACTGCTCACTCAGAGGCACAGTAAGTGGACAGGGCTCAATGCTAACCAAACTAAATGTGTTTAGAGTTGAAGAGTGTGACAGATGGGTGTGAGTGTTCTGCAGTGGGGGGGTTAGTGGGCGGGTGACACCTCAACCTACTCGTATTCTCTCTAACGGTTCTGCAGCTTCACCAAATGTTGCCTGCTGCATGAAACACACACAGTGGGGAACACGGGGGAAAACGTATTCAGATTCTTTATGTGAGTAAAAGTACTAATAACACACTGTGAACATACTCAATTTCATTTAGCAGTACTGCATCGAGAATGGTACTTAATTAAAAGTATTTAAATACTATTAGGAAAATAAACTTATATAAATCAGCCAGAAACAGTAGCATTGGATCTGTCTTACAATACAATAGTTTATTGTACAAAAGTTTGTGTGCATGAATATAAACAACGCAAAAACACAATTGTAGCACTGTCAGAGAGGAAGAATAACAAATACAGGTGTATTGTACAGGTTCCCAAGTGATAGGCTTGCTTCTGAGCTTTTAAAGCCACCAAAACGCAAGGTGTTAGACTGTGTCATCACTGCCGGCTCAGCATCCATTGATCCACAAGGACTCTTCAGAAACCTTGGGGGACTTTGTCCATGTTTTATACAGTTTATTGTGTTTATGACTCAATAACAACTTTTATTTATGATGTCCTTATAAGCTCCCCCCCATAATGATGTAACTCGTGAAGTAAAGTGTTACAGCAGAAGGTTTAATACAGCGTATTTCTGGTATATTCATTTTAATATGTCCCCTGATATATAAGAAGTGTGTTTTTATATATTCATGCGCGTACTTGATTACTTTGTATTTAATAGTGGCAGTTTATATGAACAAGAAGCTGGAGATATGAGAAGTGAAAACGTCCCTATTAGGAGAAAGGGAGAGGGGAAAGATGAAATATCCTTATATGGATATAGCCTGGCAAACATCTGGAGGACAGCAGAGTAGAATGTGTGTGTGTGTGAGTTCATTGCAGTGGCTATATATGCTGTATAATAACTGCTTAATTATACTTGTGTTCTATTGTTTTCTTTCAGTTTTATTCTTTCATGTTGTGAGTACTAAATTGCCACAACATTGTGAAGTAGTGGACTTAAATATGCTTAATTACTCTGTATAAAATAGGAGCAGGTTTTCATGACAGAAGACTAGAGAGGGGAGGAGACATTCTTCATTACACACAGCATGTCCAAGGGTGTGTGGAACTGTGTGTGGGTTAAACTGATGGGGGAGGGGGAGCAGAGAAGGACATCTATGGAGTATGCGTTCTGTCATGACTCCAAATCATTGTTGGGGGACTGCCTGAGGGCAGAGAGAGAGACACACACACACACACACACACACACACACACACACACACACACACACACACACACACACACACACACACACACACACACACACACACACACACACACACACACACACACACACACACACACACACACACACACACACACACACACACACACACACACACACACACACACACACACACTGTAAGAAGAGGGGGCGAAACAGATGGAATACTCATTGCCTAGGGTCTCGCCCAGAAGTGAAACTGGCCAATGGAGATCTGACAACTCACTGGCTAGCTTGCCCAGAAGTGAAATCTTATATATCTCCTGTTGTGTCTGTGTGTTCGGCCTCTCTTTCCTCCTGCCGTCAAGATGATGAGTTCTCCCGGCATTAGGACCAGAGCAGGGGTGGGCCTACCCCTTTTAAAAGTGTATTGTATTCTTACCTTTTATCATTAAAACAGATTATTGTTTAACCCTGTATCTGGTGCTCTGAATTCCTTCCTTTTATAATCTGACCTGCTCATCAAAGGACACGCGGAGCCGAGGTGGGTGTCAGACCACACCCTGCTCCAACACTCGTTAAGAGATAACTTAGGCTGTAACTTAGGTGAGCTGAATGCTAACCTGCTAATGTTTAGCATCTCGTACACAAAAGTGAAACACAATACATGTTGAAAAAAACTGAGGATCACCAACGTTTTTACAATTCAACCTGAGGAGGACAGGAGGATTATAACTATATTTATTGACGATCCAACTAATAGTATTTACGGCATTTTACCCAAAACCACATAATGTCAGGTTATGATGCAACTGCAATCACCGACATCTTTGGGTTTAATCCGCTGGGCTTCACAAAGCCTGAGGTCAATTTTAGATCAGTTTATCCAATATTTATCTTGATATTTAAACAACTAACATCGCTAAATCATTTCCCAAATGTGGATCAATATAGTATATCAAATGTAATCAACAACAACAACAAAATCAATACCCAGCAGTCATATGTTTATTGATTTGTGTTCTGTTAGCTGCAATATGAGGAGTTCCTAGAGTCTGAATCTTCTGCCTGTGAGATGTGTTTAACGACAATATTCAAAGTGAGAGCTTTTAACAAGTTCATCAAACCTTCTTCTGCATGAACTTGTTGACATCCTGATCACAGTCTATGAAATACTTGCAGGGTGAAAACACAAATCCTCTTTGTTAAACACACACACACGCCCTAACAGCAGGATGGTCTTATGCTACTTTAATCCTGCATCCATGGAGACCAATCTGTCCATCGCCCTAGGGACGAGAAAATATCAGCCAGCATCTGTTTTAGATGTACTTCTGTGTCTATGTGTCAATCTGTCTGAGCGTCTGTGTGTGTGTGTATATATATTCAAACAAATTTCCTTCCAACTCCAAGCACCATGATATTATACTTCCATTCTAGAAGTCCCTAGAACAAACCCAACAGCAGGAATATAACTGAAGTTAAAGTGGACCTATTATGCTATATTGGAAAAATATATTGTAGGGCCATACCTATACAAAACATGTCTGTGAAGTTTTTTGCTTAAAATCCCAAACAGATCACCCACTGTAACCATGCCTCATACTGCTCATACCCTCTTTTGCAGCCCTGTTAGAGAAACGCAGATTTTGGGTCCTTAGCTTTAAAAAAAAAAAAAAGAGGAGGCGGAGCTAATGCCTGATCAGAATTCTACCAGAGATAGTTAAATTCTGCTGTGATAAAACGCCATCCTGTTCCAAACCACATCAAGGATTATTTCTGAAACAGTATGGAGCTCAAATGCTTTTTCTCTTGTGGGTTTATCAC
Source organism: Pogonophryne albipinna (assembly GCA_028583405.1). Lineage (NCBI taxonomy): Eukaryota > Metazoa > Chordata > Actinopteri > Perciformes > Artedidraconidae > Pogonophryne > Pogonophryne albipinna. The sequence goes on along the minus strand of CM053244.1, from coordinate 2,761,422 downwards.
AAGGTGAGTTCCTTTTTTTATTTCCTGCTTTTTAAACACATGTGCTCTTCAGCAGGGGTTCTCAAACTTTTTGTTTATGCGGACCACTATTTATTATCATGGATTTTCGCGGACCACCTCATATGCAAACCGTAAAAGTGAAGGTTCGAGTTCATCGGAAGTTCCCTGTGTCTCTCAGGACCCTGCACAATGGGGATTCATTGCTGGAAATGTCCGGGAGGAGACTTTGATGAAAGAGGTTTCATACTTTCATAATCGGGCAACGAAGTATCCAGCATCTCGGAGGGAGACCGATGCTAGCGGCCGGACACGCTCACTGACCAACGATATGCTTCACAATGGAGAAATCGTTCAACGCGATTGGATTATTTATTCTCCATCTACCGGAGCAAACTTTTATCCACTCACAGCCACAGCAATGCATTTGTTCTCGGCTTTAGTGATTAGAAGCATCCCGGATCATGAGATGAGTGGTGAGCACAGAAAATACATACTTATGCATCGCACTAAACTCATGGGCACTGTGGATGCTTCTCGAGGGATGCAGGTTGTAGGAGCAAACACAGTAGTGGTGGCTTAAAGCCCACCTCCGCTCCGCGCCGTCCGTTAGATGAGCCTGGTCAGATTAATAAAAGAAGGAGTTCAAAACACCGGCATAAAAGTTATCACAATAATCTGATTTTAATGGTAAAAAACACCAATACAAGTTACAGAGTACTCTGGACTCCCAGTTCTACTGCTGTGCGATACAGATATCGGGACCAGCCAGTCAGAAACAGGGGACATTTTGCATGAATAAACAACATTATATATAGACATATATGGGGCGGAGAGTCACTTCTTATCTTGCACCTGAGTTCACTCCTTTACTTTCCCAAGGAAGATTTCACACAAACTCTATTCTTTCCCAGACAATCAAACATTGTACACAGATATATTGGTACATTACTTCTGAACAGAGCGTGAGTAGACAAAGGCAGAGTCAATCTTTATCTTCCACCTAACTTCACTCCTTTACTTTCCCAAGGAAGATTTCACACAAACTATTCCTTTCCAGACAATCAAACATTGTACACAGATATATTGGTGCTTGAGATTATATTGGCCCCAGGAAGAACCTTGAAAAGAATATGTGTGTGTGTGCTGGTGGGAGGAGGTGTGTGTGTGTGTGTGTGTGTGTGTGTGTGTGTGTGTGTGTGTGTGTGTGTGTGTGTGTGTGTGTGTGTGTGTGTGTGTGTGTGTGTGTGTGTGTGTGTGTGTGTGTGTGTGTGTGTGTGTGTGTGTGTGTGTGTGTGTGTGTGTGTGTGTGCTGGTATCTGGGTCAGTGAGTGTAAGTGAGAAGGTTTATATATATATATATATAGGATTACTTTAAAACAGTCCCAAATAATACATGTTCACTTCAATACAGTTCAAGATAATACCTGTTTACTTTAATACAGTTTAGAACAATATCTGTTTGCTTTAATCCCCCTTTTGATCTCACTTTCAGAGATCAACTTATACACAGCATTTGAAACATAACCACTGTCATTCTTTTCTACTGTCTGTTCCCCAACATTTATATAAATCCATCAGACGCTGGGATTTAGAGCACTTTAAACCTTTAGGAACAGTCCACCATAACAACTTCTTATGACAGTGGAGGGAGACCAAAATATGTTTAAAAAAATGGTCCTTGTCGGCTGAGTCATCGTGCTCGTCCTCCTCCGACGCGTAAGCCAACAAGGGCATTTGGTACGAAGGGGAAGGGGCAGCTTCTCCCTCAAAAAATGGGTTATTAAAACAAAGTTCCTCAAAAAATGGGATATTAAAACAAAGTTCCTAAAAAAATGGGATATTAAAACAAACTCCACACCGGCTATATCAACCTGTTTCAGCGGAGAGTGTAGTCCCCTGTGCCGTCTTGGCTTGCCGTGTCTTTGTCCCCCCGATCCGCTGACGGCGGTTTCTGGGCTGCCTGCGGCTTCTGGGCTGCCTGCTAGAGAGATGTCTTCTGGATTCTCCTCCTCCGGCCCGCTGATGGCGGCTTCCGGGTCGATGCTGGAGAGATGTCTTCCCGATCCTCCTCCTCCGGCCCGCTGATGACGCATCCCGGGTGGACTGCTGGAGAGATATCCTCCCGATCCTCCTCTGGTCCGCTGATGGCGCCTTCTGGGTCGACTGCTGGAGAGATGTCCTCCCGATCCTCCTCCTCCAGTCCGCTGATGGCTGCTTCCGAGTCGACCTCCTCATCGAGGGCCAAGTCCGTCCTGATGTCGTCCACGGTCCTAGCTGGTTGTTTCCCCGCCGCACACTGGGTCACTCGGTCGGGGCCGGAGAGCCTGGGGTTGAGCCACTTGGGCCTGATGACCTTCAGCCAGACGAACTCCGCTGTGTCGGCCTCCTGCTTCTCGGGTCCCCCTTTTGGCGTCAGCGACTGGGCCCTCAGCTGTTTGACCCACCACTGCGTAGGCCGCTTGGAGCCTGTTGGTGGGGTGTCTTAAAACAACAGCCGTCTGTGAACAGGTTTTCTAAATTAATTGTAGACCTCCTATCTGCCAGTGCAGCTTCAGAATCTTAATACTTGGACTGTGCCAACTAAATAAGACCCCAACATCTTTAGGTGAACCAAATAACATATTTCAATAGCTCTGAATTTTTGACAAGCATCTGTGTTTATTTTTAAATGAAATCCCTGAGATCCTATTTAAAATCTAAATATAATATGAACTGCTAATGTTTCTGGTAAAAAAACACACTAATGTTATGGATTCAAAAACACCCAAAACCATGATACTGACAAAGTGAATGATTTCCTGGTGATACTGCTTCTACCTGTCAGTGCTTAGATATTATCAAGCTGAAAAAATGAATACAGAATTCCAACAAACTGTCATCAAATGTCTTTCTATTATGAATTTAGATGAAATGTATATCCCCATAATGACCTAAACAATAAAGTCTATGGCTTTTACTTCTTTACCAGGTAGTGTTAATTTCGTTGACTAAAACTATGACGAAATATGTTCGTCAACGACCTTTTTTTCCATGACGAAAACGAGACGATGACGAGACGGCACCGACGGCAGTAAACAATAACTGTAACAAAATCATCATGCAATATCGTCGACGAAAAGTGACGAGACGAAAATGTAGTTTACTAAATAAAAACTATGCCAAAATCTCTCTTTACTTTCGTTGACGAAAAATGAGGAGACGAAATATTATCAAAGATAACGTTACATCTCTGATAGTCAGTTTTTCTCCCAGCAGTTCCATTTCCGGTGCTGCGCTGGGCAGCAGCTGTGTGTCTGTGGTGCGCGCGGCGGTAAATTTGAATTATACCGGGCAGCCGTAAAATATGAACTGTCAGGAAGACTCGGGTCTAACTCATGGTCTAACTAACCTTATTTAACAGAAAATAAAATGGCAACAACAGGGCTTGGGAGCAGTGGTCGCACTCGCGTTATCCGAATACCCCCCCGTCAGCGCGAGTGAGTGATAAATTGTGCACTCGACGGATAATAATGGATTATGACGGAAATGTTACAATCCTGTCCGTCAAAATGACTGACAACGAAAAAGTCTAAAGCCACCACTGCTTGGGAGAAAGAAACGATGTGATATTTGGGCCCATTTTCGCTACAATGAGGTGGATAAAAAAAGCAAATGCATTGTTTTATCAGAAGGGAAGCAATGTGGCCATAACACAGGTAAAAACACCACAAACCTGACCAGATACTCTCTGCAAAGCTGCATTCTTAATCATTCTAACCTGTTTTTTTCATCAAATAAGGACAAGATATAATCTTATTTATTTATATATACTAAAATGACAAATTATTGGTTTTGGCTAGACTAGTTTGACTGAAATGTTCTATATAATCTGATGACTAAAAAACACTCAACAGTTTTCATTGACAAAAAGTAGACTAAAATAATTAGTTTTCTTTGACTAAAATAAGACTAAAATGCTCAGACTTTTAGTCGACCAAAACTTGACTAAATAAAAACAGGATGAAGGTGACTAAATATGACTAAAACTAAAAAGAACATTTAACACAGGACTAAGACTAAAACTAAATAAAAAAATAGCTGACGAAATTAACACTATTACCAGGCTAGTTACATGATGTTGTCTAAATTAAATTCTGTCTCATTACATTACTATGTTTTAGCTTTAACTGTAATTTGTTCTTTCTACATTTCAAACCTCAGTTACTTTAATACCTGTTGAAACCTTACTCACCGGTCAACTTCTTCAGTATTCCATTCTGGAATTACATCTCTCACAGTAGCCCCTTGGCCACTGATTCTGCATCTATGTTACCTGTTATAACTCAATCAATATTAGAAACATGTCAACATTCATCAAACAGTATCTTATCCCCAGATATGGTGCAGGTCAATTCTAAAACTGTCAATCAATGGTCAGATTGAACATCCGAGTTGGGGCAGTAGGTTCCTTTCAGTCCCTAAATGAAACAGAATCTTCATGTTTTAGTTTGAGTTTCACATTCTGCAAACTGCCACCTCCTGTGGGAGTGAAATATCAAGTAGATTAGAAACGGGTCACCTGTACGGTTTTCCAATTTTGTGGAATTGTGTTGAGCCCCAGAATAATGTGTTTAGTCCAAAAGCATGCTTGGTTAGTTATTGTTTTAGAATCATGCAGTTACACTGATCACATGCCGGCATTCATTCACACTCACACCGTCTGTCAGGTTGTAAAGTCTTGGTCTGGTCAGAGTCACCCCAGAGTCAGTCATTGACAGTGCCTTCTCAAGTTACACTGTCGGTCAGGGTCAAAGGTCAGTTGGTCTCAGTCTTTTTGGCCATGTGTGTGCTCTGCAGAGACTTTGATATTTCAGCATAGGCCAGTATCCTTTGTCTACAAAAATCTGTCATATATGGAGCGCCATCATTAATTAATTCACGATTACAACTATAATTTTCCAGATATCTCTAACTTTTCATCGGAACAGCTGTTCCCCACATTTCCTGCTACTTGGTACAAAACTCACTTCCTTAGAGTACTACTACTACTGCAATTCATTTACACCTAATTAGTATTAAAATGTCTAATAGATCTATTTCAAAAACTTGTGTACTTAATTATTATCTTGTGTCAAAACATTACTAGGATCTGTGTAGCTCTGCATTTCATAGCTCATTATACCCATTTATCTTCAATTCTGGTCTACTTAAAAACAATGTTAAATTCTTTAGCAGTGTGTGGAACCCAGGGTGTCCTAACATGCAACAATTACTCCCTCCTTTATCAAGGATTTAAAAACAGATGTCATTTCGTATGTCCATCCGAAAGCCCTCCTATGGTAATCACTATGGCACAATGGTGAAATCAATAATTTATAGATTGGAATACTATATTTGGCTTGGCACTAGCTCTCCCTCTAACATTATCCATTCAAATAAAGGTTTGTCTTATAGAGCGGTTCCTAAAACTATCCCTTTAATGGTGTTCAACATTGTAACAACTAAGATCACTACTTTATTCACAAGTGAATAAAAATCTCTTGAAGAATGATTTGTTAACATGATGAAAAGATTGAAGAATATGGTTATATTCTGTCATGTATCCCCCTTTATCCCTCAGTGTGTTTTAGGATGATTCTCATTTTACTTTAATAGTTTCCTCTTTACTGCTATTTTTAATTTACCAATTGATTAATTCATGGTTAATACAACTTTTTATCTTCACTTATTTATCAAGTCAATTCAAGTTCTTTAAATGTGCGCTTATAATAAGTGTGTTTATGTGTAAACTCACTCAATCCCGTTGATTCCCTTCCCCTCTCCTCTGGTTTATCTCAAGCCTTGATCCCTGGCCACCTCACATTCTCGACCAACTCCCCTGATTCTGACTCCTCCCCCTTTGTCCATCAGCTGTCACTCTTTGAGGCAGCCATATGCCCAGCTACATCTGCAGCCCCCCTCATGCCACTGTTGTTGCACTGCTTTGCATTTCATCTCCTCCTTTACAGTCTCTTTGCTGTTCTTATGGAGGGCGGATTCTGCTCTCATGTCCCACACTTTGCTCTTGTGCCAAATCTTGTGGCTCAGCTTGGAACTTCATGCCCTGTTTGAGGGACTGATGAGAGTAGATCTCTGCCTGTCAGCAAGCTGTTTGGTTCTGGATGCCACAGGTGGAGATAGTTCTGGATGCAGTTCTTATTGTTGTTGTTGTTGGTTCAGCTCTGGTTCTCTGTCTGGTCTATTGAGAAGGAGGAGTCTCCTGTTGGGTTAGGTCTTTCGTCTGCTTGGAGGGTCGGGGTCTTAGCCGTATGACAGGCAGAGAGAGAGAGTCCAGGTCTCGGGACGCATTACCTATAGAAATTCTAGCACACTGAGGTTAAATAAATCCAACCCTTTCCACTCTGTCCTTTTCTAATCATACTATCTGTCTTAGTAGTTAAATGCCATCTAAACAACACAATTAATGTCTACTAATGATATTACAAAAACTCCCTCTAATAATCGTTTCGTCCATTGTGACATATTTACCCAAACTAAGTTTTTCAACACCCACATGTTTCCAGCATTGCATATTCCACACACTATGAAAGAACCTCCTTGTACCCAAAAATCCCACTGCTTGGTTAGAACAATAGTAAACCTGCAGAGCACACTAATCAAATCACAGTAATGTAATTTGACCCAAGTGTAGGCCTATGTCGTTCCTAAAAATGTTAGCAAACACCAAACTCCAAGTACAACATTTATAGATAAATTGATTTAGCAAAATGAAATCTTATGTAATTCAAAATGTGACAAAAGAACAATGATTTGTCTTACACAAGATTGTGGTCTAACAGAATGACTCTTGACCTCATGGGGTCAAATAAATTGGATGCTGATCATCCCTAACATGTGGCCTGCAGTGGCGCCTCCAGAAAGGTATCATAGGGGTGGCCAAATGGGGCCACTGAAAATCTTGGGGTGGCCCACCAAAACCAAGAATTTAATTGTTGTAAAAGTATAGACTAGATGAAAACAATGACAAAGAGAATCACCTACTGATATACTTTGGTTTCTTATTTTACATTTTCTGATACTATTCATCTGAAGTGAATATAATACGGATAGTTAACATTTGACTTCAAACAACATTTAAAAGAACCTTGTATACATGTGTTGGTGATTTATTGTTTTGTTTTTTATATATGCTAGTTGTTCTTTCCTTTTAAAAAGACAAATACAGCTTAATTTAAATAAGTTCCTTTATTGTAAGGCACAAAATGTTCAGCATTCTCAACACATACAATACACAACATGTTCTTCAGTTATATTATGTCTCTAGGTTATAAATAGTTTTAGACTGAACAAAGCTGTTTGTGTCACACTGGGATCAAAGATGATTGACATGACTTTATTAAATCAAGTTTTAAAACATGACTATTTTATTTCAACAGAACCCAAAAACACAAGGGGTATAAAATGGTAAATACATACTGTGATTGAACACAAAAACACCATCTATTATTGACCTTTATAGCAAATTCAAGACATTATAAATGATACAAAACACCACCTTTTAGTATTAGACAGAAAATAGGTGACGAGACATATTTCTATTTTTTTAGATTAGGCCACTGTGGTGAGAGTAATACATATAGCTTGTATTCCATTTGTTTTGAAAATGTATATTTATACTTTATAAACAAACTGGTTACCCTTTTTTAAATTAGCATACAGAACATTATGAAAACAAACTTGACTAATGGTCGGCTCATAACCTCAGAACACAGAAGAGGAAAAACTGCATAGATTCTCGTTTCAAATCAAATCAAATCTTATTTATATAGCACATTTATAAACGATTTTTGGTCGAGCCAAAGTGCTGTACATATAATAAAATTAGCCTACACTAGAGACACTTTACAGCAAATACAACAACACATATTGTTCAGAATATCAGTATGAGAAAAACGACACCCTCTGTCCTTAGACCCTCACATCGTACAAGGAAAAACTTCCAGAGAAAACCCACAGTTTAAGGGGAAAAAATGGGAGAAACCTCAGGAAGAGCAACAGAGGAGGGATCCATCTCCCAGGACGGACAGACGTGCAATAGATGCCGTGTGTAAATCGAAGAGATAATACATTTTACAGCATATAGACCGAATGTTAGGAAATGCATGTGTCTGTAATAAGAAGATGAATCCACGAGGATGTCAGCTACAATCCTGAGGAAGCCATCAGGGAAGGAGCCATCATTTTGAAGGAGCTGCAGACCTAAAGTGTGTAGAAGACTTAAATGATTACTAAGGTCACAATCACATTAATAAAACTGTACTTACGTTTTAGTTTCACTTTTACTAAAAAGAGTTCCACATGTACTTTCTAGCATGTATGGCCATCTCCTCACTAGCCCTATGCTGCTGCTCCCCTGCCAGCTCTGTCTCTCCTTTACTCATCTTCTTCTTAAAATAAGAAGAGATGTCTGTTGAATTTCTCTTCATTTTCTGCAAATTGACATTACACACAGCAGTGATTAATAGTAGCCTACGCATTACACCAGCTCAGCATACTGACATCAGCTAATGTTAGCTTAGCAAGCTAAACTAACGCTAACTAGGATAGCTGCCAAAGTGTGTTTAGACGAATTATACCTGAAGCCAAGCCAGCCTTTACTGAGCCCCGAGCCGGTTTTCCAGGTCTTCTAGCGTTTCTCGTTTTAATGCCATTGAACACACATTTTGATCAGAATAACAGCTAAAGGTAAGCATATCTCTGTTTTTTGCTACCTAAAGCTAACACACTAAAGCCTAAAGTGTTGTGGGGCTTAACAGGCAACGAACGTATATGACTTACCTTCTAGAAGTCTGGTGGATTTGTGTCAAGTCAGTAGAAAAGTCAGTAGAAAGAAACGTTTTGCTGCAACCTGCTGCTGTCTGTGTGAATCTCATAGTGATGTGCGCGAGTATCAGAGTGGTGCGCGCGAGTATCAGAGTGTTACCATGGTAGCAGAGGGAGAGGGAGGGGCTGCAGTATGAGCGTTGGAAGCTCAAATCAAGCGACTGGCTGTGTATTTGTTGTTAAATATCAGATAAACTACGACGCATACGTGACTGGCGAGGTGGTGTGTGCAGTGGCGCCAGCAGGGGGGGGGCCAGTGGGGGGGCCAACAAATATATCAGGGTGGCCATGGCCCCCCCTGGCCCCCCCTGCTGGCGCCACTGGTGGCCTGAAGAACAAAAGGACCTTTTATCATTAACACAATGGACTCTCAGAGATGAGATTTAGCCATAAGGTGGCTGACTTTAAAATGAACTGTGACAAATAAACCACATGCGTGTGGGTACATTATAGTTCAGAAATATAACAAAACAACACTACATTAAAATAATAACAATTCAAATGAGCTTTGGTGAAAAGCATGAAAAACAAAACAACTTAATCTACTCTCATTGTTTGTGTACATCTTTACTCCAACTATTTCACCATCTAGTATGCCAACTTGCTGGCCAACTAGCTTAGCAGTATAGCACTGGCCTCATGTGAGTGGGGGAAGGGGAGGGGAACACTCAACACATGTGCAGATATAAACAACACTGCTTGGAGACTGAGTTCAATAAAAATTAAACCATACGACTTGTAGTCATAACAAACACCATGTTCGAACATAAGGATGCTCATAAGTGTACGTGGTACCAGAGCACCCTAGGCAGAAGGTCCATGATCGATTTCGTTATCGTATCATCGGACCTGAGGCCGTATGTTTTGGACACTCGGGTAAAGGGCGGAGTTGTCAACTGATCACCATCTGGTGGTGAGTTGGGTCGAGTGGCGGGGGAAGCCTCTGGATAGACCTGGTAAGCCCAAACGTGTAGTTCGGGTGAACTGGGAACGTCTGGAGGAGGCCCAAGTTCAGGAGGCCTTCAACTCACACCTCCGGCGGAGCTTTTCAGGCATTCCTGTGGAGGTTGGGGACATTGAACCAGAGTGGTCGGTGTTCAAAGCCTCTATTGCCGAAGCCGCGGCGGGGAGCTGTGGTCTCAAGGTCCTAGGTGCCTCAAGGGGCGGTAACCCTCGAACCTCCTGGTGGACACCGGTGGTCAGGGAAGCCGTCCGACTGAAGAAGGAGACCTTCAGGGATTTGTTATCCCGGGGGACTCCCGAGGCAGTTGCAAGGTACCGACAGGCCCGAAGGGCAGCAGCCTCATCCGTGGCCGAGGCAAAGCAGCGGGTGTGGGAGAAGTTCGGAGAGGACATGGAGAAGGACTTTCGGGCGGCACCAAAGTTGTTCTGGAAAACTCTCCGACACCTCAGGAGGGGGAAGCAGGGAACCATCCAAGCTGTGTACAGTAAGGATGGGACGTTGTTGACCTCAACTGATGGAGTGTTGGGGCGTTGGAAGGAACACTTTGAGGAACTCCTGAACCCAACAACTCCGCCCTCTATGTTAGAGGCAGAGCTGGAGTATGACGGGGGATCGGCACCAATCTCCCGGGGGGAGGTCACTGAGGTTGTTAAACAACTCCACAGTGACAAAGCCCCGGGGGTGGATGAGATCCGCCCAGAAATGCTGAAGGCTCTGGGTGTTGAGGGACTGTCATGGTTGACACGTCTCATCAACATTGCGTGGAAGTCGGAAACAGTACCGAAGGAGTGGCAGACCGGGGTGGTGGTTCCCATTTTTAAAAAGGGGGATCAGAGGGTGTGTGCCAATTACAGAGGCATCACACTACTCAGCCTCCCCGGGAAAATTTACCAGGCCGATTGTCGAACCTCAGATTGAGGAGGAACAATGCGGATTCCGTCCTGGTCGTGGAACGACGGATCAGCTTTTTACTCTCGCAAGGATCCTGGAGGGGGCCTGGGAGTACGCTTATCCGGTCTACATGTGTTTTGTGGACTTGGAGAAGGCGTATGACCGGGTTCCCAGGGAGTTACTGTGGGAGGTGCTGCGGGAGTATGGGGTGAGGGGGTCTCTACTCAGGGCCATCCAATCTCTGTACTCCCAAAGCGAGAGCTGTAAACCAATCAAGTGTTTGGCCACAGTTACCAAAAACACTCGTAAATCATGAAATCTCACCCACGGGACAGTACATCGGCCACCACATTATCCGCTCCCTTCTTGTATTTGATGACGATGTTGAAGTCTTGTGCCAACAGGGCACCAACCGCTGGTTGTGGTTGAACATCTGGGACAAAAATACGAGTGGGTTGTGGTCGGTGTACACCACCACTGGCGTTGAACTGGACCCAACATACACTTGAAAATGTTGCAGGGCAAGGAGCATGGCCAGAGTTTCCTTCTCAATGGTGGAATAATTCAGCTGATGTCGCTTGAACTTGGTCGAGAAATAGCACACAGGATGGCACACACCCCCATCACGTTCCTGCAGCAGAACAGCACCAGTTAAATTCAATTCAGAGCTGATTGGCTGTAAGTATGTGTGCCGCGAAAGTGTGGTGTGTGAAGAGGAGACGAGAGAGGTGCAGTGACGCGTCCTAAAACCCGGAAGTAAGCTGTGCATGGCTTCCCTCGACAAAAAAGCAATGAGATTTCTCCATAGGATTTTAAAAAATAGCTCGAAATAAGATCTGTGGGAAACGTACCTGTTAGATAAATGCACCTTTTGTTCAGCCACGCATTGAGCGTGAGAGTGACGCAATTAACCCATATCTCACGCACACACTTGCCTTTCGTCACGCTAAGTTTTCATCCAAAATAAATGTATATAAATATAAAAATAAATTGAAGGAACAGCAAACCGAGCGGTCTACGAAATGAGATGGTCTTCTGGCTTAGTTCAGTAAAGTTGGAACGATATTGGGAGATTCTAATTTCACGGATCAATAACTGATGAACAAAACATTATTCAGACACAAATGACGTCTCCTAAGTACCGTGGTAAGGTTGACAACGAACTACAATCACCCTTTGATAAAAAAAAAAGCCAATACGTGCAGTCCTCCGAGCTGGACACATTACATTGGTCTCTATCCGCAACCGGAGAAGAAACGAGTGCTCAGGGACCGTCTGCAAAGTGCAACTCTGAAAAAAGAGAATAAATAATATTCAATCACTATTCTACAGCTTATTACTACCAAACTCACCACACACATCAATAGTCTCCTGTGTGTCATATTACAGCAGGGAGTTTGGAGGAATATGCTTTTGAATAATTTGGGGGAATATTTATAATGTAAAATCTTCAATAAATATGGCATCATCTTCAATAACTTTACTATTATACAGTATATTTCTACCAAACTCACTATTTGCATTGCTGTTGTTAGTATCTGGTTAGCTTAACGGATATTAAAAGCTGTTTCTAAAACAAGGAAAGGGAGAGCTCTGTCCTGCCAGACTGAGAGATAACTACAGCTCAGTGAGGTAAGGGACTCTCTGTTTAGATAGTTCACTTTAGACTCTAGTTATCTCAGTGGGTCTCAAACATTTTGGTCACCATTTATTTTTTCGGTTCACCAAAAAAAAAAACTCACTCCAAGCTGAACTCAAATGTTGGCAGCCCTGTTAACCCTCTGGAGTCTAAGGGTATTTTCTCGATTTTTAGATGTTTTCTTAAATCACCTTTTAAATGTATTTATTCTAACATGGCACCCCATGTGTTAAATATCAAAATGTTCAGGACAATCTCTGGTATTGCTATATATGCAAATGACTCACCTTAGAGCACTGTGTGATGAGATAAGTAGCTCAAAAGCTTAAAATCTGACATCCGATTTTCGGAAAATCGTCAAAACTCTTGTGAAAACACAAATGTACTCATGTGATCGAATTGTTTCGGTGTTTTAGATTTGGTTACCAAAGTCTTAGGATCACAAAAGCAGTGAAATATTTGAATTACACTGTATATAAATGTGTAATTCATGTCTAAAATGAAAATAAATTAATTCGAATTTTGAGTAAAACAGGTGTTTATCACTCTACTTTCACCACAGCAGGGACTGAGATACATTAGGACTGAATAATGACTTCATATTACATACCAAGGTTCATGTGATGTGTACAAATACAATTTGAGCATTCAAACTTTTTATTCAACCAACAATTTATTATAAATATGTTTTTTTCAACCAACTATTTATATAAATATAAGAAACTGGAAAAGCTCACTATTTACAATATTGAACATCAGAACTTTCAACCAACTCTTCATTATAAATGTCAAGACAGTGTCAAGGTCTTTGTCTGTCTTCCAAGACAGTGGGTCTGGCTGCTGTGAAGATGGGGTGAAGTGCTATACGAGACCTCCACGAGACCTCCTTGCTGGCTGGGTTGAAGGTGATGGCTGTGGTGGAGCCTTTGTGCAGCCGCAGATGGAGGCAGCTGTAGTGATGCTGGTCTGCTGGTCCTTGGTGGTGATGGCTCTGGTGAAGGCCCTTGAGCCACGGTAGATCTTGACCTAGGGGCCGGCACAGATGGATGTTCTGGCTGCTGGATAAACACTGCCTGTGGGCCACTAGGCCCAGGCAGCTGTGAAACCTCTCTGTAAAACAAATTCAAATGTAGGACAATAATTACAACTAATTTCATTGAAATAATAAGTCAAATGTTGCTCAATCACAAATAACAATGCACACATAAAAAGAAAGTTTGGGAGGTTGGACAGGAGTCTCTCTCTCTCTCTCTCTCTCTCTCAGACACACACACACAGGTATTTCCAGTTACTTTACATTCAGTATAAAATCACAGACACACATATACATAGGCTACATCTGATTACAAAGTCTCATCTGTACAGGACGGTAAAATAATCACAGGCACACATAAATAAATCTATGACAAAGTCTCATCTGTACAGAACAGTATGATAACATAATCACAGGCACACATAGAAATAAATCTAAGACAAAGCCTCATCTGTACAGAACAGTATGATAAAATAAGCGATGGCAAAAACATGTCACTGTAAATGTCGCCGTTGTGGGACGAATAAATGATTAATTTAATCATCTACACATGTAATCTCACTTTTACAGACCAAAATAACGTTAACACAGAGTAAACGTTTGCTAATGGAGTCTATTTTGTCCCAAGAAAAAGTTCATGACTATCGATAAAAAATATATCAATAAACCTATTGTTCATTTTCGCGGTATTCCCCACACATTGCCAGTACACTATTACTGTAATATTTACACTTACCCATGTCCAAATGGATCCTTGTTGTTGTCTTTGTATTCTTCTTCTTCAGAAGAGTCGAAGACTTCAGGTTCTGAGGCTCTATCTTCACTGCTGCTAGCGAAAAAAATCTCTAGCGAAGTCGGCGACTGTAAAGTTTCTTTATAAGCCATTTTCTGTCTCTCTCTTTCTCCTCACAGAGGTAAACTGATGGGAGACACGTGGTTTATGTTTTTTTTACTTGGTGGGTAGGTCCTTAGTGATTTCTCGATGTCCATTGGTCATTTCAGACCATGATGACTGCCGGCCGAGATTTCCTTGACGGACACACGAATCCACCAATCCCACACAGTGTAAAGTCAAGCTGCTTTGAGCGGCCATATTGGCTGCTGTGCCCTGGTTACAGTCTCACAGGAGATACCGCTGGAAAGCTAGTATTCCAGCGATTCCGCGGATATCTGAATCATATGTCTACTCCTTATAATCGAACATATATGATTAATTTACGTAAATTATGCGCACTTGGACGCGCCGGCGCGTCCACCGACTCCAGAGGGTTAATAACGGTATCTAACTTGAGTTTTTAATATACTGTTATTTTTACTGTCCCCCAAAAGTGTGTCTGCAGCCTCCAGGAATGCTTCTTTCACAACTTCGCCGTCTTTGAAAGACTTCATGTGTTTCGCAAGAACGTGACTGACACGATAAGATGCTATGGTAGCAGCCTTGCTCTTGTTGTTGGGCCTGGTGAAAATGGACTGCTGTGCATTTAGCTGTCTTTCAGGTCCCTCGCCTTTTGGGAGCGTAGGGGAGAATTAGGAGGGAATTCCGTCTCGTAGCGTTTGTGCACTGTTCTGAAATGCCACTCCTAAATTACCCTTCTTCGATAAAGCCACGCTCGCATTGCAGATGAGACAGATGGACTTTGAATTGGATTAGATACAAAAATAATCATCCTCCCACTTGGAGTGAAAATTATATATTTTGGGCTTTTTTGCTTCTGCCATAATTGCGGTCTTGTGTGTGTGCGGACTGTCACTCCTGTTGACACGGACAACGTCAGCGAAATAGTGCCCACTGCCCACCAGCCACGCCCCGACACATGGGGTCACGCCGGCTAATCACAAAGCTTTGATGCGTTCAAGTGCATTATTCTGGCACAGGAAGATTATGTTATAGGACATTAACGATAAAACAGAATATTGTTGTTCTATTTTTAGACACATCTTGTAATCGACTGGGAATCTCCCCGCGATCGACTGGTTGGGCACCCCTGATCTACAGTATGCCTAACACTTATTTGTTTTCACAGAAACTTCCACCCATAGATGAGCTGCTGCTGTTCCTCATGCAGCTGAGTTTTCAGCTTTCCCTGACACACAAGTGGTGCTTGACTGCACTGAAGTATTCTGCCAGACTCCATCATCTCTCCTGCTGCAGAGTTAGGTGTTTTCAACGTACAAGTCACATGCTACATTCAAGGCCATGATCGGCATGGCACCACATGGTGCCATTACATTTGTGTCTGGCCTGTATGCAGGATCTATGAGTGACCGGGAGATTTTCAAGGTGTCTGGCAACGTGAGTCATCTCACACCAGACATGGCAATAATGGTCGACAAAGTGTTCCTTGTGGACAATCTGGTTGAGTGCAAAGTTTACCGGCCTGCCTTTCTGTAAAAAAAACCCAAATGAGCAAGGAGGATGTCAGGCAGACTCAATCCGCAAGATAAGTTAGTTAGCATCCACAACTTTTGTTAATGAATAACGTCATATGACATTAAATGTCTGCCAATAAACACCCCTTTCTTCCTCACATAGGTCCTTAGAGTAAAGGATCTTTTTGACTTATGGAACACACTTGGTTCTGGTTTTATCAATTGAAAGAACTATATACAGGAACATATTCATGTTAGATCAGTAATGTAGTGTGGTACACTAATGTAGTATAGTGCATATCAGTCCATGTAAACATAAAAATAATCTCCCTTCTCCCTAATGGTTGTAGCTGTGAGGATCTGCAGTACTTCCTCCTTCTTTTCCCCCTTCTGTGTTTGTTTTGTCTGTTTGTCTGTGTGTCTGTCTTCCTGGCTGGGCGTGGCTGTCCTACTTTCGATTCTCGCCAACTCACCTCCTCAGCTGCTGCTCATCTCACTGATTGTCACTACTCACCTGCACTTGCTTAAAACCCTGGTTCCCATCCTCAGACTTCGCCAGTTCTTCGTTTATTGTTCAGTGATCCACATACTCCAGCCGCTCTGCCTGCCACGTCCAGCCCTCCCTCCTGGTCAGCCCTGCTCCATGTCTCCCCTCTATGTGCTCATCGTCAACTCCTTGCCAGTGTCGTGGACAAAATAAAGCCTTTTTTTGACACTTCACCACTGTCTCAGTTTTAGTGCTTGCATAGCGGGTTCTCATCTCCAGTCACTTCTCGGGAAGCCTAACAGTAGCCACCTCGCAGTCTCTGCAGATACGCTGTATAAGGATATCCTCCTCTGCAAAAACGACGAAATCACACCACTCCATCCCTGTGAGTAGGAGCTGGCCTTGCACCTGCCAATAGTAGCTATGAGACTGCTTCAGTTTTAATGTGCCACTTTGCATTTTTAAGTAGCTACAGTCCACATAACTTTTTGCATTTGGGAATTTTATTTCAACAAGTCCAAAAGGTGGGCTCTCAGTTGGGTCAAACACCAGACCGTCAGGAGATGACCCTAACCAGGGGGCATCTGGGTGAATGACAAACCCACACGGCCAGTAATTGGTGTTTTTAATCCGGCAGTATTCCTGGATGGCAACCGGTTCCAGTGCCAGTCCCTTCTTCATTGACGCCGTTTGCGCCACTCCCTTCCGAATCCGTGGTGCCAAGTTTTCAGCCGAACTCTGACCTCAAACATGGCATACTTCCCTGAAACGGGAAGAAGTTATTCTTGGCCTCCTAACACAGTGCCATTCCACACTGTCGCGCTGCTCCCTTGTGGCCACCTCGATTTTCCTTGCAATGAGCAATGTTGTCGCAAGTGACAGTAGTTGGAGGTGCTGTTGGTGACTGCACACAAACTCACAGCTCCAGCCTATAGCCATCCACAGGTAGAGGTGGTGGTGGAGGGGCATCTGGGTGACGCACTATAACCCGGCTAAGAGGTAGTGGATGCTGGTATGAGATAGGGCTACCTTCCTGAACTTTTCCAAAGGTGGAGTTAACCAGGGGCACGTCCACACTTATAGCCATGGTGGTGATCAGTGGTGCGATGTCTGCTGAGAAGTCCTTGTATACCTCGCTGACTTTGAGGACATCTGGGTCTGGCAGCTCCCCCCGCACAGCCTTGTAACGTGTACTCCTTTGAACATGTTTATATGATAATTAGGACTTTAAGAACAATTTTACACTCCGACAACAATCACAAAGTTGTAGCAGGCTACATACAATTACTTAGGACAATAGATATTACCTTACACCGTCAGCAACTGTAAACTGCTTTGGTTTAGTGGAAATGAACACCATGTCACTCACTCTGCCTGGTTTCACACCCTATTAATTACACAAAAGAAATGTCAAATTAATTGAAAAGGTCGTTGATGCAACATACTAAATCAGCTCTTGGCACAAAGGAAATACTCATTAAACCCTGGATTGGTAGTGAACACATACTGTACTTACCATGGTCCTTGGCTTGTGCCATCGCTGCTCTGTTTCAGTGCAGCTGAGGACAGGGGGTACAGCAGCCAGGTTGAGTGTGGAGTAGTGTGCGGTCTGGAACAGCAGTGCAACATTGTGTTTTAAAGTAAACAGATATTGTTCTAAACTGTATTAAAGTAAAGGTATTACCTTGAACTGTATTGAAGTAAACATGTATTATTTTGGACTGTTTTAAGTCATCCTATATATATATATAACCTTCTCACTTACACTCAATAACCCAGATACCCTGCTACACACACATACACCTCCTCTGTGTACAATGTTTGATTGTCTGGGAAAGAATAGAGTTTGTGTGAAATATTCCTTGGGAAAGTAAAGGAGTGAACTCAGGTGCAAGATAAAAAGTGACTCTGTCCTTGTTTACTTCCGAAGCTCTCACGCTCTGTTCAGAATTAAAATACTTTTTCCCAAAACTCTGATTCGCTGTATTGGGCCCGACCCGAAGTGAATCCAACCAGTAAGAACACCTAGGGGAGTGAGCAACCTACCCAACTCCTCCCCACGAACTCTCTGATTCGCTTAGAAGTAAAATGGGACGGAAGAGCCGACACAACTCCGCCCCAAATATGTCTATATATACTGTTGTTTATTCATGCAAAATGCCCCCTGTTTCTGACTGGCTGGTTCCGATATCTGTATCGCGCGGCAGTAGAGCGGGGAGCCCGGAGTGCTCTGTTACAGGGCACTCTGTATTTCGTATTGTGTTTTTTACCATTAAAATCAGATTATTGTTACAACTTTTATGCCGGTGTTTTTAACTTCTCTTATTAAATCTGACCAGGCTCATCTAACGGACGGCGCGGAGCGGAGGTGGGCTTTAAGCCACCACTACTGCGTTTAAGGTCTTCTTTCAAATAAGAAAAAAGCTTTGGGGGTATCTATCTAAGATAAATATTAAGCCTGACAAAGTACTTAACGTCTAATATATTGCTTTCCTGCAATGTTAACTATGTTGAAGCACTTATTTTAACTGATATTATACACATTAATTATACTCTTATGTATGTAGATAGTATACGAAATGTGCAGAATTTGTCAGTTTAATGGTGGAGGTATACACGCATATTGATAGATGTCTTGTAATGTACTGTTGAGGAACCTGTGACCCAAGTTTTTCATTCATTGCATAACTACACCGTAATTGTGTATACGATATGTCAATAAACCTTAGAAAATCTCGAAATCTTGAAAGGGATGTGCAAATTAGCAATTATATACAGTTTTTAATGAACTATTAGTAGAGAATAACGAGTAATGAATATACTTTATAGAGATCTGCAGATAAATGTTTAGTCTTCTCAAGCACCAAATATCAAATATCTCTCCTGATTGTTGGCACTTGACAATCACCTTACCTGAATTTTACTCAGGTGTAACTAAAGTCTGCTTTAAGGGTTGTTTATATTTCACATCATTAATCAGAATCTGCAAAGTAACTAAAAATAAATGTAGTGGAGTAAAAATACCAGGTTAACCTCTGAATTGTAGTGGAGTAGAATTACAAAGTAACAATGAGCTGTCATGTGGGTATATATTAATGCTGCCCATTATGGATACAAGCGATTTTCACCCATTTAATAATTACATGTTTTACATTTGTACACACCAATTTGTTTCCTATCGCCTCCACATAGTACACAGTTTAATACTGGCAACTTCTAATTTTGGGAAAAACGAAAACGTCTTTTAAAACTACAATTCCCAGTAGAGACGTGCCATAGAGAACATGTTGCGAAACACAATAGCCAGCATGTGTAGTTCTCGGGGGGCGTTCGAGTCCAGTTTTGAATAGTCTGCCGTGGTTTCGTTCCATTTCAAAGAGCTTGACGCTCGGCGTAACCTTGGCGCACTGCCACTCCAACATCCAATCCCAGAGCTTGAAGATTAATCACGGGGTTTGTCGCAAAGCGGACAGGCGTCGTCACAACAATAGCTGGGGATTGTGGGTAGTGTAGTCTCTTTGGCGCTCCACATTTCAGAGAAAACAAGTTGTTTCTCAGAATTGAAGGGGAAAAACACAAAAGCATTGTCCACAATTTAAACCTATCAATGTCGTTTAATTAACAAAGGTAATCTGGTGGTTTTGAGTTGATGAGTAGTGGAGATATCACTGTCAAATCAATCGACAGTAAGGAGAATACTTACTTCCGGGTGTACAATTCTCCGTGATCCAATGGGAATGGACGCTCACATTGCCTTTAAGAGCCGCGGACATAAACGGGTGCGGTGCTTCCATGAGCGTCAAATACCGCCGCCGATAGGAATACATTGCAATCAGTTGAAAGCTCTTTGCGTCCGTTTATGAAGCTGAAGGAGCCTCAGTGCGTCCCAACTCATACTGTCTGTGCTGCAGCACCTCTATTCACCCTCTGTCTGAAACCAAAGCCCAGTCTGCTCTGATTGGTTAGCTGGTTGGCTCTGTTGTGATTGGTCAAGCGCTTAGAGATGTCCCGCCCCTTAGCATATCACCTAGAATGTGTTATAGCGCTACCCAATTGGAGCGCGTGTGTTACAAAGTGATGTCACTATGTGCCGGAGAGAAACTCCCTCTGGAGGGAACTAGGGCTGTCCCGAATACCATTTTTCGGGTTCCGGATATTCGGTAGTAATCAGCAGCGAATATTCGGCCCGCGCGGGTGGGGGTGGCGTAGTAATCAGCAGTGAACCGGTTCAACACGTGTATTTCGGTGTATTCACGGCATTCATTTAGTTATTCTACAGTATTGTTGTTTTATAGTTATTTGTTAATGTAACCCAATTTGTGTTCTTTGAAATTGAAAAGGATATAGCATTGTGTTTGTTACTTTCGTTATATATGTCTTAAGTGTAATTTGGCTTGGCTTCCTATTTATGGACATGCTTTTATTTTTGAAGGAGAGTTAGCGCAGTTGACAGGAAGTTGTTGTTGCATTGGAAACAACGTGACGGAGATTAACGGAGAAAAGTAATATCTACATATAAAGACGGAGAAAGTAAACAATAACGTTTAGTGTTAGCACCCCCCGAAGAGGCACAAGCTCTTACGTTGATATTGGAGATTTCAATAAATTCAATTTGGAAAAAAAACGGGGAAAAAACAAACAAAACGAATATCCGAATAACGAAATTGAAACCCGAATAGTACTCCAATGAACGAATATTCGGATATTCGGGTACAGCCCTAGAGGGAACACAGAGCCTTTGCCTTTGGTTTGTGTGCATTAACATGCACACAAACCTATAGAACACATTACAGCAGAAGGACAACCACAAAAAGCTGAATAGGGCCTCTTTAAAATAAAACTGACAGACCTATGACTGAAGAGATAAGAGCTATATATAATACATTATAACAGAAATAAATAATACTATTGTTAAACTCCTTAAGAGATTTGGGATTTTGTGGCAATACTGCAGCTATAACATTACTATTTGTTGCATTATGGCCAATTCATAAATCATTTGACTAATGTGACACACCTTTCATTGCATATTTTGCTTAACATTCTGTCCCAGCTCTGCCTCTCACAGCACGCTGTGGCTTTATTGAGGCAAAACATTTCTAATCAACCATGAGATGTAAGAAAAGCTCTCACTGCCTATCAGCTAAGGTTACTGGAGGTTTAAAACCCATTCAAACTTTCATGGAGTTTTCAGGTACAACAAAGTAAAAAAGTTTTGCTGATTTTATTCAGGAAAATATGACCGCTGAAGTGTTTTTTCAGTCAGTGTTTATAGGGCACAAACAGCCAATGAATGTGTTTCTAGACTGACAGCAGTGTTTCTGTAACAGCATGCTATGACTGTGTGTGGGAGTGAAGTGTGCCTGTTGATGTTTGTGACAGCTCAAACTCACACTTGTGATCATCAAACACTTTGAAAACTTACCAGGAACTCTGCTTTTTCCCCACATTTTGTGCTAGTACCTCATCCTTTTCCTTCTGTCCCTATAAGTTATGAAGGATAACCAGCTTCTCCACCATCTCAATCTGTCTGCTCTGAAGCTGCTCACAATCACCTAACATTTTCTTAGCATTTTTATGAACAACGTGCATAAGAGGAAACAGATTAATCCTCGAGGTAAAAAGATTTTTCATCAATATGCCACTCAGCAATCAATATAGCTGCATGTTATATCAGATCAGAACATATACATCTTCGAGGAGAAGACTTTCTTAACCCATGTGTTTCTGTACCAAGTCTCCGTCTTCAAGTCCACAGAGAAGCTGCAGCCCTTTGCCATGTTGAAATGTATGAGTATTCGAGGCAAACCTTACCTAGACAGCAATACAACAACAGTATGACGATTAGACAGTGTGAGACTTTTCAATCTACAGTGACAATACCATCAGTGTTTTGTCAGAAGCTCAGGTGAGGTGACACTTGTGAAGGGCTGGAAAAGAGACCTTATCAGTCTATATAGGGTCACATATCAGGATAATATCATTGGAATTATTTGGGAAGGCAACATGACCAAATCCAGACACAAAGGCAGAAATACATGTTGATCACTGAATGTGTAAAACTGGAAATACACAAACATGCAATTGATATAGTATATTTCAACTTGGAGTTACAGTCAACACATTAGGGCTGTGCATCTTCACTGGTCTCACCATTCGATTAGATTACGATTATCCTGTCACCGTTTCGATTCGATATCCTGATGCATCACGATTCATACCAATGCGTTGCATCCTCAATTTTCTATATTACTGCACATGGCTTCTTTTCATCAATGAATACATGCAGTAAATACATATGAAAGAAATTGTAACGGAAACTCTGCCGCACGGTTCCCTCGCCACTTACAGGCCCGGCATATATATTACAGCGGGTCGAGCGGTCTCGTGTGGACGGACACGTTTCTGGTGCCGATTGCGTGTGGACGGAAGACTTTTTTGATATCGAATTTGGTTTGTTACCGTCTCTGTGTGGCTAGGGTCTGAATGAAACGGCAGCTCTCAGGTGACAGCATAATTACATGTATGGGCCGGGACACACATATTTTTTAGATATGTTTTAAACAAGTTTAAAGGGGACCTATCATGCAAAATGCACCTTTGTACGTCTTTTATACATGAATATGTGTCCCCGGTGTTCCAGGGAACTCACCAAGTGTCAGAAAACACAACCCTCTCTATTTTCCTCCTTAGCCAAATCTCTAAAAAAGGGGCTGCAACGGATCTTAAAAAAATTGATCCAGATTTCAACACTTTTCTACGTCACAAAGACGTGCTCCGCTTATTGGTCAACTCTCCACCTATCAGGGGAATGAGCCACGGCCACGTGCATTGCCAAACCTCTTATTCGCATATAGGCTATCGGCAGGCTAAATCAACCCCAGTCACATCTTTGTTTTTGCCTGCTCTTGCCAGGATGTCTAAGCCAGTTAAACGTTGTGCTGTTGTTGGCTGCAAGACTCGGGACAGGAGACTGCATGCAATGCCATCAGTGGAAAAAGAAAAATAATCTGTGGCTAGACTTCATTTTCAAGGGACATGTGCCAGAAGACCCCGGCAGATTTCTGTTTGTGTGTTCCAAACATTTTACCACGGACATGTTTATGAACTTGTCTCAAGTCCAACACGGATATGCCTCCAAACTAATGCTAAACCCGGGATCAATACCAACCATCCGGGACCAGGCCAGTGAGGACACATCCAATTTTGAAGCTGTAAGTTTTTATTTAGCGGTGTTTTTCCTGATAAAGCTATCTCTAGCTTGTATATGTAGCATGTAGCTTCGCCGTATCAATGTCACCTCAAACCCAAATAGTAATCGGTTAGGTGTTTATATGTTTTTGTAACATTTTATTTTATTTTGTACGCTCCGCAGCCTTTGCTTTGTCTTTTATTTTAATTATCAGGCATTTGCGAACATGTTCAGACATACAGATAATGGCGATCTGTGTGAAGGCTGTAAAGCCACGCCCTAGCCGATAACACAAGTATTTATTCTCCTATTTATTAGTATTTTGTATCCTCTAAAATCATATTGAGTAAGTTATAATAACAAACGTAATCTTCTGTAGGTAAGTGCCGTTTTTTCCAGCGTTATATGTAAAAGCTTTTGTGATTGTAGTCTGTAAGAACGATCAGATATCATCGATCTGTAAGCTAAGCTACGCTAATGAGACATGCCGTTTTTTGCAGCGTTATATGTAAAAGCTTGTGTGTTTACTTGTTTGCGCACATGAATATAAATGGGGGTTAGGATACAACACTGTGTGTATGTATGCGAGGGGACACACACACCACGAGTAAAACGGAGCTAAAGCCCTGGTCTGTTGTTGTTGACGAGGCCTTACCTCTAGCAACAGGCTAATTAGTGGCTAGCACTCATTACAGTCAGTCTACTGAGCTCAGCCCCTCTCCAACACATCATCTGTATTGAGTCAGAAACACAGCATGCACGTTACGGTTCAAAACTAACTCAGATTGGAAAAGGCTAAGCAAAGAGCTTTGCTAAATAGAGAGTTTTAAGCCCCATCTTTTGGGATTTCAGACTATATTTATCCAAATAGTATTTTCTCATCCTGAATACTAAGTTGAGATGATTTTGTTCTAACTATGTTTTCTTCTTTACAGGCCAGCACCTCACATACTTACTAATTTGTGACAATTTGTACATCCTTTGCTATTATTTACATTTTTTTTCTCATGGCGGAAATGAAAGACTGTACCTGGCAGCCCTGCACTACAATGAAAACGCTGAGCGTGCACAAGCCACTACATCCACTGGAAACCCTCTGTATAAACTGCAGGTCCCAAAGGCCAGGAAGGGAGAATGCAGAGCAAAACCAGTAAAGACTGACCCCACATTCCGTAAGTGTTTAAAATATTTATTATACAACTATTTACAAATATAAAATAAAAAAATTAGAAAGAACTTTCAGTTTTTTACATGCATATACTAATCTAAACCACATTTTTTGTTATGCTTTTTTTAACATTGCACAGGCTACGTGGCCAACTTGATGGACCTCATCTTCGACCAAGTCTTTGTGGACCCTGCACCATTATGAGCGACCTGACAGGGAGGAGGTCATCGCCGGGTATGCTACACGGTTCAATTTGGCTGCTGTCTGAACCCAACATAGACATTTCGCGGATCAGGAAACTCCTTGCGAATCCTGAGGACAACGCAGGCCGGAATCACCACTCTGATCCTGCGTCCAAGGAAGCCCCAGCACCAGCTCACAAAGCTTCTGTAGGCTAGATACCTGTGACGCCTGAAATCATAAAAAAAATATTTTGTGTCATTTATACAAAATACAAGTACATTTAGTTTTTTTTTTATGGGTTCAAAGAACCGTTGATTTTGACAATAAAGTTCCGAGTTGATATCAAATGTGTCGTGATTATTCATGTTTGGATGGGTAAAGAATATTCTGATTTCAAAAGCATAAGGTTGTGTGTGGACTTTTTTTGTCGTACACATGGGTGTGTTATGCCATTGCTGTGTAGTATATAATAGTACATGTACAATAACAGAATGAAAGATTGCATAAAGCCATATACACCAGTATTTATTTCCATGAACAATATTAGCATTCGTTTTACAATTTCAGTCAAAACAAACAAACCACTCACTGCTCTATTTGCCTCAACTGTAGTCCACCATGTTCAGCTCTGTAAATATTCAATGCATTCTGCAGGGAGAACACATTTAGGCACACAGGCTCCAATCCAAGATGGTCCACCATACAGGTTACAGAGTCCTCATGTTCCTGCATCCGTCTTGACACTAGTGTGATAAACATATCTTGAATGACATGTGAAAAATGTATTCTCTAAACAGACAACTTAGTGAAGCTATCAAAAATGTTACCTGTGGTATCTCCATGCAGCACACATTCTCCGGTTCAGAAGGCATCGTGGCGCAATTTGCACATGTACACCTGTAGAAAGAAGTCAATAACTGAGCTTTTAAAAACACATGAAACTACACACATTGCTGACAACTGAGGTGTTGTTGGAGTTATACTTTTTATCACCCTGAGTTATTGAACTTTCCAACGGTTGTTGCACGATGTTGGAAGAAAAGGACTGTAAACTATTAAACGCAATGAGGCCATTGTATATATGCTGAAAATATGAATGTCTCCCTTTATAAATATATATATGTATCGCTGTTTTTGCGTTACAAACTCTAAGTTACAAACTGTACACATTGCATTCTTGCTAATTAGCCCAAATATGAACGGAATAAGTAGCAAGCATCGTAACAGAGTAAAAATAAATAGGGACAACAGCTTGTCAACTAACCATTCAGAAACGTCCTGCTGCAACCGAGATGTTTGCACCTCCACCAAAACCTCCGCTGCTTCAGGGTCAGTTTCTGGATCAAATTGATAATATGCTTGAACACATGCATTGCTCTGAGATGACATGTTTATTCCACACTCGTAATCACAGCAAGCATAGTAACGTGACTCTCGCCGGCTCATGCCCCCCTCTTCTGCAGGGGGCGTGGTCAGCTGCTGCTCAGAATTTTCAAAGAAAGGCTTGGAATAGAGCGAAAATGAGCGAAACGAGGCATGGCTAAAAAATGATCTGTTTGGTATTTTGAAAAATAAAATGTATAAATATACCTTATATAGGAATGGTCATACACTATACCATTTAAATATAGCATGATAGGTCTCCTTTAAATAAAAGGCTGGAGTGTTTCTTGCTCTGCCAGGTGGCTACGACAAGTGGGATTTATCTTTTATTACTATACTGTAGCAGCATATCGTTTTTTATTCATTGAATAAGATACATTTAATCATTTGAAAAAAATCATATTTCATTTTGATTTAACGAAATAAATGTGGTTTAATCCACGTGAGTTTACAACTACAAAAATAATCGGTTTGTTTTTGTATCACATCCGACTGGAGGAAATGCAGCACGGCTCTCACTACCGATTTGTAATCATAATTTAAACATCATCTTCACGATCATTTATGTTTATGTTCACCAAATTGACATGAAAGCACTAACAAATATGAATATGCTGTAGTCAACTTCATTAAAACTTTATTAACTTGCCTAAACTTAGTAATTCACTAAAAAGAGGTTTATTTTGAATGGAGCCTCGTCACCTCACCACGGGCAAACAAGAATATTTACTATAATATTATACTATTGTTAATAGTTTACTGTATTATTAGTGTTTAATATAAAGCAAAGCACTGCAGTCTCTTCTCCTAAATCCTTTTGAATTCTCCTATCCACGGAATGTGACAAAACTCTCCCCTCCCCCCTCTGTTAACTAACCTTGGAGTGCAAGTAGTATGTTGTGGACTCTCTTTGTTTCGAATGATGGCCCATCGGAATGTGACAACTCTCCCATCCACCTTCTTCTCCATTGCCGGTATACAGTAGGTCTTGATAAATGGTATAAAACAATTAAAATATTGCAAGCTGAGGCCGTGAAAATGTTTGCAATATTATTGCCATAACAATCACAAATTGAGTTTATTCACAAATGTTGTGCATGTTATATTTAAAAATGGTCTGGCTTTAATACAAATGAAATACTGTAGGCTCGACAGCCCGACTTAAGGTCATCAACACATGCAGGGCAGCATTGCCGGTCTGAAAGGATCTCTGGAAATATCAAACATTTAATTAAAGTTTTAAAAACAGTGACGGAGTCCAAACTCAGAGGTGGAAGAAGTATTCCGATTATTTACCTTGGTAAAAATACGGTGCCCTGTGTTTGGTGTCGCTGTGCCGCTTTCACGTCTGTTCCCTGATCTCTGCGTCACCGACCGATTTGATATTCAAGCGACAGAAAAAAAAACGTTATTGTAAAGCCGCGGCCGGAAAATCAGGAAGCAACATTACTACGTTATAATCGATTATGTTCTGTCACTGCATCGATGCAGAATCATCCACGTCCGCATCGTGATGCATAGTAGAAACGATTAATTTAAACACCCCTACAACACATACTGTATGTGTGAGCTCTCACTATTGATCTCCCCAGGGTGTAAAGTCTGTTGCCTGCTGTTCTTAAAGTGGTGGTCCCTTAAAACCACCTTAAAATGTTATCCGTTTTGGTATTTGTCTTTTGTGCAATTTTGTCACTTTCATTTGGAAGTTAACCATGTTTTGTATTCCTTGGTCTCACTGTGGATGTCCAGTGAATGTGTGCTCTCTTCCTCCCCTGACTGTTTGGGACACCTGAGGCATTCTTTGAGGAGATAAGAAAGCATAGACATTCTCCCTTACACAGATTTATGATCAGAAAATGTACCAGTGACATTGACTGAAACAAATGTATGTAGGTCATGTGTGGAGCACCCCAGGGCCTTTGTTGCACCAAACATTGTGAAGTCAGATAAAGGATTATTCCCACACCCTTTGGCGCCCTATTGAGAGATGAAGCGCAGGTTAAAGCATGTCCAAGACCTCCATTCCTGCGCGGCCTCCAGGGCACAGTGGCACATCTTAGCACAAAGCAGGTGTTTTCTCAAACAGTCAATCTTGCCAGCATCAAACTGATTTCTGCACGTGTGCTGCATTGGGCTGATTTAAGATTTGAGATTCAAGAACTTTATTATCACTGTTAAGGCACAACTAAATATATGTTGTGCTGGTCACGTAGGTGCAATATATATAGAATAAAATAGCAATTAA
This sequence comes from Pogonophryne albipinna, assembly GCA_028583405.1. Classification (NCBI taxonomy): domain Eukaryota; kingdom Metazoa; phylum Chordata; class Actinopteri; order Perciformes; family Artedidraconidae; genus Pogonophryne; species Pogonophryne albipinna. The sequence continues at coordinate 2,733,005 of CM053244.1, read as the reverse complement.
GAATAAAATAAATGAAATGTCCCTTTAACCTGTTAAGCCCCATAGCCCCCACCGGCGCCACGACCGTCATCGGCCTGATCACTGACGGCGACGAGACGGCGTACAGAGAGGAGGTTGAAAACCTGACATCTTGGTGCCAGGATAACAACCTCCATCTCAACATCAGCTAAACAAAGGAGCTGATTGTGGATTACAGGAAGCAGCAGAGAGAGGGACACGCCCCCATCGCCATCAATGGGACTACGGTGGAGAGAGTCAGCGGCTTCAGGTTCCTCGGTGTCCATATTACTGAGGACCTGACATGGACTCATCACACTAACACCATCACCAAAACAGCTCGACAGCAGCTCTTCTTCCTCCGCAGGCTGAGGAGGTTCAACGTGGACTCCAGGATACTCTGCCACTTCTACAGGTGCACCATAGAGAGGATCCTGAACTTCTACAGGTGCACCATAGAGAGCATCCTGAACTTCTACAGGTGCACAATAGAGAGGATCCTGACCTTCTACAGGTGCACCATAGAGAGGATGCTGACCTTCTACAGGTGCACCATAGAGAGCATCCTGAACTTCTACAGGTGCACCATAGAGAGCATCCTGAACTTCTACAGGTGCACCATAGAGAGGATCCTGAACTTCTACAGGTGCGCCATAGAGAGCATCCTGAACTTCTACAGGTGCACGATAGAGAGCATCCTGAACTTCTACAGGTGCACCATAGAGAGGATCCTGACCTTCTACAGTTGCACCATAGAGAGCATCCTGACCTTCTACAGGTGCACCATAGAGAGTATCCTGAACTTCTACAGGTGCACCATAGAGAGCATCCTGAACTTCTACAGGTGCACCATAGAGAGGATCCTGACCTTCTACAGGTGCACTATAGAGAGGATCCTGACCTTCTACAGGTGCACCATAGAGAGTATCCTGACTGGCTGCATCACAGCCTGGTACAGCAGCTGCACCGCCCTCAGCCGTAAGGCTTTACAGAGGTTGGTGAAAGCTGCACAGCACATCACCAGGACGGAGCCCAGCACCCCAGCCACAAACTGTTCTGTCTGCTGTTGTCAGGACTAAAACCACCAGACTCACAGGCCATAAGACTGTTAAACACCTGAACTCTGTAATGAACATCCATAAACATTAATCTGGCTGCAACTTAGAAATTATTGATCTAATATATCATATTCAATCGCTTATATTTCGACTCTTATTGCACTATTTCACTAATTTGTTTTGTATTTACTTGCACTATCTTTTCAGTTTTATTGTGTTGCACTGTTGGAGGAGCCTGGGACCTAAGATTTTCATCGACATAACTACACTGTAGCTATTAACGTATGACAAATAAAAGCATTGAACCTTGAACCCTCCACGACACCCGCACTGTGCAGCTCCTTCAGCGACAGGCTGCTGCGCGGTGTCTCACAGAGAGAGAGAGACCTTGCAGTAGAAGTAAAGTCCGATGGTCACCAGCAGCTGAGTCAGCGGCAGGACGACGGCTCGGATGATAAAAGGTTCTGGATCTGATCGAACACCTGGACAGCATCAGATCAAGAGTCAGCAAACACACAGAGACCTGTGTGTTTGCAGGTCTCTGCTGTGTGTTTGCAGGAGAGAGAGAGAGATGGCAATGACACGGCAATCTTAAGCTCTTAAAGAGATATACAAAAATGAGCAGTTTTAAAATGAGATAAACCCACAAATATGAAATAATAACTTCAAGGAAAAGACATTGCAGAGGATAACCAACGAAAACAAGAGTTTGGAAAACAACCTACAAGAAAACAAAGAAGAATAAGCGACAAGCTAGGTCAAGCTAACACAGTTAACCAGGCAGGTAGGGAGCCAACAACTACTTGAAAAATTAAAATAAGAACTACAGAGTATTCATCAAAAGACAGAAGATTGAAAATAATATTTGCCTTTTATCTGATGGAATAGGGACATTTATACTAACCGATACAAAGGAATTGCGCACAAATTTGCTATCTGCTAACTAGCGTGCTAAGCAACAACAAAGAAGAGCACCATGGCTGATGCAACAGTCGGGAAGCCCCTCCCCCTTGCACTTGAATACCCAAAGGAGGTCAAAAGCGCACAGGCAAAGAAAGCTTTCAAACTTAAACTTCTAAGAGATAACCCAGAGACATTAACAGCCGACTACAGCCACCAAGGAGACAAGATAGTAATCTGTAACCTCCTGCTGTATACCGACAACACTGAATCCTGGCATAAAGCAATTTGTTCCCACTATAAAGACCACAAAAAGACTACTGACTACTGTGTGGGGGGTGAATGTTTTCTCAACTCATCTGTTTAATTAATATTAAGCCTTAAAGCTTTTGCATAAATTAGGGCGTGGTCACTTTGATGGACACGTACATTCCTCACTGTCAGCTAACAGCAACTTGTCCACTCTGCTAGGCTACAACCATAGAGGCTACAACAGTTAGTTGTAGTTACTGTACTTGACCCTTTAGCCGTGTTCGTGGTGATTGTGCCTTTTAGGGAATATTGTTACAAATACCAGACAATTAAAATGTTGTGCTGTGCGCTTGAATGTACTAACAGAACTTCCAAGAAGTCTAAAATGATAATATTATACATGTTAACCCCGTTCGCAGGTGTTTGTGTGCTTGGTAGCTTAGCTTGCTACTTATTAGCCAGCTAAGGACGTAACCCTTTATACATACATATACATTTTAGTTTATGATTCAGCCTTGGGTAAGACTTTTATAGTCTATGGCTATGACGCCCATAATGCTAAACGGGAGCAAATGTTAATAGGGGACCCAATTATCCCAGTGGTGGCCGCTGGAGCTAACGGAGCCGCAGGGGGCTAGCTCCAGCCGGCGTCCCGGAGCTAGTCCACTGCGGCTCCGTTAGGTCCGGGCGGTGGAATCCGTCTTTTCTTAATGTGTGAATTAAGAATAACAAAATATAGCTAATTCTCTTGCAGATTGTCTCATTTGATTATGAATGTAACGTTTATATAGGGGAACTACACTGTTAGCAGTAACTTGGTATGCATGTATTTCATGTTAGCTTAGCTTCTTAGCCTGAGCTAGCTCTGTTTACTTCCAGTTCGGAGGCAGCAGGTCCCTCCTCGGCTCCGCCTCTTTGCCCTTATTTGGAGCAGGCGGGATTAGACTCTGACGTCACAGTCGAGACGTTAGTGGCCGACTCCGCCTACTAAGGGCTTCTCGGCAACTCTGCAGAATCCTATGGGTGACGTCACGGACACTACGTCCATTTATATATACAGTCTATGTACCCAGGTCTCAGAGAGACTGCAGCAGCCTGAAGACAAGCTGCAGGGAACAATGACCCTTCTCAGAGAGGAGCAGGAGCTGCAGCATGAAGACAAGCTGCAGGGAACAGTGACCCTTCCCAGAGAGGAGCAGGAGCTGCAGCCCGAAGACAATCTGCAGGGAACAATGACCCTTCTCAGAGAGAGTCTATCTCTACAGGAGGTAGAGATAGTGGAGATGAGAGAAAAACGTTCTCACTCACCATCCAGTGAATCATTTCAGCAGATTAAGGATGAACTCTGCCAGTTAAAGAAAGAATTAAAAACGTCAATACAACAACTAAGAGGAGAAGTGACTGTCCTACAGGAGGACAGGGACATTCTAAAGAAAGAAATAACAGCAGTAAAAGAGGAGTTGCACCTCAAACATCAAACCACTGAGCCTGAAAGAGCAGCTCCAGAGCCTCATAGCCACAGCACTGCAGCGACCCCAACCTGCCACGAGTAACACACAACTCACTGAGCCAAGACCTTCAACCAGCAGCCTTCTTCTCCAGCAACCATCATCCAGTAAAACCTCACCAAACCCCACATTGAAACCATTCACTAATGGCCCAGCGCCACAGCAAGAGCCACAACCATCTACCAGCTACCAGCTAGACAATATTCCTCCTTCCACAATCAAAAATAACAACCGAAACAGAAGCGAATGATGCTGAAGTAATAATTCTTATTGACTCAAATAGAAAATTCTTAGATGAAGAACAACTCTTTCCCGGACAAAAGGTTAAAAAAAATATGGTGCCCAAGAACAGATAATGCACTTGATGTTCTCACAAAGGCCAAACTGGGAGAACCAAGCCACATCATTGTGCACACAGGAACTAATAACCTTTGTATAGAGCAAGAGAGAGTAGCTGAATCTGTGACGAGAGTGGCGCTAAAGGCTACGCAGAGTTTCCCAAACTCTAAAATAACTGTCTCCACAATCCTGCCCAGAAGAGATTTCCACCCTCTCACTATCCATAGGATCAATTCGGAAATCTCCAGAGGATGTGCTGTAATGCCCAATGTCCACCTGGCACATCACCCCACCCTCAGCATTCACAGCCTCCATGACCACGTTCACCTCCGTAAGGACATTGTAAAAGTCTTTGCCATGGTGGTGGTGGGGTTATGGTATGGGCAGGCGTATGTTATGGACGACGAACACAGGCCACTCGATTCACAACATTACCCTAACCCTACCCCTCACACCAGATACTGACTGGTTTTCGGACCCCCCCAGACCCCCCCAGTAAAGCAAAACTGCACGTTTCAGAGTGGCCTTTTATTGTGGCCAGCCTAAGGCACACCTGTGCAATAATCATGCTGTCTAATCAGCATCTTGATATGCCACACCTGTGAGGTGGGATGGATTATCTCGGCAAAGGAGAAGTGCTCACTATCACAGATTTTTTCAGATTTGTGAACAATATTTGAGAGAAATGGTTATTTTGTGTATATAGAAAATGTTTTAGATTTTTGAGTTCATCTCATGAAAAATGGGAGCAAAAACAAAAGTGTTGCATTTATATTTTTGTTCAGTGTATATATATCATATTCTATTTTGTATGAATGCATTATATGAATAAAATGAATCTGTATTCCTTGTAAAACAAAAAATACAAAACATGTTCTTAGCAGTTTGTTTATAACTGTTCATTTGTTTATTTGTATGTATTTTTGTATAGATGTTACAACTATACATAGCTTTGGCAATACTGTATGTAAATATGGTCATGCTAATAAAGCTTTTGAATAGAGAGAGAGAGAGAGAGAGAGAGAGAGAGAGAGAGAGAGAGAGAGAGAGAGAGAGAACAACCACCACGGCCCCTGGTAGACCCCCACACACACACAACAACAAAACTTAAGACTAAGACACCACTTCTTACTTCCACATGTTCATACATGAACTAAAGTCAGTTCATCAAGTGTAGGAGTCCATGTTCTCCTGGAAATCGTTTTCCATCAAGTTATAACTTGATAACACACACATTACTATTAGTTAATAGATTATATATATAAAACTGTGTGCAATATACCCTCGTGCAATCATGTTTCATCCGTAAACATTACCAGCTACTTCTATATTTTGATATGGTGATTATTTTTAAATATACTGCTACTTTTTTTTTTTTACCATGGTGTACTTATCTGTTATTTGTTGTTTGTTTTACTTATTGTGTTTTTATTATTAATAACATGTGCCTAGTTTTGAATTGTATATGTAAGTCTACTCTTTTTAATTATTCCGCACTATACTCTTGCTGTTGTAATCCCGTAAATGTCCCCACTGCGGGACAAATAAAGGAATTCTGAATTTTGATTCTGACGTTCATCAAGCTAACAAGCACAGTTTTTAAAAAGACACAGTTTGACAACTAAGGAACGGATGATTGGGGGACTGTAGCTTCTTTCTATAAGTCATAGACTGCTGGAAAAGTCACATATATAAACCTAAACATATAAATGTATAAATAATTGCAGCATTCTTTGGTAAACTATTACATTCTCTCTCCTGCAGCAGATGTGATCCATTTCCTCTTGACTGAGATGGATGGACCGATCCACTCTGAGCGTGGGCATTCTTCAAAGCAGCTTGCTACAAGTTGGAGACAAACAGAATACTAAAATAATCATTACTTTTCCCAGGAGGGCTTGTTGCCTTTTCTTGAATAACCATGGAACAACATAGCCTGCAGTAATTAAATGCAGACCTGCAATTTCTATACACATGTACATGCTATCATAATGTCCTTTCAATTAGTCAATCTTTGGAGTCTTAAAGGTGGGGTAGGTAATTTTGGAGAAACCAGCTTGAGTGCGCTAGAATTTGAAAATACACAGCCGGAAAAAATCTGCCACTTCCTTACAGAGCCCTCCCTCCAACACACACGAACGCGCACATGACCAATGAGGGCACGAGATAAGTTTGTGCACAGATGGAAGGCTGACAGGCAGGTAGGCCATCCAGTTATTTTAGCCGGGCCGGCTAAAATGATTGGTCGTGCTTTTTACAGTACTACGGCTTCCACAGATGAAATTTTTTTATTGATTTTTTGTCAAAGCTCTTAAGATATTCATTGCTATCGGGATGTTAAGAGCATTCCATGGAATATAACAAAAAGTGTATCCCGAGCCGGTTTCTCAAACGTACCTACCCCACCTTTAAGATACATTATCAGAATTAGATTCAGTGTGTTAAACAAACCATTGGCAGCAACCGTTTCTGACCAGTTCTGGGAGGGCAGAGACATCACACTTCAAAGTGAAATGAGATCGGTCTTCATGGCCGTGCTAACCTGGTATTCAGAAAAAAAAGAACACCCCTGTCTCAACTAGGGCTGTACCCGAATATCCGAATATTCGTTCGTTGGAGTACTATTCGGGTCTCAATTTCGTTATTCGGATATTCGTTTTGTTTGTTTTTTCCCCGTTTTTTTTTCAAATTGAATTTATTGAAATCTCCAATATCAACGTAAGAGCTTGTGCCTCTTCAGGGGGTGCTAACACTAAAGCCCCTGTCACACTGTCCCGAAGTTGACACCCGATGGACACACGAATATGGAATTGTGAATTTCGCACGAAGATGGCCCCGAACCACACACGAAGGCAACATTTACATTACATTTAAGACATACAACTGCAACGAAAGTAACAAAAACAATTATGTTAAAGTACTGTACTGATATTTTCAGACTTTGTTCTTTACTTTCTCCGTCTTTATATGTAGACGATATTACGTTTTCTCCGTCATGTTGTTGTTTCCATAGCAACAACAACTTCCTGTCAACTCGCCTTCAAAAAAATATATTATATCCTTTTCAGTTTCACAGAACACAAATTGGGTTATTTACATAATATGTTTACATGATTTTGTTGTGCAATAAAACAACCAGATGGACACACGATAAAGGAAATGTTCAAATTCGGCTCTGATCGTAGCAACATCGGGCTATTCGTGAGAGCATCTTAAGCCTTCGTATGACCGCCGGTGGAGTTTCTCAGGCTCCGGCAGCAACTTCGTGAGCGGTGGCAAAATCTTTGACATGCCAAAAAATAGCCGAAGGACCTTGCGAAGGTTCATTTTCGTGTTGAATTCGTGTGTCAATTTTGCCCTTCGTAAGGCCATCGTGAGGGCATCTTGTTATCATCGGTACCATCGGCATTCGCCCCGATCAGAGTGAGGGCGAATGCACCGATGATAACACGAAGATGACACGACTTGACAAGATGCCCTCACGAGTGCCTTACGAAGTTGCCGCTCACGAAGTTGCTGCCGGAGCCTGAGAAACTCCACCGACGGTCATACGATGGCTTAAGATGCCCTCACGAATGGCCCGATGTTGCTACGATCACAGCCGAATTTGAACATTTCCTTTATCGTGTGTCCATCGGGTGTCAATTTCGGGACAGTGTGACAGGGGCTTAAACGTTATCGTTTACTTTCTCCGTCTTTATATATAGATATTACTTTTCTCCGTTAATCTCCGTCACGTTGTTTCCAATGCAACAACAACTTCCTGTCAAATGCGCTAACTCTCCTTCAAAATAAAAGCATGTCCATAAATAGGAAGCCAAGCCAAATTACACTTAAGACATATAATAAAGGACTTTTATTAATCCGTCGTGGGGAAATTGTTTCTCTGCATTTGACCCATCCTAGTGTTAGGAGCAGTGTGCTGCCATTTTGAATTTTTTGCCAGGACTTGAACTGGTGACCTTCCAGTTGCCAAGCCAAGTCCCTATCGACTTCGCCACCACCACCATATACAACTGCAACGAAAGTAACAAACACAATGCTATATCCTTTTCAATTTCAAAGAACACAAATTGGGTTACATTAACAAATAACTATAAAACAACAATACTGTAGAATAACAAAATGAATGCCGTGAATACACCGAAATACACGTGTTGAAGCGGTTTGCTGCTGATTACTACTGAATATCCGGAGCCCGAAAAATGGTATTCGGGACAGCCCTAGTCTCAACTTGACTTGTTCTTATTTGATGTGGCAAGGTTGTGGATAGTACCTGCCTGTACTTTTCTTTATTCCAAAACGAGCTGGGCCGATACAAGAGGATTAAAACACGACAGGTCCATTATCTCCTGCAGTGCTCAGCCATCAGGGTTGTTCAGTGTGACACTGACTGGCTGAGGGGGTAGCTAAGGCTAACTGTACCACATCTGGATGAGGACACTTCAGGAGGTCGTTATCTGACTTTGACATTAAGCATTGATTTGTTCAATGTACTGTACTTTAAAACCCTTTCTCATGTCAGAAAGGGGTCTCTTCTTGCTAGTTTTCACAGATTACCATAACTGAAATATACTTTAAAAGGACCAGTTTAACCTTTTGAGAAATACTCTGTCTGAGAGTGTGAATATTGCTGTTAATCATGGCTTTATATTCAGCACCACATTGTTCTGAGCTAAATGCAAATCGCAGCATGCTTACAGGCCCACAAAGACTGTTAGCATGTTGATGTTTACATCATAATGTTTACCATGTTCACCATCTTAGTTCAGCAAATATGCATTTTTAAATACGCAAATTAGCACTATGCAAACAGTACCACTGAGCTTCGACGGAGTCTGAATAGTTTTGCAGTGTTAAACATGTCATTTTGATGTGATGATGCTTGATGGAAGTCAGAGGATCACAAAAAGTAGTGAAACTCTTCACGCGGAAAAGCTACATGTCTATAACACATTTCATAACAATCCAATCAAAATATTTGGGAAGACATTCCACTAAAGCATTGTTGCTTTCCTCCTCCTGTTTTATCTAACAGCTTATTGTCACTTTACCTAACTTTCTATCTTATTAATGTCTATCTGTATTTACTGCTCTAATTTTAACCTATTTTAGTTTGGATACCTGTGCTCTGTGTGATCATACTCATGACTTATTCAAATTACAAATGTCACCAGAGTGGGCATCACTAAAGTGAACGGGGACAAGAACAAATCCCCCTCCTATCCCCCCTTTCTATCACTCATTCACGCAAACCCCATAACAACTATTGAGTGTGCAATCAGATGCTTCTAGGATTGTACATGACACTGACCATCATGAACATGGGTGCAAGTCATTCTTGAAGTATAACCTGTAAATATCATTATTATTAGCCTGCATTTCATCCGTTTGTATTGATGTTGTACTGTTTCTCATATACAGTCCCCTCCAAAACTATTGGAACAGCGAGGCCAATTGCTTTATTTTTGCTGTACACTGAAACAGGCAAAATCCAAAGCTAAAACTGAGAGTACATGCAGTGCTATTTATTGTTTGAATAATCAATGTAGCAGGACACACCTGGGCAATACAAAACACCTGTCAGTAACATATTCCTATACTTTTGTTCACATGAAAAATGGGTGGGTTTAAACAAAATGTGCTAAAACGTGCTTCTTTGATTACCAGGGATGTGTGATAAAAATGTTGCTCATGTCTGTGTGGGGCTATAAACACATATTTCATTAGTATCTGCACGCAAACTAAAATATATGACTGGCTGCACACTGTACTGTACATAAAATCATGTCCACGGCCCACTCTGCACTCAGCAGCATGCAAACACTGAATCCATGTCATGTCCTAGCTTAACATTGTTGTAGTACCACTAATGGCCACAATGCTGAATCAAAAAATAGACGTATGTATGTACGTCCAATGTATCCATTCAGAAATAATAGTGAGTGATTGACTGCTTTTTTTGTGCAAACTCTTCTGCCCAGGTAGCATCCAGTGGCGGCTGGTGGAAAATATTTTTGGTGGGGCTGTTGATATAGTGAATAAAAAACATTTTTTTGGGAGAAATGTCCCCTTAAATTAGGACTTCTGGTGATGTAATGGCGCGTTTCCAGTGCAGCGCGCAGCTCGCTTTAATGCTGCGTTCAGACCGGATGCGATGCGAATATTCGCATCGCTCTAAACGCTCCTATCGCATCGCTCTAGTCGCTCAAGTTTCACCGCGGCTGCCAGCTGTGTTTACTCGCATCATTCAAACAAGACGCGCTGGCTCGGGAGCTACAACTACAACAAAATGAACATATTTTACCATAATTAAATTGTAATACACGTTTCTAAATAATGCCGACGTAACAACATACTGATACCGGTTAGCAAAAACCATGAATTAATGCTTTGACAAGTCTGCAGACAGACGGCAGGCGAAAAACCTTTTAGAATGCTTGTTTTCTGAATGGAGCTTGGCTAAGCTAAAGTTATATGCTCCGACCGTCCACACTCACAACAACGGCCTATACAGACATAAATAAACCAGCGACTGTATTCTCCATGACACAGACAGTCTGTGGTTTGTACTTGTTTAACTTTTGTCTAGTTTCTGAACAGATCGTATCTGTCCCCGGCTGTTTGAAGAGCAAGCATGGGAAACAAAAGATAGCATTTACCTGTTTTCATCCAGCTAGCCATGCCTTTCTGGTGGACCAGCTACGGTGAGAAGCCTCGTTGATACGTTTTGTCTTTTTCACGAGCTTGCTGTGATATATACAAATTGGGTTGGTCCGGTCCAAGGTCTTTAAGTATCAATTTATCTCCCAAACTTCTCCTTTCGAAAGGATTGGAGAGTAGCTCTTGCACGGAATTGGGTGCGGACCGAGGTCCGGCGACTCCACCTGCACACCATTCTCATCCAAATACTGCGTCACCTTGGTCACTCACGCGTCTAAAAAACAACTCACGTCAACGCACGTAAGCAACGTGGGCGCCAACGTGGGCGCCCTCGTGACCAAAATATTTGACGGCGCTGATTGGCTGAAATTATGTTTCGGCGGCACAGTTTACGATTGAGACTTTTGCAACGTGCTGGTTGCTGCTGTTTGGCTCGGGGGCTCCGCCCGGTAATGATAAACTAACGCCATGGGCAAGGCCAGGCAGGAAACATGTGACTTATCAGTAACTTTAGACATCGTAACACAATTTTAAACGAGATTTTATTGTAGATTATACATTTTACTGATACCAATTGTATGATATTTACCTTGTTCATTAAAAATAAAAATATAAAATATATATATTTTTTTTAATTTAATTTTTGTATGTGGGAAGAGGTGGGGCGGCGCCCCTAGCGCCCCTATGGGCCGGCCGCCACTGGTAGCATCTATCGGTTATCGTTTTTTCAACCTTGTTGAGGTTTAAGCAAATATGAATTTTACAGCTACAGCTTTCGAGTCCCACTGCAGTCAGCATGTCGTTGTGTCCCTGGGCAAGACACTTCACCCCAAATTGCTCCTGTGGGGATTGTCCACAGTATTGAGTATGTAAGTCGCTTTGGATAAAAGCATCTAACAAGTGACATCATGTAATGCAGGGCTCGACATTATAAATGGCCCGCTGGCCCGGAAGCACTATTTAGACACCCCGGGCCAGCATAACGTACTTTCCACTTGCCCGCTCGGGCCACCAAAAATATTGCTTTAAAAAAATTGTCCTGTGGTATTGGTATTTGGACTAGCAATTTAGTTAAATTGTTTCGTTTATCAACGCTACAACATAGCGTTCCGTGAGTCGGTTGTCGTTGTTGGGGGAAAAGCAAACAGCTGTTTGCTGCGGAGCGCAGCTCGAGCAGGCTCCCGTGAGCGGGAGCGCGCTCCTTCACTACAGACTATCGCGCCCATGATCACGCCACCTAACCATTCGCCAAAATGTTTTTAATACCGGCGGTAGCTGGGCAAAAAACAATCTTCAAATAAAAGAAAGTCACCGGAGGAGTTAAAGGAGAGTGACAGGGAGCATGAGAAGAAGAGGGAGAGAACGTTTCAGGCAGCTTGATCGATGGAGTTGGCTTATAGAGTGGTGCAGTGACGCGTCCTAAAACCCTTTTATAATCTATCGATTAGATTTATGATTAGAAAATTATAAAAGTAGGGTAGACATGTGGAGATTATCCGGCTGAACAAAACGTGCATTTATCAAACAGGTTTGTTTTCCACAGATCTTATTTCCAGCTATTTTCCAAAACCCTGTGGAGAAATCCCATTTCTTTTTGTCGAGGGAACCAGCAGCTTACTTCCTGGTTTTAGGACGCGTCACTGGCTGCACCTCTCAATATGATGCCAATATAAACAAGGTCTTCTGTCGGCTCTGTACATCAATGCCGACCTATGCTGACAAGTAAGTGAAGAGTAGACAATATAAAAGGTATTGGCGAAATGTCCCAGCAGTTTAGGATAATGAAGGTTCTAATCAAATCAATTACATAGCCATTACATGTCTAAGTCCTAATGACAGGAATGCAGAAAGTGCATTATACAAATAATAATACTCATAATAATAGCAGAAATGTTTTAACAATGACCACAATATCATTATTTTAATAAACCAAATATGAACAATTGAGGAAAATGAGGAAGAACTGATGATTCAAATGTTGTAGTAATGTAGTTAGTGCATAAATTAGGCTACTATTGCAACAAATGTGTTAATTTTCTTCATTATTAGTCGATATTTTTTTTTGATGGACGAATGCTCCGGGCCAGTGGTTCAATGGTGGGGCCAGTGATAATACAATTCCACCGGCCCGGAGGGCCAGTGGCATTTTACCCTTAATGTCTACCCCTGTAATGTACAGTTGCTTCATTGAGTATCTATTTCAAAGTAGATTGATGAAAATAGCACTTTTTTACTATGAAAGAAGATCACCGTTATGCTTAGTTGAGTAAATGTTAATTATTTGTTATATTAATTCACCATGGATTTTAAAATAATAGAAGTGGGCCTTATTAGCTTGTTTTTTTTGTTTGTCATGTTTTATACATAAGTAAAGAATGAGTACATTTACTTTTTTACTTTCCAACGCTGTCAGAGGATAACAAATATTCCGTTTGCCCAAGACCACTGTAACGCTTTCAGCATGGCTTGCACTTGCAGAGCGAGTTGCTCCAGCGGCTACCAAAGGTGGGGTCAGGAGCTTCGGTCTGCTCACCTCCCAGTGAAGATGTCTCCAAGTGGCAGGAGGTGAGGGCGAGGGACTGTGGGGAGAGGTAGTTTGCTTATTCTCTCATAAACAGCCCATATCGGGTTTCTATTTTTCGACTCTGGAATAGACATGATATTACCAACCCGGTATCGTGGCAAGACGTGAACATGTGACGATTTACCATGCTGGGAGACGTGAAGATATCACGATTTCGTCCCTTCAAACGTGACAGTTACACGGCATTGTTAACCCATGTTAACCAGTGGAGAAATAACCGGAAATGCCAAGCAAATGCTACCCCGACGGTCGGTTGTTATTGTCAATATTAATATAATAATGATTTATTTTTTTAATAGTCACACTCGATCACGCCGATTTTCTTGTTGCCCCAGCTGGTCGACACCTCTTTTAGCAGAAACAAAGGCTACATTAATGTATTAAATCAATGTTAATCCATGCGTGTGGATATGGAATTAACGGACGTGACGTTGTGCGATTGCATTGCCAGGCAACAGCTCTGGTTCATGTTAATTTACAAACTCTTCAACTACAACCGTAGTTATTTTTAAAAACATGTTAGAAGGCCTCACAAAATACTTTAATGCAAATTAAAATGTAAATGTGAAGGAATGTGTGTATAACAAAATACACCCGTCATAAACTAAACGGGAAACAGACGTAGGCAAGATCCTCAGCTCGATGATTGGATGGTTTGCTGGGATTTGGTGTTTATGTGATGGGAAATCTGAAAACGTTTTTTAAAAATAAAATAATACTTTATTCCGAGTGTGCTTGCTTTTCTCTTTGAAAGTCATCACATAACGGCATTGTAATACACGGTTCGGCTGCATTAAATATTACATATCTGCTGTAGTTCTCTATTTATAGAGCCCTGCTGAGAAGACTTCTGGACAAACAGGAGAACTGCCGCCAAAACTGAAAACGTGACGTGGATCATAAATATATAAGTAATTAAACAACATCTTACATTTCTTTTCACACAATACGTCTCCTTGCAGTATCAACACTAATTCGGCTGACTTTTATATTTGATCCAATTGGTAGATAGGCTGTATTTACACCATAACGGTGCAGAGCTGATAGAAAGTGACACCTGGTGGTTGAAGCACGTTATTGAATTTTATTATTTTATAAACACAGACACACAGAAAACACTAGTATGGTTTTTGTGTTTTCAGTGTTTTCTGTGTGTCTGTGTTTCTGCGTTTCTGTGGGTGTATAATAAGCACGTTTCAATACACATTTATCCTACATCTTCCCTGTTATCCTCCCCTTGTTATAATGAAGACAACAGTGCATGTGAAGGACTGTAATACACATGTATCAGACACGCTCCCCTTGCTATAATGAAGACAACAGTTTTTAAATGTAAAAAACACTTTTTATTTTTTTAAAATGTCCTATTTACATTTTTATTTTTTCACACACAAAATCAATAGTTATACTGATTGTAACATCCTCAGGACCGTCTCCAGCTTAGAATTCCCCATATTACTGGAAATACCATGATGGAGTTTTTTCACTTCAATCAAAATATTCATGTGTATGCTGTTTTCGACACAAAGATGCATTACATCTACAAACAGAGCATACAATGAGAGCACATGATACACTTTTGATGTTTGTTTCATTTCTTCGGTAATGTTACAGAATGTTTCGGAAAATGAAGATTGCAGCACCACTTTAAATGTTTTGTTTACAATCGTTTCCCAATGACCCGGAATAGTACTGCCAGAACGAACGATATCCAAAATGTCTTCCAGTTTACAAACTTCAGCCATTCTTTTTACACAGGGGTCACTACTCATTCTGTTTTCAATCGTCCTCATCACCACACTTATTAAAAGGGTATTGACTACATTATGATCAATATATACAGAGCGTTTTGCATAGTAGTTTCCCATTTTTATTTTACTTTAAAGAAAAGTCAAAGTATGGAAAAAATCCCCCGGCTGGTTATTAGTCTTCTTCTTCTCCATACAACTCGGTAAGGATCTTTTCAAGTCTCTCCTTGAGGCGTCTGCAGTTTTTAAGATTGTGCAGAAAAGCCTCCGAAGCGCCTCGGATCCTCAGTTCATCCTCGCAAATGCCTTTATCAATAAGACTCTGGTCAATCACAGTCATGAAGTTGGCGAGCCAAAGTCTTTTCATTAACGCGTTGTAATTGTTTCTGAAGAAGAAATCGGGCATGTCATTCAGACAATCGTGTTGCCTCTGGCCGGGGTGACTGACTCGGCATCCGTTGCAGATTTATTCTCTGTCCGATACAGCACCCTCTCCAGAATATGAACCAACTCCGATTTCACTGTGTCCATAAACAGAGACGTCTTGGCCCCAGGAGTAACATCAGCAGCAGTAGTACTGCAAGATTCGGGTGTCCAAAATGGTGGTGATGATGGTAGTCCAGGAGTCTGTTCCTGCAACTCGCGGGGGGAGTCTTGGTTTTTCTCAGATCCATGGCTAGTTTACAACGGTCGTCTTAGTGGGGTCCTTCGTTTTAGATGATTTGCTGAGTGGAGGGTGGGACTTATTGCGTTGAATGGGGGGAGTCATCTGTAGAATTTAGAGTTTTTTAAAAAGTTCTTTAAGCTTTGTAGCTTTTTGATCTATCATTTCCAACCAAGCAGCAAGAGGTCAAATTTAAGAATAAGTAATAGTTTGTCATGATTTTACGGAAAAAGTCAAAAGTATAGTTCGTCAGAAAAAAATATATATATATGGAAAAGTCATTGTGTACAATAGTATGTGGAAAATCAAAAAAAAGAAACTCAATTCATTACAAATTAATGAATATTTTACCCAGTTATAAAGTTTTGCATCCATTAAAGAAAACCACATTCCTTACAAAGTACTTCATATTATACCGTTTGTTAAGTGTTGCATACATCAAAGTGTGTCTAAAAGTATCTTAGTAACACAAGAAAAGAGAAAAAAGCCTTGATGTCAACAAAACTGGATTGTTCCACTGAAATAGCGTTAAAATCAACAAAGTGCCTTTAAAGAAAATGTATTCAGACAAAGTATTTTATTTTCAAAAAATGTTTACGGTTTTGCATACATAAAAAGTGTATCTTACAGTTCCTTTGTGAGAGAATTACACACAAATCTGCCAAGTGTCAGTGAAAATTGTTAAAATCACAAACTTACCTTTTAGAGAAACAGTCTTTAAGAAAAAATCTAATCAGACAGTGTACTTCATTTTCTAGTTTTAAGGTTTTGCATACCTCAAAGTGTGTCTAAAAGTATCTTGGCAAGATAAAAAAGCCCAAATCTGCCTAGGCCATTACAATAAAACGAGTTCCTTAGTTGTGTTGGGGGTTAGCATCAGACTTATTGAACGGGGGCGTTACAGGGGGACGAGTCTGTCTGGCTCTCTGAGGGATGGTGTGTGAGAGGATCACTGAAGATCAAACTTAGATCAGCACTTGTCGCAGAAGGTATGCTGTGTGTAAACTCCAGAGTGGGGAGGTTTTGGTACACTGATGGCTGGCTTACACTGCAAACTTCATCACCTTTTAACAAGAGAGTAAGTATATAAAACGTTATTTTGGATATTTTACACATCAGCAAAAAAAAAAAAAAAAAACATATTTGATTTGAAAAATAAGCTAGATACAAACACATACAGTTTTAAATACATATATACTCACTTTCCACAGGGAATGAATCATATGGGGTTCCACCAAAAGAGTTAATCCTCTCTAATATTCCAATTCGTATTTGGTTCAGACTTTCCTGAACTGAGACACACACAAAACAAAAAAAAGGATTTGATTAAAAATCTACACCACATTATTTGTACATACAGATGTAGCGCTTCATTTCAGACGCCTACCCGTGCGGGTCCGTGATCGGCACGGGGTGGGCCCCTGCTGAAAAGGAAAACCCCCCGCAGGATTTGAAACGCCCCCTTGATAAATACATTTAATTATAATGAAACCAGCTGCAATGGATCATGGATCCACCAGGGGGAGCTGTGATTAAAAAGCTGCCACACTGGAACTCATGTGAAATAAACAGCTGATAGATCTACAGGTATCTGATATAGCGGATATTTGTTAAGATCCATATGTCACGGATAGGATCATATTCTGTGCTAAATAAGAGACATGTAATCATTTACTAAACATCACCATGTTTTTATTTAACAAAATAATGTTGTTTAATTCACGTAGGTGTAAGTACAAAATCATCGCTATGTTTTTAGATCAGGAAATGCATCCCGGCTCAAACAAACGATTTTCAATCCTCACGATCATTTAATGTATCATATGTTCGCGAGTTGAAATGAATGCACTAAATTTAATCCACGTGAGTTTACAACAACAAAAATAATCGCTTTGTTTTTATATCACATCCGACCGGAGGAAAATGCAGCACGGCTCTCACTACCGATCATCCTAATCCCACGGGCAAACAATAATATGTACAGTGTTAATAGTTTACTGTATTATTAGTGTCTAATATTACTGGGGATTTCGGAATGGTACTTGATTTTGATGTATTGTATCGGCTTCATATCGCAATATATTCCCGAAGTCTGAAATGCAAAAATGTCCCACATTAGGGCAATTCACCCTACATTTAATCATTCAAACAAAATCATATTTCGTTTCTTTTTATCGAAATAAATGTGGTTTAATCCACATAATTTACTGTGTTAATTGTTTACTGTAGTATTGTGCACATTACTTTTCGCTGCTTGTTGCACCCCTGGTTAGAAGCTAAACTGCATTTCGTTGTCTCAGTACCTGCAATATGTGCAATAACAATAAAGTTGAATCTAATCTTGAGCAGGAACAAATGTATTTAGGCTACTTAGTACATATCTGACATTAACGATTAAACAAATTTGTGCATTCTTTAAACCGAGTCAAGCCGACTCCGGAGGTGGCGGCACATTAAAGTGTGCACCTGATTGTTTAACTTGAAGCTGCCTGATGACATTTAATCATTCAAACAAAATCATATTTCGTTTATTTTTAACGAAATAAATGTGGTTTAATCCACATAATTTACTGTGTTAATTGTTTACTGTAGTATTGTTTAACTTGAAGGTGCCTGATGTGAACATTTCCAGAAGAACTCTAGCTTGAATGGCCTTTGTATGTATACAGTAGGCCTACAGTATAGCCCAACCATTTACACCTTCCTTTTTTCCCGTTTGAATTGGAGAAAGGTAATGGTTATCGATGGTGCTTTTATAGCCTATTGTATAATAACTGTGTGATTAGGGCCCGAGCACGGAGTGCTAGGACCCAACGGTGTCCTAGCACGAAGTGCGAGGAACCTATTGTTATTGGTGGTATTATTATTTTTAGTTGCCATCTTTCCTGTTTTTGAGGCCTTTAGGACGCTGACAAAGTTGTATAATTTTGCACGGACGCCAGAACCGGTAAAAATTGCAACATTCTGGAGTCAATGGGTTAAAATATTCCACCTTGCTCGCTAGCGCCACCTATGGCCATTTCCGTTTTTGGAAAGATGTACAAAGTCGCACCGTAACTCCAAATGACCTGAAATTTTGCACACATATCCGGGTGGACCTGCTCTACATATAATCCGCTTGGAACCTAAGCTCCGCCTACATTTTTTTTTTTTAATTGGCATAATGTTCAAAACAGTTAAATATTCACTTAAATTTCAATTTTCAGTTTTTCAACACCAAACTTTGTATACAGCATCGGTGGAGGGTCAAACACATTACCCTAGGAGATGAGCATGTTCAAACGATAAATATTTCCGCCATGAATTAAAACGTACTCGCAAAAAGGCGGGACTTAGAA
The DNA here is from genome assembly GCA_028583405.1 of Pogonophryne albipinna. Classification (NCBI taxonomy): domain Eukaryota; kingdom Metazoa; phylum Chordata; class Actinopteri; order Perciformes; family Artedidraconidae; genus Pogonophryne; species Pogonophryne albipinna. Next base: position 2,713,954 of record CM053244.1, on the reverse strand, counting down.
ACAAATGCTCATAATTCATCAACAATGTATCCAAACATCACAGATTTTGGTGGAAACGTTCAATCTGTCTTGGGGAATAGGCACACTAAAGTATTTTCATTTTGGACTATAGGGGGCGCCAAAAACACCATACATTTATAACTCAAGAGCGGATGGACTAATCTTTTATTTTTTTATTACACATACTCTCGGGGTGACTACGAACTGAGATTTAAAGTGTCGCAACAAATGCCGAATGTGGGCGTGGCCTATACATTTTTTTTAAATTAAGATAGCATAAAATGAGCTTCGGACGCAAAACTTGGGACACACGTCAGAGCCCAGCACTTTTTCGAGAATGTACAAAAAAAACGTAAATTTTCAAAAAAACTGCTCACTAGCGCCCCCTATTGTGTGGTAGTCACATATAGTTTCTCAGAACGTCACGAATTTTGGCACAGACATTCCTCATGGAATTGCGGATATATTTGTAAATACATTCCATTAGCCCCGCCCCCCAAAAAGTCGGCCATCTTGAAATATGTGCGTTTTTCAGCCATTTTACGCACGTTCTTGCAAACTCCTCCTAGGGGAATGATCGGAAAAATTCCAATCCAGGACACGTTCAGCCCCTATCCAATATGAAACTTAATTGAGGAGCACATTTAAAAAAAATTACTCGTGGAGGTCGTAAGCTAACAGCGAATACACCATTTTTGACGATTTACATGGCGCAAATTACTCCAAACTACTCGGATGTAGTTATTCCGATATTCACGAAACGCTGTATACACATTGCTCTTATGATTGCGGACATATTTCAAATTGGCTTTTATTAGCCCCGCCCCCGACAAAGTCGGCCATTTTGAAAAATGTGTGTTTTTCAGCCATTTTAAGCACATTCTTGCAAACTCCTCCTAGGGGAATGATCGAAAAAAATCCAATCCAGGACACGTTCAGCCCCTATCCAATATGATACTTAATTGAGAAGAACATTTTTGATAGCTCAATCGTGGAGGTCGTAAGCTAACAGCGAATACACCATTTTTGACCATTTACATGTCGCAAATTACTCCAAACTATTCGGATATAGTTATTCCGATATTCACGAAACGCTGTATACATATTGCTATTATGATTGCACACATATTTCAAATTGCCTTCCATAAAGCCCCGCCCCCCAGAAAGTCGGCCATTTTGAAAAATGTGCGTTTTTCATGCATTTTAAGGACATTTCTGCAAACTCCTCATAGGGGAATGATCGGAAAAATTCCAATCCAGGACAACTTCAGCGCATATCCAATGTCATGCTACATTGAGAAGGAATAGTCCTTCGCTCAAACGGGGAGCTCGTAGGCTAACGGAGAATGTACAATTTTTGACCAATTATATGTCAGATAAGCTACTGAGACCTGCCTGTCTGCCTGGCACATCAACTCTCTCACACACACACACACACACACACACACACACACACACACACACACACACACACACACACACACACACACACACACACACACACACACACACACACACACACACACACACACACACACACACACACACACACACACACACACACACACACACACACACACACACACACACACACACACACACACACCTACTGTTAGTCCAACAACGCCCTTTGCTGGCGGCATATTCATTACAACAGACACCTATACACTCCCTAACCCTACTCTTTATTTGTAGATATCTCCTAAAGCCTACAAATAAAGTGTAAAATGTAGGCCTGTTACATTTATTATTGAGCAATATATATTATACACACTGTTCTGCTTTCTGCACTGACCTCAGCAGCTGTTCTCACTGTAACATCACCTAACATCCAGGGGACATGTGATTAGTGAGTAAACAAACGGTAAAGGGCAGAAAGTCTGATGCACATTTGATCATCTCAAATAACTTATAATCACAACGGGAACAGTTTGCAGAGCTGTGCTTCGTTGACATGAATACACTAGATATACACAGCAGACCAGCCTGTGAGCAGTATCAACACCAATGAGCGCTCAGCTCGAGATACCAGCGAGTCGAGAGAGAGAATGATATCTGCATTTTCTCTTTTGGTTTGATTAGGACACATCCTGGGGATTGTGTTTACAAACATTGACCAGACCGTTCACCAGCCCCCAGCCCCCATGTTGCCTATGCTGTCCTGTGTTGCGAACTCTTTGTTTAAAATGAATTGGCCATCGGAATGTGTGGAGGAATTCTCCCAAGGGTCACATTCCACAGCTCTCCCCCCCCCCCCACCCTTGTGATCTCCCAACCCCCAGTCTGTTTGTGTTCGCATATTTCTATGCCGTAATTCATACTGGTCCTCTCACGCACATACATTCTCCTTACAGTATACATACATAGGCTATATGAGTCTGTGTATCTACGGACCATTTGTTTAAAAGTAAACGGAAGAGCGTCTGAGAGGCGTTTTTGCCCTTTTGCTTTTTACCTTACTAAATGGTCTAATGGTCAGTGGAGCGAGGGGGGAGGCCCGCGAAACTCGCGGAAGTGATTTCAAAACAAAAAGCACTCGTTTGCTTGGAACAAAGAAAACGGCCAAGAAACACATTGAGTCCAGAAAATGAATGTTATTAAGGGCTGTAAACATAATAAGCCTGTGTCTAAAATTTACAACAGGCTTATTATATTTACAGCCCTTAAGATACACTTTTGTGTTTAACAGCTGACCACTACCATGACATACTTTGTTTTAGTAGATTTTGCATGAGAGCAAAATGTATGAATATGAGAACAAAATGCATGAATGTGTGAGTGACAATGTATGAATGTGTGCATTGAAATATGATAATATGAGAGCAAAATGTATGAATGTGTGAGTGTAAATATATACGTGTGTGAGAGTGAAAATGTATGTATGTAAAAGGCGAATATATGTGTGTAAGAGTGAAAATGTATGTATGTAAAAGGAGAATATATGTGACCCGCTCTATCGAAATCAGTCGGAAGTCGCAACGGCTCATTTCAAAATAAACGTGGATTTACGTAAAAAACTATTTTTTCGGGGTTCGGGTGTTTTGTTTGATTTTAAACAAACAAAGTCTTGGCTTTCAGAATATGAAACTTTTATTTCCTAAATCACACGATAAATACATTTTTGAAGCTTGTAAAGGGACGAAGACAGGCACCTCTCACTCGCAATCTGCTCTTCCGCTGTGCCGCCCCCCCTCCCTCTGGCTGACATTATGAATGTAAGAGTATAGTAATCATAGATAACACGGCAGGGTCCGTTACAGTTTGTTTTCATCTGATTTCAATTAAACAAAGTCTTGGCTTTCAGAATATTAAACTTGTTTTGGCAAATTCAGAGGATAAATACAACTTTCAAGCTTGTAACGGCATAATTACAAGCGGAGAACGGAGTAATTTAACGTCACAGCAGGCACAACAACAGCCGGTGTTTCTCGTGAGGGTTTTCCCCGGGAAACAAACACAATACACACAAACGCAAAATTACACAAACACACACACGCACACACACGTATACACACACACACACACTCGCGAGCTTCCCCTCCAAACGAAAATATCTTCCCTCCGTAGTATTTTGATCATTTGCTCCGCTAATAATCAATCAGATCGATTGATTCCAGAGAAGAGAAAACTTTGAAGGCCTTTTTCTCAAAATGATGACTCTGTAACAGTCATTATATAATGTGACATATTTCGCTTAATATTTGGAGTACAAAAACAATCCTGATATCATTAGAAAGCTAGGAATATCCTCTTTCCAACAGTGTATACAACTCAAAATGTGTCTTCGGGTCAATGCGACTGATTTCGATGGAGCAGGTCACATATGTGTGTAAGAGTGAAAATATGCTGCATTTTGAATGTCCGATAGTCCACCATTTCCACCGGAAATATCAAACATTTAATAAAAGTGAAAAACAATGAACAAGACTTAACGTATTCATCATAATTAATTATATTTATTCTGTTTGGATGTAGGATTTTTGACTTTGTTTAGAGCAGTGATCTTCTCTGCAGCAGAGAGCTAAGCGCTGTCAGACCGGTCCTAACCCCGAAAAGTATTATCATCTGAAATTAATCATTATGTTATTAACCCTTTGGAGTCCTGGGCTAATTTGGCCGTTTTCACATACTTTTGATTTGTCTTACTAAACCCCATTAAGAAATGTTTGGCATGTCAATGTTTGGTATCTTTTTTTAAGGACAACCTCACCTATATAACCTGATAGTTATTTATTTCATTTTGAGATACTATATGAACATTTTGGACACAAAATCACAAAAAAAAACGTAAAAACAGATTTTGAAAATGATATTATTTTTCATATAGGTAACACAAACATACACAACGAAACCATTTAAAAGCTGGAAATATATACATGGGATGTCACTATGATAATGTGAAAGTTTGATTGAGGTAGCATGGGATTTCATTCTGATAAGGCAAAAGTGTTATTATAAATATAATACAAATATATATATATACACATAATGTACGAAAATCAGTTTTTTCTGTTTTTATCTGTGCCACGCTTCAAAGCGGTTTCTGTCAACTACGACACAGAGGGCAACATCACAGGTTCCTCCTCCTCCATGTCAAAAAACAAGCTTAAAGCTTGACTCACGTTCAGAGTTCTCTTCATCATAGTTGAATCTATCTAACTATATCTAAATTCTCAATGTTTGTCTGTCACTTTACTTCAATCGCAGTCTCCCGCCGTCTCTCTTCGTCTCCCGCCGCTTGTCTTCGTATATCTTCGTCTCTCTCCATTTCCCGCCGTCTCTCTTCGGTTCCCGCCGTCCCTCTTCGTCTCTTTTCGTCTAGTTTCGTATCACTCCGTTTACCTGATTACCTCACCCCCTCCCTGGTAAATACATCCTGTTGAGCAGAATCTACAGTTTCCAGTATTTTTCATTTCGTAAAATGATAAAATACGGTGAAGATATTAAAATATGTGCTTCCATTATTCATACTTCTGAAATATATCTGTATTAACTTTATATCATCGTATCTCCGTGTTTATTGGGTCTTTTTGCATGAAACAAAGACTGGCATATAGTTTCAAGCCAGTACTTTCGACGGAAATACACATATACATCCTGTTGAGCAGGATCTACAGTTTCCAGTATTTTCCGTTTCGTAAAATGATCAAATACGGCGAAGATATTCAAATATGTGCTTCCATTTTTCATACTTTTGAAATGTATTAACTTTATATCATCGTATCTCCGTGTTTACTGGGTCTTTTTGCATGAAACAAAGACTGGGATATAGTTTCAAGCCAGTACTTTCGACAGAAACACACGGCAATGTTGTCCGGACTGTTGTTTTTATGCGGCACCGGCTTGAACAGGTCATGTGATCTGATCACGCCGGCATGACGGTCGATTCCAAAGGGTTAATATTAAATACATATAAGTATTTTTACAACTTGTATTTAGAAATACTCTGTTGTAATTATTGATGCATAAATGTGTTCATCCATTCAATGTGGCATCTGCTATAATGGGGTTAATGTATGATATTACTTAATAATACAATACATTATAATATATGATATGATAATTACATTTTAGTTTTATTCATTTCTTATTTCATAGTTTCTCATTATTATTATTTTTATCGCTCATCTCATTTTTGATTTTATTAATCTGTGTGAATCTGTGCTGTCCTGTTTTTCACTCTCACCCTGTTGCTGTTTGAACTACTGAATTTCCCCACGGGGATTAATAAAGGTCCATCTTATCTTATCTTAATGTATAAGTTGATTTACTTCAATCTACTGTACTGTGTAAAAACACCCCAACAATATTACAAGAAATATACTGCATAAAGCAAACTATATACTTTATTTGTTCTAAAATATTGATGTTTTTTCATTATAGTAGCCTGTGAAAACCATAACAAATAAGTGATTAAATGCTACAGTATTCAACAAACACAACTGCAGAGCTGCAAACATTGCAAACAGACTAAGTTCTACAACACCCAGTTGTCTTTGTGTATTTTGTGAATGAAGCGCCATCTCATGGTTAAATCCTGTAATTGAACAAATGGAGAAATTGGGCAACGCCCTCTAGCAATTTGGCAACACCCCCAGCCACTGGGATCCGCTGGGCTTTTGACTGGGACACACCCATGTGAGTCTGATCTGGAGTGCTACATCTGTAGAGGGGTACTTTTCCCAAAGCTTCTAAATCATTACGGGCAATAGTGCTGTTACAAAATAAAATACAACAGATGCACAGAGGTTGTTTAACACACACCAAGCAGCATTAAATAATTACATGTTATTATAAAATTAAATTAAAAGTACTTACCAGAGTTTTTCAAGATCAGATACGGGTCAAGAAAATGCATAGAGGAGGTATGGTGCTGGCTCATTAGCCCTCTCACTCTTCTTAGAATGATCCTGTGCAATTTTTAAAGTTGAACTCTTATCCCCTTATAAACCAAAAAAACAATAGCCCTTAATTAACACTAATCATTTAAAAAAAAACTTACATCTAATTTAGAGAGGACAACTAAAAGTGTAAGGTGACTGTTTTAAACTAATTCCACCACATATATATATCTTATTTTAACATTATAATGTATTTACTTTAAAGAGTCCTCTCCTGCTGATATTCAGGTATGTGTCTGCATATGTGACTTGCTCCATCGAAATCAGTCGCATTGACCCGAAGACACATTTTGAGTTGTATACACTGCTGGAAAGAGGAGATTCCTAGCTTTCTAATGATATCAGGATTGTTTTTGTACTCCAAATATTAAGCGAAATATGTCACATTATATAATGACTGTCACCAAGTCATCATTTTGAGAAAAAGGCCTTCAAAGTTTTCTCTTATCTGGAATCTATCGATCTGATTGATTATTAGCAAATGATCAAAATACTACGGAGGGAAGATATTTTCATTTGGAGGGGAAGCTCGCGAGTGTGTGTATACGTGTGTGTGTGTGTTTGTGTAATTTTGCGTTTGTGAGTATTGTGTTTGTTTCCCGGGGAAAACACTCACGAGAAACACCGGCTGTTATGCCTGCTGTGACGTTAAGTTACTCCGTTCTCCGCTTGTAATTATGCCGTTACAAGCTTCAAAGTTGTATTTATCATCTGAATTTGCCGAAACAAGTTTAATATTCTGAAAGCCAAGACTTTGTTTAATTGAAATCAGATGAAAACAAACTGTAACGGACCCTGCCGTGTTATCTATGATTACTATACTCTTACATTCATAATGTCAGCCGGAGGGAGGGGGGGCGGCGCTGCGGAAGAGCAGATTGCCTGTCTTCGTCCCTTTACAAGCTTAAAAAATGTATTTATCGTGTGATTTTGGAAATTAAAGTTTCATATTCTGAAAGCCAAGACTTTGTTTGTTTAAAATCAAACAAAACACCCGAACCCCGAAAAAATAGTTTTTTACGTAAATCCACGTTTATTTTGAAATGAGCCGTTGCGACTTCTGACTGATTTCGATAGAGCGGGTCACATATGGTATCTCTGCTTTAAAGAGTCCTTTGTCCAGGTGATTAACGATGCTTCTTTTGTCACCCCACAGACTGAAACTCTGGCCTTGCATTGATCTTCAGTAGACAAAGCCTTGTATGTTTGTAGATGAATATTTTAATTTACCCTCACACTGTTGATTCTATGTATTTTAAGTGTTAACAGCTTTTCTTTGTTGACAAGCCCTACAACTAAAGAGAAAATTCTTAGTTATCACTATTAAAACCTAAATAAGATCTTTTTTAAATTAATATGAATACCCTCTTTGCAAACAGAGACTTCCTTGTAGTTAACAGTTTCACAAAAACTTAAAAAGAAACATCCTTAGCAAGCACAAATCATTTAAAACAAACCCTGAATCAAATTTAGAGAGGACAATAACGTTTTTAGGTGTCTTAGTGAGTGAAAATTAATGGCTGTTTTATTTAGATTGAGCGTATTTCTTTTTTAAAAACTAACTCCATCCCCTCGCTTCTCACCTCACAGAGAGTGTCTTAATCAACATATAGATTAACATCCAAGGCTTATCTCAACCCTCACATTAAAGGCCAACTCCAACGTGTGTGTGTGTGTGTGTGTGTGTGTGTGTGTGTGTGTGTGTGTGTGTGTGTGTGTGTGTGTGTGTCAATTGTTCTTAAAGGTGGGGTAGGTCATTTTGGAGAAACCAGCTCGAGTGAGCTACAATTTGAAAGTACACAACCGGAAAAAATCTGCCACTTCCTTACAGAGCCCCTCCTCCAACATACATGAACACGCACATGACCAATGAGGGCACGAGATAAGTTTGTGCACAGATCTTCGGCTGGAGGCGTCTGAACCCGGCACAGATACTGCATCCGTTTCTTGATTGGCGCTCCGGACGGATGGCGGTAAGTTGTCACAGGCGTCTCGCTGATTAAACCCATATCGATGCGTCTCTTGGCCATTTTTCTTTTTTTGAAAGGTGACTTGATGAGTGGAAATGACTGGCTTTTTATTTAGTCTGCATGGATTTCTTTTTTCACCTAATTTCTACGGTGGCCCTGAAGTGCAAGACACCACAGCATTTCAGAAAACACTACAGCATTTCACAAAACGCCACAGCATTTCACAAAACGCTACAGCATTTCAGAAAACACAACAGCATTTCAGAAAACGCCACAGCATTTCAGAAAACACAACAGCATTTCAGAAAACACCACAGCATTTCACATTGGACGGAAAGGGTATTCCTTTAGGGAGAACACTTCTTGTTTGTGATTGGACAGAGCCAGCCAGAGAAGCACTGCTGTGATTGGTTGTTTTTGCTGCCAGTCAAGAAATGACGCTTCGTGATTGGTCAACACCCGACAGCGAAATATGTCCCAACACATCAGCCGTTAGCACACACTCAGAGCTCACAGCTCCTCATATCTGTTCAGAAACTGGACAAAAGTTAAACATGTACAAACCACAGACTGTCTGTGTCATGGTGAATACAGTCGCTGCTTTATTTATGTCTGTATGACGTTGTTGTGAGTGTGGACGGAGCAGCAACAGGTTAGTTTAGCCTGATAGCTAACGGCTGATGTGTTGGGCCAATCACGAAGCGTAATTTCTTGACTGGCAGCAAAAACAACCAATCACAGCAGTGCTTCTATGGCTGGCTCTGTCCAATCACAAACAAGAAGTGTTCTCCCTAAGGAATACCCTTTCCGTCCAATGTGAAATGCTGTGGTGTTTTCTGAAATGCTGTTGTGTTTTCTGAAATGCTGTGGCGTTTTGTGAAATGCAGTGGCGTTTTGTGAAATGCTCTGGCGTTTTGTGAATTGCTGTTGCGTTTTGTGAATTGCTGTTGCGTTTTGTGAAATGCTCTGGCGTTTTGTGAAATGCTGTGGCGTTTTGTGAAATGCTGTGGCGTTTAGTGAAATGCTGTTGTGTTTTGTGAAATGCTGTGGCGTTTAGTGAAATGCTGTGGTGTTTTGTGAAATGCTGTGGCGTTTTGTGAAATGCTGTGGTGTCTTGCACTTCAGGGCCACCGTAAATTCCACCCCCCACTATCTTCTGGCCTCATATCGTGTGACAGGAAGGGGTGGAGAAAGGGGGAGAGGCCTGGGCTGTGAGGGGGCGGGGGCTAGACAGTCTCACGCATAACTTCAAAGAGACACCTAGATTAACATCAGAGGCTTCTAACATACCGGTGTGAAATCACACCTGCCTGTTATAACACGTCAACCCTCACATCAAAGGCTAATTAGATTAGACAACAAAGGGCTGTGTGGGGACAGGGGCCAGACAGTCTCACGCATAACTTCAAAGAGACTGCCTTAATCAACCCCTAGATTAACATCAGAGGCTTATAACACACCGGTGTGAAATCACACCTACCTGTTATAACACCTCAACCCTCACATCAAATGATTAGACCACAAAGGGCTGTGAGGGGACAGGGGCCAGACAGCATAACTTCAAAGAGACTGCCTTAATCAACACATCAAAGGATTAGACAACAAAAGGCGCTACACAGGGGGGCATTTCACACCTACCTGTTATAACACCTCAACCCTCACATCAAAGGATTAGACAACAAAGGCACTACACAGGGGGGCATTTCACACCTACGTGTGATGACAGCACACCCCTCACATCAAAGGATCTCGAAGAAAGGGAGGCGGGACTTAGCTCATTAGTATAATTTCATTTCATTTCAAACCTTTATTTAGACAGATAAATCCCATTGAGATCATTAATCTCTTTTTCAAGGGAGACCTGCTCAAGTAGTTCCACATGAAACATAAAAACATAAACAGAACAACAAAAGGACATCATACAGCATCATTTACATAATTATCCACATAAACAGGTACCAATAGCTTCCGATTGAGTAGCATCCAACCGAGCTTTAAAAACATTTAGTGGCACCAGATTGTTAAGTTTCCATTTAATTTGCAGACTATTCCAAGACAGAGGAGCTGCGCATCTAAAAGCTGTCTTCCCTAAGACAGTCCTAGCAGTTGGCACATTTAATAAAACCACAGCATTCGATCTCAGGCAGTAGCCACTTACAATTTTCCGTGAGATCAGGGAGCAGATATAAGATGGAAGTTTCCCTAACATGGCTTTGTATATAAAAATGTACCAGTGACTGAGCCTCCGTACAGTTAATGAAAGCAAACCAGCCCTTGCATACAGGGTACAGTGATGGGTTAATGCTTTACAGTTTGTCACAAATCTCAGTGCACTGTGATACGCAGCATCTAACTTGACCAGGCAATTGGCAGGTGCATTCATATACATCAAATCACCATAGTCCAGCACAGGTAAAAAGGTCACAGTGACTAGCCTTTTCCTGGCCTCAAGCGAGAAACAGGACTTGTTCCTGTAGAAGAAACCTAGCATAACCCTCAGCAGGTTATTGACATGAAGTTTAAAAGTGAGACAATCATCAAGCCAGATACCAAGGTATTTGTAACAGGTAACCACTTCAAGTTTTATTCCTTGCGTAGTTACAATATCTAAAACAGGCTCAGGTGTCTTTTTAGCTTTAGAAAAGAGCATTACCTTGGTTTTCTCAACATTTAAAAGAAGCTTTAGTTCAGAGAGCTGAGTCTGAATAATGTTAAAAACAGCCTGTAATTTAACACCAGCCTCCTTAATGGAGGGACCTGCACAGTACATCACGGTATCATCCGCATAAAAATGTAAAGTTGCTTCATCCACATTTTCACCTAAACTGTTGATATATATGGAGAATAAAAGTGGACCTAAAACAGAACCTTGGGGAACACCATTAGCAATGTTTAACCACTCAGAAGACAGCCCATCAAAGTGAACACATTGGGACCTTTCAGAGAGGTAGTTCACAAACCACCCCACTGCATGGCTGGACATGCCTATTCTGGCTAGCCTCTGCTTTAAAATGCAATGATCGACGGTGTCAAACGCTTTTGAAAGGTCAATAAATAGAGCTGCACAACTCTGCTTATTATCTAAAATACTCGCCACATCATTCACCACTTTCATTGTGGCAGTGATGGTGCTATGTTGCTTTCTGAAGCCTGACTGATGTTTAGACAGGATGTCATTTGTACATAAAAACACCTTTACCTGTTCACTCACTAAGCGTTCAAGAACCTTAGCCAGAACTGACAACTTAGAGATTGGCCTATAGTTATTTAATAAGGTGGCCTCCCCTCCTTTTAGCAAAGGAATTTTGGAATTGTGTTAGTGCTGAGGGAGAGGTTAAAAAGAGTAGTGAGAGGTGGAGCAATAAAATCTGCAACTATCTTTAAAAAGAAAGGTTCTACGTTGTCCGGGCCAGCCGGTTTCTTAGAATCTAACTTGGTTAAAGCTTCACGAACAACATCAACAGTAAAAGGGGTAAAACTAAAAGGGTTTTCCAACACACGTTTTTCAGAGTCACATACTGTAGTGTTCACAGAAGCAGAGTTAGTGACAGAATCAAATAGAGAACCACAGGACACAAAATGCTCATTAAAGCAATTTAGCATAGTAGCCCTGTCCGATATAGAGCCAGATGCTGTGGTAATGCACGGAGGTAACTCATTACGGATATCGCCGGTGGATAACGATTTAATGGCTTTCCAAAATTTTCCAGGATTATTCAGATTCTTTGTGGTAACTGACAGATAGTACTGTGATTTAGCACTTTTGATTTGCGATGTGAAGCTATTCCTTAGCTGCCTAAAATGCAGCCATTCTAACTCTGAGCCTGATTTCCTAGCCTTTGCCCAGGCCTTGTTTCTCTCATGAAGGAGACTAGATAATTCAGCAGAAAACCAAGGATTGTCTCGTCCCTTCACTCTAAATTTACGCAGGGGTGCATGTCTATCTATAATTTCCATAAAACCAAGATAAGAATAAGACCATGCAGTTTCTACATCAGCACACAGATCAATTTTACCCCAATCAAAATCAAACAGATCATGTACAAAACCCTGCTCCACAAAATGCTTTTTGTCTCTCTTACTGATAATGCGAGGTTTACCCTTTAGGACTTTTGTGTCCCTAATTGTGGCTACAACACAGTGATCACTCAGATCATTTGCAAATACTCCCACAGATGAGTATTTATGGGGAGCATTAGTTAAAATGAGATCAATTAGGGAGGATTTATTTGGGGACTTAATGTTAGGGCGAGTAGGACTGTCTATAATCTGAGTAACATTCAGAGAGATACAAAGGTTTTTAAAATCCTCTGACACAGAAGTTAACCAGTCCCAATTAAAATCACCAAGCAGCACTATTTCCTTGTAGTCTAGTTGAGATAAAAGTTTTGCCAAAGAAGATAAAGAGTCCTTGACAGCTGAGGGGGGTCTGTAGCAGCCCACTACCATGACCTGTTGACCCTTTGCTACTTCGATATTTAAAGCTAAAAATTCAAGTTGTTTACTAATAGATTTGGAAACCATCTTGGTTACACAAAACTTATTTTTCACATAAATGGCAACGCCACCACCTTTTTTAGGACGGTCGGTACGATATACACTATAACCATTTAAGTAGATGTCAGAGGCCAGAATAGATTTATCTAGCCACATTTCTGATAAGACAATGACATCAGCATCAGTTGAGCTCGCCCAAATGCGGACAAAATCTAACTTAAATGTGCGCAGTCTGTTACCTAAGTGAATGAATCCCAACCCAGATCTAGAATTAAAATCAGCAGGAGTAGCTATCTGACTACAACTGCTGCTGGGCGGTCCAGGGTTTAGTTGTACATTCCCTGATAGTAATAATAACAAAAAAAACAAGCACCTTTTCCTCTTAACCGACGAACATACATTGTCATCTGCTTTAAAGTCACCAGTAAACTCAGCGAAAGTGAGATTAGGGCTCAAGAAGCAGTCCTGAAGAACCATCATAGCAGGCAAGTGAGAAAGACAAACATTTGTCGAACTGAATGTCTGTGACAAGGCAACCAGTAATTGTTTGTGTAACACATCCGAACCTTTACAGGGGATGTCCACTGCGGGCGGTAGAACACACCTGAAATCAGTCGACTTCTCAGGATAACGAGAGAACTTCTCATTGTCCAAAATAGCTAACAGGCATAGCAGACTCACGATATGGGCCATTTTCCCAGACCAGCACAGCATCCGGCTAGGCGCGCAAGCAGGCCTGAAACGTGGAGGCGCTCCGGTCTCGGTGCAGAACCTCCTCAGTACAGCAGGATAGGCGAAGCAGGCCCAGCTCGAGGCATAGAGGCGCTCCGGTCTCTCCGCGATATCCCCGTGGTAAAACGTCCTCGACACCGTAGAGCACGACAGGTGGAGCAGGTGGATACAGGCCTCCGCTACAGCAGGTGTAAAGCAGACCGCAGCCCGTTACGCCCCCGGGGCAAAATCTCGCCAGGACAGCAGCACACGACAAGTGGAAGCAGGTCCCCGCCACAGCACAACTGGACAGGTGGAAAAAGGGGGCCCGAGCAACAACGTGCAGCCGCTCCGTCTCTCCGCGACTTCCCGGGGAAAAAACCTCCCCACAGCAGCACAGCACAGGTGCACAGGTAAACCTCCTCTCCACGCCGACGGAAGAGAGGCAGCCCTGCCCCTCACTTTCTACGCTCCGTGAGGCGGATGAGAAAAAGCGCTCCGCTCACTCTGATCGACGAGTGTAGAGTGTGGAAATGCTGTGTGATAATTGTACCCCTCACATCAAAGGAACTCGAACAAAGGGAGGCGGGACTTAGCTCATTTGCATAATTGGGGGCGGACCACCTGTCACTTTTCATGCATACTAATGTGATTGAAGCGGGATGAATATTACTACTGCTATGCTCTGTATATAGAGGTTTCTGCAGAGAAAGATTGCTTGAGTTTACAGAAATACAGTAAAGGAAGAAATACAAATGAGTTGTTGAAAAAAATCACATTTTATTCAAAGATAACATTGTGCAACATGCATCTCAGCACATGGTTACTATGCTTCGGATCTCTCTAAGTGGGATGGCATTGTTTGCCAAAACCCAGTTTGTAACTGCTGCTTCCTGTGCCTCATTGGAAATCCTTGGCCTTCCACCTCTTTTTTTCTCAGTCCTTCAGATAAACAACAAAGATATAGTTGTCGGTCAGTGTCTGTGTTGTATAAAAGTAAGTTTACCACAGTAAATTGTGCAGGATTTTTGTACAGTTATAGTATGCAACATGCCAACAATTCAATTACAGTAATGAAGTAAATACGTTTCACACAACAGATATAATTAAGCAATAGCTCACGACAGGCCGTGGTATATGCTCATTATATCACAGCTAAGGGGCGTGGTTCGGCCCGACGCGAAGCGGAGGGTCGACAACCCCCTTAGCTGTGATATAATGAGCATATATCACGGCCTGAAGTGAGCTATTGCTTTTATAAAACGGTTACCAAGTGTGGCAATATGAAAGAAAAATACACACTCTAATTTAAATAGTTTTATTAGTAAATAATGATGTTCAAAATAAAATAGTCCCTCCGTTGCCTTCTGCACAAAACATAGTGCGAGGTGGTTGCTATGCAACAACACTAACAGCTAGCGAACATATTTGACAGAGAGCGTTGATCCATTATTTGGCTATTTATTTACATTCATTTGTATGTTGCACCCACTGAAAAACTGTCCAGCATCAGTAGAATGGCTTACGTGGTTACTTATAGGTTGAGGTTGTTCTAGGCTGTTGCTTGGCGTGGCGAGAATATTGCTCCACTTTCTCCGGTCCCCGAGATTCGGCTTCCAGTAGCTCTGGAGAGAGCTTTCGCACCTGTGGCCACTAACGGTCATCATTTATCTGCTTTGTTTCAAGACCCGCATCAGAAAGCTTTTGAATGGTGGTACTTTTCCAGTTCGTCTACCTGCTCTTCACGGAGCTCTGCTTGTCGTCGTTTAGGTGCATTTTTTCTGGAGATAGGCACTGCTCAATCCACTCCTCCATAGTAAGACGCCCCCGGAGGTCGAAATTAATCTTAAATGTTTCCATCTTTGTAAGTTTGTTTCGTAACGGAATAAATGTAAATATATTTATAAAACGGACAAGTCAAATCAAGCAATCTGATTGGTCGATAGTGTTTTTGCGGACCTCTTTGATTACAGATTTGAAAACATTGTTGCTTGCTTTAAAAGTAGCACAATTCATTATGTCAAACCTATGTGTCAAACCTTGGAAAGTATCTAGATATCCCAGCCCTAATGCCAAAGGAACTGCACACTGAATATGTTTTGCCGTTTGATATCTATGTCTGTACCGCTGCGTAAAAAGGAGGGTTTCTGCCCCGTTACTTCTCCGCTGCTTTCTTGTTCCAGTTTGAAAAGCAAACTGCTTGCAGTTTGCTTTTCAGCCCAACGGTATACTGTTTTTCTCAGACGCGGAGGGATACTGACTTGTTGTGAAAAGTAACTTACAATTCTACCCGTGGTATACGCTCAGTATATCACGGCTAAGAACCAATCAGATTGCTTGATTTGACTTGTCCGTTTTATAAGCACTGATATATCATGAGAGTATTCTTCTTTGTCCACGTCCTCTCCCTCCAGCTCTACCTCTACCTCTCATTCTTCCTCCTCTCACTCTCTCCCCACCTCTTCCTCTCACTCTCAGCCCAGCCCTTCCTCTTCCTCTTGCTTCCATGTTGGCTGCCATTGTTGCTGTATGAAAGTACTCACCTGTGGTCTTTTTATAGTGC
This sequence comes from Pogonophryne albipinna, assembly GCA_028583405.1. Lineage (NCBI taxonomy): Eukaryota > Metazoa > Chordata > Actinopteri > Perciformes > Artedidraconidae > Pogonophryne > Pogonophryne albipinna. Next base: position 2,697,812 of record CM053244.1, on the reverse strand, counting down.
TAACTTCCTGATTGATGAGCCAACAATTATGCTACCAGGTGTTTGGTCAGGTGGAACGTGTTTCTAGATCATTGGTCCATGTGCGAGGCATTTTGAATATTAGTGTTATGTATGTGCTAACACGTGACTTTATGTCAGATTCCTGTGTCTTACGTGGAGAAACGTGTGCAGTGGTTTGCAAAAAGTGCCATGTTCATTTGCAAATTGTGTGAAAAGCTGAAAATGTGTTTAGAGTTTTGGAGATTTGAGCCGATGTTTTGCTCTTTGAGTGTCAGTTAAAATAATTGTGCTTCATGTATAATTTTAGTGTGTTAGCAATCGAGAAAAACTGTAATAATACTAAATGACATTTGTTAGAAATTAAAATCAATGTTTAATAGCATAATGTAGCTTAAACATACGGTCAGTTTAAATGCTATTTTATTCTGGAAAAAAACGGAAGTTCTCAATACCAAGCTTTTATTCTGAAAATCCTTCATGACGACATCCGGGACTACCGTCCATTAGTATCATTAAAGTGGCTATTGACGCCGTTAACATGTATTACATATAAAGTTATGAAAGAGATAAGGAGGAGAAAAGGCATGTGGAAGTAAGCAATGAATGTAAAATGTCGAAATCCTCTGTTTAACGCGATATCGGACACAGGAGAACGAGGGGGGAAGTCCCCTACGTCACTACAGCTCACAGAGAGGAGGAGCGAACAGCCAGCAAGCGGGAAAGACGAAGGCTTGTGAGCTCTCTTCTGCACGGCCAGCACAGGGAGAGGAAGCTGCAGCCTTTCTCTCCTGACTGAACAATATCCTGTTTGTAACATTATCGCGCCTTTATTTTTAATTAAAGTACCAATTTGAAACCATCTCAGAGACTCCATTTAGTCTCCTTTTAAAGCTTCTCTCCTGGACGCGAGAAAAACGATCACGGTTTACACATTCTACCAGGCTAATTGACTGCTCAACAGGCAGGTTGTAATATAACCCTTCCACATCAAAATGAAATATACTGCACAGATAATTCCTTTAACTTACAGTAAAAAAGGTTAACATGCCATCTAAACATTAGACATTGCCAACAGGGTCAAACATAACATTTCAGATGGAGAAAAGTACAGCTACATAGTGCTAACATTAGCTTTGTTAGCTTAGCTTAGGGTGACCAGACGTCCTCGTTTGTATTGGCCTGTCCCCGGTTGAAACTGTCCCCGGAAATGTCCCCGTTTTTTAATATACGTTAAAAACACATTGCAAGGTGAAATAAAACGTTTCATGTCAAGCCAGCCCCCACTTCGGAAAACACACTCAAGCCAGCCCGCACGTTGTATTGCGGTGCGCGAATATTCTATGCATTACGGTAGAGGCCTGTAAAAACTGCCTTCAAAATAAAAGCGTTTACTCGGTCAATAACAAATATACCTAAAAAACACACCAAACATATTCATATATACTGGAGCTTAAAGGTGGGGTAGGTAAGTTTGAGAAACCGGCTCGAGATACACTTTTTGTTATATTGCATGGAATGCTCTTAACATCCCGATAGCAATGAATATCTTAAGTGCTTTGACAAAAAATCCATTAAAAAATGTAATCTGTGGAAGCCGTGGCGCTGTAAAGGCACAACCAATCATTTTAGCCGGCCCGGCTAAAATAACTGGATGGCCTACCTGCCTGTCAGCCTTCCATCTGTGCACAAACTTATCTCGTGCCCTCATTGGTCATGTGCACGTTCGTGCTTGTTGGAGGAGGGGCTCTGTAAGGAAGGGGCAGATTTTTTCCGGCTGTGTATTTTCAAATTCTAGCGCACTCGAGCTGGTTTCTCCAAAATTACCTAACCCACCTTTAAATTAAGAAATATGTACTATATAATGTGATCAATAATAATTTAAAACAAACTATGTATAACTACCACATTATAACTGAGTGAATGCAAAATGTATGTATACAGTTATGAAGACATATGACATTTCCACTGGGTGACTAAATTCAATTGATGTTGACACCATCTCACAACACTCCTAAGATAACATTACTTTCTGAAGCACAATTTAAAATGTATGCTGTTTAAAATCTCAAATTAGATCTATTGTCCATCTATATTTTGATTATTATTTAATGGAAACTGTCCATAATCAAAGAGTCATTCAAAGTCAATCAAATACTTATTTCACTTCAGGGTGATAGCAGGACACCCCATCTAGTCAATCAGAGAAAATCAGGACATTCTGATGTAGAGTTTCAAAATAAAATACTTCATACTTCTCATATATGGGCTATCGTCCTTCTGTTTGTATCCAACAGTTAAAATGTTCGAATTACATTGAACCAGAATTGTCCCCGTTTTTTTCTTTAACAGTGAAGAAAATTGGATATGTTAACGATATATTGACCGCAAAACTCAAAATGTCCCCGGTTTTAATTTTTAAAATCTGGTCACCTTAGCTTAGCTCAACTTGTCGATAATAACCTGAGTTAGCAAACTCCAAACAACTAATATGCCGTGAAAGGCTGAATACTGTCCAGTCCCATGTGAGTAACATTAACTTACAACAGTAAGTTGTAAGCGACGCACAAAGCTCACACACACTAAGTTGCCACTAAAGGTCCAGACATGATGTGCTTCTCTCCCTTTCTCCTAACAGCTGCGCTCCATGTGCTTGATGGTTACAATTGCGTGTGCCGCCAACAGAGGGCGCTGGAGTAACAGTCAGCAGGCTTTCCAACATTGCCGCCCCCCAATTTGCGGTGCATGGATGAGGGATCTGGTCCCTTGTTGTCCTCGTCATGGATCTCTGGGAGGACAATAAGACGAACTATAGGCCGGGTGTAGGTTTTGTCCTGTATCTTCACTTCTGCTGTTCTGATGTGACCATCTGACCCAGGAAATATTCTGGTCACTTGCCCAATCTGCCATAATGCTCGTGGAAGCTGTGGGTCGACAAGCAGTACAACCGCTCCTACTTTGATGCCTTCTGTTTGTCTCTGCCACTTGCCTCAAGTTTGAAGTCTAGGCAGATAATGTCTCACGAAGGCAGACCAGAAACGATCGACCAATATCTGTGAATGTCTCCATCTTCGCCACCCTAGCAGTTCTGATGCAGGATATACCACCTGGGGCAGGGAGCTGTCAGCTCGACCCATGAGCAGGAAGTTAGGGGTCACAGGATCAACATCAGCCACGCATACCCTAAGGGTTTTGCATTTAGGATGCTCTCAACTTCAGTAATAACTGTCATGAGCACTTCGCCACTCACCTTTTCAGAGCCAATGGTAGTGTACAGAGCAGTCTTGATGGAGCGAATTTCTCGTTCCCACACGCCAATGAAGTGTGGTGCTGCTGGTGGGTTAAAGCAAAAACTGACCCGTTGCTTCGCCAGTTGCTGCTGGAGTTCTGGACACATATTGGTGAATGCTTCCCTGAGCTCCCTTTCTCCACCTTTGAAATTGGTTCCGTTGTCGGAGTAGACTTCTGATGGCCTTCCGCGTCTGGCAATGAACCTTCTGAAGGCCATTAAAAAGGAGTCTGTATCGACAGAGGTAAGTAGGTCAATGTGAACTGCCCTTGTGGTGAGGCACTTGAACACAATACCCCACCGCTTCTCATTGCGTCGTCCCACTTTGATCAGAAAGGGGCCAAAGTACTCCATGCCAGTTGAGTAAAAGGCAGGCTTGAATAGCCTGAGGCGGGCCACGGGTAGGTCAGCCATTAGTTGGGAAGTAACCCCTGTTACGCGTATTCATTTGGGAATAATACATAAAATAAGAGTTAAACTTATGCAGCAGCACTAACAATGATATGATATTGCTTGTCTGAAGTCAATATGTCAGCACTGCTCTTGTTGTTCTTAGTCTGAATCTTTATGGTTTATTGTACTTATTGTAAGTGGATTTGGATAAAAGCGCCATCTAAATGCGATGTAATGTAATGTATTAGCATGTATACAGTGGCGGCCGGCCCATAGGGGCGCTAGGGGCGCCGCCCCACCTCTTCCCACATACAAAAAAAAATATTTAAAAAAATATTAAATTAAAAAAAATATATTAAAAAAATATATATTTAAAAATATATATATTTTATATTTTTATTTTTAATGAACAAGGTAAATATCATACAATAGGTATCAGTAAAATGTATAATCTACAATAAAATATCGTTTAAAATTGTGTTACGATGTCTAAAGTTACTGATAAGTCACATGTTTCCTGCCTGGCCTTGCCCGTGGCATTAGTTTATCATTACCGGGCGGAGCCCCCGAGCCAAACAGCAGCAACCAGCACGTTGCAAAAGTCTCAATAGTAAACTGTGCCGCCGAAACATAATTTCAGCCAATCAGCGCCGTCAAATATTTTGGTCACAAGGGCGCTCACGTTGGCGCCCACGTTGCTTACGTGCGTTGACGTGAGTTGTTTTTTAGACTTGTGAGTGACCAAGGTGACGCAGTAGTTGGATGAGAATGGTGTGCAGGTGGAGTCGACGGACCTCGGTCCGCACCCAATTCCGTGCAAGAGCTACTCTCCAATCCTTTCGAAAGGAGAAGTTTGGGAGATAAATTGATACTTAAAGACCTTGGACCGGACCAACCCGATTTGTATATATCACAGCAAGCTCGTGAAAAAGACAAAACGTATCAACGAGGCTTCTCACCGTAGCTGGTCCACCAGAAAGGCATGGCTCGCTGGATGAAAACAGGTAAATGCTATCTTTTGTTTCCCATGCTTGCTCTTCAAACAGCCGGGGACAGATACGATCTGTTCAGAAACTAGACAAAAGTTAAACAAGTACAAACCACAGACTGTCTGTGTCATGGAGAATACAGTCGCTGGTTTATTTATGTCTGTATAGGCCGTTGTTGTGAGTGTGGACGGTCGGAGCATATATAACGTTAGCTTAGCCAAGCTCCATTCAGAAAACAAGCATTCTAAAAGGTTTTTCGCCTGCCGTCTGTCTGCAGACTTGTCAAAGCATTAATTCATGGTTTTTACTAACCGGTATCAGTATGTTGTTACGTCGGCATCATTTAGAAACGTGTATTACAATTTAATCACGGTAAAATATGTTCATTTTGTTGTAGTTGTAGCTCCCGAGCCAGTGCGTCTTGTTTGAATGATGCGAGTAAACACAGCTGGCAGCCGCGGTGAAACTCGAGCGACTAGAGCGATAGGAGCGTTTAGAGCGAAGCGAATATTCGCATCGCGTCCGGTGTGAACGCAGCATTAAAGCGAGCTCCGCGCTGCACTGGAAACGCGCCATTACATCACCAGAAGTCGTAATTTAAGGGGTTAGTTCTCCCCAAAAAAAATGTTGTACTCACTATATCAACAGCCCCACCAAAAATATTTTCCATCAGCCGCCACTGTGTATGTATATATGTAATAGCTCCCGGAAATGTAAGTTCTAATAATACACTAGATAGTAAACAAGAATGCTTTGCAGCCATAAACCTTGAACAATTAAATTAAATGATTCTCTCTTCTAAACCATCAACGTGTATGTTAGACCCAATTCCAACTAAGCTGTTGAAGGAAGTTTTTCCATTAATTAGCACTTCTTTATTAAATATGATGAATATGTCTTTATTATCAGGCTATGTTCCACAATCATTCAAAGTAGCAGTGATAAAACTGCTTCTTAAAAAGCACAACCTCGATCCAGAGGTTTTAGCCAATTATAGACCTATTTCTAATCTTCTGTTCCTCTCAAAAATTCTTGAGAAAAAGTAGTCGCAAAACAGTTGTGTGATTACTTAAAAAACAATGATTTATTTGAAGATTTTCAGTCTGGCTTTAGAACACATCATAGCACAGAGACAGCTCTGGTTAAAGTCACAAATGACATTCTAATAGCCTCTGACAAGGAACTTGTCTCTATTCTTGTTTTGCTCGATCTTAGTGCTGCATTTGATACTATCGATCATGATATCTTATTGCAAAGACTAGAGCACTTAGTTGGCATACAGGGAACTGCTTTAGGCTGGTTTAGGTCCTATCTCTCTGAACGCTCTCAGTTTGTACGTGTCAATGATGAATCTTCCATGCAAACCAAAGTTGGAGCCATGCAGTGCCACAGGGCTCAGTGCTCGGACCTATTTTGTTCACATTATATATGCTTCCGTTAGGCAATATTATAAGGAATCATTCTGTACATTTTCATTGTTATGGGGATGATACTCAACCAGTGGCGAGCCGTCAGGGCCCTCTAGGCCCTGACGGCCTAAGATATTCTAAAAAATTATATTTGAAAACATAAAAAAATATTTTCAAAAATATTTTTTTGTTGTTAAATTTTTCATTAGTTTTACCAAAATAACTTGATTTAATTGTATTTAAAATAACATTTCCAAATAAATAAATCCTTCAAATCCGCCTGTTCAGTTTCTGTTACAATGTGAAGGGTTAAATGCCATCTCTGTGAGTTATGTGAAGACGGGAGGGCTTGTTGGTCCCTCTCTACATTCACAGAGGGCCAGCTATAGTAACTCAACAAGAGAGTAATGTCAAATGACAGTACAATTGACCAATCATATCTTCCCTCTAAATGGGCGGGCTTTATTTTCGCGGACTTTATGACAAGTTCCGCCCGCTGTGAGGTCTATGCAAGTGGTGCAGTGACGCGTCCTAAAACCCGGAAGTAAGCTGCGCTCGGATTCCCTCGACAAAAGAGCAATGGGATTTCTCCATAGGATTTTGGAAGATAGCTGGAAATAAGGTCTGTGGAAAACGAACCTGTTAGATAAATGCACGTTTTGTTCAGCCGGATAATATCCACATGTCGACCCTACTTTTATTATTTTCGAATCATAAATCTAATCGATAGATTTATGATTAGCATAAGTTCGTTCATGATGGCTCACTTCAGTGATAGTGATGACATCGTTTGCCAAATTATTAACCGAGTCATTTTCAAGATTGAGTTACAATGATAAACTGGAGTGGCAAAGGATCAGCTGAATGACCCGCCATCAAGTGCTTCATCCAAAAGGACAGGAGGATGGACTTTGTGTTTAAGTGATTTGATCATCAAAGACAGGCCTAAGTCATTTTCAATGTGGGCCGCCGTGCCGACTTAATTCATTTGTAATTGTTACTTGGCTGTGGGTGCCCTGTCATGATAGGTGTTTATATAAATGGTGTTGTTTTGTGTGGTAGAGGGTCGCTGTCATTGATGCGTTTTGCACCCCGGGCCGCTGTTTTGATATTCCGCTGAAGTACGCTGTGACGTAATAACTCTTCTTTTTTTTCGGGGGGGCGGTCAGAGGGCCTAGGTATAAAAGTCACGGCTCGCCACTGTACTCAACTATATTTATCAATCATGCCTGTTGAAATTAATCATCTAAATAAAAATCAAGACTGCCTCAAGGACTTAAAAACGTGGATGACCTTAAACTTCTTGATGTTAAACACGACCAAAACTGAAGTTATTGTACTTGGCCCGAAGAATCTACGACACAAATTATCTAAAGATATACTAACTATAGATGGCATTAATTTGGCCTCCAGTGAGACTGTAAGGAATCTTGTGCGCTTAAGACCTTCCTTTTTGATAAAGCTTATAGTTAGGGCTGATTAGATTCAGCCCCTAGTTTTGCTGATATAGGCTTAGTTTGTCGGGGGACATCTTACTTCTTCCTTCTCTCTGTCTATACCTGTGTACTCTCATGTTCCGATTAACCCAGCTTCCCCAAATTTCTTTCTTTTTGGTGTCTATATACGCTGGGATCCGGAGTCATGGATGATCCTGCGGTCCTGTGTCCTGCATCGCGAGCCCTGGATCTTGAGTCGTGGCTGTGGTCCTGGATCATAGGTCCTGGACAGATATCCTCGTGGATTCATCTTCCTATTATACACACATGCATTTCCAAATATTTGCACTACCTATGTTGCAAATGTATTATCTTTTCAATTTACACACGGCATCTATTGCACGTCTGTCCGTCCTGGGAGAGGGATCCCTCCTCTGTTGCTCTCCCTGAGGTTTCTCCCATTTTTCCCTTTAAAACTGTGGGTTTTCTCCGGAAGTTTTTCCTTGTACGATGTGAGGGTCTAAGGACAGAGGGTGTCGTATTGTCATACTGATATTTTGTACAAACTATGAAGTCCACTGAGACAAATGTAACATTTGTGATATTGGGCTATATAAATAAACATTGATTGATTGATTGATATTATTAATGAATGCTATTATATTCCATTTGACTTGTTTGATTTGCTGTATAATTTCTAGTATATATTGACATAAATGTACGCCTTTAAGGCGAGACACCCCAGGTGAATAGGATACTTTTTTTAACTTAAAGGTATCAGCTAGAAATGTCTCCAGTTAATTACTTACAATAAGGCAATTGTTTTTTGTATTACAAGTTTTCTGAAATAGCATGTTTAAATATGCAAATTGCTCATTATCTCATTAAATATGCACATATTTTAACACATTTCAGGAATCGAAATCTGAACTTTGGATAAACCCAGGTTCAAAATTCTTGTTTCATTTTGTAGTCATATTAGTATCTAAGGCTTTTACAGAAGGGATATTGGATATCTCTTTTTATCACTCCATAAATCAGAAAATACTGTCAACAGCCCTAAAATATCAATTCTCGCCATGTTTTTAGGTATACAATGTTGTATAATTCAGGCTATGAATGATATATGAACAAACCCTTCTGTAAAAGCCTTCATAATATTGATAGGAATATAACTGGAAGGTTTGGTGTATGTACTTGCTACTGAAGTTGACATTTCGGACTCAGAGTAGGAGAAAAAACTCATTTTGAGAAAACGACCTTTAAAGATTGCAGTGAGGCGCTAGCTAAACCCTCCTGTTCTTTGGATGATAGCTTGAGCATCGACGCACTCCGTGAAGGTAATTCATGTTCGGGGTCATTTGTTTTTTGTATAACCTTGCTTCGTGCAAGTGACAATTGTTGTCGTCTTCTCTGTGAATGTTTTTTTCGCCGTTCTTTTGCCATTTTGAGATTACAATTTCTAGCGGAAAGCTAACCAGGAAGTGTTTTAGCACACCACGTGACGCATCTGAACGAATCACGTTGTCAGAAATTGACACCAGCCAATGAGATTTTGTTTCTTGGTTTAAGACCCCTTTGTGCTTTCACGATTGGTTGCTGATACAAAGGAAATGACCATATTTGGATCCGATGAGATTGTGCAGGAGAGACGGAGCTTTCCAAGGATATCTCTGTTGACATGGTGCACACAGCGGTCGCGGTACTTTATGTTAAGTTAGAATGCTAACTTTTGGTGAATTTAGGAGAAATCTACAGACGCAAATAGACAAACTATAGTAAAAATAAACACTTAAATGTGTATTTTGTACGTTTTCCTTCCAAAAGCCTGAAAGAAAACAGTTATAGAATCAAAATAGCACAAAATCTCCTAAAATTGACCAGTGCTTGAAAAACGATGTTTTTGCCTGCCGTGTCTCGCCTTAAAACCATGATTTGTCAATAAATGAAAAACTATACTGCATTTCTTAAAGAGCCTGTGACAGCATCCCAACAACTGTTGTGCAATGAAATATTGGGCTACTAGTCATCTCGAACCGTCAGTTTAAAAAAGAAGATGCGATACCGTTCCGATAAATATCAATAATTTCGAACATCGCGGGGAAATTCCTTCGAGTCATTTTGAAGTTTTGGGGGAAGCCGGAAGTGACGTCAATGCGGGAACGCTTCACTGTGCGGCGAGAGAGCCAAACACGGACAAAGTGTGTTGTCATGCGTAGAAATGGTGAATTACTGAGTTTAGGCACGTTAATAACGTTTTAATGAAGTTGACTACAGTATATTCATATTTGTCAGTGCTTTCATGTCAATTCGGCGAACATAAACATAAATGATCGTGGTGAAGATGATGATTCAATTAGGATTACAAATCGGTAGTGAGAGCTGCTGAATTTCCTCCCGTCGGATGTGATATAAAAACAAATCGATTATTTTTGTAGTTGTAAATTCAAGTGGATTAAACTACATTTATTAGTGCTTTCATGTCAATTCGGCGAACATATAATACATTAAATGATCGTGAGAATGATGATTAAAAATCGTTTGTTTGTGCCGGTCTGCATTTCCTGATGAGAAAACAAACCGATGCTTTTTGTAGTTGTAGTACACCAACATGGATTAAACGTGTGTTTTTTTTTACCACAATGTTGGGGAAATTAATGGATAAAATGCACGGATTATTATTATTATTATTATTATTCCCACTCCGATCGGGACACTAGGTCCACCGTTTCCCCGCAGCGAGGCTCCCCCCGTTGACAGTTTACGTGGGCTGGGTGCAGTGGCGGACTGGCCATCGGGACGAATCCCGATGGGCCGGTACCGAAGTGGGCCGGTTGGATAAGTCACTAGTACATCCCCCATAGGCGGCGCGTGAGGCTCAGGTTTGGGAAGGCTAAATAACTTTTTTTACCTGACGCTGCCCGCCTCCGGCGTCTATAGAAAAGAGATCAACTCAGTGTGCGGAGTTTAAATCTCTCAAGTTATATTACAGGATAAAGGAAATACAGTTTAAACTGCCGTATGCAGAGAAGACGCCGACGTGTCGCACTTATCATTCATATTACATCATCAATCAGATCATCGATCATATAATATCATATATTTCCTTATCCGAGTCAGCTTCTCCAGCCGTATCTGGCCGTGCAACACTTACAGTATCACATACTGTATGCAGAAGTATTATTTTAAGCAACACATTATGTTGACGAAACACTCAAGTCAAATGTAAAGAAAGTCAGATCCACTCGTGTCTTAGACGTGAACGCGCTCTCAGCTGGTGAGAGAAACCCTGGCTTGATTTACCGAGTTGATAACCAGCGTCGTAGGACCGCTTAGCGAGATCTCGTTTGTTAGTTTGTTGTTGTTAGTTTGTTTGTTACTCAAACATATCCAGGGTCTGTTGAACTGGCTTCGTAGTACAGGGCACAGGTGGCTAGCAGCGCTAATGTCAAAGACACAGACATTATACATTATATTTGTATTTTACCAGGATGCAGTGACACAAATATTTGGGAAGGCTTAGCCTTCCCCAGCCTACAGCACCCGCCGCCCCCGACATCCCCCCGTTGACAATTTACTAGCGGTACCGAAGTGGGCCGGTCGAGAGTCCCGGGATGATTTTTAGTCCCAGTCCACCACTGGTTACATGACCGTATGATCGCCCATATTGACGCACCTAATTCCTAAACTTCTAACAGATACAACATAAACCGATCCTTCAGCCTCATATGAGCTCTCAGACACGTTCAAAATTAAACTGTCATCGCTGTCTGAGCTTGCTGCTGTGTGCGCCATCGTGCGTTTACATGCAGATGCTGGGATCCTGAACGGTGCAGCTGGAGCGCTGTGCCCGCAATGACGTCACACATCATTTGGCGGGACTTGAAGAATCCCCGAGAAGATCCAGAAAATGGTCAACATTGAAGGGCAGATTAATGGTTATCAAAGTACAAATATCCAAAATCAGTTCAGTAACGGTTTTCAAGGGGACAATATTTACTCAAATTGATGGGTTTGGATGATGGGGGAAACTCGTGTCACAGGCTCTTTAAGTAGTCAACTCATAAAACCAGCAAAACATTAGGTCAAATCACTTCAAGCCCTGAATTGTAGCTTGCTGCCGAAGAGGAAAACTCCAACGTCAGGCGTTACAGTGGTTATATCAATGTGAGAAACCCGACCCTGAACTATAACAGCTAGTGAAGGCTAGGGCTGATGCTTGATGGTTGACAACACACACTCCAGTCTTCAGTAGTATGGTGAGACAAATGTAGCAGGAGTGCAGAGTAGATGATTTTGGATTGAGGGCTTGAGTCTAACCTTTGAACCCCTCCCTCCCCTCCAGTGGCTCCGGCCCTTCCTCTCAGGATGTTTGATGTGTGAGAGCCGCCGGCAGGGATCTCTCCACGCATCTGGAGCTGAGAAGAGAACAGATACTCGGGGTAAAGAGAATCAAACACATTCCATGAAGAAACAGAGCGCTAGTGTCACTCGGCCTCCACTTATTATCCGCTACATTTAATCTGTGACACAGGACATGCCATTAAGGCTCCTTCCCTCCAATTGTGAGAGACTTTCCAGTAAGTGCAAGTCGGAAAACACAGAAAATAATATTTTGCTGTTTGTCTATTCCCTAAAGGCAGAGCAATATAGGAACACTGAGAGGGGGAGAAAGCGTGGGAGGCAGTGGAGCATTCACTTCTCTCATTTCGTAGTGTGTGCGCCTGCTGGTGAAAAAACTGAATCAGATCCCTCCCACAGTCCCTACACCCTCCGCTGCTTTAGGGAAAAGGGCTGTCAGAAACAAAGCGTGAAGGTGTGAGGGCTGGCATGGTGGGGTAATGATTAGAATGAGTAAGGGGCGGGGGTGTGTGTGTGTCATAAATCTGGGGTTAGCTCGTTAAGAAAAGGCTTTACATTGAAAGTGGCGAAGCAACCGACATAACTTAAGAGTTACAAATCACTACAACACGCTCTAGTCAGCCTGACAGACTGCTGCTCCCCAATGCACACACACACACACACACACACACACACACACACACACACACACACACACACACACACACACACACACACACACACACACACACACACACACACACACACACACACACACACACACACACACACACACACACACACACACACACACACACACGATCCAGCTAATTAGACTGCACACATGAGGTTTGTGTTAATGACAGATATGTTCACCTTTCAATGTAAAGTGTGGGTGTTTGCGCTGTACACATCTCTGCCGTCACTGTCACTTTTCTGCTTCACAGTGTGTTTGTGCGTTGATGTCCCAAATGTTCCCCTGCGGCAGGGTTTCTAAGTTTGCCATTTCCCTGGCTGACAGAGGGTGTGTGTGAGAGTGTTATTGCCTCAATGTGTGTGTATGCCGTAGAGCCAAGTGAGCATGGCATCCAACACAGAGGAGGTGGGTTTCCTGCTAATGCAGAGAGTGTTAAGTGTTGCTTTAGTGGTGAAGTAATGATGGGACCGTGACCTTTTTGGGTAACATCTGATAGAGAGGCTCTTCCCCTGTCAGTGTGCATTCATTGGATAAATAAGAAGACCACCATGTTCCAAGATGTCACACTTTTCTTTCACGTGCTAACCAGGTGGTGCTGAATTGACTGCAGGAAACACCGCTGTGTGAAGTTGTCCTGCCTTGGGCACGTTTATCGTTTTTCCAGTTTAGATTTAACCATGCCCGCTTTTGCATGAATGCAACTCTGCACCAATGTGTCATGGGTGTGTAAAGAGAACGAGCCGGTCCCATGTTAACAGCGCTGAAGTAATATCCAACCCGGTATCACGGCAAGACGTGAACATGTGACGATTTACCGTGCTGGGAGACGTGAAGATGTCACGATTTCGTCTCTTCAAACGTGACAGTTACACGTATTGTTAACCCATGTTAACCAGTGGAGAAATAACCGGAAATGCCAAGCAAATGCTACCCCGACGCTCGGTTGTTATTGTCAATATTAATATAATAATGATTTATTTTTTAATAGTCACACTCAATTACGCCAATTTTCTTGTTGAAACTAGAGGTTTGGACTCGCAACACACATGGACATTGAAGTCTCCGCAAATCAAAACACGATCATATTTCACCATGATCCCGGACAGAAAGTCAGAAAAGTCATTGATGAAATCCTTATTCCATCCACTTTGTTAACACACAGCTGAGTTTCCATTCCCCATAACACTGTGTTAGGGGACAAGCCCTCAGCTGCGGGGCCGCAGCTATAAAGTTGTGGTACTCCCTGGTGACACGTTCCGCAGCAAGACTTCCTGTGAAGGGAAGTTCTGCCCATAGAGGGTCGACACAGAAAGGGCCAATTTTTTGCTGAGGTACCTGAACGCACCGCCGCGCCTCACACAAGAGCGCTCAGTACCGCCATAATGTCCCCTCTACCGCCATAATGGTAAACTGCATTAATCGGAGTCTTTACTCTAGGCGTAGTGTGTTCCCTGACAGTAATACACGGGCCATAATGTCCCTGTATCCGCATAGAGCCTTGATAGCACTTCCTGCGGTTTATCACTCTCATCTGCGCATGCCCACGAGCTACCTCCTTTACTGGAGCTACAACTGGGGCAGCGAGTGGGGAATTTGTACGGTCAACATTATGTGTGAGTGTAGAATTGTGGAAAGAAATTACACTCAGACTTGGATACATATCAACTTCATTTTTATTCGAAAATGTCGTGATCTGTGCATCATACAGCGAGGAGGCGGGATTCGCCCTCGCGTCCCGAGTGGAGAGATTCTCTCCCCCCGCCGAGACCCTTCCTCCCCCGCCAGTCAGCTCCGTGATGACGGAGCACCCCACCCGGCCGCTCTCTGCTGCTGCGGAGCCTTCCGGGGTCGGGCAACCCGTCCCCGTGAGTGCCGGTACACCGGTTCCACAGGGTGGGCCGAAGAGGTGGAGGGCGCCACAGGCACGGGAGCTCCGTGTCGGCGCCTCTCCCTGCGTCTCACCGTCGCGCTGCGCTCCCTCGCCTGCAGGGAAGCCTGTGGAGGAGCGCGCTGCGCGCCTGAGGAAGAGCCAGCAGTAGCATGCGGCTAAGCTGCACCCTCTCCTCCTCTAAGCGGCTAAAGCGCTGGGTCACCGAGGATATCGACCCGAAAAGCCCCTCCGTGGACACGGGGGCTCCAAGGAGATCCTCTCGGTCCTTCTTGGATAGGGCGGTGAGTCTTAGCCACACGTGACGCGACGCCACTGTGGCCAAGGACATCACCCGCCCAGCTGCGGCGGCCACTCCATGGATCAGATTATTCATCTGACCAATGCAGCGGTCCGGATAATCGCTCCCGTCCTGAGGCGGGAGGGCGGGGGTGTCCGTCTGAGGGGTAATCAGGGAGACACCCAACACTCCGATATTATTAGCCGCAGCCGCCATCTGTGCTCCGAACCTGAACATTTTGTCCAAAAATTCCAAGGTTTCTCGGTCCCGCGGCAGCGGGGGCAGAGGTTTCTTTCCCTCCGCCCAACCAGCTGCCTGCGGAAGCAGATGGGCCGCCAGGCTCATCATCGAGGCGGGGCACACCGGGACACGCCGTGTCCGAGCTGCCGCCACGTCGCCTCCACACACTGCCAGATATCTGGCAACGGGGGCGAGACGAAGGCCGGCTGCGCCGGGTGCACCAGGTCGTAAAACCCCTGCCGAAGGCGGTTTACTGGCCTCGGTGGCAGCGGTGGGCGGAGCGGTAGGCCCACACGCTCCGCCGCCAGGGTCATCACCGCTGGGAAGTCCAGACGCGCAGACCTGTGTGCTGGACCCTCCTGGCCGCCGGACCCGAAAGTACCAGACAACGAGGCGTCCTCGTCGTCTTCCTCCTCCGTGCACGTGGCCACCCGGCCCCTCGGGAGGGTGAACACAAATGGCACCTCGTCATCCTGTTCACCCATCTCCACCACCTCGAGGTCCTGATCCTCCGCTTCCTACTGCAGGCCGAACTTCACCCGGAAATGATCGCCACCATGTCGGCGGCTTAGCCGAGGGATCATTCGGCAGGCATTGCAGGCCGGCGACTGGCTTAGGCCGTCATCGGCGTGGTCCGGCCCCAGTCACTGGAAACACAGGCGGTGCGGATCAGCCCCCGCGATTAGGCCAGGGCATGTCGGACAAGTCCGGTGCTCGAGGAGTGGTTCCATGCTCTTTCTCTTTCTTTCTCTTTTTCTCGTCTATGCTCAGGTTGTTCACTCCTGCTCGCTGAAGAGAAAAGGATGACAGTCAGGAGGCGAGGCCTCCTTTTATACGGTGAGATGCGCGCGCAATCAGGTAGGCCCGCCCCGGGGCCGGCTACGTTTATAGAAGTCTCAGTGGATGAATGCTTGCATGATATGATCAAGGGGTAGTACCCATAGAGTCCAGTAGAGGGCGGAGCCTGTGAGAGATATAACTACTCTGTAACTATGTTCATATGACAAATAAAGAACCTTGAACCTTGAGCAGTACTGGAGACACTTTGCTGCCAGTCTATCTGCTCTAAAGTGACTCAATTGACTGAAGTAACTAGTGTCCACCTGATCACACCTGCTGTCACCTACTCTGATCAGGAGAATTATGCAACATGCACCCCAGTGTTTGAGTCTTCTAGGGGCAGTGTTTTCAGGCAGCGCAGGGGGCTTCACAACAGGGCTAATTTGTGTGTTGACTCCAGTAGGACTTGCAAAGGCGTAATGACTAGGTAGAGAGTATATTTTTGAATTTTTTGTTCTATTTTTGGGCTCTGACTTCAATGATACACCAAGCTAAGCACAGGAGTTGGAAGTGACAATATTAGTTATCTTTCAGAATTATGTGGGTGCTTGGGTCGAGGTGTTTTTATTTATTTACTGTATGCCAAATAATAGCATAAAAAAACTGAACAGAAACCTAAAAGATGGTGCGAGCACGCCTTGCAAGTGTAGCAACAGACTTGAGTTGAAGCTCTCCATTTATGTCACACTGATGGCCCTGATATCATATCATCAGTCTTCACAATTGGATTTAAAAAGAGTACAAAATTAGCATGACTCATAGTCAGTATGGACACATAAATATAATTAAAAAAAGACATTCAACAACAAAGACTATAAAACATCTGTTGTGCAATATCACTTATGTCTAATAAATACCACTTTCTTCTTCTTCTTCTTCTTCTTCTTCTTCTTCTTCTTCTTCTTTTTCTTCTTCTTCTTATTATTATTATAACTGGCTGCTTTTGTGTAATTAGACAATTAAACTACTGATAAATCTGTGGACAACTGTGTAATATATACTTTTACTTTCACTACTGTTACCTGGCTGCTATCACACTACTTTCTACATGCCACACTATTTTTTTTATAAAGACACTGTGACTGGTACTTTTTCACCGGGATGTGTATCTTTGTAAATCGTAATTTGTGTAATTTCAATTTTTTATTTAAATAAAGGTATTTTGATTCTGATTCTAAACTGAAATCACTATTGGGAGGAAACAGGTTATTGTGACAGTATGACAGAGATTTGCCTCCAAGGGAAATGTTTGAGTGAGCTGTGAAACGGCCATCTTCTCGACATCATCAGAACACAAAATGAGTTTCAAATATTGACTCATTTTTGGTCATTATCAGACTTCACAGTTGGCTGGTGTTTTTCCGTTGGAGCTGAAGAATGCCTGCCCCCCCCCCCCCCCCTTTCATCAATACACAGAGCAGAGCTATTTCTGCTTCATCTCCCACTGGTTTCTATGTTATCTGTGTGACTCAACAAAGCCTCCACTGTGCCACTGTCTGCTTCTGTATCATTACCAGCCATATTAACTTATCTGTCACCTTTGACCCCGGACTCTGAGAGGAAGTGGAGATAAAGTGAAGCAATGTGCTTTCAATCAGCACAGGAAGCCCCTCCCTCTCCAGATGCATAATTACATTTTATTGAATTTCCTTTAATTCATCTTCCTCTATTAATCCTAAACACCAGGTCACATGACAGGCCAGCAGGGAACAGATCTGCAGCTCGGTTGCTGTTCCTACGATTTTCATTTCCATGTAACATTGTTATTAATATTCGGTAAAGCTGTAGCAGCAGAGGCGAAGCAGCCACTTTCATTAAGGTTCTCACTCCTCAGTATACAGAAAACGTATCCTAACAGTCATTCTTTTGACTGTTGCAGTATCGATTGACTTCCTCCTCTCAGATGAATGGCCTCTCGCGTGCTATTAACTTGGTGCTGTGATCTCTGGCTGGAAGTACATTTGATCGGTACATGTGTGGTATTGCATGTTTATTAGCAGTGTTAAGGAACATGGACAGCACCAGGGACGTGCACAGACATTTTGGGGGGTGGGTGCTCACCTGCAATGCCTTGGTAACTGCATGCAAATTAGCGCATTTTAATTAAGCCTAGTTAACGCTAATTTGCATATCAATGTGGCGTTTGTGATGACGTTATTAGATACACATTTTACTCTATTCACTTTAAGTGTCTCCCCTTAGGTACATATTAGCCTGTATGCCCATGATAAATTGCCTTAGCTAAACCTTGAGCTAACTTATCCATTAGCTAGTAGCCTAGCTTAGTTAACTATATTTGTTTTTGTCTTTTAGCTAATTAGCTGTAAACTCGAGGCACTGGCAGTTTAGTAATTTGTTCATCACCACTCACCTTCAAAATAAGCCAAGAAAAGCCGGCATAACATGGGACAGTAAAGTGGGAGGTGCTGCTACCTGTCTGTCTGAAGGGACTGCCGATGTCTGCACCGCTGTGCGCGAGACGTGGAGGGAGGGAGGGAGGGTAGAGAGAGCATCGGAACTTCACAGTCTAATCTCCCGACATGATATTTTGTATTCAATCAATATATTTTTGGAAAGGGAAACTGTGCGCAAACAGCAGTAGATATATATTCATTTATAAAAATAAAAAAAGGGGGAAAAAAGGGCACTTTCTCTGGAGGAAGAAAAAGGGCAGGGGCTCAAGCCCACTTTGATGTCTATGTGTGCACGTGCCTGGACAGCACAGAAGAGAAATGGAATGAGAGAAAGACAACCAATTGGAGCTGAGAAGCAGAGCATTACAAAGAGGAAAAGCCTGCAGGAAATTAGTTTGAATGCTGCAAACTGAGATTTATTTTCACAAGCGACATGGTTAGTGATAATAAAAGTAAAGAATCACAACTCCTCTTTCCGATTTGATTCTATCTCTTTAAAAACTAATTAATGGTCAGGTTCTTGGACTTACAGGTCCACGAAGAGCCTTAAAACTGCATTATTTCAAATGACCAGCAGGGGGCTACTCCACTGTATGCAGATATATATCCCAAGTCTACAAACAATTATCCGATGTCTAACTGGATTTATTACCTAAGTAAACATTGTCTCAAACTTTATTTTACATTATTCTTCAATACAGCATGGTGTTAGTTGGCTCTATTTACAGTTAAATGGACACTAAAGCAGCATACACAGACCTTCTTGTCATAAAAGGGTTCAGCGGTCAACAAGTTAAAGTGTTTGGAGGAAGGCTTTCCTCCTCATCCTGTTCACTCACAGTAATGGTGAGAACACTGGCCCTAACCTACTTAAAGAGGGAGAAACTAGTCCAAAACATCCTTGTTGACATGTTTGAGCTGCCCTGGGCAACACAAGCGTGTGTGTGTGTGTGTGTGTGTGTGTGTGTGTGTGTGTGTGTGTGTGTGTGTGTGTGTGTGTGTGTGTGTGTGTGTGTGTGTGTGTGTGTGTGTGTGTGTGTGTGTGTGTGTGTGTGCGTGCGTGCGTGCGTGCGTGCGTGCGTGCGTGCGTGCGTGCGTGCGTGCGTGCGTGCGTGCGTGCGTGCGTGCGTGCGTGCGTGCGTGCGTGCGTGCGTGCGTGCGTGCGTGCCATTGAGACTTTAAAGGGTAAACTATTGAGATACTGGCCGTTTCTCAATGTCGAGTAAACCTGCTGCAGAGCCACTATTTCAAGTATACTACGTCATCGAGTGGCGCAGAAGGACTGTTTAAATGCATGTTAAATGCCCAGCATTCGGTGACACTCGATGACGTAGTATATCTATATCTTATTTCTAGTCACGTACGGATGCTTGGTCGGACCCTTTGGCTCCACGTTTTAAATCACTGGGAACCTTTTCTAGTCAAATTCACTACAGTTGCATTTAACATGTGGTTAACAATTTAAATGAACACTTAAGTAGGTTCAAGCAACAAAAAGATTAAGTGAGTTTAATAGTATAAATCGGTACGCTTGTTACGTAATGTCAGAAACCACATGTATTTACATACGGGACTCAAACAGCAGTCAGATGAAATCATGTGTTGGTTTCATCCATCTATCCATCTCCTCTCTACGCAGCATTTCTCTTCACACCAAGTCATACCATTATTGAAGCACTTTCCATAAGTGTGTGATATTGCTGCTTTAAAAGCCTGGTGCAGCTCATACCATGCTGGCAGTCATAGAACTTTGCTTTTTAAGACCTGACTGATCAGTTATAAAAGTTAAAACAACTTTGAGCAGTATTTGTTCAAGTATCCATAGTAATGCGAATCAACTGTAGTCTTCATCATGTGACAAACGAAGATTAGACTGTGCCACCTATCAGCGCCAGCATTTTAGACCTGAAAATGTACAAATGCATGCTTACTAGACAAAAAAGGTACTGTAACAAGTGTGCAAAATAGGCCTTAAGGTGTTAAGTAAGTATAAACACTGGGAATGTTGGCTGTGCTGCCCACCCCTTTGACCCACACTGAAATAACTGAACATCTGTTGGATAGTTCCTAAAGAAACTGTGTACAGACATTCATGGTCGCCTCATCCTGAAGACTCTTGGATCCAATGACTTCTAAGACAACTTTGTTGTCTATTCCCTTAAAGTTGTCATCAGTAAATAGTCAAGTAGAAGATATTCCCCCCCAATGATTACTGAGTTGGGAATGGGGAGAATTAGTCATCTGAAAACACACCCAACAGTGTCAGATACCCTTCTTTTTAGGAAGTCTTTCTGTCGTAAGTTTGAAGTGAGTGACCTTTAAAAGTCATTATGTAACATCAATTCCTGCAAATATTCTATATGTGAATTGATATACTGACATCTTGCATGTCGTAGAACAAAAGATGAAAATCTCTTCAGCTTGCAACCTCATTTAAAAAATGTGTACTTCAAGACGAGGAAAACGGTAGTGGTAAAATGCTAACTCATTTTCGGTTTTAAGGCCTCCTGTCCCACAATAGCTATAGCTATGAACATATTGTGAACATTTAAAATCACTCTTTTCCCCCATTTATGACTTAAAACCACAAAAGAGCACAGCCCCTATATTGGTACTTGCAGTTGACATGTATCTGATTTGTCCGATGTTGATGTCATATTGTCCAAAACTTGGTACTGACACAATCCAACCTTTTACTGTTCTCAGCGTCTCCCCAGCTCCCACCTATCCAGCAGCTTCATTATTCTGGGGTCAGGTCACTCAGGTGGGTGTTTCCTCAGTGGACAGGCTTTCAGAGTGACGATTAGTCTGGGCTTCTGTGTCTGAGCTGCTGCCCTACACCTGCTCCATCCTGTGGCTCTGGACCCGCTCTGGGCCCCACTCTGGACCCCGCTCTGGTCCCCGCTCTGGTCCCCGCTCTGGGCCCCTCTCTGGACCCCTCTCTGGACCCCGCTCTGGACTCTGGACCCCGCTCTGGACTCTGGACCCCTCTCTGGACACCGCTCTGGGACCCGCTCTGGACTCTGGACCCCGCTCTGGATCCCGATCTGGACTCTGGACCCCGCTCTGGACTCTGGACCCCGCTCTGGACTCCTCTCTCGGCCCCGCTCTGGACCAGCCCCGCTCTGGACCCTGCTCTGGACCCCGCGCCCATCTTATATTTTGTGATGAGATTAGAAGCAGTTTCAAAAGATTCCAATCTCGTTTTCATTATGACAATTTGGCTCTATTCGCTTCTAATGCATCAACAAATGACACCTGGTGTTCCCCCCCATGACAAGAGGAGAGGTGAGAGGGAGACAACTTCGACTTCATTAAAGGGGCCCTATGATGCTCTGTAGTGTGTTCTATAGGTTTTTGTGTATGTAAATGGTGTGCAAATCCCTGTCTTCCCAGGGAGTACCTCTACCACCCCCCCCCCAACACATTGAAGCAGGTTGAAAGTCATTCAAATCTGTATTAAAGTCTATCTTTGATCATGTTCTGTGGAAGGACATCAAAACATAGTTAGAGAAGTACAATACCATTTTAATAATAAAACATAGAAAAAATTGCTTCAGGGTTCATTATGGTGCAAATGGTCTGGATCCCTTTCCACAAGCCTAATACAATCTATCACTGAATCAAAGTTTCATTAACATTTCTATTTTATTTATCTATGTAGGCAGAAAGCAGAACGCACTCTTTAAAAAATCATTACGGCGGTGCCAGAGGATATTTTCCGATGCAAACCTCTCAAAAAGATAATGAAAGTTGCCTCCACAGTGGAGCCAATCTCAACTGTAATGGAAATTCTCCCTGCTAATGCCTTTTTACAGTAGATAATTCAAAGAACTCCTCTTTGATTTTGCAGCTTGTTGTGGCAATCCAAGAATAAAGTCGACGAATATCAGCTGAACCCCGGAACACTCACATTTACTAGGAGGGGCCTGGGACTTACCAGGCTCCATCATTTAGCTAATTGGCTAATCATTGCATGTGCCCTCCCCCTCTGCTTTCCAATTACTAAGCTGAAGTATCTCAAATATAATACCTCAAATCCTCAAAATGAATTAGTAAATTACAGGGCTGTTATGAGTGTGGTTGCTGCTGGTGGGAACATATAAGACATTTTACACGCTGTTAATTGGCAAATAATGGCGAGACGATAAGAGTTGTCCCCTCTCTCGATGGACCAGCAACTCATTATTCTTGCTCATTGAGGTGGAGAAACACCCGTTTCTTGGGAATACCCTGACACACACACACACTGAGGGAGAGACCACACACACAGATCATGCAGTGTTCCTGTGAGACATTTCAAGTTGATTGTTGTGCGAGAGGTGGTTTTAAGCGGAAATAAAGCAGCTGACCCATGGGGCCCCTGCAGCTGACCCATGGGGCCCTGCAGCTGACCCATGGGCCCCTACAGCTGACCCATGTGGCCCCTGCAGCTGACGCACAGGGCCTACATTCCACCTCACTCACTGTTTTAAACCAAGTATTAATGTTGCATTTGTTCCACATTGTGTCATGTTCCCCATGTTGTTTTAACTCCACAATGTATTAAATGGAATGCCATAGTTTCTGCTTCCAACAAAAGGGTAGTAGCCTACTGTGCTACAACTTGTTAATAAGTCACAGTTTTAAAGTAGCTGCTGTAACACGGTAAACAGCGTTACAGATTTCTCTTATATCATGGCAGTGCAAAGCTACAGTTGGTAACTTTATTCAAAATAACTTTGTGTCATATTTGCTGAAAGTTTCACTTTTTTCTGACAGTAGTGCAAGAGACTGATAATCTTTTGGAATCAAAATATGTTCTTCTCTTCCCCTTATGTACGGTGGTCACTGTGCAAAAGCATTACAACGGCCCAAAACACTTCCATTAGGAGAAAATGTTCAAATGACCCAACAAAAATACAAAGATGTGCCAAAACACATGCAAATCAAGAAACATCTTCACCAACTTCCCAACACATGCACAGGGTTTACTAAAAGCACTGCAGCTGAGGCTATCAAGCTAAGCTAACATGGTTAGCATGGCTGCTCTGAGATGCTAGCTGGCTAACCTACATATGTTGCTCCCGGTCTGCACACTGTCAATAATATTGAGTTTTTAGTATAATACTTCACGTTCTTAAATAATTGTGCTAAATTCAACACTGGAATCAAGCAAAGTTGAATATGTTTGCACGACATTAGTTTTTTATATTTTGCTGTCACTTAAATATATACGTTTAATACATGTAAGTCAAGCTAAGAAACATTCGTTTGGTAGCTAGTTAGTGCTCTTACCTGTGATTCCTCCTCCAAACGGCATTATAACCAGACTGTATCATTAAAACTATAAGTACCAGCTACTTCACTTTAGCCAAACAATTCAAAAGACAAAATCAACAAAATGTATTTAAAGACCTATCTTTATTTTAAGGTGCCTCTTAACCTGAGATATTAGTTATACAGTAATGGTATTGTCAATCTAAAAAAACTGAGCAACTCAACTAACTTTATGTTTCTTATTGTCTAAAGCATTTATTATTTTCATTTTTCCCCTCTCATATTCAGTGTGGACTGATTGA
Organism: Pogonophryne albipinna; assembly: GCA_028583405.1. Taxonomy (NCBI): domain Eukaryota; kingdom Metazoa; phylum Chordata; class Actinopteri; order Perciformes; family Artedidraconidae; genus Pogonophryne; species Pogonophryne albipinna. The sequence continues at coordinate 2,674,038 of CM053244.1, read as the reverse complement.
GACAGCGTGGTGTCCAGAGAGCTGCAGAGACTTCAGGGGGAAACCTCAGTGTGATGGACGTCCTGTCTGTTGGTTTGGCCGGAGAGGACTGAGGGTCTTTCCTCTGTGAGGAGGACAAGGCCTGAGGGAGGAGGACCAGGCCTGATGGAGGAGGACCAGGCCTGATGGAGGGGGTACAGGGCTGATGGAGGAGGACCAGGTCTGATGGAGGAGGACCAGGTGTGATGGAGGAGGACCAGGCCTGACGGAGGAGCCCATGCTGGGCATAGATAAAATGTGTTTACTTCTGCATTTAATAGGTGTGTAACCTTGTCTACTATGTGCTTTTTATTAAAAAAATGTTTGATGGTTCGTCTTTGACAACCTCTACTTCACATTTCAATAAATGTAATTTGTATTTGCACTGCTTTTGTCTTTTTCAAATCTGACTGAAGTTAGGAACCATTTATTTGTTACGTTGCAAACTCTGCGGTACAAGGCACAAGTATTGTGAAGCTCATAAAGTGAGGAAAATAGAAATAATCAGCTGATCGAGTATACAATAGGTGCATTTGATCAGCTGACTGTGGTTTTTTTGACACACTTTGTAGGCCTGACAATAACCACACCTTCTCTGAGGTGCAACGTCACGAACAAATGAAGGTCCTGTTAGACTACAAACTATTCAGTGTGCAGATCTTTGTTTTGACAGTGAAAATGTCGATTCTTGGAGAATGTCCTCTATTAAAGGTGTCCTATCATGCAAAATGCACTTTTTGATGTCTTATAAATATGTGTCCCCGGTGTGCCAGGGAACTCACAAAGTGTCAGAAAATAAAACCCGCTCTCTTTTCCTCCTTACCCACATTTCTAAAAACGGGGGTACAACGGAGCTGATCCAGATTTGCGTCCGATATGACGCAATATCGGAAATATGGGCTGGCTTTTGTAAGTAATTCTTGAACCCTGAGAGCAGGACACACTGAAAAGAGTCAAGGGAAACCTATAAAAGTTAACAGCATTTAATTACACAAAAGATGCGGTGAAGTACAAATGAAATATGCGAGTGGAGGCGCTCTCCCCATGCGTCCGGTCAGCCGAGGTTAGGGAGAAGAAGAGATCGATTCTTGGCTTGCTCTTCCTGTGGTCATCTGAGGACTTCTCCTATTGGCCGGCGTCGTCGGGGGGGCGGGTCCAATGCAATTCCTGCCTTTTTCTGTTGCTAAATTACATAATTCTGGTGTCTGTGGTTATTTAAACATTCCCTAATAAACGTGATTTCAGCATCATTAAATGAGTGTTAAACCCAGTGTGTTTAGGGTACAACATCACGTCATTTCACCTTCAATTCACGGTTTGAAAACGTAGCATTTCGCCACATGCTAATGCTAACCGGAAATGACGAAATTCACTAGCGGAAAACCGGAAGTAGTGTGAATATTCGGTTTTTAGAATAAAACAGATTAAAATTAAATACAGTGTATTTAATTCAAATTACGCCATATCAACATTGATTTTAATTTCTAACACTTTACACCCACGGCCCTATCAGAAACGTCGCTATCAGAAACAATGCGTGACATGTATTGGAAGTAATATGGTCTTTGTTTACATTAGCAAGCATCGCTAACACTCAGAGCTAATCTGTACTGGAGAGAGTATGTGTAAAAAAGCAGGAAATCAAAAAAGGAACTCACCTTGTGGTAAACCCGCAAGAGAAAAAGCATTTGAGCTCCTTACTGTTTCAGAAATAATCCTTGAAGTGGTTCGGAACATGATATGGCGTTTAATCACGGCAGCATTTAGCTGAGAATCTGCAGGAGACCTCACTGCTTGCCTTGCCGTGCTCAAAAGGGGGCGAGGCCAGCAGAGAATCAGCCTTTCTCTAACAGGCCTGAAATAGAGGGATATGAGGGATGTCTAAAATGCATGACCTGTTCGGTATTTTGAGCAAAACCCATCATATGTTTTTTTATATAATTTTATATATCTGATACCCATAATATATGCCTAAATGATAGGAGACCTTTAAAGTCTCATAACATCAGCTCTTCTTTTTCCTCTTGGATGTTCTTCTTGACCCTTGGAGAAAGAGAAAAGTGTGGTGTGTGTGTCTACAGAAGGTCCACACGGTTCGCCACTGTATTTTACCAACTTCAAACATACGCTTTTTATTCTACAGTGTTATACCACTTAATGTTTAACACTTCTCTATTACGTTTTAACTTGGATGCTACGATTAGCATCGTTAGCCCAGATGTAGCTACCACTCGCTTATATACCCAAGTTTTAACATTCATTAACGTCAGCTGAATAAAAACACAAGCAACATATTAATAAAGTACTAGAATTTGACTTACAGAAGTACAACAAACACGGCCGAGTTCAAGTTATGTTCCCCGGATAAGTTGAGCAGGCTGAGCCCCTGTAGCATCACGGAGCTGCTAGCAGAGCAGAAAGCTAACAGCAGCAGTCACTGGACAGACCTGTCACTCAATGTGACCACGCCCTAATTGATGCATAATTTTAAGGCTTAATATAACTTAAACAAAATAGTTGTGAAATTCACCCCCCTCAAAATTGTCATACATACAGATACTATGGTTTTATGAACCACAATGGAAACTATTACTGCTGTAAAGTTGGGCATTTTAACATGGGGGTCGATGGAAATTGCTCCCTTCTGCAGTCTCCTACTACCGGCCACTAGTGGCACTTCCTTATAGGCTTCACGGCCATACTTGCCAACCCTCCCGATTTTCGCGGGAGACTCCCGATTTCATGGCCCTCTCCCGATTTCCTCCCGGGGTCATATTTCTCCCGCATTTCTCCCGATTTCTGACAAAATCAGATTTACTCACGACTCGTGAGCAAATCTGATTTGTCAGTCACTCACGACCTGTTTCATTCTAACAAATAAAGCTCCAAATGTTACTGTTTCCACTCGGACTTAATACAGCTACACACTTGTTTGGTTTCCGTGGTAAGTAACGTGTCCTTCCAACTGAAAGTCTCCCGTTAGACCTCTCTGACGCCGTTCGCTGATAAAATGAGCTCGAAAAAGAAATATTTATGTAAATTCCAGCCCTCGTGGAAAGAAGAATGTATATTTGTCACGGAGAGTTTTAGGGGAAAGGGGAAAGCTTTTTGTAAATACTGTAAAGTCGATTTCAGTATCGCGCATGGTGGTCGCACAGACGTGAAGCACCACGAAGATTCTGAAAAACACAAGAAGTCAGCGAAACAGCTCCAGGGTCAAAAAAGCATCGCTAGCCTGCTAGGAAAAGGTAGACCTGATCCAGTTGTGTATGCTGAAGTAAAGATGTCTATGTTGGTGGCCAAACAGAACATCCCTTTCACCTTCACGGATGAAATAAACAAATCACTGAAAGACATGTTCCCAGACTCGGAGATCGCCAAGCAATATTCATGTGGGAGAACAAAGGCTACTCAAATAGTGAAAGGTAAGCTAACCTTATCCATTATAACAAAATTCCCCATATTAATGTTAATATGTTAAATAATATGTATATATGACCCAATATGTATATATGGTCATTTTTATTTGTTGTATTATTTTCTTATTTCATAGTTTCTCATTATTATTTTATTTTTTTACTTTGATCTTATTTTTTATTTTATTAATCTGTGTGAATCTGTGCTATCCTGTTTTTTCACCTTAACCCTGTTGCTGTTTGAACAACTGAATTTCCCCACGGGGATTAATAAAGGTCCATCTTATCTTATATGTAATGTGTTTGAGAAGAAGGAGTAGGTTATGACTTCAAACTGTAGGCTATTTTATTTTGGCTATTTATTTTGGCAGGTGCCATTGCCCCAGCACTAGACAAGGAGGTAACAGAGCTGTGCCAAAAGCAACCGTTTGGTCTCATGTGTGATGAGGGTACCAACAGAAGCACAGAGAAGGAGTTTGCGATATTGGTCAGAGTGTTTGAGGAGGACACGCTGGTCACCAAGTTCCTTCATATGCCAGTGTGCAACATTGCAGAGCGCTTATTTACATCCCTGACCAAAGTGCTAAGGTAATTGTAAAATCACCAAGTTCCTTCATATGCCAGTGTGCAACATTGCAGAGCGCTTATTTACATCCCTGACCAAAGTGCTAAGGTAATTGTAAAATCAATAGGCCTACTGTCCAAAAAATTAAAATAGGCTACTGTCTCAAGAGGCTGACCACTGACCAGTAATGTTGTACTTTGATTTCCAGTGAGAGAAACATCGACTGGAACAACCTAGTCGCCTTCAACAGTGACAACGCCAGTGTTATGAAAGGCAGACATAACTCTGTTGCCAGTCGCATCAAAGAGCTGCAGCCAGGCGTCGTCGATATAGGCTGCATTTGCCATCTAGTCCAGCTGGCAACTGGATGTATAATCAAAGCGCTCCACCAGCCCATTGAAGAGGTTCTGCAGGCCATATACAGTCACTTTGACATCAGGTAGGCTAAGCATATTGATATATTGATATGTATCACAATACACTTAAGGTAGTATAGTCTCTGTGACACATTTTGACAGGATGTAATAATAATAATCAACCCCCCCTCTTTATTTATTTGTTTATAAACCTTAGTGCCAAGCGATGTGAGCTCTACAAAGAGTTTGTTGAGTTCACAGATACAGACACTCTGAAGCTTCTCAGGTACTGCGCAACAAGGTGGCTCAGCCTGCTGTCCTGCATCAACCGAGTCCTGAATCAGTGGAATGCACTGCTGGCATATTTTGAGAGTCACGAGGATGTGGAGAAGCCTGGGAAAGTGAGGATGCTGGCAGGCCACTTGTCCAGCAAGGAGACAAAGTTCTTCTTCTTCTTCCTCTCCCACGCTCTGAAACCACTGGTGGATTTCAATGTTGCCTTTCAGGTGAGCATAGATAATGTACACATATTTACAGCATTAGGGTCTCCATGTTCAATTATTATTATTACCAACTCAAGGACCCCTCTTGCTAATGGCATCATGTTTCATAACTGATAAATCCATCATGTGTTCCTAGGCTGAGGGGGTGATGGTGCATAGGCTGCACAAGAAAATGTGCAGCCTTATACGGCGATATCTAGGAAGGTTTCTCCCTGCCCACCTCATTGCAGATGTGCCTCTAAAGGAAATCCAGTTCCAGGACACCAGCCTGCAGTTTCCTGATGAAGATCTCTTTATTGGGGATCAGGCACAGACCTTCCTGGAGGATAACAAAGACGAGCTGCCTGTCCCAAGGATGCTTCAGTAAACTAAGTGTCCAAAAAACAACTGCAATCCTATCATTAGATTACAGTAGATTAGATTTCCTTCGTTGTCAATGTACTGAAACAACAAAATTAAGACATCCCGGAGCTCCAATATTAAAATAGATACTAATATAAACAATGGGGGCTCAATATACTATTATATGACAGAAATACTTATAAAAATACACACACACACACACACACACACACACACACACACACACACACACACACACACACACACACACACACACACACACACACACACACACACACACACACACACACACACACACACACACACACACACCTATATAAAATCACTAGGTAACTGAATCATATTGTAATTGTGCATCTGATCATGTCATAGGGCAGTGAGAGGCTTCTTTGTAGCTGTGACTACAAAGATGCTGAGAGTGTTTCCCCTGGACAACATCGTCCTACAAAATCTGATCGTGTTGGACCCAGAGTCACGGCATAAGTTCACCCCAAGCTCAGATGCAGTAGTGAAACTTTTATTTAGTGTGTTTTTATTCTTTTTGTATTTAATTGAGGTTGGTTACAGAGAAAACATAATATTCAGTTATTCATTTTTATTTACAGTGGTAGAGCTAGGGAAGAGGCTGCATCAGCTCAGGTTGGATCTGTCTAGCCTTAGGGAAGAAGTGGTGGAGTACCAGGTCGTTGATAGGGCAGAACTTCCTGAGGAGACACGAGTGGATAGGTTTTGGGCTCTCATTGGAAACAGTTGATGATGGCACTTTTGTGCATTCCACACAGCAATGCCTCATCAGAGAGGGTGTTCAGCATGGTTAGGAAGATAGTGACAGAAAACAGAACGAGAATGGACAACTCTACCCTCTGCTCACTCCTTTCCTGTAAAATAAATTATACAGGTCCAGCCCACACATACGCTCCATCAAGGATGGTGCTAGAGGCAGCAAGGCATTGCACTTACAACTACAATAAGCATGTGTAGATGCTTATTGTAGTTGTAAGTGCTATAAGCAATTAACATTTGAAGTTAAAATCATAAGAACATCGACATTTACGATTGGTAGAAGACAGGAAACAAACTACAGTCTCCAGTTCCTTTTTAATGTCAAGTTATCTGCTAGGTTAGGACGGTTAGGGTTGGGGTTAGAAAGACAATTTAGCCATTTGAGTATCAGAAAAGCCTTTTTGACATTACTTGACATTTTGAAAATGACTTTTTGAAATTTCTTGAATCTAGATGAATTTCATTTTGCTTTTTGTAGATGGCCCATTCAATAAAAATGTTTTAACATATAAATCCTGTTGCAGTGTGCTTTTTATTCTTTTCATCTTTAAAAGTCAGTAGGATGCAGGAAAATGTCTCAACCCGCCGCCGGGCGATGCCGGGGCGCCGCCGGGCGGTGGTTTTGAAATGCTCCCTATTTCTGAGGTCTCAAGGTTGGCAAGTATGTTCACGGCTTTGCCCCAGAGTTTGACGTAGCTCTGACGTAGCACTAGCTAGTGCTAGTGGAGCACGCTCGTGCACTGTTAGCGCCGGTGCCTTGCAGCGGGGAAACTGACGCGCATAGTAGCGCTACATTTGCGATGACTTTCACCGCATTTGCGCATATGACGAGGCCCCCTCTGCAAGATGAGGCCCCCTCTGCAAGGTGAGGCCCCCTCTGCAAGGTGAGGCCCCACACAGTCTGTGTGATCTGCGTGTAGGAAGGGGCGGGCCTGCTTAACTCCCATGACTGTACTGCACTGAAGGGCTCACACACACTTTGTCTCCCCACAAGCCCAGTTGACTCTTGCAGCCATAGCATTTGGATACCCAGCTGCCTCTCAAACTGAATGTGGAGTTATTTTAGAAAGCACAACATCTACAACAGACATAACTGCCAATGAGACTGTTTTGCACTGAATTAAATTAGACCCCTTCTATTGAGATACACACACATTTCTTTCCAATGTGTTATCTTACTACTTTGAAGGCAAATAAGTCTTGGTGTGTTAAATCAAATTGAAATTAACTGAACACTTGTGTGCGTTGGACATTTATTACAGTTTTTCTCAATTGCTAAAACACAAAAATTATACATAAAGCACAATTATTTTAACTGACACTCAAAGAGCAAAACATCGGCTCAAATCTCCAAAACTCTAAACACGTTTTCAGCTTTTCACACAATTTGCAAATCAACATGGCACTTTTTGCAAACCACTGCACACGTTTCTCCACATATGTGGATGTGTGTGTGTGGAGTATATGCATGCCAGTCATGTCAGCAAAGATTTGGCTGCGGTGCCCCACAGAGGGCTGACATGGCTGGGTCGAGAGGGATCATGTGGAGACTCAACAGTTTTGTGTTCAGGGAGTCGTCACGGGGCGTTCAGGTGCTCTGCGTCATTCACACTCCACTACACAACTGAGAGGGGAGAGGGTAGGAAAAGGATAAAGGACCCTCACCCGTCCACTTTCCCCACAGCCTTAATTCACCCAGCCAGCCAAGTGAGGAGAGAATGAGTAAAGGGGGGAAGGGGTGAGGAGTTAGAGCTAAGCTAAAGGCTAGCGACGACCCCTGGCGCAGCTATGCAGTCAGACAGGATACTATGGGGGTCTTCTAGAAACACTGAAAAAACTGAAAAGTTGACTTTAATGAAATGTATAAATGTATCAAATGTTACATTACTGTATTAGGTTTGTTGAATAACATTGAGTTGAACCTAACTAAGCTAATACCATTATGTGAAATCTGTTGACATAATACATTTAATAAAAGTCACCATTTCAGTTTTTTTCAGTTTATTTGTCCACCGCATTAAATAGAAAAATGCTCCACCAATTGAAAATCTGCTCAGAGATTGCAGGTCAGCTTTATGCGAAACTGTAACAAACCAGCCAACCAAAATAACATATTGAGGCCGCCAACACATTGTCTCGGACCCCAACCATGTCCGGAACAGTGAATATGAATTGTCACTATCAAACCAGAAAAAAAAGAGTTCCACGATTTAAACTAATTCGATTGGAGGATTCTGTGCACCAGTCAATCCTAATATTAAATATGGAGTTATATCCCAGATCAAATGTACGTAAAGAGTCTTAAACACATTTTCTTCAGTGATTGTAATATGATGTTAAATGTCTGGTTCCTGTCTCTGTTGATGTTGCCATGGAACTGCTGTGATGCAAGAAACAATTTAACCTTGATCTGACAATAAAGTATTATCGTATTTAAAAATCCTTGTGATTATTACTGTATTATATACATTTGATCTTTGTCTTCCTTTATGCACCTGTAGTTATGTCCGTCCACCCTAATGTCCTAAATGAGGATCAATAAAGGCTTATCTTACCTGGGCTTATCTTAACTTTAACAGCCGTACTGCAAAGCTGGTGTTTTGTTGACCTTGTGTGTCTCCATGTGTATGTGTGTGTGCCAGCATGCCAATGTGCTCCAGGAAACACCCACTATAGGGCAAACTACGAAGAGGAGGAGAGAGTTCTTTGGTGTTTCTGTGTATTTATGTATATGCCTATACGTCTGTCTGTCTGAGGGCAAGATGCAGAGAGGAAACTTTTTTCTATTTATTTCCTTATGATTATATTTTTTCACCTTGTTAATATATATCTATCCATCTATCCATCTATCCATCTATCCATCCAACAAACAATACTAAAAGGTGATTTATATTTGAGGTGAAAAATGAAATGATACAGGTAGAGCAAGATAAGAGTAAATCAAATGAGAAGGGTCAATGTTTGAAATGAAGCAGGTGAAGTTTTGTATCATCAGAAGGAGCAGCTGAGAAGAAAGGAGTCGACAAAGAGAGACCCAATATCTGGCAGAGTCAGAGAGGGAGATTTATCCCCAGAGTCCTGCATTAGTCAGATGGATGTCGCAGTGTGCAGATTAAGATTAGGATACATTCATCAATGCAGCAACAGACACAAATGCATTACAGCCGAGGAGTAAACAAGGCAGTGGCCGCTGGGGGAATCAATGTGCATAATTAAAAGGATAATATGGAACAGCCATCAGTCACCGGGCCATAGAGGTGTCCACTACAAACTGCAAATCACTGAGCTGGGTGGGCCAGAGAGTGGACGGAAAGAGAAACACATGGCACCACACACACACAAATGCATATTGTTTATAATGGGTTTGTATATTTGAATATGAAATATGCAAAGTAGGCTCACACAGGTAAGGGAGGTGGATCATGCTCTATTTGTAGTAATACCTCATATTGTTTCATTTATAAAATAACCTTATCTTTTGAAAGAAGTGTTGACCTTGTGATTATAATGCTTCAACAGTGTCCCCTACAGTGGTGCATAGGAGGCCACTTTTTCATTCTAATGTGTTCAATGGCAAACCAAAACACAATCAATAAATAGCCCTTAATCCAGTCTTTTTTTTACTACTTAACCTGTTAAGCCCTGAGCCTGTTTTTCAGGTTTCAGGCTCGAAAAATGACATGCCCAGAACAAATGACTATATCTTCACTTCTCTAAGGGGTAAATTAATAATCTTTTTTCTCAAAGCAATGATACACCTGTGAGTTGGATGTAGAAAAGTCAGAATCAATATAGATGTTTTTATTTTAAAGTAAATTCTGATGGAACATAGTAAAATAGTTTCCGTCCAAAAAAGACCCATTACTTATAGTGAAAACCACCCTTGAATGATGGGATAGTAGACAAAAAGCTTTAGGAATCCAAACTATAACATATAATAAGTACCATGTATCAAGATTGATGCAAAACAAGTGCAATTTGTCCTTTTTAGAGAGGTTTAAGAAAAAAAAAACACCTCTGGGTTCCTTCATTTCATTTCAAACCTTTATTTAGACAGATAAATCCCATTGAGATCATTGATCTCCTTTGGGTGTATTTGCCATATCTCTGGAACCCATGGGTCGATTTTGATGATTGACACCTCTTTTTAACCGATAGAGCCAATAGAATCGAGAGGGAGATCTTAAATCCATCTAAACATTTCCATTGGTGAATGAGAGCATGCCCAAAACCGGAAGCTGGGCTACAGCTCTCATACACTCAATATGAAAACTCAGTTTATTGACATAAATATGATGATGGATTATCAGTAATCATTTCAAAGTGACATTGGATTAACCTTCAGCAGCGTTTATATGCGTTTTAATGACCTTGAACACAATTTTTTATCAGAAAGCAGCGGGAAGACGTATTTGCAGTTTTGGCCCCGTAAAGCTAAATTGTGTGTTGTCTTTGCTGGCTTTCGCTGCCGCGAGTTTTGGTCGCACAGTGATGTTACTTATATCACTTATTTTCAATGACTTTTCCATGACTTCTCAATGACCTTTACCTAATTTTCCATGACCAAAAAAAAATGACCACTGAAAATGTTTTATTTTAACATGGAACAGGAAAATAAGGTCTGCATATGAAACATGTTGTGCCTATCTAAAACAAATCAAATAGTAGGCTTACTAGCTTCTACACGCTGAAGCAACTGTAGTCAGTGATGCAAACTCATCAGGTATGAAAAAGGTGTCAAGCATCCGAGCAATTTTGCGTTTGTGTGTATTGTGTTTGTTTCCCGGGGAAAACACTCACGAGAAACACCGGCTGTTGTTATGCCTGCTGTGACGTTAAATTACTCCGTTCTCCGCTTGTAATTATGCCGTTACAAGCTTGAAAGTTGTATTTATCATCTGAATTTGCCGAAACAAGTTTAATATTCTGAAAGCCAAGACTTTGTTTATTTGAAATCAGATGAAAACAAACTGTAACGGACTCTGCCGTGTTATCTATGATTACTATACTCTTACATTCATAATGTCAGCCAGAGGGAGGGGGGGCGGCGCAGCGGAAGAGCAGATTGCGAGTGAGAGGTGCTTGTCTTCGTCCCTTTACAAGCTTCAAAAATGTATTTATCGTGTGATTTAGGAAATAAAAGTTTCATATTCTGAAAGCCAAGACTTTGTTTGTTTAAAATCAAATAAAACACCCGAACCCCGAAAAAATATTTTTTTACGTAAATCCACGTTTATTTTGAAATGAGCCGTTGCGACTTCCGACTGATTTCGATAGAGCGGGTCACATATATAAAAGTTTATAATTTAATGGTGGAGGTATTAAACTCAATATCTACATATTGATAGATGTCTTGTAATGCACTGTTGAGGAACCTGTGACTCAAGTTTTTCATGCATTGCATAACTACACCGTAGTTGTGTATGATATGTCAATACACTTTAGAAAATCTTGAAATCTTGAAAGGGATGTGCAAAATAGCAATTATATACAGTTTTTAATGAACTATTAGTAGAGAATAACGAGTAATTAATATACTTTATAGAGATCTGCAGATAAATGTTTAGTCTTCTCAAGCACCAACTATCAAATATCTCTCCTGATTGTTGGCACTTGACAATCACCTTTCCCTGAATTTTACTCAGGTGTAACTAAAGTCTGATTTAAGGGTTGTTTATATTTCACATCATTAATCAGAATCTGCAAAGTAACTCAAATAAATGTAGTGGAGTAAAAATACCAGGTTATCCTCTGAATTGTAGTGGAGTAGAATTACAAAGTAACAATGAACTGTCATGTGGGTATATATTAATGCTGCCCATTAAGCGATTTTCACCCATTTAGTAATTACATGTTTTAAATGTGTACACACCAATGTGTTTCCTATCGCCTAAACCTCCAGGGCTGTACACAGTTTAATACTGTCAACTTCTAATTTTGGGGAAAACGTCTTTTAAAACTACAATTCCCAGTAGAGACGTGCCATAGAGAACATGTTGCGAAACACAATAGCCAGCATCAGAGCCAGCATGTGTATTTCTGGGGGGGGCGTTCAAGTCCAGTTTTTGAATAGTCTGCCGTGGTTTCGTTCCATTTCAAAGAGCTTGACGCTCGGCGTAACCTTGGCGCACTGCCACTCCAACATACAATCCCAGAGCTTGAAGATTAATTACGGGGTTTGTCAATGGGACTGTAGTCCCAAACGATAGCTGGGGATTATGGGTAGTGTAGTGTCTTCGGCCATCCTAAACTGAATTTTTTTTCGGATATCATATCGCATTAACAACACCTCCTTCTTAGAGGAAGTACAGAAACACGTAACTCTGGATTTGTTTTAATGTTTGAGGTGCAATAAACGACACAGCAGCTTTTTGGCATGTTAAAACTATTATTTTCTGCCTCGCTCATGAGAGTAACAGCTGGCGAAATTATAGCCTCGCCTACTGATTTCCAATGTGTGCTCTAAAATGATATTTATAAATGACTTATCATTATTATAAGCATGACAATAAATGGCAAAGATATGTAGAAAATAAACGTATTTGAGATACGTTCATAACAAACGTACTAAAGTGGGAGAAAATAAGTTTCTAGCTAAACGTAATTGAGAATGCCGTTTAGTTCTGTGGGAACGTAATTTTTAGGAGACAGGGTTGCGGGAGGGGACATAGACAGAGGATTACTCAAAAAGTACACAGTAAGTACTTCATAGTACTTGTTGTGGGAGTAGTTTCACTACTAGCCTACTGAGTCCAACAGGATCGATCTCACGAAGAACTATTGGCAGAAAAAAGAATAACAAACTCGAGAGACGGCTGACTGCAGTGCTGTCCACTTTAGACATAGGCCTATTATATTTACAGCCCTTAATAACATTCATTTTCTGGGCTCATTATGTGTCTTGGCTGTTTTCGTTGTGAAAACAAATGGACCCTAGATACACGGATTGACCGTTCTCATCTGCGCTCTTATTTTGAAAGACAACTTCCGGTAGCAGAATATGAAACAACGGGGGTTTTTTTTTGTTTCTGTTTTCTAGTGATTTTATTTTTTGTTTTGAGAAGTAGAAAATGAAAATCATCCCTTTTTTTAAGTTTAGTAAATAAATTTTTACCATGATAAAGAAAAACGCCTTGTATTTCAATTTTGGTTTTTCAATTTGAAAACGAAAATCAAATATCCAGTCGTTTTTTGTTTTTGAATATCCATTTGTGAAAAGAAAATCCAATGACCAAAACATACACTGATCCAGCTGCCTCTTCTTGTGATAGGAGGAGGCAGGGCATTTCAGGTTGTTGATATTTATGAGAAGACACATACTTGTTGTCTCCTAAATATCTAATTTCTATGAGGCGTGAAGGAAGTACGTGACTCTTTCCAGAAGACGTCGCAGATGTCCGCGACACTTTTCCGACACCTGCGGATGATATTAGCGCCACCTCGATTTACGACTTTGTTATTATCTCCGTGTTTTGAACTATATAAGCCTGATGTTTTTTGCTGCTCCTTTGAGCAACATACCTCATGTGTGTGAGTTAACCCATATCCTTTGTATGTGATTTAACTCTGCTCCTTCTTGCAAGAATAAACTAGAACCTGATTATTGATTCTCAACCTGGTGTTGAGTGATATTTTCGTAACAATAATGCCGAGGAAAATAACTCTTAGAATAACGTTATTAGCACATTTTACAACTTGAGGACCGAATATTTTTAATAAGGGCTATACAAATGTTCATACTGGGTAGTTTATTTAGTTTATATAAAAATTATCCAATGATTTACAGACGTCTCTTTCCCAATGTTAGTCAATGGGAAAAGGGTTTCCGGGCCCAGCGACTGATACGGAAGTGTAGTACCGCCGTTTGGCCACAATGAATATTTGCACTTCCTGGGGGCTTGGGCATCACCCTTACAGCATCAGGACAAGATCATATGCAGTGATGCAAATTAGTCGCTTTTCGGCGCCTCCCGCTTTTTTGACGCTCACGGACTGACGGACAACTTCTCACTTCAAAACATAGACTTTACTTGGGCGGGCCGCCCACGTATAGCCTATTAACGGCCGCCAAAGTATATTTTTGTATCCATCCGCGAGCACGACTAGTGGACAATGATCCCTCGCTCTACGCCTCCTGCACCAGTTCGCTCTGCTATCGCGTGAAGGGTCTGCTAACAAGCGACCAACAGAAGACAAACAGAGGAGTCACATGTTGTTGCACATCAGTCATGCGCAAATGCGGCGCACTTCTGCGCTGTAACCCCGCTGCGAGCCCCTTTGACACCAACGCGGTTCCAGGGCCGGTTCGGAGCTAGAGCCTGATAAGCACTTGTGACGTCATGACGCAGCAGCAGCAGCACCAGTCGGTTGCGTAAAGCAGTAAAGACGTAAAGCAGTCGAAACACTTTCGCTAGCAAAGAAGAAGAAGAAAAACTGAAGCCCTTAAAGTCAAAAGTGTATAATATCGACCTGTAAATAATAATAAAAACCCTTGATTTATAACTTAACATCTCTGTCTCCTCTTGATCTGAGTATATTATAAAGAATAGCCAGTTAATTGAAGCATTATACAGTTCTGTTTTATATGAGTGTTGAGAGCTGTATCCAGAAATCTCTCTATTTTGCCCTCAAAGTGCACCAGATTGATGCATTTAACTTCAATGTAAAGAAATAAATCTTCCCGGGGGAGCAAGCCCCCGGACCCCACTAGAGGAGGTGAGGTCCCCCCACAAATAAACAGGTTCATATAGATAGGATATTAGATAAGTGTGCACACTCATTATATATAATGATAATATATGTTTCATTGGGGAGGACCCCCTGTTTTGTGTGTCCCCCACTTCTTAAACCAAAGTTACACCCTTGATAATATCTACCTGTAAATAATAATAAAAACCCTTGATTTATAACTTAACATCTCTGTCTCCTATTGATCTGAGTATATTATAAAGAATAGCCAGTTCATTTAAGCATTATAGCACAGGCCTTTGTCAGATGGTATATTACGCTGTTTTTTTTCTGCTTCGAATAGTTCTCTCTTTTTTTACCATACCTGTGTTTGCATCACTGCATATGGAGTCAGACACTGGAAGTGTGCTGGAGGCTGAGGCGTTGACTGATGGAAGGATGAGGCTGATGAGACTGAAGAATCGGCGAGGAACGAACTAGCGGCTGAGAAATAATCATATATTAAAAGACAGCAGCATCATAAGAGGCCAACAAGAGTGACAGAGTGTGACACACTCTGTCACTCTTGTTGGCCTCTTTTCTGAAGGATAGTTGTGACCAGCTATCCAGGCCAGACTCTAAAGACTTTCAAAGGGGTAAAAATGCTGCTGCTGGAGTACTGACTGGAAGTATTGCTGATATTATGTCTACCATATCCTCTTAAAATAGCCTACTCTGTCCAACAATATTAGTCTCATGAAGAAAGGTGTTTTAACGCATATTCAAAATAGCAGAGAAACATGCATTCTTGTACTCAGGAGGGGACATTGACAGAGGATTACTGGAAAACGACACAGTAAGTACTTCATAGTACTTGTGGGGGTAGTTTCGCCAGTACTGAGTCCAACAGGATCAACCTCACGAAGAAATAATGGCAACAAAAAATAATTCCCTCATCAAACTTAGCAGAAGTGGCTTGATTTTGTTCTCAGCAGGGGACTACACAATACAATACAATACACAGTAAAAGTACTTCAATGTATTGTTAGTAGTAGGCTAACTAATACAAAGTCAAACAGTATCAATTTCATTAACAATTAATGGTAAAATTGTATTTTTATCATTCATCAAAGATAGTAGAAAAACATGCATTATGGAGCCTATTATGGAGGGGACTTTGACAGAGGATTACTCACAAAGTACACAGTAAAAGCACTTCATTTTATTTCTGGTAGAAGTCAAACTAGTACAGAGTCCAACAGTGTCAGTTTTCTTAACAACTTGTGGTAACAAATATTTGTGTCAATCGTCAAATATAGCAGGAAAAATGAAGAGCAGCTGAAGAGAATTATAGCGTGTTATAGCAGGAAGTTTAATACAGTGTAATTCTGGTATATTCATTGTTATGTCACCTGATATATGGGATGTTAAGTGTTAGTTAATGAGAGAAATGTATGTGCGTTCATTTCAAGACTCCTAAAGAGCATGAGACGATTGGGTCACACACAATTAGAGAGACAATGGTCCTTCTGATTCTGGGTGAGCTGACTTCGGGTGGAAGGAAGTTCAGAGATGGCCTGAGGGTATGAGGACAGTTAATCTTTGTTGGTTAGCTGGTCCTGAGGAGGTCATGAGATGATGACTGTTAAACCCCAACAAGTATGGCTTTCATAAAGGAAAACGTGACATTGGTGTGGTGAGCTGGAGGATAAGATGTGTGTGCGTCAAACATGCATAGGGAGGATGTGTGTGTGAAAGCTGCAGTAATTCGAGACAGCGAACACCAGATGTGTTTGTTTTGCTTCAAACTAAGAGACTGTTTCCGGATCATCTCGGCTGGCGTGCGCTGATACGCTACGAAAGCCCATCGTTTGTATATGGGCCAATAGATTACCTGTATGGGAGGACCATCCACAGAGCTCCTCCCGTTGTTCTTACAATATCTCCTGTTGAGTCCTTGTGTCCGGTCTCTTTCCTCCTGCCGTCAAGATGATGATGTTCTCCCGGAATTAGGACCAGTGCAGGGGTGGGCCTACCCCTTTTAAAAGTGTATTGTATTCTTACCTTTTATCATTAAAACATAATAAGTGAGAAATGAATTTAACTTCTGTTAGACAGCTATCATACTGAATACATATTTACTGTGAATGTATGCAAAAATGTATGGCATATGGCTGTCTAACAGAAGTTAAATCCATTTCTCACTTATTCTGACAATGTACTTAACCCCAAATAAAAGAACCCAATAAAAAGAGTTGTTAAATAATAGTGAAGTCACGTTGTAATAACAATAACTCATCTCTCTCGAGTTTTATTTTTCAGCTTTGCCAAAAGCCACTGTGTCAAGTGTCCTTCTTGGGGGGACGGATCGGGTAGTGACAACATGCACTGCTGCTTCAGGAAGTGCTGAGTTCCCTTTGCAGTTTTTAAAGTTTTACATTATGCTCAAGTGATCTTCACATAGTTTACATTAGAAAGAAGGCGATGTTCCCCTGACATAATCATGGAATTATTTTCACAACCAAGTAAGAAAAATCATTTTTGGAATGACCATCTCTGATCAGTGCATTATGACCCATATATAATACCATATAAATATTGACCACACATTTAAAACAAATGAACCCACAGTTAACAATACATATGTTTGTCTTTAGGAATGATTAGATGATTTTCTATTTAAATAATAATAATGTTAACTTAACCCTGCTTTAAATGCAGTTCAACTGACTCTAATGAAAATCAATGGTGTGGATGAGTCACAAACACCATATGCCAAATATAACAGAGAACATTACAGGGATAATTCTGCTGATTGTAATAATCATAATGACCTTTGAATACATCATCCTCAGAATCACAATAACACAGAAGGAAAATCTATTCAGCCTTTTTACTTTACTTGGATGTTAGCTCCTGAGGACAAGGATGATGATGGTGATGGTAACATTGATTATTATACCAATAATAGTAGCTTTAGCATTCATAACTGGCTCTGACAGAAATGGGCCTTAATTGGTTCTGATACATGAATTAAAACATTTAATTTCTGATAATTGATATTTAACTCAGACTCAGTCCATGATTAATTAACTCAGTCCATGATTAATTTCCCTCATTCCATTTTCATTTGAAGGACCCTCATCCATGCCAATTCACCTAGTATGAAGTTGAATCCTCGTCTATTACTTATAATAATTACGTTCTACTCTCTGCATGATAATTATACCATGAGGCTGCAATTTTCCTCTTGGTGAATCACTCATTAAAGAGCTCATGTTTGGGACATGGAATACGAGCATAGTGATTACAAAGAGGCCTACATCAGTGTTGAGATCAGACCCTTAAATAAACCTGAACAAATGAAGGGAGGCTGTCGCTCAGTGGAGGGTGTCCTGGACTTCGAATCAGGGGATAGCAAGTTCGAGTCCCACTGCAGTCAGCATGTCGTTGTGACCCTGGGCAAGAAACTTCACCCCAAATTGCTCCTGTGGGGATTGTCCACAGTACTGAGTTGTATGTAAGTCACTTTGGGTAAAAGCGTATAACAAATGACATGTAATGTAATGAAAAAGTGAATAATACATCCCAGACTATTTTGTTATTGGGATCATTCCTTGTGAATCATTTTTCTATGAAATTAAGTTAGGCGTTTTTGCTTTGGATCTTCTGTATTGTCATCAGGGGCCCCATGGAACTCAAGTATGTCCCCAAGGACCCCTAAAGGTCCAAAGGTCATAATTTTGGATCTGCTAGAGATTGAGGTTAGTCTGTGTGTATGGCATCTGTAAGCTGCAGAAGACATGGCAATACATCTCAATTAGAGATAGGGAATCAGAGTCCATGTTCCTTTGTGAATTAGGCAGTGGCGAACCGTCAGGGCCTTCAAGGTATTCAGAGAATACCCTGGAACACTCAGATAAAACAAACAAAAAATCGATTTAATTATATAAATAAAATGTATATAAAATTAATAAATGAGAATCGTATCTGTGTTGTTGATCTGTAATATTACAGTGTTACGTTGATTTGTTTGTCCTTCTCGGACCATGCACTACGCATTTCAGTGGTTTTGTGTTAGAAAAGAAAGCAACCAATCAGAACCCCAGAGCCCATTGGCCAGCGGCTTGATAAGAAAAGGCTCTGGCTCCCATTGTACTTTTAGAGACACTAGGAACAACCAACAGCATTCTTGGAACGCAATGCCCTAGTAGGACAGTAGGGTATAATGAGTTATTTAAGGTAATAAGGCGCCTGCCCATTAAGGGCTTTGTAGGCAAGAAGAATAATTTTAAATGATATCCTGTGTTCTATAGGGAGCCAGTGTAAGGCAGCCAGAACAGGAGTAATGTGGTCCCTTTTCCTAACTCTGATTAGTACACATGCTGCAGCATTTTGAATCAACTGAAGCGACTTAACTGACTTCTTGGTACACCCTGATAATAAAGAGTTACAATAATCCAGCCTTGAAGTAACAAATGCATGGACTAGTTTCTCTGCATCGTTTTGAGGCAAGATATGCCTGATTTTTGCAATGTTAGGTAGATGGAAGTAGGCGGTCCTTGAAATTGATATTATGTGGGCGTTAAAGGATAAATCCTGATCAAATATAACACCAAGATTCCTTTCAGTCTCACTGGAGGCCAAATTAATGCCATCCATAGTTAGTATATCTTCAGATTATTTGTTTCGTAGATGATTTGGGCCAAGTACAATAACTTCAGTTTTGGCCGTGTTTAACATCAAATAGTTTATGTCTTCCAAGTCCTTGAGGAGGTCTTGAATTGTATTTAGATGATTAATTTCATCAGGCTTGATTGATAAATATAGTTGAGTATCATCCGGATAACAATGAAAATGTACAGAATTATTCCTTATAATATTGCCTAACGGAAGCATATATAGTGTGAACAAAATAGGTCCAAGCACTGAGCCCTGTGGCACTCCATGGCTAACTTTGGTTTGCATGGAAGATTCATCGTTGACCAGTGGGGAACCGTCAGGGCCTTCAAGGTATTCAGAGAATACCCTGGAACACTCAGATAAAACAAACAAAAACATCGATTTAATTATATAAATAAAATGTATCTAACATGAATAAATGAGAATCGTATCTGTGTTGTTGATCTGTAATATTACAGTGTTACGTTGATTTGTTTGTCCTTCTTGGACGATGCACTACGCATTTCAGTGGTTTTGTGTTAGAAAAGAAAGCAACCAATCAGATCTTGTTCTAGGTCTCTGGGTAGAATATCCTTCAACCAAGGTATTCTACATCCTTTATCGAATGCCCTGGCCGTTGCACTGAATGAGAGCGTACGTTTGGACTGACAGTTTGATCAACCAATCATATATTGATTTGTAGCCAATGGGCGTATTCTTTTGGAGTTTCACTCGGTTCCAGGGTACTCTAGAAGGCCCGCTAGTTAACTGGCTCGAGACAGAGGATCTAGATGAATGCGACGAAGCAATTCATGCAGTTTTATTATTTTTAACGTTGAAATGACAAGTGCAACAGGTGAAGATGAAGTTGTTGCGGAATTGTTGTGAGTACCCTTTTCAAGACGACAATTCAGTGAAAAGACCTTCTCTTTATAAACTTACACTACAGTAAATGTATTCTAACTTTGGATCAATATCTTGGTGTCAAAACAGAAAGCTCAGACTAGAACTCAAAGAAAGTGATGGTGATTTCAGTCTCTGCTTAAATATAAATGACTTATATCTTTACAATCGTAACGCTCTGACTGCCATTTATAGAACCTTTATCAAACATGCATTGCAGAAGCATTCTATTCTGCTTTTATGAAGCTGGTATTTATTAAAAAAAATTGCCTGACCAACATGACCTTCTTGCTTTATAATTATTTAACAGATTGAAAAAAGAAACTGACAAAAAACGTCTCTCCAAAGAATCCCTCACTCTTTGATTGTGAAAGACTGACACCATAACCTGATGCCAAGTGTTCATTTTCCTGTGTTAAAGGTGGAATTTGCCCTTTCAAGCCCTAATGTACCTGCGTTTTATTTGCCATTCAATACGTGTGGCAGTTCAACCTGCCTGCAAGAGCCGCCGAGCCTGAGAGGTTTTATTAATGTGGTTACACAGGAGGAATTGAGTGTTTACCGTTTTACACATTTTTCGAGCCTGACAAAGCCACCTTATTGGTATTTTATAACATACGGAATATCCCATGATTGTTATGAATTATAATCTAATTATAAAAAACATATATATTAGTGTTCTGCCACCTCTATGGTTAATAATTACTTGAGATAAGTCACAAACATATTTTGCTTATAGCCTGGTTACATAGCTAAGATTCCAGTTTTTCAGTAACAAAAAAGTTACTGGACTCTATGGGTACTACTCTCATCAATGATACGCGAGTGTCCACACACTGAAGTTGTATAAACGTAGCCGGCCAATCAGGGCGAGCCAACCTGAATGCGCGTGCAGGCCGCACAGTATATAACCTGCTGACTGTCATCCTACACCCTCTTCAGCGAGCGGCATGGGAAAAACAGGGCTAGGTAGAGGGCTCCGCCTGTGCTTCTAGAATTACAATACATAACCCACCATTCTATCTCACACTCTACTGGACTCTATGGGTACAGTGGGTGGAGCCCCGATGGATAAACGCCCTGTCGTCCCACAACATCGACCAACCACACTGCCCTTGACCGGCCCTTGGTTAACAGCCATCGCACCCTAACTTCCTATCACCCGGTTGTGACCGTGGAGAAGTCGGGGCTGCAGCTTACTTGGCTGGGTAGAGCCTAATTGGTCTGAATAAGCCCATAGCTCAGTGTTTCTCAAACTTTTTCATACCAAGGACCACTTAACCTCTTAAGCCCTGAGCCTGTTTTTCAGGTTTCAGGCTCGAAAATGCCACTAACACAACAAAGACTATATCTTCACTTCTAAAAGGGGTAAATTAATCATCTTTTCTCTCAAAGCAAGGTTACATCTGTGAGTTGGATGTAGAAGTGTCAGAATCAATATAGATGTTTTTATTTTAAAGTAAATTCAGATGGAACATAGTAAAAACATGTAAATTCTAATGTCCGCCTAAAAAATACCCATTACTTATAGTAAAAACCACCCTTGAATGATGGGTTAGTAGACTAAAAGCTTTAGGAATCCAAACTATAACATATAATAAGTACCCTGTATCAAGATTGATGCAAAACAAGTTAAATTTGACCTTTTTAGAGAGGTTTAGAAAAATAAAGTCCAGGCGGACTCACCTCTGGGTAATTTGGGAACCATCGGTTCCATTTGAACTTTTTCACTGTAAAAATCATTTTATTACTTTGAATTTTCACTATAGGTATTCATTCCATCCAAATACAACTGTTGTGAAAAAAATAAAAAATAAAAATAAAATATAAGAACATACTCTGTTATCCTCTTAGGCAAGGCAAGTTTATTTATATAGCACTTATAGGCCCCACAGACCGAAATCGCGTCATTTGCAGTAAACAACGTCTAAGGAACCTTACTATTTAATAAACTATGAATATTTTATATCCATATAACGGGGAAAAACTCATTTAACTGATCTTTTTAGTTTATTTTTTCAAAAAAAACACAATGCTAACAGTGAGCATCTGAATTAGCCCCGAGCGAAAAATGCTAACCTATTACTGCACCGAAAATCACTCCTAGCTCCCTTATTACTTATCCTAGCTGCACATCCAACACATCGTTTATGATCGTAAAGACACAGAATCTAACGGTGCCCACCTCAACACTGAAAGATACAAACTTGCGACGTTATCAACAAAAACGTACATCAAAACAAGTGGCGCTAGGTACTAGCATGCGCTAGGCTAATGGCTTACCTTCGTCTTTGCCTGGTCTAAACTGGTCTTCAATGGCATTAAAACGATAAAAACGATGATGTAGTTAATCCATAGGTTAATATCCAATGTGGCTGTGTCCCCTTTGAAATGTTCTGATAATCTATAAGCAATAAAACTGCAATTCCGTTATCTGCTGTCCGCTCTGTCCTCCGTGCGATCTGTGTCCTGTTGTAATGCCTGTTGTTAGGTAGTAAACAATAAATGAAGTCAGCTGCGTAATGTACGTAAACTGGCTGGCATTCTTTATACTTTACGCAGGACCATATCTCTGGAACCCATTGGTCGATTCGTGTGATTTACACCTTTTTCTTAACCATCAGAACCAATAGAATCGATGGGCAGTTCCCAAATCAACGTAAACATTACCATAGCGGACGTAATAGAGAAACGGACAAAGCATATCTAAAAGTGCACGCCTGGACGGCGAAACTTTATACCCAGTATATTGCCATAAATATGATGAAGGATTATCAGTCAAAATTTCTACGTGACACAAAGACATTGGATTAACCTTGAGCGGCGTTTTTATTCCGGTGAACACAACTTTTGATCACAAATCAAAAAAGGTAAGACGAAATTATTGTAATATTTTTGAAACCGGATGTTGTTTACTTTCTCTTTTCTGGCTGATAGCTCCGCAATTCGGGGACCTACAGTGATGATATTACATGTGTGGAATCTGTGGAGTCTCGGCTATAAATCGTATATCTTGTTTGTGCAGTTACGATAAGTAATAAGGGCATTTCTACCGTGAGTGCTGTGCAAATTCCGTTAGCATTACTTAGCATTTTTTCGCTCCATGCTAATTCAAAGGCTTGGTATTACTCTTGTGTTTCTTTTAGCTAAAAATGGTTCACATTGTCAGTTAGCTGAGTTTCTTAGCGTTAAAAGGGTATGGAACATTAATAGTTTCATAAATGTTAAGAAGCCCTGAGACATAGTCTCATAAAAAAACGGTGGGAGGGGTCCCCTGGGGGGACCCTCGGGCTTAAGAGGTTAACCAATAAAAAAACACTCGCGGACCACCTAACTCCACAAATATCCCAAAACACATCGTTTTTCTAGAACAGATTACAAATCGCCTGAAACTGGTACAAAGAAGTGGCAACATGTGTGATCAAGGTGTTGCGCTGGGCTATATGATGCAATCGAAAGTGAAACTTAAGCTCGCTCCATTGCGGAGATATTCGCGCGAGAGTGCGGATAACTTAAATGTATTTATTTATTTCAAATGTGAAATTTTACCAATATACTCACGGACCACTAGGGGGCGCTCACGGACCACCAGTGGTCCGCGGACCACACTTTGAGAAGCACTGCCATAGCTCTACCCTGCAGGTGCCAGCGCAAGTGACTACACACTGCGCACCACGTTTCCCAGGTCCCTAAGGAGCATGGGAAAACGTAAGTGTACTATGTCCTCCACACTCACACGCTTATCTCGTGTAGTGTGTGCATGGACCCTAGTGGGGAGAGTCTTACTGCGCACCACGTTTCCCATGTCCCTAATGCTGGGTTCTCTGGAAATTATCAATAGTAGCAGTTAAGTGAATACTGTTTAAACAATACCTGTGTTTGTGTTTTGTATTGGTTTCTCTGTTTTATCCTTTCATAAATGTGAGGACTAAAACTTGCTCAAACATTCTGGGGTGCTTGGAGTAAACAGGTTTTATTGCTCTGTGGGGGAGGTATAGATGGCAGGGTGAGAGTTGGATGAGAGTTCCTTCTGCTTAAGATCTCCAGTATGTCATGTTTCAGGGAAGTCAACATATCTTGAATAGTATATGTGTGTGTTTAATTACT
Source organism: Pogonophryne albipinna (assembly GCA_028583405.1). Taxonomy (NCBI): domain Eukaryota; kingdom Metazoa; phylum Chordata; class Actinopteri; order Perciformes; family Artedidraconidae; genus Pogonophryne; species Pogonophryne albipinna. The sequence goes on along the minus strand of CM053244.1, from coordinate 2,649,695 downwards.
TTGTATTCATAATAAGCAGTCTGTGTAACCAGAAGCTGGAAATATGAGAGTATTAATATGTATTATCTTTGTGAACAAAGGGATATTATTTGGACAGAGCTCAGGCCTCTGGAATGTGCAGGAAAGTGTGTGTGTGGAATGTGCAGGAAAGTGAGATAACGGACGCCAGATACATTTTATTACCATCTCAGAGACACTTGTTTATTATCCTGGCTGGCTCGCGCTGATTCGCTAAGAAAAGTCATCTTTTACATCTTCCAATGAGATAGACTGACTCGGCTCCTCCGGTGATTTTTGGGTATAAAAGCTGGGTTTGAATTTAGTTCATTCTCTTTTTCCTCCTGCTGCGAAGACCGAAGAATCCCACCAGCACGAGAAACTAGAGCAGGGGCGCTCCTAATTATATTGAATTGTATTGCATTGTATTATTGCCTTTTATAATTAAAACAGATTATTGTTTAACTGGTATCCTGGTGTTTTCTGATTTTCCCTACTGTTATGATTTCAAGCAGCTCGCCAAAACGACACGCTGGGCAGAGGTGGGTTGTAAAAACCATCTTCTGCCGCAACAACGCAATGCGATGTTTGGGGTCGGCGCTTTTACATGTAAAGTCAATGCAGGGACGCGGACAGACGCGAATTCGCTCCGACGGCGAGCATGAAGCGGTGGACGCGAATTCCGCGGCGCGATTGAAGGGGGCCGCGACAAACGCTCGAGTAAAAATGTTTCAACTCGAGCGTCATATTCGCGTGACGCGATCTTGCGGTAGCCAATCAGCGGTGAGGATCTCAGCCTGCCGTCACTGACGTTAGCTGTTAGCACACAGAGCTCACAACTCCTCATATCTGTTCAGAAACTGGACAAAAGTTAAACAAGTACAAACCACAGACTGTCTGTGTCGTGGCGAATACAGTCGCTGGTTTATTTATGTCTGTAGGCCATTGTTATGAGTGTGGACGGAGCATATACAACGTTAGCTTAGCCTGGTCGACACGATTTTCATTCAGAAAACAAGCATTTTAAAAGGTTTTTCGCCTGCCGTCTTGTCTGCAGACTTGTCAAGCATTAATTCATGGTTTTTACTAACCGGTATCAGTATGTTGTTACTTCAGCATCATTTAGAAACGTGTATTACAATTTAATCACGGTAAAATATGTTCATTGTGTTGTAGTTGTAGCTCCCGAGCCAGCGCGTCTTGTTTGAAGGACGCGAGTAAACACAGCTGGCAGCCGCGGTGAAACTCGAGCGTTTAGAGCGATGCGACAGGAGCGATTAGAGCGAAGCGAATATTCGCATCGCGTCCGGTGTGAACGCAGCATAAGGAGCATGGGACAACGTAAGTGCATTATGTCCAAGGGGGTCAGATACAGCTTACTGACCCACAGCCCTCCTCCTTTCACCAGTACTGTGTTGCCCCAGCAAGCACCGACGATGAAAAAGGAGCCAGACATGTCTAAGAGATACTTACCTTATGAACGGGCCTGGCGTAGATCAAGATGCCTCCGTGCATAGGTGGACGACTAAAGCCGTCTAGCTGTATAACCCTCGACCTGGAAGAACTCCTTAGGTTCTTGGGAACAGAGGAGGGATTCGGCCTGAGTGTCGCCCTGCTACGGTCACCACGAACCAGAAGGCAACTCGGGTGCACCGATAGAGTGGTCAGTTTGCATACTCTCTTGGCAGAAGTCAACGCAAGCAGCAAAGCTGTTTCTTTTTGCTTCTCTCTCTCTCAATGATAGTGCCAATAGGGAGGAGAGCTCCAGAGGCTCAAACGGTTCTGTAACCAAAGCCTCGAGCACCAATGGCAGTTCCCATTGCGGGGTGGAGACATGCACAACTGGGCGCTGTCTCCTGATCCCCTGCAAAAAACGCTTCATAAGCGGTTGGCTAAAGACTGGTCTTCCACCAAATCCCGCATGACTGGACGAGATGGCTGCTGCATACACCTTGGGTGTTTCTCAATCTCGAGTACGCTTGCTTGGTAGCACATGTCTTCCGAGTGTCTTGCTTCAGAAGCGAGGCAAGAATGCTTCCTGGCATTCGGAAAACAAAGAGTGGAACAGGCTAGCAAGTGTGCAGATGAGAGGCCCCGCCTTACATTTTCCGCCGCAGATTTGGGGAAAAAACCGCAAACCCCCAACTTGGTTAGGTGTAAGATCGATTGGGCTGTGTGGAACATCTGCCCATTCCCTGGACCTGGCGATGACTATGAGGTCGTTGAGATTAAATAAAACCCTCGTGCCATGGCCGCGAAGCAGCTACAGCGCTGTGGTCACACATTTGCTGAACTTGCGTGGGGACAGGGAGTAGCCGAACGGTAGTCTGTTGTAGTCGTAGGCTATCCCCTGGAAGCCAAAACTCAAATACTTCCTGTGTTTTGGCTTTCTAGCAATTTCGACATGAAAGTAAGCGTCTGTCAGGTCGATGGTTTGTGAACCAATCGCCCGGCTGTACCAGTTCCAGTGACTGTTGGAATCCCAACCATTTCGTCCTGTAACAGGCTGTGGTGGATCCCGCCCTTGCTGCCTGGATAGTCTGTATAACTTTGTCAGGCAGTCCACCCCTTCTCAGCCAGTCCCTCTCAGGAGCCAAGCCTGGAGAGGTTGGCCCAGAGTGGGTAACGCCCCTAATGCACCCGCTTCCTGAGACAGTGCTCCCGGAACTGAGGAACTGTCGATGGCTGGCCCACCATCATCTGTGTCAATTCTGTGTACCATGGCAACCTGGGGCTACCAGAATGACCGACAACTGTTCTCGTCTCACCCCCTCCAGGAGTGGGGCATGAGACGCAGCGGTGGAAAGGCGTAGAGCAGGGCTATTCAATTAGTTTGGAATGGGGGCTGGTTGATGAAAATGATTCACAGCAAGGGGCCGGGAAAAAGATGGCTTGAAATATGAGCAATCATATTAAGAGCTTCAGATACAGTAAATACTACAACAGTATAGTGGAGTGTATGGAGCAAGGAGCTCAACCTGGAAGCTTTGGCAAGAGCTGCATTGATTAATTTAGTATCTTTAAGGCCATCTCCTATAACCAATTGAAGAGTGTGTGCAAAACATTGAAGTCTTGTCTGGGTTTTTGCGCTCAAAGAATGTTCAACCCTCTCTTGCTCTTCCACTGTCTGGTCATTCCATATGTCAGAATCATCAAGGTCATCTTCTCCCTGTCCTGGAAAACATTTAGTGAAAGCTTTTTCATATTAGCAGCATTGTCACAGATGATGTGGTCAACTTTTTTTCTTGATCTGGTACTGTTCACATATTTGCTCAAACTCTTCACAAATTCTTTCCCCTGTATGGGAACCTTTGAAGCGGTTGCACGCAAGCAACTGGGATCTCATCTGAAGATTGTCATTGTTGAGGTCGATCCAGTGTGCTGTGACTCCAAGAAAGCCTCTCATCCTACGGTCTGACCATATGTCTACAGTCACTGACACATTATCTGCCTTTTCTAATTCATTTTCTAGCTTCATTTGCCTATCTGCCACCAGATCGTCAAGCTTTGATGTAATTGGTCTTCGACTCACTGGAGAGTACCTGTTGTCCACTAGTGACACAAAGTGATGAAAGCTTTGAGGTTCAATGATGGACAATGGCATGTTGCAATTTATAATTTATGATCAGACCTCAGTCTGATCATTGAGTTTGTTATGGCTTTCTGCTGGGGGTGGTTGCAGTTGTATCGCGGCACAGTCCTTGATTCGATGAATTGGGAGATCGGAGGCTGGCTAGGATCACCAGGCATTTTGGTTTGAATGTACTCTTCATATCTGTAGACAGTAAACAGAAGACAGAAAATTTATTCAACCCACGCTATGATCTTCATTACATACGTTCATTTGAAATCTAATTTAGACCGATGACAATCATATTAGATTAATATTAACCCTAGAACTGCAGACAATATAGCTAGGACTCAATCAAAAAGTCTGTTCAAAAAGGCAGAATTCCAGGTAAGAAAATCAAATATGGCATTTGCCATTACACATATTTAATTTAAATTTATGTTAACACTAGAACCGCCAACAGCATCAGCACCTACATAGATATCATTTTCAGATCATTTAATTTGTTCCTCTTCATAATTTCCTTATAAACGAAGTAGGACAATGTAAAACTAAGTTGGTTGGGTTAAAAGTTCAGATTCATTTTACAATAAATCAAGGAATGATGCGCTTCTACAAACAAAATCAACATAATTAAAACATTTAAACAAACTGCTAAAAGTAGATCAACTACACTATTCAAAAGTTGACAGTAACTTCTGATAATAACACTGGGGAAATAAACGAGGCATCTCTTTTCCTCTCTTTCTCTCTCTCTCTCTCTCTCTCTCCCTCTCCTGACAGCCCGTCAGTATCAGTAAAAAAGTTAGTAAAAATATATCCCTTGGCGGTTCTAATTTTTTCGTTTTGTCTTCTCTATGCAATGCTTAATCGATTTGAAACCAAGTCTAACGTAGCTTAAACTTAACGTTAGCTTCCTAGCTAACAACACATTCTCGTACCGTTCTCTGTGGGTTTTTTTATAGTGACGAATGAAGTTAGATGTGGTGGTGGTCGTGTCACTGCAGTTTATGCTGCAGACCCTGCATACCGCTGTCCTCTTCTTTTTAGCGTCATCTACAACATAATCTTTGAATCCAAACTTCACAATTTTTGGAGTAACGCTTGCCGCCGACATGTTAACTGACTTCGAGTGGGTTGCCAGGTGTGCGCGCATGGCGCAATAATCACCCAATCACGTTTCGAAAATACAAAAACAAACGCAAATATTTAATTTTAAAGAGTCAAGTCCTTTCAAGTCATCTGTCTCAAGCTTAAGTCAAGTCTCAAGTCATGAACACCAAGTCAAAGTCAAGTCAAGTCTTTTATTAATGTTATTCAAGCAAGTCTCAAGTCCAAAAATATGCGAGTCGAGTCTGACTCGAGTCAAGTCATGTGACTCGAGTCCCCACCTCTGGTGATAAGTGTGCCTGACCATTTGGTGAACATCTCATAGACATTAGAGCCAATGGTAAAGCGTCTAACCAAGTTAGCTTTGAGCCATGACATGCTTTTGCTATCTTTCTTTTCAGCGTTTGGTTTACCCTCTCAACTAGTCCCTGGGAAGCGGGATGATACACTGACCCAAACCTGTGTGTGATCCCTAGTTCTGCTTCTAACTTGGCTAGTTCTTTGTTGTTAAAGTGGGAACCATTATCCAACTTAATGTGTCTGGGGACCCCATAGCGAGGTATTAGTTCATTTCTTAACCATTTAACTACTGATTTTGCATTTTCATTTTGTGAATCTATCTACCATGACTAAAAGGTATCTGTACCCCCTAACCCTGTTTTCAGCCCCCATATATGTGAAATCTATTGTTATTTATTTGAAAGGAGCATCTGGTACAGGGTAGTTTCCCATTGGACATTGGTATGGCCGTTGGTTGTTGTGGGCGTTACACACTTCACATTTGTGCGCAACGCTTTCATGTAAGCGTGCCACCAGAGGTGTTCAATGTTCTTTTGGGTGATGTTCTGGCTGACATGTGTTGGGCCATGTGTTTGCTTCATCAACAGGTGACAGAGCTCTGCAGGTGCATCTAGACGTCCGTCATGGGATCTCCATGTTCTTTCCTTTTGTGTGGCTCCGCCTATTAGCCACTGGTTCTGTTCATACGGTCCTGTTTTTTCTTGAATTGTCTTTATGTCTTCTTCAGTTAGTTCTGGGAGGGGATCCCCTCGGAAATAATTGTTTACATTAATCGTGACCAAACCGTTTGAGACCCACTGAGATAACTTAGACTAAAGTTAACTATCTAAACACTCAGAGAGTCATTTAGTCCTGAGCCTCTCAGTCTGACAGGAGAGGACTCTCCTCCACCTTGTTGTGGAAAAAGCTCCTTATATCCGTTAGTGTAGCTCGCTAGCAGCATAAGCTAACAACAACGATCTCCGGTACCGGTGCGCTCTCTCTCTCGCTCTCACAGAATATGGCTCGGTACACACACAAACAGAGCCGAGCTTGAATGAAACACAGAGACCCAGACGTACTTGTACTGTATCATATTATTTTATTTTTTTCACAACCATTTTTCCTCCTGGCCTCTCGTGCCTGTCATGCCTCTGCGCCCCCCACTTTGAGAAGCACTGCACTAGACGGTCAGAATTCATAGCACAAGTTTGTAAAGTGCATGACATGTGGTGTACTAAGAAAATAATCCAAACTAAGACACAGCAACAGCCCACAGTCTTATTCTGCATAGCTATGGCCGTTTTAATTTTTGACGACGGTATGTGTGTTATATGTTTGTATGTGTTGCACTCAAGGACTCAAGCAGACATCACTTGTCTTTTCTCACTCTTGGCAACTGTATTATGAACCAAAAACTCCGTCACAGTACCCTCAACCACCGAGGAAGAAACGCTCTTCCTCACATTCACACCCTCAGTCGGAGCCTTGTGGCAAAAACAGGCAACTACATGCACCAACTAACCCTGGTTCAACAGTAAACATAACATGCAAACATTCATACATAGTTGGCACAAAGACACTGGACAAATAAACATAATACATCGTGAACTATGTCGTCACACTCTCCCCCACTTACAAAATGTCATCTCGACATTTTCCTTTACACCTACTTAATGTTAAACTTAAACAAATACATGGGTAGTAAGAAAACCGCATGGGCCATTTTGAATAAAACATTTCTTAATGAGATACACGAGCTGCTGTGCACTGCAGTTGTGAATACTACTGATTTGATCAGTTTTTATTTTTTTTAAAACCCTCCATGTTGGTCACGGTCAGTTTTGGTGTTATTGTTACCTTGTGCTACCTGTGTTTTTCATGCCGTGTTTTTCATGCCATGTTTTTGTGTTCATCAGCTTTTAAAATAAAGCTCGCCTTTTGTTTCTAGACCTTTTACCTTTTTTTTGTAGTCTGCATTTGGGTCCTACCTTTTTCCACGATTCTTAACATTCAGCCAACAATCACATTAACACAAGGCACTTTAGGTATACTGGCAAAGAGTGTCATTTTCTTTTTTTCACCTTCTTATTTATTTCCAAGTCCATTACCAGTAGCCATTTAAAGCCATCTCTTTGGTGGAAATTGTTCTCTCTGCGAAACTAGGCTGGCTTAGTTTGTCATAAGTCTGAGGCCGTTTGGCTTCCAAGACAATATTTCAAGGATGCTACGTGGCGCAGCAGGACCGTTCCAATGTCCAGCATACTTGGAATTCCACCGAGGCCGCGTCCCTGGTTTGGGGCAAATTTCGAGGCTGCACATGGGTAGACTTTGCGTCCTTAAAATCCCCACAATGCTTTGCGCACGGACCAATTTGAAAAACCCTTGCGGAAAATGGCTGAACCGACGCAGCACACATTTAAATGTAAGTATGTAGTGGCGTGGAACATGTAAATATGTTACATTTGTTATCACCAAAAATGTGTTCCGTGAAAGTAAAGCAAGTTCATAATTAGATAGACATCGTGAGGTATTTATTTTCGGTACAGTTTATGTTGAAACCGTTAGAGTGGCACACTTGTTAGCTTGTTCCATTCTTCTTCGTTTTCCGAAGCCGTGGCTTGGAAGCATACTTGCTTCGTTTCTGAAGGAAGTGACTTGGAAGTATGCGACTACCAAGCCAGCATCCTCGAGATTGAGAAACGGCCAGAGTCTGTGGTTGTTTTCTTTGTCTTCTTGGATACATTGTCCTCTGCTCCGAGCAGGCGCGCCGGATTCATTTTAGAAGTGGGGGGGGCAAAAAAGTGCGTGTGTATGGCCCAATCCCAAACCACGCCCTACACCCTACCCCTACACACTCCCCCTTCGTGACGGAGTGAACTCCGTGGAGTGACACATGAGGCTCCTCCTGTCAGATGGAGGGAGTAAATACAGCGGCAAGCTTTGGGACGGCCTCCCCTCTCTCCGGCAGAAACAGGAAATGCCGTAACAGTATGTAACAACGGTTTCAAATCAGCATCTCTTTGACAAACAATGTAAATTAATAACTCAAATAAAACTCCAAACATCTTTCATTGTGTTACTTTTTTGTAAAGCTCTTTTAGTTTTAAACCTGATGTTTATAAGCTTCTTAGTTTTTGCAACAGTCTGTAAATATACACAACTTTATAATAAAATCCACACATTTACCTTTTTCTAGACTAAACACAGGTTCGATCCTAAGTAAAAATAAAAATGAGGTTATCATGAGGTTGTTAACATCGCAGTTTATCAGTGGATGTTTGCTGGAAGCCTGGAACTACTTGTAAACAGCGTGTTTCCTGACGGACACACACAGCGTTGAGACCGATCAGGTACCTCTGGCTACAGGTGATGCAATTCATGAAACTTATTTCAAGAAATGGACATAAATTATTTATTTAACCGAACCAAACAACAATTCTTGTGAAAAGAACGTATAACAAGCTTGTTAACAGTAACACAAGCTGTGATGTTGTGTAATTAAAATCACAGGTTCTGGTCCAGGCTCTCGTCATCTCACGCCTAGACTACTGCAACTCCCTCCTGGCTGGTCTACCTGCATGTGCCATCCGACCTCTGCAGCTCATCCAGAATGCAGCGGCTCGTCTGGTCTTCAACCTTCCTAAATTCTCCCACACCACGCCGCTCCTCCGCTCCCTCCACTGGCTTCCGGTAACTGCTAGAATCCACTTCAAGACAATGGTACTTGCGTACCATGCTGTGAATGGATCTGGCCCTTCCTACATCCAGGACATGGTTAAACTGTACACCCCAGCACGTGCACTCCGCTCTGCATCAACCAAACGGCTCGCTGCACCCTCGCTGCCAAGGGGACCCAAGTTCCCATCAGCAAAAACACGTGGGTTTGCTATCCTGGCTCCAAAATGGTGGAATGAGCTCCCCATTGACATCAGGACAGCAGATAGCTTACACACCTTCCGGCGCAGACTGAAAACTCATCTCTTTCGACTCCACTTCGAGAAATAGAACTATTAACAAAGCACTTATATACTAATAAAGGACTGGCTTACCTAAAGCCAGTTGAGTAGCACTTGAAATGTTTTTTCTCTATGAAACCTGATGTACTTATATGATTCTGTTTTCTTCAAGTTTGTATTTTGTTGGTCGAACGCACTTATTGTAAGTCGCTTTGGATAAAAGCGTCAGCTAAATGCAATGTAATGTAATGTAACATGACTAAAATGTCCAATAACTGATGAGGGTGGAGCAACCTTCCAACAAATGTCCCACAATACATAGGGTAAAGCAAAACAAAAATCCCCACGTGGCTAAATCTACTTCATCTTCCTAGATTTTGCCAAAGTAAACCTCCCTTCGCTCACTGGCAAAGCAGAAACTCCGGAGCACTTTTTTGAGGTCCAGGCCGGCGGTCAAATATTTGTGGATGTGGAGGAAGAGAAGGTGATTTAAGCGGCGCTCGGACATAGTTGAACGAAGGAACGTCTTCAACCGACGAAGGCTGGAGAAGCTCCGCTCAGCTGTTGCATTGGAAATTCGGCACAGTCAAATACAGCCGTAGAAGCTTGTCCACTTCACTGAAGAGGGATTGCGTGCCTCGTCCCTGTGTCGCCAGCATGTCCGCGATTGTGGCCACCTTTGTCACCTGAGTGATGGGTCTTTCAGCGGCGGAACTGTTGTGTGCCTGCAAAACTGCTGGAAACAGTGACAACTGGGTGGACAGCCGTTCCATGTCAACATCACCTGTGTACATGTCGACCAGATTTTGGGGGATGTTGATGCTGCCGAATACCGGGGGGGTATTTACTGCTGTGAGGAGTACCTGTTCCATGCTCATCAGCAGAAGCAGAGTGGGTTGATTAAACCTGCGAGTCAGCTCAGAAGTGAGCAGGTCAACTACCTCAAAGAACTGGCTCCTGAAGTAGTCCTCTGGATTTTCCCACTGATGAGGTGCATCCCCATCATCATAACGGCGTGGAGTGCGTCGCCTTGGAGGAAGAGCCGGTGCCTGGACCAGGTCGTTCATGGTCGTTCTTTGGGCATCTTCAAAGATGCTGTGGAATGCCTCTGTGGACCTCAGGTTTGTGTAGTGTGTCTGGAGCATCTGCACTGCTGACTTAACTGTCTCTGCTGAGAGGTCTTTGGACTGGAGCACCTGAGCCACCTCTTCCGCAGAAGAAAACAGTTTAAGACACACTTTCAGTCCAAATAAAACACTGAATTGAGTCATCAATGCCTGCAGCCCTGGTGCCTTTTTGCTTGCTTCTGTGTTCCCCCCCCATTCGGATTATTTAATCCAAAGTGTCGTAGACAGCTTCATAATTGGCAAGCAAGGATTTGATTGCACTGCCTCTGGCTGTCCAGCGAGTGGGGCAGAGCGGTGTGAGGCCAGCACTGGCACCAGGAGAGGCAGCAGCAGCATCCCTAATGTTTTTAAAGATGGCGAGTCGTTTTGGTGAGTTGTTGATTATCTCATGTATGTCGTGAACTAAACTGAAGGCACCACGTACAATGTTGCACTTTGAAGCAGCTTCCTGAAGAATTAGGTTCAAACTGTGATTTGTGCAATGCATTGAGACTGCTTTGGGATTGATGTCTTTAAAGCGTTTGGCCACACCTGACATTTGTCCCTGTAGAACAGATGCGCCATCGTAGGTTTTCCCTCTCATGTCACCAATGTCCAGGCCGCATCTCATTAACATGTCCTTAATAGTAAGGGTTATTGATTCTGCGTCAGTCTTAGGACAGTCATACATTCCTATGAAGTCTTCATGGACAACATAACTAGCTGATACCCATCGTACAGTCAGAGACAACTGTTCATGCCCGGAGCAATCGCGAGTTTCATCCACAATAACTGCAGAGTGTTTTGCATTGCTTTTAATTTCAGTTAATAGAGTGGTGAGAGACTCCCGATAATTTAATTTATAAGTTCATTAATTGTCTCATGTGATGCATATTTCCCGGTGAGCATGAAGCTTTTCAGAGTGGGGTTTTTCTCAGCAACGAGTTCAACTAGCTTTTGGAAATTGCTGTCCTTATCCGCATGCCCCCTGATTGCTAGGCCCTGTCGGGTTAGAAACTGCAGACAGCGCAGTTGCTCCATCATTCCATCTCTTCTTTTTTCCTGCTCAATATGCTGTTGTTTGGCAAGCTGTATGTTGACTGGTGTTTGACTGAAGAAAGCGCACTTTTTTTGAATACACTCTCTGTGGAAATGAGATTTTTCGTGGCTGTCCAGGAGGCTTGGGCACTTTTTCCAGTTATTAACTCCGGTATTAACAAAGCTATCATCTCCACATTTTGAGAAAGTTACAAGCCGTTTGACAGCAGCAAATCTGCATATTTCACAGAAGGCCCATTTGGTGGTTTAGCAAAGAATTAATCACTCTCTGTTTTTGTATCATTCTGCGTTGAAGTACCTTTCTCTTTGCCCAAATAATCTAGCTGTCTCCTTTTTTTCGACAGTTAGCTGTACAGCTTTACCTGTCTCAATGTCCCGACAACAAACCTCCATGCAGTCGGAACCAGCCTGTTTTGGTTCAACGACGGCGGTGGCGGCGGTTTTGACAGTTTCTGCGGCCGCAGACTCAGAGCTGCTGCTTTTGGGATCATCTGGCTGCGCTGATGAAGGTCCAGGCTCCGGAGATGTGGATGTCAGGGATGTGACCTTCCAGTTGTTAAATTTAAGTTTAGATTGACTGTATTTAGTTTTCTTCTGCGCTGGTTCTTCTGACATGTTTGCAAGTGTATATATTCTTTCTATCTGGTTAACGGCTGACACACACAGAACAACGTAACAAATAAAGTAAACAACGTAACACATAAACAAATCTAAGCTTTTTTATTGGTTGTAATTTACATGGATACATTTGAATGGTGTGACAATGTCCTATTTGATTGGGTTAAAATGTACATATTCTTCCTGTTATGTCTGCCTGCTTTATTTTTACCTAATGCAAAGTGACCTGCTCTATCGAAATCAGTCGCATTGACCCGAAGACACATTTTGAGTTGTATACTGTTGGAAAGAGGAGATTCCGAGCTTTATGATATCGGGATTGTTTTTGTACTCCAAATATTAAGCAAAATATGTCACATTATATAATGACTGTTACAGAGTCATCATTTTGAGAAAAAGGCCTTCAAAGTGTCCTCTTCTCTGGATCGATCTGATTGATTATTAGCGGAGCAAATGATCAAAATAGTACGGAGGGAAGATATTTTCGTTTGGATTACTGGTCTGGGGGAAGCTTGCGAGTGTGTGTGTGTGTATATACGTGTGTGTGTGTTTGTGTATTTTTGCGTTTGTGTGTATTGCGTTTGTTTCCCGGGGAAAACACTCACGAGAAACACCGGCTGTTGTTATGCCTGCTGCCTGTGACGTTAAGTTACTCCGTTCTCCGCTTGTAATTATGCCGTTACAAGCTTCAAAGTTGTATTTATCATCTGAATTTACCGAAAAAAGTTTAATATTCTGAAAGCCAAGACTTTGTTTATTTGAAATCAGATAAAAACAAACTGTAACGGACCCTGCCGTGTTATCTATTACTATATGCCTTACATTCATAATTTCAGCCGGAGGGAGGGGGAGCGGCGCTGCGGCTCGCAGAGTGGCGAGTGAGAGGCCAGCTGTCATCTTCCCTTTACAAGCTTAAAAAATGCCTGTAGCTAATGAGATTGAATATAACAATACAAAATAACAAACTATACACAGCTAGATCAGATGGCGTTCTTTTTAGATGCGACTTTAGAGTAGAGGGGAATTATTGAAACGGGATTTGTACAGTGTTCCGCGGCATCCGCAGCTGCGAAAATGTGGGGCAGGGCTGAAAAGTGGGGGGGCCAATGGCCCCCCCCGCTTCCGGCGCCCTTGGCTCCGAGTCTTCCGTCTTCCACTGTTTCCTCCTCTGAGCTCTCTGTAGCTGTTGTCTCACCTTTCGTCAGATGTCACTGTGGACCTGCTCCTATTGTTCCTCCTCCCTACTTTGCAGTGGCTCCCTCGTCCCCGAGATCGTCTTTCCCTCTTGAGGATGGAACTTCTGAGCAGAGGGGTTAAGTGCAGGCATCCTTTGGTGTTCCGCTGAAGGCCAGGTGAATGTTACATCATTAAAGTCATCATCTGATTCCTCATCAACATTTGTTTGTTGTGTGTACTTAGTCACAGATGTGTGTCTGTTTGTGTAATTGTTTCTTTTCTTTGTTCAAGTTGGGATGGTAGCCTGATATCTGTGGCTGGGAGGAAGTCACATGGTAAAAGTAGATTCCAGTGGAGGATCCTTGTCCTGCCTCCACCACTTTCAGGCACTCCCTCAAACACTGGACTGATGTCACCTTTCTGACTTGTGACAACATAAATGTTGTCTTCCCAGTAGGAGCGGATTTTACCTGGTCCTCCCCTCTCAACCACATTTCTCACCAGGGCACGACTGCCAGTGTGGGGCCCATACACTTACTTGTCATACTGTTTTTTCCCCTATCAGCTGACTTGGAGGCGATGTCATAAGCCTCAGTCATCCTCTTTCGCCACTTCTCCACATAGTCAGGGGCGGCGGGTACTGTAGGCTAGGGAAGGCTAAGCCTTCCCAAATATTTGTGTCACTGCATCCTGGTAAAATAAAAATATAATCTATAATGTTTGTGCCTTTGACATTAGCGCTGCTATGCAGCCACCAGTAAACTGTACTACGAAGCCAGTTCAACAGACCCTGGATATGTTTGAGTTATCTTAACTAACCCTAACAAACGAGATCTCGCTAAGCGGTCCTACGACGCTGGTTAATATCAACTCGGTAAATCAAGCCAGTGTTTCTCTCTCCAGCTGAGAGCGCGTTCACGTGAAAGGGGCGGGGTTAGCAACATTTGACCAATCACAAACAGGGACAAGTGTACTGACAGCGTAGCGTCATATTTCATTAATGAAAAGTAAACTAATATTAGACAAATATGAACTTTAAACATCCATGACTTAAACATATAATCCAGGATACAAGCCACAGAGTTGCACCTGCAAGGTGAACACATAACAACTGGTTAAAAAATAAATAAACTACAGAGTGTTTGAATGCGTACAACAGTTTTATGATACTGCCCCATCTAAGACACGAGTGGATTTGACTTTAATTACATTTGAGTTGAGTGTTTCGTCAACTTAATGTGTTGCTTAAAATAATACGTCTGCATACAGTATGTGACACTGTAAGTGTTGCACGGCCAGATACGGCTCGAGAAGCTGACTCAGATAAGGAAATATATGATATATTATGATATTATATGATTGATGATGTGATATCAGTGTGATATGAATGATAAGTGCGACACCTCGGCGTCTTCTCTGCATACGGCAGTTTAAACTGTATTTCCTTTATCCTGTAATATGACTTGATTGATTTAAACTCCGCACACTGAGCTCTCATTGGTCAGCAGGCGGTGCTTTCACTGAGTTGATCTCTTTTCTATAGATGCCAGAGGCGGGCAGCATCAGGTAAAAAAAGTAGCCTTCCCAAACCTGAGCCTCACGCGCCGCCTATGCAAATAGTCCTGGTAGGAGCCTGTGCAGTCCTGATTTTCAATTCCAAACAGCAGGTCAACAGGCATTCGGGGTGGCCAACCAAACAGGAGAAAGAATGGAGAATAGCCTGTGGCTTCATTAGCTGTGCAGTTGTAGGCATGTATAACTTTAGTGAGGTGATTTTTTCAGTCATGTTTCTGTTCTTCAGTAAGTGTTCTTAACATTGACAGCAACGTCCTGTTAAATCTCTCTGTCTGTCCGTTTCCTTGGGGGTGATGAGGAGTAGTGTGAGACCCCTGAATACCTGACAGTGTTTTCAGGTGGTGAAGCAGCTTGTTCTCAAATTCCCTCCCCAAATCATGATGCAATCTTTCTGGGAAACCAAACTTGAGACAGAAATCATTAAACAGTTTGTCTGCAACAGTCTTGGCTGATTTGTTGGTAGTTGCATATGCTTGTGCGAACCGAGTGTAATGGTCCATTATGACAAGTACATATTCATAACCACCCCTACATTCTTCCAAATGTAGAAAATCAACAGAGACCAGCTCGAATGGGTGAGTGGTTTTGATACTCATCATAGGTGCGAGTGCGTGTCTGTTAGACACTCACACACATTTGCCACAAAATGTTCTATGTCTCTTTGCATTTTGGGCCAAAATAAACGTTCTCTTATCAAGTGTACTGTCCTTTCTGTTCCCAAGTGTCCCATTTCGTTGTGGAGCTCCTTCAGAACAAGTGGACGGTATACATCTGGGAGCAAAAGCTGACTTTTTGTGTGAGTTTTGCGGTGCATAGTTCCATCTTCTCTGATCTCAAGCCTACTCCACTCTCTCGCTGTGTTGTCTTTATTTCTTCCCTGGATAATGGCTGGATGGCACTGAGCAGATTCTCTATGTCTATCTGTGTCTTTAGAGCATTAAAAGAGACTGAGTGTAGGAATGGGCTGTTTTCTCTTCCTGATACACCAAAATGCCCTGCCCTGTTGCACTTACTTCTTCCTGGTTCATATAACTTTCTAAATCAACTGGCATTCTGGATAAACCGTCTGCATCTGCATTTGCTTTACCTGGTCTGTACTTGATTTTGAAATTAAAATCTGCCAACTCTGCTACCCATCTTTGTCCCACAGCATTTAACTTTGTTGTTGTCAGTATGTATGTCAGTGAATTATCAGTATATACCACAAAAGAGGGAGCATGAAAAAGATAGTCTCTGAAACGCCCACAGATGGCCCACTTCAGTGAAACTCCAGCTTACCAGAGTGCAGGTTGTAGTTTCTCTCTGGAGGGGTGAGCGTTCTGGATCCATAAGCGATCACCTTCGGCTTGCCATGACTGCGTTGGTACAGCACTGCTCCAAGTCCTGCCTGTGAAGCATCAGTGTGCAAAACAAATGGTTCATTCAGGTATGGGAAGCCTAGGATTGGAGGGTTAGAGAGTTTTTTTGCATTGTCCTGCAGTGTTTCCTGCATGGAGGGGTCAGGTGACTTGTCCAACTTATTGTTAGTTGTCTGTAGTTCAGCCATTCCTGGTGTTTTGGTGGTGTTACGTTTGAGCTTATTTATTCTTTCTGCCTCAAGCTTTCCTGCTTCATTTACTCTTTCAATCAGAGTTTCATCGGTCACCTCCATGTCATCAAGGTATGGCTTAATCTGGTATTTGATATTGTCACTGAGCAGCCCTGTACCAACTGACCGTAGAAACTTCTTCTTGACCAGGTCTGCACTGTAGTGCTCCTCCGAATCTCTGTCCTTGGATGTAAACAGCAGTCTATCTTTTAGTTCAATAGCTCTGAACAAAAACTCTTGTGCTGATTCTTTCGGCTCCTGGGACATGTTGATACATTTTTGGTACAGATCTGACGTGTCATCTTCATTGTAATGCCCCTTTGATATTATCTTTAGCTGAGGCAGAGTCAATTCAGTCTTTATTTCTAGCATGTCACGCAGCTTTAAGCCAGGGCTAATGGCCCTTATCACAGCCTTGATTACTTCCGACTCACCATGACCCTTGCGAAGCCCGCTCTCTATCTGGTGTATTAGGTTGGTATATGACATTTTGTCACGCTGCCCTCCTTCACCGATTTGGTGAACTTTCGCCTGATGGTTACCTCTGGCACCTTAGCTGTGAATAGTGTCCCGCTAGTGCTGCTGCTGACGCCATCTGATATGTTTAGTTTTTCACCCAGCATCTTTATTTCGTCTTCCAAACTCTTTCGGGACTGCTGCAGCTCCATAGATTCATCTCTCATCTCCGTGTCATGGCGCTGCTCGCGCGCTTTTCTGTCTCCGTCTTCCGCCAGGCCCTCCATGAAAACTAGCAGCTCTTGGATTACTTTACATGCTTCCTCTACATCTGCTTTTTCTTCAATTTAGTTAATTTTGTTTTCTGCCAATTTAAATAATGTTCGACTGCTTTTATCAGCAAAAATCTTGTCTTCATCATCTTCCATAAAATGCAGACATTTACAGTGGCGCGATCTAGGAGAATCTCCAAATCCATATTTTCCTCACGGTAAATGGACTGTACTTATATAGCACTTTATCCAGTCTTTTTACGACCCCTCAAAGCGCTTAACATACTACATGTCATTCACCCATTCACACCCATTCATACAGAGCACTGTACCTTACTCTAGGAACTAACAATAACACACATTCACACACCGTTGGCCATGCCATCGGGAGCAACTCAGGGTTAAGTATCCTGCCCAAGGATACATCGACATGTTGGGTGCACAGGCTGGGATCGAACCCATAACCTTCTGGTTGAAAGACGACGCACTCCCTCTCAGCCACAGTCACCCGTAAAGTGAACCTTTTCCAGGTTCGTCTCAGGATAAAAGCCCTCTTTTAATCAGTTTAGAGCTAATATCCTGGCTAGCCCGCCAAAATGTGTTGCACTCAAGGACTCAAGCAGACATCACTTGTCTTGTCTCACTCTTGGCAACTTTATTATGAACCAAAAACTCCGTCACAGTAGCCTCAACCACCGAGGAAGAAACGCTCTTCCTCACATTCACACCTTGAGCCTTGTGGTGAAAACAGGCAACTACATGCACCAACTAACCCTGCTTCAACAGTAAACATAACATGCACACATTCATACGTAGTTGGCACAAAGACACTGGACAAATAAACATAACACATCGTGAACTATGTCGTCACATGTTTTGCTAGATTATTATAATTCAAAATTGCCAACACTGAGAAAGAGCAGGCTGCAGTGTGAGATCTGTGCAGAGACAATATATTACTAACATCCAAAATACAAGGTTGACATTGTGGACATAGTAAGCTAAAGAGATTAGATCACTCAGATGTGGTCTGAGACTGAGTGATCTGATCTCAGTGCATCCATCCCATACACCTGTGTCTTTAGCTAAGCTGCCATGTGATAGGATCATTTGAGATGCATGCAAAGGGCAGCTCTCTGCCAGAGTGAAAAACAGAGAGGAAACAAAATGGCCTCTCCCTCTGAGTACCAGACTGCTGGAAATCAGCAGCTTCACTCCGATCTGTAGGCATCAGTATCGGCCGCCAAAAGCCCCAATCAGGGGCTGCCTGTGTGCTCTCTCCCACCCACAAAAATCTCTCTTTACCTCCACCGCCCCCCCTCTCTCTGTGTTCCAGTGGAGCTCTCTCTCTGGAGCTGTCTCCCCCCAGCCATTCTCCACCCACTCTTTCTCTCTTTTCATCTCTTCCTCCATCTACCCCTCCATCCTCAAACTAATTGAGGCAGGTGGCCTCCTTTATTCCCTCTCTCCTCTCAGCACCGCAGTTACCAGGCATCTCCATTACATTCTGAGTGTGTGTGTGTACGTTTTTAAGTCATTCTCCCTTTGTATCTGAATCTGCTGTGTGGAAGGAGTTATTGTGTGTGTGTGTGTGTGTGTGTGGCATTACTTTACACAGTCACGTGTGGGGACTCGCCTCCCTCATGGGGAATCATTAATTTTAGGGTGAATACTTGGTTAGGGTAAGGGTTAGGTTTGTGTGTGGGATTGGGGTTTTGGGTTGAGAATAGGTTGCACGGGCCGAAGGATCTGTGGATGATTGTGTGTGTGTTATTCGACATAAGCTCAAAGGTGAGTTTTTAAGGTGTTCGGACCAATTCTGGAAAATGTGTGTGCTTATGACTGGTTGTATGCTGAGGGGATCCTGGGACATTGTCATCTAAAAAGTCAGCAGATACAAGGGATTCTGGGTCCCAGTGGGAGGAGCAGCTGGAGCCAGAGCCATGGGGTGTTTCTCAATGTCGAGGAAAGCTGCTCCAGAGCCACTATTTCAAGGATACTACGTCATAGAGTGCCGCCGAAGGACTGTTCCAATGTCCAGCATACTTGGAATTCAACCGAGGCCGGCGTACTTCGTTACGGGAAATTTCAAGGCTGCACATGTTTAGACTCCGCGGTCTTCAAATCCCCACAATGCTTTGCGCACGGACCAATTTCCAAATATTTGGCGGATATCGCGCTCCATTTAAAGCGGGGCCTCGCATATGACGCACACCTGTTAGCCTGTTCCACCATTCTTCGTTTTCCGAGGCTAGGATTCTTGCCTCGCTTCTGAAGCATCTGACTCGGAGGTACATGTGCTACCAAGCAAGCCTCCTCGATATTGAGAAACACCCCATGGTCTTGAGGCGAGCTGAGCCCCGGAAAGGGCTGGCCGGGCAACGGGAGCCCAGTAGACAGGCCACGGGAGGGATCAGAGTGGGTTAGTGAATGGGTACATATGACCCTCTTAGTCCCTTTCATCACGAGCCCTCCCTGGTTTTGGGTGTGTTCTGAAGGGACCCGTCGACCGGCCGAGCCCAACCGGAGACCAGCATCGCTTGTAGGGGGGAGACACAGAGGAGAGGTGGTGTTAGGAAGAGAGTTTTTGGAGAAGGGGTGTATCCTTCTAGTCGGCTGGGGAGGAGGGGATGGGAAGGGAGGCGAGGGGAGACTCCGGGGTGGGAGTAGTCAGGGAGAAGGGCTTAGGTTTAGGGCTGGGGAGAAGGGGAGGCCTCCAAAATAACTGTTGAGGAGACCTGGGCACCTTAGGCTTAGGGAAATGGACGGGATTGGGATAAGAACTCTGGTTCGGGTGGGCGGGCTTAGGGTGCAAGGGGAGGGGAGGCTCTATCAATGGTTGCTGAGAGGCCTGGAGTGGTTTGGGGTTAAGGATGGGGTTTGCATAGGAGCCCTGGGTAGGGTAGAATGACTTAGGGTCAGGGTAGGGGATGGGGTTTGGGTATGTACTCTGAGTAGGGTGGGGGAACTTAGGATCAGGAGAAGGGCTGGGATTGGAGTAAGCACCCTGCGTAGGGTGGGGGGACTTACAATCAGGGTCGGTGGTGGGAGGGGCCTGGCGATGGGTTCTAGAGGGTGTCGGAGCAGAGGTTATGTCAGAGGTGGAAAATATGTATCCATAGATCTCCTCATGTTGCTCTCAAAGTGCACCAGATTGATGCTTTTAACTTCAACATTTAAAAAAATACATTTGCACACATCTTGTGTCCATATCTTTCTGTTTTGGTGATCATGCCACAACCGTGCACATGCATGCGTGCATGCGCGAGTCATGGTGAGATATCTGGATTCAGAGGTTGCTTTTTCTTTGCACAGCATGAAAGAAAGGCCAAATGAATGGGCTGTGATTTTAGTTTTTTTAAGCAGAGGTTGAGTTCAATCATTTGTACGGCCCTCGGAGGATGTTGTAAAAATGTAAAGGAAAAAGGTTCCCCACCCCTGCTGTAAATAATAATAAAAACCCTTGATTTATAACTTAACATCTCTGTCTCCTATTGATCTGAGTATATTATAAAGAATAGCCAGTTAATTGAAGCATTACAGCACAGGCCTTTGTCAGATGGTATATTACGCTGTTTTTTTTCTGCTTCGAATAGTTCTCTCTTTTTTCACCATACCTGTGTTTGCATCACTGTAAGAGGGTTAAAAAACATCTGGCTAAAAGGACCGAGGTTGACTTTGTTTAAAATCGGCATGCAGGTACAATTAGTGTTAAAAAATGATAAAATAAATACATAAAAGTGCTTTTAAAAATAAGTGCTCGTAATAAAAATCACATCAACCCAAATGTTAAAATATGTATAATATAAAACAAATATATAAAAAATAAAATACACACGGCTTAGTAGGCACACAGGGAGGGGAAATATCTTAAAAATAAAGTCACCCAAGTGTCCCTAGAAGTGTTTAAAACCCAGGCCGAGAGGTGGTGCAGGTGAGACATGGGACACGCCTCGGATAGGGTTGGGTACCGAGTTCCAACATTTCGATTCCAACGGCATCATTTCGAAATGTGAATTTCGGTTCCGCTTTTCGATGCCTGAGGAAATGTTTCTCCGCCGCTCTCCGTAGCCTACTGTATGACTGCAGCGGGGCGGGAAATGTAGCATTGTACTACATGTTGTATTACATGTCTCTTATTTAGCACAGACTATGATCCTATCCGTGACATATGGATCTTAACAAAGATCCGCTATACAGTAGTACCAGACATACTGTACATCCAGCGTACTGTATCGAAGTTGATTTCACATGAGCTCCAGTGTGGAACCCCACTGCACCCCCTGGTGGATCAATGATCCATTGCAGCTGGCTTCACAATAATTAAATGTATTTATCACGGGGGCGGTCTCAAGTCAGACTGGAGGCTGTCTCTTATCGCGGGCAGATCACGGGCTGAACACGGGCCGACCACGGCCCTCGCGTTTCAAACTGTCCTAAATAAGCTGCTACATCTGTATCTTCGAATCTACTTACAAATAAATATGGGGAAGTGTAAGTTCAACCGTATTTGTTTGGAAAACATCGAATTTAGTGCTTGGTTGAAACCAGTTAAGGGGAACGTGTTTGAAGCCCGCTGCACCTTTTGCAAAAGAAATTAGCGTTTGTTTTGTTAATGTAGCGTTAGCTATTGCAGAGTTAGCTAGTGCAGCAGCTCCCGCAACAACACCGGGGGAACTCCGGGCGACGTTTGGGTCTACGTCAACCCTAAAAGCGGAGGTGCTGTAGACGCTAAATACCGTAGCTAAACACCAATCATACAACAGCAACGATGAAAGATTGTAGCTAAGGCAGCAGAGCTCTGAATATAGCTCTTGTTACGCGCGCACACACACACACACACACACACACACACACACACACACACACACACACACACACACACACACACACACACACACACACACACACACACACACACACACACACACACACACACACACACACACACACACACACACACACACACACACACACACACACACACACACACACACAGGGGCTGCTCTATTATGGCAAAAATCATTATCACGATTATTAAACATGATTATTCATTGACTGTGAAAACATCCATTTATTGAACTTTAAAGCAAATAATAATTTGAACAGTATCTTTTTAACTGTTGATTACCTTGAACGTATAATTCAACTGAAAAACCAATACAAACATAAATTAAATGATACATTTAAATAAATAATATCAAAATAATAAATACCAATAAACAAGATCAACACATATTTTGGAGCGCACTTCCACAAGCTACTAAACATATATAAATATGATAAATAAATTAGACTCAAATTAATTAGATCAAATATGTTGTAGTGCACTGTCACAACCTAGCAAAGCAAAATAATCGTTTTTTTCGATTATGTTGTTTTCGTAATTGTGGCAGGCCAAAATCGTAATTGCGATTAAAATACGATTAATTGCACAGCCCTAACACACAAGCACACACAGAGACACACACACACACTTTTTATGCTGTTATGTTCAGTCATTGTTCTTATGTTGAACATGAATACATTTACTTTGTAAGTAATTATTGGACGTATTTCTTCTTTCATAGCAATTTTCCTTCATACTTTCTTGCCGTGAAATAGGTCTTAAATTCTATTCAAAGTGGTCTTTAAAAGGTCTTAAAAAGTCTTAAATTTGAGTTGGCGAAACCTGCAGGAACCCTGAGAGAGGCCAAGTGGGGTTTCAATATTGGTGTATGAGGAGTCTATATCTAAAGAAAAAAGAAGGGTGTGACTGGGAATGGGGAGGTTTTTTATTTTATTAACAAAGTGATATGTGTCCTGGATGTAGCTGGGGTGGAGTTTGGAGAGGGGATTTATGAAATGATCTATATATTCTGTAATTTTGTAGGTTTCAGACCCGCAGTCACTGATGATGGGGCGGCCGACCGGAACCACAGAGGGGACCGTCCAAGTCTCCAAAGGCTTGTGGATCTTGGGGAGCAGGTAGAAGAGACGGGGCCTGGGCTCCTCCGGATCATCCAGATATTGCTTTTGTTTTTTGTTGATGGATTTGTTGTTGAGGGTTAGGTTTAGGCATGTGTTGGTTATTGTTAAGGTTAGGATAAGTCTCCAGGAAATGCATGTAAGTCAATGTAATGTCCCCTGAAGTGATGTATACATGGTGTGTGTGTGTGTGTGTCAATAAACATGAAAGTGAAAAACGAATGGCTCTTTTCTCTTTCAGCAGTGGCCTCTCCAAACGCCACTCTTTGGTCCTCAACATTCAATTAATCAATTCAGCTTGGTAAGAGGATCTATTTATACCTAAACACACACACACACACCGCTGAGAGAGTGGCTCTCGTACACAGTTGGGAACATGGCACCCTGCAGCGGGGGTGGGGGGTGTATAGAGAGGCATAAACAAAGATGGACAGAGAAGCAGAGATGTAACCACAATGGCTTCTGTCAATTAAGGAAGAGTCATTGTTTGGCTGACAAAGTTAACAGTCTCATAAATGGCTCCCATCATGCAATGATGCATCTCAGCAGCAGTCTGAGTGAACAAAGCTAGCCGCTTCATTTACTCTCCTGCCGTGTCCTAAATGTTCCCTCGTTCTGGCTGCAATCAAATCTCTTTCTTCAGCAGTCCATTTCCTGGAAAACACAACTGAACTGCTGTATGATCACATGGAAATTGTGTACCTAATTATACATAGCCATTAGGGATGATATTCAAATACAAGTACATTATTTGGACATGAAACAATTATCTATTGCATTCAAATGTGTTCAGCAGTTTTTAATGTTTCTCTTTATCTCCCCATGTAGGTCAACCTAATGGACCTTTTGACACGTGTTAACTCTCTTCGTTCCTCAAAAATATTGATTCAGACTCAGATATATGTCAACAGCTTCTTACTTTTTATAACGGCATAACTGAGGTTACCTACTGTAACCCAGCTTCTATGAGTAAATGGCGCAGCCCTCTAAGGCTATCGCTATTGGGTTATCCCTCTGCGCCCCCGCGCAGCACTGAAACACTTGTAGTCCACGCCCACCCGCCAGGTGGGCCCCACCCTCGGGCCTCCTTCCAGTATAAATAGGAAAGGGGCCCGGCAATCTGCTCCCATACAATATAACTTTTCTTCAGCTATTCGTAGAGCCAGTGGGGCCCAGCGCTTAGAGGGCTGCGCCATTTACTCATAGAAGCTGGGTTACAGTAGGTAACCTCAGTTCTATTTCGTATATGGCTTCGCCCTCTAAGGCTATCGCTATTGGGTTAAGGGCGAAGCATGATGTAGTCTGCGCCCCACTGGGTCCGTCCGGCACTAGAAGCACAGACACACCTGCTCAATAACACCTCCCTGCCTGTTGTGCCATGCGTAATGGTGCATCACCGTCCCTGGAACATAGCCAAACATGCCTATCTTCCCGACGGGGTGAAGGCTGGGAACAATACATACCGGCCGCTGTGAGAAAGTAGAGACGAAGGTCCCACCTTGTCCTGCGATCATAGAGGCGGAACAGGCGCTCTCTCCGTGTCAGACAGGTAGGAGAGCGCTCAGCTGGATCCCTGACGTCACTCACTCTGACCAGGCACTCCGTACGAAGTGTGTCAGAGTAAAGGGAACATCCCTCTCATACGAGGGGAAAAGGGCCGCTCTCTGTGTGCCGATAGGCAGGAGAGAGGCGCACCGCTGGATCCCTGACGACACTCACTCCGACAGGACACCCAGTACAGGGTGCGTCAGAGAGGAATGGGAGACCTCCCTCAAATAAAATTGAATAAATGAACAGGGGGAAGACCAAGATGCAGCCGTGCAAATATCTTCCACTGATATTCCTCCGTGCAACGCCGTGGAGGAGGAAATTCCTCTGGTGGAGTGCGCTTTGATATTCTCCTGGGGCTCCACCCCAGAGGAGACATATTCCTGTGACACAGCCTCACACAGCCAGTGTGACAGCCGTTGTGCAGACAGAGGTTGCCCGATCGAGCGCTCTCTATAATGCACAAACAGAGACGCTGAGAACGGCGCCATGCCGCCGTGCGCGCCACATAGCAGGACAGCGCCCGCACCGGACAGAGGAGATGAGATGTGGCTTCTTCCTCCGATTTATGAGGAGGCGGAAAAAACCCGTCCATCAATCAATGTTTATTTATATAGCCCAATATCACAAATGTTACATTTGTCTCAGTGGACTTCACAGTTTGTACAAAATATCAGTATGACAATACGACACCCTCTGTCATTAGACCCTCACATCGTACAAGGAAAAACTTCCGAAGAAAACCCACAGTTTTAAAGGGAAAAATGGGAGAAACCTCAGGGAGAGCAACAGAGGAGGGATCCCTCTCCCAGGACGTGCAATAGATGCCGTGTGTAAATTGAAAAGATAATACATTTGCAACATAGGTAGTCCAAATGTTTGGAAATGCATGTGTGTATAATAGGAAGATGAATCCACGAGGATATCCATCCAGGACCTATGATCCATGACCACAGCCACGACTCAAGATCCAGGGCTCGCGATGCAGGACACAGGACAGCAGGATCATCCATGACTCCGGATCCCAGCGTATATAGACACCAAAAAGAAAGAAATTTGGGGAAGCTGGGTTAATCGGAACATGAGAGTACACAGGTATAGACAGAGAGAAGGAAGTAAAATGTCCCCCGACAAACTAAGCCTATATCAGCAAAACTAGGGGCTGAATCTAATCAGCCCTAACTATAAGCTTTATCAAAAAGGAAGGTCTTAAGCGCACTCTTAAAAACGGATAGGGTGTCTGCCGCCCGAACACAAACTGGAAGCTGATTCCACAAATGTGGAGCTTGATAAGAAAAGGCTCTGGCTCCCATTGTACTTTTAGAGACTCTAGGAACAACCAACAACCCTGCATTCTTGGAACGCAATGCCCTAGTAGGACAGTAGGGTATAACGAGTTCTTTAAGGTAAGATGGCGCCTGCCCATTAAGGGCTTTGTAGGCGAGAAGAAGAATTTTAAATTCTATCCTGTGTTCTATAGGGAGCCAGTGTAAGGCAGCCAGAACAGGAGTAATGTGGTCCCTTTTCCTAACTCTGGTTAGTACACGAGCTGCAGCATTTTGAATCAGCTGAAGTGACTTAACTGACTTCTTGGTACACCCTGATAATAAAGAGTTACAATAATCCAGCCTTGAAGTAACAAATGCATGGACTAGTTTCTCTGCATCGTTTTAAGGCAAGATATGCCTGATTTTTGCAATGTTACGTAGATGGAAGTAGGCGGTCCTTGAAATTGATTTTATGTGGGCGTTAAAGGATAAATCTTGATCAAATATAACACCAAGATTCCTTACAGTCTCACTGGAGGCCAAATTAATGCCATCCATAGTTAGTATATCTTTAGATAATTTGTTTCGTAGATTATTCGGGCCAAGTACAATAACTTCAGTTTTGGTCGTGTTTAACATCAAAAAGTTTAAGGTCATCCACGTTTTTAAGTCCTTGAGGCAGTCTTGAATTTTATTTAGATGATTAATTTCATCAGGCTTGATTGATAAATATAGTTGAGTATCATCTGCATAACAATGAAAGTTTACAGAATGATTCCTTATAATATTGCCTAACGGAAGCATATATAATGTGAACAAAATAGGTCCGAGCACTGAGCCCTGTGGCACTCCATGGCTAACTTTGGTTTGCGTGGAAGATTCTAATTGACACGTACAAACTGAGAGCGTTCAGATAGATAGGACCTAAACCAGCCTAAAGCAGTTCCCTGTATGCCAAAAGTGCTCTAGTCTTTGCAATAAGATATCATGATCGATAGTATCAAATGCAGCACTGAGATCGAGCAAAACAAGAATAGAGACAAGTCCCTTGTCAGAGACTATTAGAATGTCATTTGTGACTTTAACCAGAGCTGTCTCTGTGCTATGATGTGTTCTAAAGCCAGACTGAAAATCTTCAAATAAATAATTGTTTTTTAAGTAATCACACAACTGTTTTGCGACTGCTTTCTCAAGAATTTTTGAGAGGAACGGAAGATTAGAAATAGGTCTATAATTGGCTAAAACCTCTGGATCGAGGTTGTGCTTTTTAAGAAGCGGTTTTATCACTGCTACTTTGAATGATTGTGGAACATAGCCTGATAATAAAGACATATTCATAATAATTAATAAAGAAGTGCTAATTAATGGAAAAACTTCCTTCAACAGCTTAGTTGGAATTGGGTCTAACATGCACGTTGATGGTTTAGAAGAGAGAATCATTGAATTTAATTGTTCAAGGTTAATGGCTGAAAAGCATTCTAGTTTACTATCTAGTGTAATATTAGAACTTACGTTTCCGGGAGCTGTTGATAACACTATACTGGTCAAAGGCAAGAGGTCATTAATTTTGTTTCTAAGAGTAACAATTTTAACGTTAAAAAAGCACATACAATCATTACTACTGAGTGCTATGGGAATAGAAGGCTCAATCGAGCTGTGGCTCTCTGTCAGCCTGGCTACAGTGCTGAAAAGAAATCTTGCATTATTCTTATTCTCATCTATTAATGAAGAGTAGTAGGCTGCTCTCGCTTTACGCAGTGCTTTCTTATATTCATTGAGAGTAATATGCCAAATTAAACGAGATTCTTCAAGTTTAGTGGAACGCCATATCCTTTCAAGTTGTCTCGAATTTTGCTTTATTTTGCGGGTTTCGGCATTATGCCATGGAGCTAATCTATGTTGTTTTATTTTCTTCTTTTTCAAAGGAGCAACAGAGTCTAATTGTATTCACAGCGCATCTGTAGCACTATCAACAACATGATCAATTTGGGGTGGTGTACATTTTGTATAAGTTTCCTCCCCTACATGCAGACATGCTATCGAGTTAAATATTGGTGGAATCTCTTCCTTACATTTGGCTATAGCACTAACAGATAGGTTTCTGCTGCAGGAGCTTTTGACTAATGCTTTGTAGTCTAGTAACAGTACTTCAAAAGTTACTAAGAAATGGTCGGATAAAGCAGGATTATGCGGTTCGACTAATAGTTGCTCAATTTCAATACCATAAGTCAGAACAAGGTCGAGAGTGTGATTATAGCAGTGGGTTGGTTTATTTACACTCTGACAAAAACCAACAGAATCTAATATAGAGTTAAATGCAACAGTAAGGCTATTTTTATCATCGTCAACATGAATATTAAAGTCACCTACGATAATTACTTTATCTGTTTTAAGTACCAGAGTTGATAAAAACTCAGAGAATTCTGATAAGAATTCTGAATAAGGACCTGGTGCACGGTACACTGTAACAAATAAGATTGGCTGCAAAGTTTTCCAGGTCGGATGCGTAAGACTAAAAACGAGACTTTCAAAGCAGGTATAATTTAATTTTGGTTTAGTATTGATAAGTAAACTTGAGTCAAAGATTGCTGCAACTCCACCTCCTCGGCCCACGCCTCGGGCAATATGAGTATTGATATGGCTGGGTGGAGTGGCCTCATTTATGCTGACATATTCTTCATGTCTCAACCAAGTTTCAGTGAGACAGCATATATCAATATTATAATCTGATATTAAATCATTTACCAATATTGCTTTAGATGCTAGAGATATTATGTTTAAGAGACCACATTTAATATTCCTGTTTTGTTGCACTGTAGTAGTTGTTACATTTACTTTTATTAGGTTATTATGTATGACACCTCTATTAGGTTTTACCTTTAATTGTCCTTGGGCAGACACACACAACGCTAATATTGGGTATTTTATTGGGTTCGGGATTCCTATGGATGACGGCCTAGGAGAGAGCGCAGAGAAGCGTGTAAGACTGCGACTCCGCCTCCTGGTCTCAACTCCAGTTTGTCATGGATTAAGTCCACAAAGCCCTGAAATGTTTGCCGAAATGAGATCTGCACCTTCCAAAGTAGGATGAATGCTGTCTCTCTTAATCAGACCAGGTTTTCCCCAGAAAGCTGTCCAATTATTTACGAAGCCCACATTGTTTGCTGGGCACCACCAAGACAACCAGTGCTGAAATGATGACATGCGGCTATACATGTCATCATTGATCAGATTGGGGAGGGGACCAGAGAAGACTACGGTGTCCGACATTGTTTTAGCATAACTACACACCGACTCCACATTAAGTTTGGTGCATTCTGATTGGCGTAAACGAACATCATTACCACCGACGTGAATAACAATCCTACTGTATTTACGTTTATTTTTAGCCAGCAGTTTAAGATGCGCCTCAACGTCGCCCGCTCTGGCCCCCGGAATGCATTTGACTGTGGAGGCTTCGGTCTCTAAATTCACGTGTCTCATAATAGAGCTACCAATAACCAGAGTTGGCTTCTCAGCGGGTGTCTCGCTGAGTGGGGAATATCTGTTAGATACGTGAACGGGTTGGTGGAGACCTGCGGGTTTCGCGTTATGCCCCTTCTGAACAGTCACCCAGTCTCCCTGCTGCTCGGGAGTTGCCGGGGGACGGCTAATAGGAGCTATCTTTTGCCGGTTCGCACCGGCTAACATGGGCTTCACTGTAGCTGAGTTACTTTCTAAGATGCGGAGCCGGGCTTCTATGGCTATGATTCCCGCCTCCAACCTAACAACTATACTACATTTAACACATGTATCGGTACCAGTAAAGGAGGTAGGGAAGTAACCAAACATGAGACAGTTAGAGCAGGGAATAGCACCCGAGGGTGGGGAAAGAGCCATGGCTAGCTATCAAGCTAAAGTAGCTACCGTTAGCAAACCCGAAAAGAGTGTAGGCAACTGTGGAGTTACAGTCGCTAAGAGAAGGAGAGTTGTGAGTGCTTAAGCTGTAGTAACGTGTGATTACAACGTCAGGCAGTTGCCGTGATCAAGAGTTTTAAAACGATCGATTAAGTTAAGATAATAAGCTATCAGCAACAGAACAGGCACACGGGATACCCGGAGATAACAATGACAACAACAACCGGAAGTTACAACATGCTTACCGCAATAGTGGTCCGTCCAGGGTGATCACTCTTGACCTAAAAGAGCTTGTGATGACCTTTGGCATAAAGGCTGGGTTAGGACGTAACACAGCCGAACTGCCATCCCCTTGGATCCGGAGGCATGACGGGGCCACAGAGAGAGCGGATAAATCACTCACCCTTTTCACCGATGTTAGAGCCAAAAGCAGTACTACTTTGGCTGATAACATGTTGAGGGGAACCTGCTCTAAAGGTTCAAATGGGGCTTTGCTTAGTGCTCGTAACACCAAAGCCAAATCCCACTGAGGCGCCAGTGCGCGTGACACCGGTCTGAGTCTTCGTACCCCTTGCAGAAACCGTTTCGTCAAGGGGTGACTGAACAACGTCCCTGCTCCGAAACCCACGTGACATGATATGGCAGCCGCATATACCTTGATTGTGCTGAACGCCAAATTCCTGTCCAACAACAGCTGGAGGAATGACAGCACGTGAGGCAGGGGGCACGTAATGGGGTCCAGGCTTCTTTCTACACACCAACGCTGGAACGCTGCCCACTTGGCTGTGTAGGACGCTCTGGTAGACGCGGCCCTGGCTCCCTGAATGGTGCGTACAACATCTTGAGAGAGACCCAACCTCTCTAAGTGTTCCCGCTCAGGGGCCATGCCCATAAGGGCTGGCCTATCACTGGGTGACTGTAGATCGCTCCCTCCACCTGTGAGAGAGCGTCCCCCCGCCACGGAATCTCCCACGGCCTGCCTGACAGCGTACGCTGTAGGCATGGAAACCAGGAAGCTCCCGTGCGCTCCGGGGCAATTAGGATCACTGACAGCCGCTCCTCCTGCACTCGGTCCAGAAACCGAGGAATCAGCGGGACTGGTGGGAAGGCGTACAGCAGTCCCCTGGGCCATGGCCGATGTGCGAACGCGTCCACACCCAGGGGGGGGTGGTCCCGTGCTGACAGGGAGAACCAGAGGGCACATTGCGCGTTCCCGCGTGCGGCGAACAGATCCACCTCCGCCCTCCCGAACCGGCTCCAAACCTGGGCGATCAGCTCGGGATGGAGGCTCCAGTCCCCCTGGCGAGGACCTCCTCTGGACATGAGGTCTGCCCCTTTGTTCAGCTCTCCGGGCACATACAGTGCACTGATGGAGAGCACGTGTGCGCGCGCCCAGATCAACAGCCGTCTGGCTGTGTTCCGGAGCTGCGCTGAGCGTACATCGCCCTGGCGATTGATGTAGGCTGCCGTGGCTCTGTTGTCTGTGCGAATCAACACATGCTGATTCCGCAGCAACGGGGCAAAATGCTGAATTACTCTCCGTACGGAGATCAATTCCAGCACGTTTATGTGGAAGGACATGTGAGCCGGCCACTGTCCTCCCACTGCCTGCGACATGCACGTTCCTCCCCACCCTGAGAGAGATGCGTCTGTGAACACCGCGATGTGTGACGTAACTCTGCCCAGGGCCACCCCCTCTGACAGGACGTGGGGACTTTTCCAATAGGTTAAGTCTGAACCCACGGACAGAGGGATGACCACCATGCGCCTCTTCTGTCGTACGGGGTCGATGCGTAGGCTGATAAACCACCTCTGCAGTCTCCTCATGTGCAGGAGACCCAGGGGAATTACCCCGTGATCTGCTGCCATCATGCCGAGCAGCCGCATCATGGAGAGTGACGTCACCACGCTGCGGGGTGTGACGCGTCGAAGGAGAGCTGTCAGCGTCTCCACTCTCTGCCGTGAGAGTCGTGCTCTCATGCGGGCTGAGTTCAATTCCACCCCCAGGTAAACCATACTCTGGGAGGGAAGAGGACAGCTCTTTTTCCAATTTATTATGAAACCCAGCTTTGACAGATGCGATATGAGTTGTACCGTCTGTAAAGTCGCTTCCTCCCTGGAGTGAGCCAGCAGCAGCAGGTCGTCCAGGTAAAATAGTACTCTCATCCCTCCTCTGTGTAGCGGCTGCAATGCCGTTTCTACACACTTTGAAAAAGTGCGAGGAGCCAGGGAATAGCCGAACGGCAGACGGTTGTACTGGTACGATATTCCCTGGAATGAAAACCGCAGGAATTTCCTGTGTTGCGGAATGATGGGTACATGGAAGTATGCATCCTTTAGGTCTATAGAGGTGAACCAGTCTCCCTGGTGAACACACTCTAACACCCTTTTGACCGTCAGCATGTGAAAAGGCCTTTTCATTATTGCCTTGTTGAAAACTGACAGGTCGAGGATGGGTCTCATTCCCCCCCGTCTTTTTCGGGATAAGAAAATAGCGGGAGTAATACCCCTGATTTTCTTCCTGGAAATAGCCTCTTTCAACAGGAGTTCCCGTAGCTCTGCTTGGAGCGCAAGACACTGTTCTCGGGATGACAGGCCACATGAGGGAAATAATATTTTTTTATTTCCCTCACACTCCCCCCCCAAACCGTCAGGGCCGGCTCTGTTTTTTCGGCGGCTCTCGTGGAGCAGACGCCGAACGGGAGTACCTCACTCCCTTCTTACCCCCCTTCTCTGGTGGGGGGGCGGAGGCGCAGGACGGTGCCCCAGCCGCCGCTGACGGACGAGTCTGACGCCTCGGCTGTTGTTGCTGCGAGTGTCTCTCTGTCTGCCGCTGTGGCCGGGTTGGCTGCTGCTGCTGCCGCTGGTGCCGCTGATGCTTCACCGCTGGCTGGAGCCAGCCGACGTGCTGGCGGATGTCATCCGCTTGCTCCGATGCCGCCTTCATGGTCTCAACCATGGCCAGGAACTGGGGTCCGAACAGCACGTCCGAGCTGATCGGAGCGTGGCTCTGTAACCGCTGCTTGTTGCAACCAGAGGTGGCGCTGGATCTGAGGCATCCAGGCTGTGATCCTTGCCTGGGAGACCGCCACGGCTGCGCACAGCGTGAGTGCCGTGCTGGCCGCCTTGGTGATCTCTTCCGCCTCCTCTGGTGCCACGGTGGTGAACCGTTCGACCAGCGTCACCACCGAGTTGGTCAGCAACGCGATGTTATTCGCTGCTGCAGACGCCTGGAACGCACACTGGTGCGCCCGGTCAGCCTGGCGGGCGACATACTGGTCCTTGGGGGCGGCCAACATAGGGCGCCGTCCGGCGACCAAGTTGGCCTGCCTAACCCCGAAGAACGCCGTTAAGCTCGGTTCCAGAGCGGGGGTGGTTGGAAAACCCTCCTCTGTGTACCCCTCCACCTTAGTGAAGGGGACAAAGGTGGCCACCGGAGCCCTCAAGGTCCTCGGGTTCGCCGCTGCCCCTTCCTGGTATCGCCTAATGGCGGGGAAGCGCGGCCAGATCGGGTCACTCCTGCCCGTCTGAACCCCGGGAAAACACTCCGGCCATGTTATCCAGAGCCACCCTCTCCCGTCCTCGGGGAACGGGGAGACCTCTGCATGCTGCTGCTTTGCTGATTATTTCCGGCAGCTCCAGCATAATGCCACCCAACGCCGGTAGCGCGGTGGCCACGGAGAAGGGGACCGCGTGCTCGGCCGCCACCTCTGAATCTCGCTCCGACCCAGTCTCCCCCATCCGGGGAAGAGGGGGGAGGGGAAAGCCGCATGGCGAGCCATGGAGGGAGACGGGGTAGGAGTCGTCCGACTCCCGCCCCCCACTCGCCTCCAGAAACAGGCTGTCGTCCCTGTTCTGGATGGGCCAGTCGTCCTCCTCACCCGCAGCAGCTAGAGCGTCCGCCCTTCGCTTCCTGTCGGATGATGGGAGACGAACACAATGTGAACATGCGACCTGCTGGCTGAGAGCCGCATCCGCGTGCTCTGGCCCCAGGCAGGATTCGCATATCGGGTGCAAATCATAGCTCATGATGTATCCCTTTTTGCACGAGGGACACTCGCGGACACTCATTGCTCATGATTCGATCTTCTTGTGCTTCAGTACTGCTGGTTGCTGAAGAAAAGAGGGAGCAGATTGCCGGGCCCCCTTCCTATTTATACCGGAAGGAGGCCCGAGGGTGGGGCCCACCTGGCGGGTGGGCGTGGACTACAAGTGTTTCAGTGCTGCGCGGGGGCGCAGAGGGATAACCCAATAGCGATAGCCTTAGAGGGCGAAGCCATATACGAAATAGAACTGGATAACTGGATAACGGCATAACTGTGCCCTCTATGTGAGCACAGCATCCAGTCCAAAAAGAAAACTCATGGGCATGAACATGGGCTGATTTTCACAGTTTTTGTGAAATGGTCCTTTTTAACAGCAAATATTTTGACTCGTCGAAGTAGGAAAAGTACATGTGTTTCTAAATGGATGATGCTCCTTTTAGCTATAGCAGTGTGTTACTATGTTACTGAGGCAGCGTGAACAACAGCAGGACCCTAAAGAACGATTCAAGAAATGATTTGATTTCCTTTTCAAACTAACATCTTGACGCTGAAGTAGCTCCTTACTGGATTTCCTCCACAGATAAGGTTCTATAGTATCTCCAGCCATATGTACTTCCTGTTTTCCTACAGAGCACAATTGTATTCTCTAAACATAGTGAAGGTACAAGTGGTGCTTGAGCTTATGACTTCTCACTGCACCTTGTATGTGAGGTTTTGCCCCCACTCTTCTTCTTCAATATTAACCAATACATCATTATTTTATTTTGTTAATAACAACGTTGCTTTTTCCCACTGTTCCATGTCAATATGTGCGGAGTGCCTTAACCTGTTAAGCCCCAAGCCTGTTTTTCAGGTCTCAGGCTCGAAAATGACATTTCCAGAACAAATGACCATAACTACACTTCTAAAAAGGGGAAAATTAATAATCTTTTTTCTCAAAGTAATGATAAACCTGTGAGTTGGATGTAGAAAAGTCAGAATCAATATAGATGTTTTTTATTTGAAAGAAAATTCTGATTGAACATAGTAAAAAACTGTAAATGATAGTGTCCGTCCAAAAAATCTTTTTTACTTATAGTGAAAACCACCCTTGGATGAGTAGACTAAAAGCTTTAGGAATCCAAAGTACAACATATAATAAGTACCCTGTATCAAGATTGGGGTCATTTGGGTGGAAATGGGAGTTGTTGCTGTTTCTCTGGAACACATTGATCGATTTGGATGATTGACATCTCTTTTGAACCGTTAGAACCAATAGAATCGAAGGGGAATTTCCACATACACACCAACGTTACCATTGAGAAGTGGGGGCTATGCGCACACAGTTTGCCTAAAGCGAAACCTATCTTACGCTCTGAAATCTGAAAACTTAAAACAGTTTGCCGAAAGCGAAACCTATCTTAAGCTCTGAAAACTTAAAACTAGGTTTATTGCTGATGGATTATCAGAAATCATTTCAAAGTGACACATACACATTGGATTAAACTATGGATTAACCTTAAGCAGCGTTTTTATCGTTTTAATGCCATTGAAGACAACTTTTGATCCCCCGGTATCGGGGGTGCGGTGTCGAACAGGTTAAACTTCGTTCACGAGAGCTGGACCTGACTTGTGTCTCTGGGGGGTTGTCTGTTTCTTCACATCTTGTTGCCTTTGTGTATCTGTTTGTACTTTAACTATAGCCTTAGAGTGTTTTATGTCTCAACTCAATTTGGGTGAATGGTGACTTTAACTTTAAACTATATAACACTCACATCAGACATTTACACTTTGTGGACACGCTAAGATGAATGCATGATACAAAATGTCAAACAATAGTACTGCTAATGCTCTACAGACAATTGTACCCTTTAAACATTATTACACGTTCAGGAATAAGTTCTCATGAAATGACATAGACGGTTAAGTGCCCTCTTTAACTATATAGCTCTCAACCTTACGACTGTATTTGTACACGATATGAC
Organism: Pogonophryne albipinna; assembly: GCA_028583405.1. Taxonomy (NCBI): domain Eukaryota; kingdom Metazoa; phylum Chordata; class Actinopteri; order Perciformes; family Artedidraconidae; genus Pogonophryne; species Pogonophryne albipinna. Next base: position 2,614,239 of record CM053244.1, on the reverse strand, counting down.
ATGGCTGTTCTTGAGCTCATTAATTGTGCATACAATGAATTAGCTTAGCAGACAGCTTTAAATCTATTTACCACATTCACTTTGATCATGTACTTATATTTATTATTGGCTTTACCCTTTAGTTAACCAAAGTCTCTTACTGCAGCATTGGCCTCCATACGTTGACATGCAGGACATCAGGTGATCTTGTATCCGCTGGCTGAGCCGGCACAACGTGGTGAATGGCTCAGATGTAGCGTGAGTTTTCACTGTAGCTGCCCTCGGCAATAATCACAGCAGCGTCTCGATGGATGCAGTTTCTTTATTGGTCTTTCAAGCATCGTGAAAACTAAAATATAAACACAGACATTGGTACTTAATTGTCATTACAAAACATCAATAAAGCATTCGGTTAAACCACAACTGAATTAATTCACAGATCAAATAACCACGTGTAACAAAGTCTCTTTAACGTACCTCACTCCGCTCGCCGAGGGTGCAAAAATGTGCGATGTCAAGCATGGCAGTCCTTATATCTCTTATATCAATTGGCACTATGAACAGTTGATCCAAAGAATAATACACACACACAGTTTCAATTAAAACCTATATAAACCCGATAATATCACAGAATGTTCGTGGCAATAGTATTCGATAACTCACATGTACGTTTGAGAGGTCCGTAGCACAGACTAGACCTTGTCACTTGATACTTTGCGACACCGTAATCGGTGTCAGTTTAAACACGAGTTATTATGATTCCGGGGTTCGCAGCGTCACACCCATACCTACGGATGCCCCTAACCATGCATACCAATAACATAGCGGTCAGTTACATGCTAACTTTTGGTGAATTTAGGAAAAATCTACAAACACAAATAGACAAACTATAGTAAAATAAACACTTAAATGTGTATTTTGTACGTTTTCCTTCCAAAGGCCTGAAAGAAAACATGTTATGGAATCAAAATAGCACAAAATCTCAAAATTGACCAGTGCATGAAAAACGATGTTTTTGCCTGCCGTGTCTCGCCTTAAAGGTCCCATGTCATGGCCATTTCTACTGATCATAATTCCATTGTTGAGGTATACTAAAATAGATTTCTATTGTGCAATTTTCCAAACTCACATTGGTTTCTCATACAGCATCTCTGTAAAGTATGTGACCGGTATATATCACCGATATTCACTCTCTGTCCTAAACGGCTTGTTGGAGCTCCTGCCCCCCACCCCCCCCCCCCCCTCCCCTCCCCTCCCTGTGAGCCCAGTGTGCTCTGATTGGTCGGGACGTTGCGAGGCTCGCTGCTCAGTGAGCTGGCTTACTGGTGTGGTTTCCGGGTCGGTGATACAGTGAGACAGCGCGAAACTCATCCTGAGCACACACAAACACTCACAGCCGAAGTAAAAACAATAAGTGTGGCTTGATATTGAGTAAGAAAAAGGTTTATAAATGCTGTGAGAATGGGTCTGCGGAGAGCATTTCTCCGCGATCCCAACTCGTCTATTACCAACCAGGGAGCTCTATGCAAGTCAATGGGACTCCCTGTTAGTTAAAAATGTACGCTAAAGGTCCCCCCACTGTGTTTGATAGTGACGCCAAGGGATCCTGGTGTGTGAGGAGCTCCGCGGATTGGTCCATTTTGGTTCCCGGAAGAAACAAATGGAAAAAGAGAAATCTCCAACGAGGTGTTCTGGGGGCAGCATAGACAGGTCTTTTCTGTGTTAGAGTTTTACTCGCTACAGGGTGTACTTTGAGGGTTTTTGACTCTGCAGACCGTTTACATGCATAAAAACCTTCATAACACACAAGGGGATGGGTAATAACCAGAAAAGCATCACATGGGACCTTATAAAACGGTGAAAACTGAACTTGAAAATTGTTTCCTCATTTTATTTGTTTTATTATTTTCGGGACGGGGAGACGTGTGTGATTAAAAATGAATTCGCAGAAATGTAAAGTGACCAAACTAAGTTCTATTCAAATTCTTGACGGGAAGAGCGGTGTAAATGGGTGGCCTATATGCATTTGAAAAGCAATACTAATCACACAGTTATTATACAATAGGCTTTAAAAGCACCATCAATAACCATTACCGTGTCTCCAATTCAAACTCTTGACGGGAAGAAAGGTGTAAATGGTTGGGCTATACTGTACTGTATACATATGTAAAGCAATTCAAGCTACAGTAGACGTTCTTCTGGAAATTCTGATTTGAAACAGCCTTTTATTCAAACTTGTTTAAAATATATCTCCTAAGGGAGTGCATACACGTTCGTTTAGCTGCTATAGGCTCGGACTGTCGGGGGACGCCTTGCTTCTTCCTTCTGTCTGTAACTGTGTACCCTCATGTTCCGATTAACCCAGCCTCCCCCAAATTTATTTTTGTTGTGTCTATATCTACGCCGGGATCCTGAGTCGAGGCTGATCCTGTTGCTGTGATCCTGTGTCCTGGATCCTCTATCCTGAGTTCTGGATTGAGTCCTCGACTTCGAGTCGTGGCTGAACCTGTCTCTGTGGTCCTGCCTGACTCTCATCATACTACTTCCCTGATGGCTCCCACAGGACTGTTGACATCCTCGTGGATTAATCTTCTTACTATAGACACATGCATTTCCAAACTTTTGGTCTACCTACGCTGTAAAATGTATTATCTCTTCAATTTACACACGGTATCTATTGCACGTCTGTCCGTCCTGGGAGAGGGATCCCTCCTCTGTTGCTCTCCCTGAGGTTTCTCCCATTTTTTCCCCTTTAAACTGTGGGGTTTTTCTCTGGAAGTTTTTCCTTGTACGATGTGAGGGTCTAAGGACACAGGGTGTCGTTTTCTCATACTGATATTCTGCACAAACTGTGCTGTTGTATTTGTTGTAAAGTGTCCTTATTGCAAAGTATTTTTACTGTATGTACAGCACTTTGGCTCGACCAAAAATTGTTTTAAAAATGTGCGATATAAATAAAACTTGATTTGATTGATTTGATATCTAAATAAATATGTGTGTCCCGGTGTGTGTAAATGTAATTATACTGTCAGTTTTCAGATAAATCCACAGAATCACAATTCTTCTGTATTCTACAATATAGTTATTTTCACCTCCCGTATTGCTTTCAACCCACCAGCTTTTATGGAGAAAATAAGTTATATAATTATTAACCAGAGGCATGTTTCTCACAATTTTATGCATAGAAACAACAGGCTAGTGTGTGTGAGGAATCAGCTGTTTATTTCATATGAGTTCCATTGTGGAAGCGTCCATCACTGCTCTCCCTGGTTGCAATACACAAAGACAGCTATGGGTAACCTTTGGTCTTTGTTTAGGCCTTGGTTCACACAGTATGTTCCCTGACAGTAGTAGTTGACTTCTCAGCTTGTCACTCAGAGGGGGGTGGGGGCTGGTGAATGGTATGGTCAATGTTTGTATGTTTAAACATTTTTGCAGTCGCGAAAGGTCTAAGCTAATCAGACATGGACAAAAAAAAGGATCAGTCTATGTGTCGAGGGGGAACTAGACACCCCTCGTCCTTTACAGCCATGGTCCGGTTTGACAGCGCTCAGCTGTCTGCGGTAGAGAGGAAGAGACAGATCACTGCCGTTTCATTCATACTATTTAAAAAAAACAACGGTCTGATTTTAACATTGCACAACAATGAACTCAACGTGTGATTGTTATAGCAGTAATATTAAAAACTAATAATCAGGGGCGGATCTAGAAAAATGACATTATTGTGGCACATCAGTAAAGCCTTAAATATAAATATATAAGGTGGCAGACATAATTGAATGAATTTTAACTGAACAATAACTGAATGAGTTTGTCTCACTCTTAGACCAGCAGGGGTACCAATCTATGCAGACTGCTGCAATAAGTACATTAATTAACTAACTGTCTCATCGATGTTTGTCTGTATGAATATGATAATATTAACAATCATATTATTCCTATCAGCTGTCAATCACTGTTATGATTCACATATTCAGTGTTATTATTAAATAAACTATATTTTTTGGAGGAGTTAATGATGAATGTTCCTCAAGATGCTTGCTCACCCTCCTTCACATTTGAAAGACAAGTAATTACTATCATAAATCAAAATTATCAAAGGAACAGTTCAGCGCCCCACGACTTCATTGCAAACAGTTACAACCTTGACTTTATATCAGAAAGAACAAACATTAAAGAAGTGACTAACTGCATCAATTAGGGTTAAAAAACGTGTATTCAGCTAAAACATATACATTACATCGCTGCAGTTATTATCCAGTGGAATGTCCTTACCTACTGGCCTATTTAAATAAAAGTGGTCACTATTTTTTGTCTGGGCAGTGAAGTTTTACACACCGTCTTATTTGACTTTCTCAGGACTTGAAACCGTTTTTTGGGGGCAGAACCCCACAAAGAAGAAAAATATTATACACACGTAAGGTCATCATCTTAACAGTTTATTATTCTCATCGACTCATCCGTGAGCAGAGCATCAAGTTGGCATGCCTATAACAGCTGAATGGGGCGATTACCATCTTGATCAGCAAAACGCCTCACAAACTTATTAAGATTTAAAGCTATGGTGCGTTTTGATTCAATGCTGAGTGAGTACAGCCAAACTTGACAGGAACCTTCTCTGTCATTGTAGCCCGCAAACAGTGGCGGCGCCAGAGTATTTTTGTTGGGTAATCTATGGTAGGGCTAACCCATACAGTGGTGGGGCTCAAGTCAGTATTTATGTAATTACATACACGCTCCCCTTGACAGTGAAACGTCATGCGTGAGGTTTAGATTATTTCCCTGTCTCAATCCAAATTGAACTGTATGAAATTAAAAAGGCACATTTGTCTTGTAGTAAATAAAAAGGGCGACCTGGAGCCAATCCTGCAATTTGAAAGAGTTGTGAAAGAGTTGTCATGCTTAAAACCCAACCCCTGCAGGGGGGTCTGGGGGGATTCTCCCCCAGGAGATTTTTTGAAATACTAACATAAAATACACATTCTGGTACTCTCTTGAGAAGAAATCTAAATAAATCTATTACTACACGACATATTTAAAAAAATGAATGCCATTTTAGTTTTTTGTTACTTTGTTCTGAAAGCTGAACCTGCTGCTCCTCAGAGAGAAGAGGGAAGAGGCTGTGTAAATTACTTTACATTGTGGATAAGGGTGGATAGCCCCCATTGTTCTATGTGTCAAAATGAAAGACAGCCCACACACCTATCAATCATCAAACCGTGGGGTCTTATTTCATTACGTGTTGATTTCTATCAACACGTAATGTTGTATCGATGTATATAGAGATGTACTACAGCAAAAGTATTCTCTGTCAGGGCTTCCTGCAACAACACCACGCCGTTATCGTGATTCAGACTTTATTTTGCTTAGTTTAACATCATTTTTCATGGTGGGGCTAAGGTGGGGCCATTTCTTGGTATGGCTGTAGCCTACCCCAGCCATACCCTGGCGCCGCCAGTGACCGCAAATACCTCATTCCTTCCGTCTACTTGGATCCGAAATGCTTTTCGTTTTGCGCTGTCCCCCTGTTCAAATTAAATCGCCGCCAATCATATTTCCACGCTCGCACCAGGGCCGGGGGAGGGGTTACAAGGCTTGCGTCTTGTGCTGCATTCACTTGCACTCGTACATTAGAGATTTTCTCTCATAAATGTCCGATGAGCCACAACTTTTCATTCAAAACAAAGCTGCCAACTGGGGTGGCAGCTGGCACCCCGTAGAACCGCCACTGCTAATAACACAGTAAACTATTAACACTGTACATATTCTTGTTTGCCCGTGGTGAGATGACGAGGCTCTATTAAAATAAACCTATTTTTTGTGAATTTGAAGTTAATAAAGTTTTAATGAAGTTGACTACAGCATATTCATATTTGTTAGTGCTTTCATGTCAATTCGGCGAACATATGATACATTAAATGATCGTGAGGATGATGATTAAAAATCGTTTGTTTGAGCCGGGCTGCATTTCCTGATGAAAAAGCAAACCGATGGTTTTTGTAGTTGTCGTACGCCAACGTGGATTAAACAACATTTTGTTAAATAAAAACATGGTGATGTTTTGTAAATGATTACATGTCTCTTATTTAGCACCGGATATGATCCTATCCGTGACATATGGATCTTAACAAGGATCCGCTATACCTGTAGATCTATCTGCTGTTTATTTCACATGAGTTCCAGTGTGGCAGCTTTTTAATCACTGCTCCCCCTGGTGGATCCATGATCCATTGCAGCTGGTTTCATTATAATTTAATTTATTTATCAAGGGGGCGTATCAAGTCATGCGGGGGGTTTTCCTTTCAGCGAGGGCCAACCCTGTGCCGTCACGGCCCCACTACAGTAGGGGCGTCCGAAATGAGGTGCTACATCTGTATAATTTACATTTTTTTAATATGTTCAATCTGAATTTACTTTAAAATAAAAACATTCTATATTGATTCTGACTTTTCTACTTCCAACTCACAGGTTTATCATTGCTTTGAGAAAAAAGATTATTAATGTACCCCTTTTAGAAGTGAAGATATAGTCAATTGTTCTGGGAATGTCATTTTCGAGCCTGATGCCTGAAAAACAGGCTCGGGGCTTAACTGGTTAACAGGTTAGAATCTTTCCCATGGATGCTTGGCCAGATAGCAAAAAAGTTCATAAAGACTAGAAAAACTAATCTACGGTGGGGAAAGTCTCAGAGAACTAGTAAAGGAAAGAAGTGTATAACTCCAATTTGTTACGTTCCCTCCAAGTCTAGGGGGTACCAAGGGGAGTAACAAAACACAAGGATGACCAAGCACGACAAAAAAGAGAGAAAATCGATCTCTGGAGTAACGAACAGGTCGTTTAATGAACAAGACAGGAACACGGGCTCACCAGCCAACTTGCACAGAATACAAAATAATCGATATATCTAGGAGCACATCTCCTATCAATCGGCAAGACACAGTTTTGTACACAGGCAGCCAGAGGAGGAAAAAGGAGGCCTCACTGCAGTCTTCCTCCGGTCCTATATGGAGGCCCTGATTGGGAATTAGGAGCACCTGGGGAGAGGCTGCACCTGGGGACAATCAGGCTGCACCTGGGGACTCAGAGGGAGAGAGAGAAAGACACACACACACCCACACAAACAATACGGCACGTAACACCCCCCCCCCCATAAAACCAAACAAGTGTTTGGCCACAGTTACCAAAAACACACAGACTATTGGACATAAATCGTGAAATCTCACCCACGGGACAGTACATCGGCCACCACATTATCTGCTCCCTTCTTGTATTTGATGACGATGTTGAAGTCTTGTGCCAACAGGGCCCAGCGTATCAACTGCTGGTTGTGGTTGAACATCTGGGACAAAAATACGAGTGGGTTGTGGTCGGTGTACACCACCACTGGCGTTGAACTAGACCCAACATACACTTGAAAATGCTGCAGGGCAAGGAGCATGGCCAGAGTTTCCTTATCAATGGTGGAATAATTCAGCTGATGTCGCTTGAACTTGGTCGAGAAGTAGCACACAGGATGGCACACACCCCCATCACCTTCCTGCAGCAGAACAGCACCAGCCCCAGAACCACTAGCATCCACCTCGAGTTTGAAGGGAAGGGTGAAGTTAGGCGCACACAACACTGGAGCACTACAGAGGAGAGACTTGGCAGAGCTGAAGGAGCGGCAACACTCCTCAGTCCATACAAATGGAACCTTAGGGCTACACAGTTGAGTTAGCGGTGCCACAACTACCGAAAAGTTCTTGCAAAAACATTGGTAGTACCCAGCCATAACGAGGAACCGCCGGAGTTCAAGTCGGGTGGCTGGAGCTGGGTAGGAAAGGATGGCTTCCACTGTAGCATCCACGGGCCTCACATGCCCATGACCCACCTGTTTGCCTAAATAGGTGACAGTGGCCTTGCCAAACTCACACTTTGCCAGATTCACTGTTAGCGAGGCTCCTGCAAGTCGCTGGAACACACATGTGAGAATAGCCATATGGTCAGTCCAGTTATCGGAAAAAAACACCACATCATCAAGATACACATTACAGTTGGGCACATCCCCCAACACCAAGTGCATTAAACGCTGAAATGTGGCTGGTGCATTCCTCATGCCAAAAGCCATCACAGTGTATTGCATAAAGTGGTCAGGCGTTACAAAGGCAGAGATGTCTGAGGCCCTAGAAGTGAGAGGGACCTGCCAATATCCCTTAAGGAGATCCAACTTCGTGATAAACACACTAGGACCAATACTGTCGATGCAATAATCCATACGGGGCAAAGGAAAAGAGTCTGGAACAGTTAGGGCGTTCACCTTGCGAAAATCGGTGCAGAAACGCGGTGTTCCGTCAGATTTAGGAGCAAGCAAACATGGACTGCTCCAGGGGCTGCAGCTAGGCTTGGCTAAGCCATTTTCAAGCAGATAACACTTTTTATTTTTCTCCCTTTTCTCTATGTGACAACGATACGCATGTTGCTTAACTGGATGAGCATTTCCAACATCAATGTCATGCGTTAACACATTAGTGCTCGATGGCACATCACCAAATAGGGTCGGGTGAGCATAAACCAAGCCGACTACGTCGCCTCGCTGGCTTTCTGGAAGATACGCCAGGTTAGACTCTAAGCTCAACATAAACTCAGAGTTCGATAACCTACCACACTGCTGACCACCAGAGGGCACTATCAAATCATCCTCAACCATCGACATTGCACAGGCTAGAGAAGTGGCCACACTGGGAACAGCAGTCACCACAGTACCTTGCTGCTCCCCCTGGGAAGCTTCCCTGGCATGATAGGACTTAAGCATGTTAACATGGCACAACCTTGTTTTTCTCCTACGCTCAGGTGTGTCAATGATATAGTTGGTGTCAGACACTTGCCTTACAACCACATACGGACCTGAGAAACGCGCGTTGAGAGCAGATCCGGGTGTAGGCAGCAACACCTGCACCTGCTCACCAGGCTGAAACTGCCGCTTAACTGCTCTCCTATCGTACCTGTTCTTCTTGCTTTCCTGCGAAGATGCAAGAGCTTCCCTTGCTAGCTTAGTCGCCTGTCGCAAACGCTCACGACACTGGGACACAAACTTCTTCACATCAGTTTTCGGAAGGGACTCAGACATCAATTTATCTTTTAGCATCTTTAATGGGCCACGCACATTGTGCCCAAACACTAGTTCAGCTGGGCTAAACCCAATAGACTCCTGCTTTGCGTCACGAATAGCAAATAACACGAAGGGAACACCCTCATCCCAGTCCCTGCCTGTGTCATGGCAGTATTTACCAAGCATCGACTTCAATGTCTGATGCCAACGCTCAAGTGCCCCTTATGACTCTGGATGGTAGGCACGAGACACTGAATGGGAAACCCCAATGACTGCAAGGTTTGTCTAAAAATCTTGGAAAGGAAGTTAGTTCCCTGATCAGTCTGCATAACCTTCGGCAACCCAAAGGTGGTAAAAAACTTGGTCAGTTCTTTAATGATTGCGGGTGCAGTGATTTTACGCAAAGGGATGGCCTCAGGGAAACTGGTTGATACACACATCACAGTCAGCAGAAACTGATTACCTGCCTTGGTCTTCGGCAACGGACCGACACAGTCAGCAATGACATGGTCAAAAGGCTCACCAATAGCCGGAACAGGACACAACGGCGCTGGGGGAACTACCTGATTAGTTTTACCCACTACCTGGCATGTGCTACAAGTTTTACAGAAACACACTACGTCATCTTTCAATCCTGGCCAAAAGAAATGTTGAAGGATCCGGTCATAAGTCTTAGTCACACCTAAGTGGCCAGACCACAAGTGCTCATGGGCTAACGCCAGAACCTGCTGCCAACAACTCACAGGAACCACTAACTGATAAACGCTGTTCCAATCAACACCTGAACCAACATCTGCATCACTTGATTGGTCAGCCCACCGGCGCATCAGCACCCCATCATCCACAAAAAACAACTAACGTAGCTTTCCCAAATTCACACTTGGCCAGGTTCAACGTAAGCGACGCCTGTGCGAGCCGGGTGAATACCTGCCCCAGGATCCTCATGTGCATCTCCCAGGTGGGCGTGTACACGATGAGGTCATCCAAGTAGGCGTTACAATTACTTATCCCTGATAGGACGGTATTCACCAACCGCTGGAACGTAGCCGGAGCATTACACATACCGAACGCCATGACTGTGTACTGCAGAAAACAGTCAGGCGTCGCGAAAGCGGAGATTTTTTAGGCCCGGTCCGTTAGAGGTACCTGCCAGTAACCTTTAAGCAGATCCAGCTTACTGACATATTTAGCGGAACCTAAATTGTCAATGCAATCTTCCATTCGCGGCAAAGGATAACAATCGGACACCGTAACAGCGTTCACTTTGTGGTAGTCAGTGATAAAGCGCGGAGAACCATCCGATTTAGCCTCTAACAGGCACGGGGAGCACCACGGGCTAGAGCTCTCGGTAGCTAAGCCATTATCTACAAGATACTCAACCTCCTGCTTCATAAGTGCGCCTTTGGTGGGATTGGCGCGGTACGGATGTTGTTTAATTGGCCTCGCACCTTTTACATCAATGTCATGTGTTATCACATTGGTTTGCGTCGGGACATCATGGAAAAGGCTCGGGAAACGGGCCACTAACTGAGTTATGTCATACTGCTGCCTCTCCTGCAGATTACCTAACGTAGTCGGCAGTGTCTCTAACATTTCCGTGTTACATAACCGGGCACCCGGCTGGTGATGTGAACGCATCACTAAACCGTCGTCGGAAGGGCCGGAACTATCTGTAACTATTAACGCCGAAACAGCAACTCTTTGATTCTCCGAGCCGGCAGGCTGGCTATCAGCGGCGGCGCGGGAATGGTAGCGCTTTAACATTAATATGACAGACGCGCGTTTTACGCCGTCTCTCTGGAGTACAAATAACATAACATTTTTTCCGTTTCCATACAGTATTTTCACAGCATACGTGTCTGATGCCACCGTTCCAACGCACCTTGCGATTCTGGGTGGTATGCACTAGATAGAACATGTTTAACCTGCAGTGTTTGGAGGACCTGTTTGAACAACTTGGATTTAAAATTTGTCCCTTGGTCACTCTGAATTACACGCGGGATTCCAAATGTAGAAAAGAACTTCGTCAAGGCCTTAACTACAGCAGCGGAAGTAATGCTACGCAGCGGAATAGCTTCCGGGAAACGAGTCGACGTACACATAATGGTGAGCAAATACTGTTGACCCGTTTTTGTACGCGGTAAAGGGCCAACACAATCTATTAACACCCTATCGAATGGCTCACCTATCGCAGGTATAGGATGTAACGGGGCCTGAGGAATTTTCTGATTAGGCTTACCGACAACCTGGCACACATGACAGCAACGGCAAAAGTTAGAGACATCCTTCTTTAAACCTGGCCAAAAGAAATGTTTGAGAATGATCTGATAAGTTTTAGTCACGCCCAAGTGTCCCGACCATTGGCTCTCATGCGCTACGTATAGTACATGTTGACGGTATGGCGCCGGCACGACTACCTGATGCACTACACTCCAGTCAGCTTCAGCAGTAGCAGTGAGGGACCATTGGCGCACTAATATCTCCTTATCCAACACATAAGTTACCTTCTCACCCCTTGCCTTGTTATTACTCACCACCTGCTCGAAACACTTCGCAAGTGTCGGATACGCCCTCTACGCAGCGAGTAAACGTTCTCGGGTTACCGGGAGTGTGGAACCGTCAACAGCTGGACTGGCAGGTTGCGCTGGCGCAGCGGTCACAGCAGGGAAAGCGGAAACCGCCACTTCTGGCTTTTCCTCCGGTATCTTGTCCTCTGTAAGCAATGTCCCAAACATAGTATCATTTAACGACACCTCAGAGTCACTTTTACGCACCTGCGCGCGCGTGACAGCACAAATAGGGAAAATGTGGGCCTGTGTTACTTCCGGCACTACAGGCTGGGGAGAATCCAATATTTCAAGTGCAGGCATTACCTTACCTCCTGCGATGTCATTTCCCATTAGGAAAACTAAACCCCGTATAGGTAATGCTGGGCACACAGCAACAGGGAAAAATCCAGTAATTAGCTTGGATTGCACACCGGGGCACATAACCCATCTCAATGCCACATAAAGTCGATCCATACCCACACGCTGATTGTTCGGAAAATGGCAGGGCAGATGTAACAATCACTGACTGTGAGCCTCCAGTGTCTCGTAGAATGCGGACGGGTCTCTGATCGTCTGACTCACCTGTTAATGATATCAATCCATTAAACACAAAGGGCTTATAACAGGGATCTATTTCCTCATCATTGTCAGGTGCGGAAATACTGAGTGACTCGGTGTTAATTAAGCCGATGCCTTTCGGCCGGGTCATGTTTTGTGGCTGCTCCTTACGCTTAAGAATCATCCAGTTAGCAAAAACATGTCCAGGCTGATGACAATAGTGACATTCTCTCTCCTCTTTGTTCCTCGGAAATACTTTCGCTGGCTGACCAACAGGTGCACCCGGCATACGGCGAGATTTCTCAGCAACAGCCGGAGAAAACACCGATTTATGGATCAACACGTATTCGTCAGCCAGTACAGCAGCAGCAGAGAGAGAAGTCACTTTCTCTTCGTTTATGTACCCTACAATACGATCAGGCAAACCCCTTTTAAATTCCTCCATAAGAATTAATTATTTCAAAGCCGCGTACTCCGCAGCGTTACAGGAATCAATCCACTTGCTAAACAACATCCCCTTCTCCCTGGCAAACTCGACATGTGTTTCTGTCGTTCCTAAACTTCTGCCGATAAGCTTCGGGGACTAATTCGTACACCCTAAGTATGGCCCCCTTCACCAAGTCGTAATCCAGACTGTCCTCCAGCGAAAGAGCAGCAACCGCCTCCTGAGCTCTCCCGTGAAGTTTACACTGGATTAACAGAGTCCAGGCCTCAGCCGGCCACCGTAGTGCCGCTGCAATGCGTTCAAACGCACCAAAATACACATCCACCTCAGTTTCACGGAAAGTTGGGACTAATGCAATATTTTTCCCTACATTGAAAGCCTGTGGATGTGAAGGAAGTGAGAGGCTTTCTCCAGGATTGCCAACAACACCGGATGCACGCAGTTGGGAGTCTAGCTCCAGCTGACGTATCCGGATCCGGACTTCCTTATCTGCCTCGATTTTCTTTACCTCCAACTGAAACTGATACTGCTTATCTTGCTCCCTGTCTTTTGCCTCCAACTGAAGTCGTGCGAGACGGACTACTCCCTTCCCGGGAATCTGGACTGCCAGGAGGCGGTGGATCGTAACGAGGCGGCGTGAACGGTGCTTTAAACTGCCCACCTTCTCCCTTGTCAAATGTAAACTCTGCCTCATGCCTCTGCCTTAACGTATCTTCAGTTAGGACCTTAGACACAGTGAGCTCAGCAGGTGCAGCCAGTATTAGTAACCCTTTCCTCACCAACTCATCCACCACTAAGGCCTTCAATTCCTTTTTTAATAATTGTTTTCTTACTGCAAGACTGAAATGTTGCGCTATCTCACTCAAATCGTCTTTGCGACACCGGTCTAGTTGCTCGTAAGACGGACAGACTAAAAAAGACTCCAAGTCGAAAAGTGCCATACTCAGTTAAATCTGCACACACTATTTATAAAAACCCCACTTATAACCCCAGGAATTAATTTAACGATCCCGGACACGAGCCCCCACGTATGTTACGTCCTCTCTAGGGTAAAAGGAAATAACACGCCCCAGTATGGAATTAGGTATAATTACAAGTGTTTATTTATATATATATATATATATATATATATATATATAGGTAGAAAATAATGAGGCAGGCAGCCTGTCACAAACAAAAGGAAAAACCCTACAAAGTGGAATGAAACTCAACAAAAGAGCCTGGATAATAATAACAGGAGTAGGCTGAACAGAAAGTAATAAATTAACCCTCTCTAATAGAAGGGAGCAAAACAACAAAAGAAGGCTGTTTACAAACCACAGCTATACATGGAGCAAACAATCAACACAACGCTATACTAGTAGAAATACATGGAGCAAACAATCAACACAACGCTATACTAGTAGAAATACATGCTATATCATGTGACCCCAGTCAACACAATACTAAGTTAACAGGAACACTCTAACAATCACAAGGTACCAGTCAACCACCGTTGACGTACATATCCCAACGAGAACAGAAGTGTGAGGCGTCTGATTAGCACAGCAGACCCTCCCGAATGATGTCAGTCCGCGGCCTTTGTACTCCTCCCCCGGAAGATGTGCTGGATGGATGCAGGGATTGGAGGACGTTGATCCAATCCCCTCTCCGGAAACGCGGGCGGGACAGCCAATGACGTCTAAGGAACCTCACAGCTAATTTGCATACACACAGAACAGAGTTAATGACACCAGGTAGCCAGCGGCTGTAACAGTGCCTGAATCAACATGGAGATGTTTCTGTATAAGTTTGACATAGCCTTTTGAGACATTGGGTTAAAGGAGAGGAACATATCAACAGGGTTACTATCCGGTTCCTTAGGAAAACACGGCAAGACAGAACGCACATAGTGCCTAGCCTGTAGATATCGAAAGAAATGTGTCTTAGGTAGATTGTATTTCTCTGAAAGTTGGTCGAAAGACATGAAATTACCATTTGTAAACATATCCTTAAATTGACTGATACCCTTCCCGTGCCAGTCCTGAAAGGTGGAGTCATGTCTCGATGGAACGAAAAGATGGTTGGAAGCCACAGGGCTCAGAAGTGAGAAATCTTTGTGACCAAAATACCTCCTAAACTGGACCCACACTTTCAGGGTATGCCGAACAACTGGATTAGCTATCAACTTAGACGAAAATTGACTGAGTGGTGACCCAAGGAGTGCTGGAAGTGAGACATCACCACATGACTCCAGTTCCAAGGATGTCCACGCTGGCCTGTTGGGTTGAAGGTAGAAGTGGCGCCAGAAGGTGAGGCAGCGAATATTAGCAGCCCAGTAATAATGGCGAGTGTTGGGGAGGCCCATGCCCCCATCCCTCTTGAGTCGTTGCAGTAGTAGTTTATTAACTCGCGGTTTCTTGTTTTGCCATATGAGGAGAAAACGGAATCTAAGGAAACAAAGAAGGATTTGGGGATGAACACTGGCACCATTTGGAATAGATAAGTGAATTTCGGGAGTATAGTCATTTTGATGGAGTTTATACGTCCGGCAAGGGACATTGTGAGAGGAGACCACTGCTGTAGCAACGTTTTCACCTGGCTGAATAAGGTCATGAAGTTTTCTTTAAACAAATCTTTAAATTTCCGTGTAACTGTCACTCCAAGGTAAATAAACTGCTCACGTTCAAGTTTAAATGGCGAGTCTTTGTTGTCTAAATGGAGTGCTTCACTATTGATTGGAAACAGAGTACTTTTGTTTAAATTGAGCTTGTAACCAGATATGGAACCGAACTGCTCTAGCAGAGATAATGCTGCTGGCAGAGAGGTTGTTGGGTTTGAAATATATAGCAAAAGGTCATCTGCATACAAAGACACCTCATGCACCGAGCCCCCCCTTGAGATACCGGCAATGTCTGCACTGTTGCGGAGAGCAATCGCTAGCGGTTCAATAGCCAAATTAAAAAGGATTGGACTTAATGGGCAACCTTGGCGTGTTCCACGGCCCAGGGCAAAAGGTTGCGAGAGTGTACCATTTGTTTGGACTGCGGCAGTGGGAGAAGCATATAATAGATTAAACAAAGATATAAACGATGACCCAAAGCCAAACTTCTCTAAAACTGTAAATAAATACCTCCATTCGACTCTATCAAACGCTTTTTCCGCATCCAAAGCCACAACACATTCAGGGACGTTTCCAGTTGGTGAATATATTATATTAAAGAGACGCCTGACATTAAAGAAGGAGTAGCGGTTTTTAATAAACCCAGTCTGATCGGATGATATTATTAGTGGGATGACACCTTCCGATCTGCGGGCCAGAACCTTGAATCTGTGTTCAGCAATGAGATAGGCCTGTAAGAGGCACATTCGGTAGGGTCTTTCCCTTTTTTAGATATAAGAGTAATTATTGCCTCGTTGAGAGACGGGGGGGAGCGAGCCCAGCTGAAAGGATTCGGCCAGAACGGTTGTCAAGTATGGCGAGAGAAGCGTGGAAAACTTCTTAAAAAATTCGGATGGAAACCCATCTGGTCCGGGGGACTTTCCAGATTGCATTGAGGATATAGCTATGGTTATTTCTGCTTGTGTTATAGGTGCCTCCAGGGCCTTTGACAAATCCGGGGGAATAGTTGGAATGGGCAGAGAGTCAAGAAAACTCTTGATTTTTGGATCGTCCCCATCAAATTGGGAGGAGTACAGATGAGAATAGAAGTCCTTGAATCCAGTATTTATCTCTGTAGGGTCTAGTGTGACATTGCCACTTTATGTATTAATACTTGTGATTAGTTGTTTCGACCTCTGTCCTTTTAGCTGGTTAGCTAACAGTTTTCCTGCCTTCTCGTGTTAGAAATTAAAATCAATGTTTTTATAGCATAATGAACCATAAAACATACCGTCAGTTTAAAAACTGTTTTATACTGAAAAACCAGAAGTTCCTGTGCACAACCAGTTGTTAAGCTTTTATTCTGAAAATCCTTCATCTCCGGTTAGCATTTAGCATGAGGCTAATATACCATTTACTATAGAGGTGAATTTAGCAGCGAGATGATATGATGTTGCACACCGAAACCTACTGATTTCAACACTACAACTACAGACGTCGAGATATTATTATTGTTGTTGAATATTAAATGAAGGTACAGTTTATTTGAGTACGTTATTGTTTACAGATGTGGGTAGCATGTGACAACTTCCGGAACGACCGGAAACCAAACTGCCGTGGAGTATTTCCTGTATTTTTTGGAGTATTGATTACAGCGTTTAGAATGTGTTAAATGAAAAGTCATGAAAGAGTTAAGGAAGAGAAAAGGCGTGTTTAGATATATTGAATGTACAATGTCTGTATACTCTGATATGCGAAACAACGGACATTAAGACGTGGAGAGCCGGCCCGCATGGGAGGAGCCAGCAGAGGATATAAATACAGCGGGACCTGAGGGGTTCGGCCTCTTTCTTCACCTGCGAGAACCCAGAGACACAGCTGTTTTTTTCTGTCGAACAAAATTCTGTTTGTAACATAACCGCGCCTTTATTTTTAATTAAAGTACCAATTTGACACCATCTCAGAGACTCCATTTAGTCTCCTTTTTAAGCTTCTCTCCTGGACGCGAGAATAACCTACACGGTTTACAAATTGGTGACCCCGACGTGATTTTCGTTGGACCGGGAGAGACAGAACCAGCTGTTTGCCGGGGACGCGGCATCCGTTCGACACACAACGAGCTCGATAGACTTGGTAAGAGGAAACCTGTTATGTCGAATTTCTCATAGTTTATGCAGGACAATGTTAAATTTGTGTGTCTGACGGAGGCCAGCAGATCCTGAAAATAGCTGTGCATTTAATGTTAAAACAACCACATTTATAACAATAAGAATTATATACCTTGGGGCGTTGCTTTGTCACAAGCAGGGTGAGTTCAAATTTCTTCTTTTTCTTACATTTAACCCTGCATGCTATTAATTTGTGTGTGTGTTGAATTTTAAATATAAATGTGTGTGTGGTCATTGTACTTCGGGTAGGTGTCTTGTTGGGTTTTCATGTAGGTGTCTCTTGTTACGTTAGTAGTTAGTTAGCCTATGACGTAAGGATATATAAGTCCATTTAACGATTATTGTTAAGATCTATGGGACATAGCGAATTGGTTAAGGACCAAGTAAATTAAAACCAACAAGGCATCGAATCAACTTAGGGTTGAGTAACTGAAGACAGTGCTAGTCGAAAACAGTTGAGAACTGTTTTAAAAAAGTCCTTTTTGAGAAAAAGGCTTGATTAAGGTGTAAGCCTTTATCAGTGGTCATAACTGTTCTATTTTCAACCAAGATATTGCGGGTGGAATACGGTATTTGGAGTTACAGCAGCATTACGTTAAATTGACGATGGTCATTTAATAGTCGCTGATAGGTTTCCATATTACTCCCACCTAACGTGTCTAAATGGCAGCAGTTGACCAATAGTGGACTATAAAGTCAAATATTACGCAGATAGGTTTATAGCTTATGCGTAAGGGTTCCTAACTTTAAGTGATGATATCAATAAGATAAAGCCCATTTTTCATAGTAAACTAGATAGAAATGTTATTTTAAACTACAGTGTTGTTTTGTGTTGAATTGTCTTGACAAGATTGCACCCCGCCATTATTTAAACTCCCCTGTGAGAGACACGAGGTGTGTTTTCAAATCCCTTTGTTCTTCAGGTTAGAGGTTGGAAAATCAGTTGCCATCTTGTCTTGCCCTCATGTTGAAAATAAGCCACACGGCAGTCGCCATTTCGTGAAATGCTAATTGAAAGTACTCTGTTTGTTTTTACACACTCAGTCGCACTCACATGAGGCTAGGCACTCCATATTGAGAAGGACAAATCATATTTCTTGGCAGAGTTGGAACTATAAAATAGACAGGTTATCTTACCGTGGGAAGTTTGGTATTTGTAGGAGTCTGGTTTTGGAAGTATTTCTGCTTGCAAGTGTGTATTGGGTTTCTTTTGAGATATTCTTGTTTGCAAGTGCGTATTGGCGGTTTATTTGAGATATTCTTGTTTGCAAGTGCGTATTGGCGGTTTTTTGAATATTCTTGTTTGCAAATGTGTTTTGGCGGTTATGTGCTGTGTTGTTTAACCATATTCTAATTTTCTTCCCATTTTTAAGGAAATAAGCTTCTTCTTGTTAAAAAGAGGTCAGTTTTGCAACAGCTATCCCTAGTGGATTGAGCTGGAAATTATAACAGCGCACTCTGCTGGTAATACAGAATTATTACAAAGATACTATAACATTTTGAAGCTTGATTTTAAGTGTTATGAATTAACACATGCGCCAATCGCCAGGATTGAATTGCAAAGAGGTTTCTAATTAAACGATGAGAAACTTTACATAATAGACTTTCAAACTAGACGGTAGAATATTCAAACACCAATTTATTGAAGCTGACACAAATTATGACATTTGATAATTCCATACACGCGTTGTACACAGTAGATTTTCACCAGATTTCTATTTTCATATCTCAAAGTCAAAACCATACACTGTACACTTTTTATTTTAACATTACAGATTTTAAAATTTGCATAATTGTTATCTTTGAATTTACTTTTTTAAATATTTCCAAAAAACTTAAATCATAAAAAATCAATAACTTTGAAAAAAAAAAAAACAGAGGACATAGGATATTTTTATTGGAATACAAAGGTACTAGTCAAAGGACTAGTGCTTCAATCTTTGATAACTTCATATTTTTCATTCGAATAGTTAGAAAGCATGTCACCAAAAGAAACTAAATTGAGGCCAGACGTAGAGCCAGGCACAACTGCAGATATCAAGGAAAGGGTAAAAATCAGATCAGATGCTACAACAGTTCCAAAACTTAGACAGAAGACATGGAACCAGGCTGAGAAACTGTGGGAACAGTGGCAAACGAGAGGACTGATTCCAGCAGATGATCAGCCTGGACCAACGAAAGCCCATAGAAAAGCTGTAATAGACCATGAGAATGGAGAATATCTGTGAGAGCAACAAGCATGGATCAAAGCCGGACAACCCTCTTGGCATGGACCTGCAAAGATTGCTATGAACAAAGCGGAGATAAGAAAAACACAAGTTACAGTTCTGATGCTCCATTTAAAGTATACTGTTAGTGAGACGGCAAACATGTACGTCGTTCAAAGAGCAAATCCGCTAGAGAAGGAACACCAAACAGAAAAAATAGAAGAAGTTCCAGTAATCCAAACTCCAAAGCTCTATCCAGACCTGCCTCAGAAACCTCCTCCTTACATGACAGAACCAGAACTTTTCTCTCAAACCTCGATACAAGCCCCAACTTTTAATATTGCAGGAGGAATATTGAATTTGGACGAAGTCCCCACAGAGAGAAGCGTCAAAGAATTGGACTTTGAAGTAAGAATGCTAAACAGTAAATCTGACCAGCTGCGGGAGAGTTTCGAACACGGCATGCAAGAATTGAGGGACATGACTAGAGATCACCATGTTCAGCAAAACACACTACGAACACCTATGTCATTCCAGCCCAACAAGAAACCGCCCGTTGCTGAGGCATTACCAACCACAGGTTCAGACACGCCGATTTTCTCTCTACTACTACCAACAACAGCACAAAGGGAGGCACAGGAAAAGTTCAGAGAGCAACAGGAACACAAACAGGCAGAAGAAAAACAAAAGGAGGCGTATAATGACAGAAAGGAGGACAGAAGAAGATTACCAAGAACGTCAGGTGCAAACACGACAAGAAGAGGAAAGATACCAGGAGATGATGACAGAAAGACAAAACAAACATAGACAGGACAAAGAAAGGGAAGAAAGAAAACAACAAATAACAAAAAATTGGGGACAATCACAAACAACACGCCGAACAAACTACTCTCCTGACAATTACAAAGGACAGGGAGATGAAGATGACGACGGTACACAGTCTGAAACCAGTGGACACTTGCCATACCATGAACAATCAAATCATCAACGAAATTTTGCATCTCCTCCTGAGAATAATAGTAGCGACGAAAACGAGCAACATTACCCTGGGACATGCTCCAAAACTAGAAGAACCAAGACAACTAAAATAACCAAGACTGGTGCACACACCTCCATGCCATTGATAGCGGTTTGAAGAGGACTTGAATACCAACCATGGACTCACAGGGACATGGAATCATTAGTGGCAAAACTACCTCCACTCACCCAAGGAGGTCAGAAGTGGGTGAATGATCTGGAGAAATACACAGTCCAAGACCACCTGTGCTTGGGAGACATGAGGGCACTGCTTGGACGGATAGAAGGAAGACTAGAGGCAAGAGCAGTGGATTCCAAGGCCAAATGCACCAACTCTCCAGATGATATTTCCTTCAACAAAATCCGGTCGAGCTATTGGGCTGCCATTCGTCACATTTACCCAACAACACGCAGTTTACATGCCCTCAACAGCCTGAGAAAAGAACCTGGGGAAGACATGCATGCCTTCCTCAAGAGATGTGAAGGAGTGTGGGAGGACTGCACTGGAGAACGACATGACACTTCACCGGCTGTCATAATGCTGTGGAAGAACGCAGTCATCAAAGCCCTTCCCAAATCAGTGCAGGCACGCCTGGGAGATGTGGTGGGATTGGAAGCTAAACTCCCAGAAGAATGGAGACTAAATCTCATTCACCACGACATCAAATACCAGGAAACAAAGGTGGAAGACGATGAAGAAACAAAGAAACTGGCGAAAAGACTTTTGAAGATGCAGGTAGCTGAGAGAGATACCGAAGCCAATATGAACAAGAAATTGACAAGGCAGATGCCAGCTGTAACAGAAATGGTCATACTAACAGAGAAAGAAGGGCAGACGCCTCAAATAGTTCAAACTCAGACAGTGCCAGAATATCAGATGCAGAACCAACAAAAAGGTAGAGGAGGCTTCCGAGGAAAAGGCAGAGGAAAATTTCTCCGGTTTGAAGGATGCTACATATGCAGTCAGCTGGGCCATTGGGCCAGAGATTGTCCAAATCAACAAACACAACAGCCTCAGACGCAACAGTATTATCCCCAAGTACAGCAACCGCCTGTGTATACCCCTATCCAACTACAGCCACAAACACCCATGAACATGCCTACACAGTATCAACAAAGGGGAGGACCCGGTGGAGGCAGAGGATTCCAGGGACAACCAGGAGGAGGAGGGGTGCCAAACATGAACCAAATGCCTCTGACAGCTTGGAGTGGTCCACATGTATGAGGAGGCCCAGAGGATCCAATCACAGGTGAAGCAATTCCAGCCCAAGATGAACCAATGGTCACCTGTGAGATTGAGGGAGAGAAGGTGGAAATGATGGTGGATACAGGAGCCACAGCATCCTGTTTGACAAGATTGAAGGGAAAACCACCACCACTCTCAAATCACACCCTCAAAACAGTTGGATACTCGGGAAAAATTGATGTACAGAGATATACATTACCATTGGTCACAAAAATTGGGAAGCAACTCCTGCAACATCCTTTCCTATATGCCCCAAACTGTCCCATAAATCTGATGGGAAGAGACCTGCTCGTAAAATCAGGAGCAAGAATTCTATGCACACCAGATGGGCTGATTATCCAATTTCCAGGCCAGATACCACTCTACCAGACGTACGACGGACAACAGAGAATCATGATGATGGCAGCAAATCCAGAAAACGACGAAGAAAATGACACAACCACTGTGTACTGGAGCCGTTTAATCACCACTGAAATCGATACTCCTCATGTCCAAAGGACGTACATGGCCTGGAAGCCATGGATAAATACACTGGGACCCTATGGGCCCCCGCAAGATCCTCTACATTGTACGTACAATTATCTAAGGCGGCCAGATGAAGAATATCAAGATGCATGGATGGAAGATAAAGAGGGAAAGATGGAAGATTTGACTGTAGCAGACATCTATGTAGGACCGCAGGGTGTAGCAGCAGCGGTAAAACTCACACCAGAACAAAAACAATGGTACAATTTATCTGAAGAAGCTGTTCCTCATGTCACACTCGCCATGACCATAGGAGCTGAGTCCAGATCATTGGGTCCAATGATAATGACTGCAATGAATACAGAATGGTTGGCAACAGAATCACCTTTTCTGTGGCGATCAACAGACCAGACGATGTGGAGGATTGGAAACAATAGCCAGGAACAAGGACTATTGGAGAAGCAAGAATTGGACAGAGATCATGGACGAGAACACACAAACCATCCGGACACAGAAGAAATGCTGATGCAGGTGCCTACACATCTTTGGACCACTGGAGACTATGATGTTGGATTAGTGAAACATGAAGTCTCAGTGGAGCTGGTGGAAAATTACAGACCATGTTGACGCCCGCAATACAAATTGAAGCAAGAACAAATAGATGGAATAGGAAACACCATTCAAGGATTGTTACAAGCTGGAGTAATCAGACACACCGGTTCAAATTGGAATACTCCCATCTTGCCGGTACCAAAAGCTGGAAACAAGGGATGGAGAATGGTCCATGATCTAAGAGAAGTCAACAATCTCACTAAAACTGCTAATATTCCTGTTCCCGATCCACATGTAGCATTACAAAATCTTAATCCAGGTCACAAATATTTCACAGTGATAGATCTAGCCAATGCATTATTTTGCTTACCATTGGATCCAAAAGTCCAGGATATATTTGCTTTCACCTACCAAAGACAGCGATACACTTACAATCGGATGCCACAGGGTTACAAAGATAGTCCAGGATTATTTAACCGTGCTCTGAAACAAGACCTCAGTGCATTGCAACTACCGGAGGGAGTGACTCTGATACAGTATGTGGATGATTTACTTCAAGCCGGGCCAGATGCAGCAACATGTCTGGCTGTGACACAACAATTGCTAATCCTACTGGCCAATGTGGGCTACAAAGTGAAGAAAGAAAAAACACAGATCGCAAGGAGAACAGTTACATTCCTGGGAAGGATGATTTCCTCGAACAGTCTAACTCTGACACCACCACAAAGGTCTTCCATCCTCTCCCAACCAAAGCCCAAAACAGTGCAACAAATGCTTGCGTTCCTGGGCCTGACAGGTTACAGCAGGATGTACATACCTGACTATGTGGATTTGACACAACCACTGAGACACATAATTGCAGAAGCAGGAAACAGAAATCTGAAAGCTACTCTCGAGTGGACAACGTTGGCCGAAGAAGCTTTCACGAAGACGAAGCAAGCCCTGAGTCAAGCGGCACACCTTTCCACTCCGGATTATGACGATGATTTTTGCCTTGATGTTTCTGAATCAGGTGGAATAGTCAATGGGGTCCTGTTTCAGAAAAAAGGGGGAGTGAGACAGGTACTGATGTACCATAGCTCAAAGTTAGACAATATAGAACTAGGCCAGACAGGATGTGCAAGACACCTAGCTGCACTAGCAAAAGTCATTGAGAAAACTGCACATGTGGTAATGTGCCACCCATTGAAAGTCAACACAGCCCATGGAGTGGTAGCATTCATAAATTCACAGGCATTCACATTTTCCCCAATCAGGAAAATCAAGATTCAGACAAGTCTGTTGAAACCACATATAACATACCAAGGTGGTTTAACAAACATGTCTACAGGACTGAGCACGGAAGAGCACACACCCCATGACTGTCAGTTCGTCTCCCAAAAGGATCTCAAGATAAGATCAGATTTAGAAACAGATCCTCTGGCCCAACCAGACTTCACTCTCTACAGTGACGGCTGCTGCTACAAGGGAGATGACGGGAATGTGGCCTCCTATGCAGTAGTCCGGCAGGAGGGAGAAAATATACAAACCATAGAAGCAGAAATCATCTCCCAACCTGCTTCGGCCCAACTGGCAGAAGTAGTGGCACTCACCAAAGCCTTGGAGCATGCAGAGGGACAACGAGTCAACATCTATACAGATTCAGCATATGCCTATGGAGCAGTGCATATAGACGGACCACAGTGGATCAGAAGAGGGTTCCTAACATCTGCTAAGACACCAGTAAAACATGCTGAAGCGCTAAAACTCCTGCTAACATCTTTGCTGTTGCCAGCACAAGTGGCAGTAATGAAATGCAAAGGACATCAAACATTGAACAATGCAATATCCAGAGGAAACGATGCAGCAGACAAGGCAGCAAAGAAGGCAGGAGGGTACAGCAAGCAAATTATATGTACAAAGGCCAATACTCAAGAGGAGTTAACCATCGAACACATCAAAGACATGCAGAAATATGCTGGAGTGTATGAACAGAATCAATGGAGTCAGAAAGGAGCAAAGGAAGTAGATGGCCTGTGGAGAGCCCACGACGGACGTTTAGTCGCACCTGCAAAATTATGCCACCTGCTAATAGAACAATCACATGGTCCCACTCATGTAGGCAAAGCAAGAACAACAAAAGACATTGAACGACAGTGGTGGCATCCTTACATGAAGGACATGGTTGAAAACGTCGTAAACGACTGTGACACGTGCAATGCTTTCAATGTAAAAAAGCCATACAAGTGCCCAATGGGAAGATATCCAGTCCCAGAAGCCCCATTCAAAGACATTTGCATTGATTATACAGACATGGGAGCAGACAATGTAGTCAGAGGCTTTAGATATATGTTATTAATGATTGATCGTTATACGAGATGGATTGAGGCCATTCCCTGTAAAAAAGAAGATGCAAAGACAGTCATTAAATGGCTCAAAACAGAACTCGTACCCCGCTATGGAGTGCCAAGGATGATAAGATCAGACAATGGTTCACATTTTACAAGCAAACACTTGGAGGAAGTTGAGTTATATTTTGGTATAATTCATAAGTTTGGGTCAACATACCACCCACAATCTCAGGGTATAGTAGAAAGAGCAAATCGAACATTAAAAGGGAAAATAGCAAAAGTCATTTTTGGCACAGACATGAAATGGGTAGATGCTTTGCCTTTGGCACTCATGTCAATGAGATCTTCTGAGGGTGCTAAAACACATCTTTCACCCCATGAGTTGTTAACTGGTAGGCCAATGCCTGGGCCTCCTAGAGAAGGAGGGACTGGCCCAGTGTTAGACATCAGACAAATAGAAGTGGATGAATATGTCAGGGCTCTGAGTAATATTATCCAAGTCTTGTCTACACAGGTTCAGAGAACTGCAGAGACACCAGACGAGACACCAGAAGAGACTCCTGTACGACCGGGGGATTGGGTGAGGTTGAAAGTTCACAAAAGAAAGTGGGCTGAACCCAGGTGGACGGGTCCGTGGGAGGTTGTTGAAAGAACCTCACACGCTCTCCGGATAAAAGGTAAAAAAGGAGCAAATTGGCACCACCTGACACATTGTCGCCCTACACCGGCACCTTCCAGAAAGCTCTTGGAAGTTAGGACTGATTTGGCAGAGCTGGAACAAAATGATGAATAAAAATCAAATCAAGAGATATTGAGATAGAAACAGCTCAAAAGACGAATTGTCTTTAGGTTTTATAGATTGAATACTAAAACGGAATACCCATTCTTGTTTTACATCTGAAACCGATTTATTCTATCAGTCCAATGTTTTTGTTTTGTTTTTTATATACTATCAGTCCAATATTTTTGTTTTATTATTTTTATACGCTTTATTTTTGTACTCATTTATTTTAAACTCTGAAACTGATATAACCATGGGTAGAATTGATGAAGTGCCATTGAAGAGGTCAGAACAATTAAGGGGCCCCCTAGGGATAAGAATCGTAATAACATTGTTAGCTGTGTTCATCACAATTGGCATTTTCCTGGTTGGGTGGGGGGTACAGCATCGTGAAGAACCCGAATCCATTCGAGCACTAGTAGAAAATGCCAATATCACTAACAAAACGTCAGCTGTGTTTCCATTTATCCCCAGAGCCAAAAGGTCAGCGGAGAGACAGAAGGAGGGGTTAGAAATACTCATCCCCAGAGGTGAAGCGGTTACGGTCAGTCTTGATGTGTGTGATGTGGTTGTATGTGGAGAGCTGCGAGACAAAACAGGCCATGACGTTTATGGGTGCATCCATGCTTGGGGACGGCCAGATGATAATTCATGGTGTCCCGGTTCAGAGAAGGTATATTGGAGTGCAAGGGCAGAAGGTAATAACAATCCCCCTGGTTTGGCGTTTAGGTCTAAGCTATCTTTTTCCAAAGTGGAGATATGAGCAAACACAACCCAATAATAATTGCTTTTAAAAGCGCACTCACTCCCCATTTCAAGAAAAAGGGAGACGTCACTGCATTCCATTTACTGATGGGGATAGAAGTTCCTGGAAAAGACCCAATGGGATACATTTTAGTGAAGATAATTGACCCACCAGCTGATGTAATCCCTGATCTCGCCCCAAAATATGCTGAATCACTCTTTAAACCAGAACCAGAAATACCCCCTGCTAAATCTATGATCAATCCACTGGTCACCTATCTGAGTACGACCTCAATACAGAAAGTCATAGCAGTGGAAACAGGATACGAGGACACAAATTCCTGGTTAGACTGGGTTGTTTATTCTGTTAAGCAGAGCAAGATGGCGGACTGTCTGGCCTGTGCGGCTGCCCGACCAAGTTTGGGAACAGTGCCATTTCCATTCAACGCCCACAATAACCCAAGAGTACAACTCTGTATGTACAAACTCTATGGACAAAAATCCCCAGCAGATTGTGTCGACATTGCACAAAAGTATCCAGTGGTAAAAATGAATGACATTCCACCTGACTTCACGTCTTACGAGGGACTGTATGACTGCATCACAAGGGGCTACCTAAAAGGTACAGAAGTAGGAACTCTTAAGTGGTGCAATTCTACAACGATTTTAATGAACCAGGATTTTCTCCCAGGTATAACTATGCCCATTATGCAGTATCCCAGAGCAGATGTGTGGTGGTATTGTGGCACTAAAACCCTGTACTCAGTTTTACCACAGGATTGGACGGGGACCTGTGCTCTGGTACAGTTAGTGATGCCTTTTTATGCTGTACCAATGACGGCCGAGCAACTGATAAACATGGCAGTCCAACCCAAAGCAACCAGGGCCAAAAGGTCAGTCCTTCCAGGGAGTTTTGATTCCACTGTGTACATAGACAGCATAGGGGTGCCCAGGGGAGTTCCAGACGAGTTTAAAGCAAGAAACCAGATCTTAGCAGGGTTGGAATCCATTTTCCTTTGGCCTACGATAAATAAGAATGTGGACTGGATTAACTATATCTACTACAATCAGCAGAGGTTCATAAATCACTCCAAGGACGCGATAAAGGGACTAAGCGAGCAACTGGACAAGACCAGCCAGATGTCTTTGCAGAACCGAGTGGCCCTAGATATGTTGTTGGCAGAAAAAGGGGGTGTAGGCAAAATGTTTGGAACATTATGTTGTACTTTCATCCCAAACAACACCTCACCTGATGGATCAGTAACCAAGGCTCTGAAGGGACTCACTACTCTGAGCATGGAGTTAGCAGACAACAGTGGGATAGAGAAGAACCCCCTGGGTTTTTTTTTTAGATGGTTGGCTGGGGAAGTACAAGGATTTCCTACTGAGTGGACTGATGTCTGTGACAGGTGTGATCGTGATATTGGCACTGGGTTGTTGTTGTTTCTCAACCTGCATCCGCGCTTTCGCAAACCGACTGATTAATGGGGCCCTCAACCAGGAATATGCTAGGGGTCAATATCACATGGGGGGACAGTTTTCAATGCTAGTAGAACAGGACGATCCACCCCCATATACAGATGTTTATGAAAATGATGAGTTAGTTTGAATGAGTTTAAATGATATGGATGTTCAGAGATGAGATTGTTCAATGAATGTCCAGCCGATGTGATTCTTTAAATGAAATCATGTGAAGAAGTGAGCAAAAATAAAATGCAAAAATGGAGTGAATCCATTTCAATTTACCTATACTATTCCAAGATAGTGTATTTGTATTTTTTATTATTACTCTATACTATTCCAAGATAGTGTATTTTTATTTTTTATTATTACTCTATACTATTCCAAGATAGTGTATTTTTATTTTTATTATTACATTACACTGGTCCAAGATAGTTTATTATTTATCATTTTTATTATTTTTCACTGTTCTATATGATATATTTCATGCATTTTAGAATCATTACTATTTTAAAATGGGTTGTTTCTTTTCACTTTGTAAAAACAAGTGCCTTAACACTGAGCGTGGTATGAGAACGGTTTCTGTGAAAGGAGGAAGAAATGTTCTGATACCAAGCCAGTGCTGCTATTTTGAAGAACCATATTGAATGTTAACACTAGAAGTTATGCACAAGGGAAAACTTTTATGTTTGAACACAGTCAAAGTATTTTAGTATTTTTGTAAAGTTGAGGCTATTCGAAACATTCCATTTTGATTGTATGTTTTTGATATGAGTTATGTACTATGCAGAGTTCAGATGAAGAACTCATTGATTTCAGTATTATACACACCTTTTAGGTGTGTAAGGAGGGACTGTTAGAAATTAAAATCAATGTTTTGATAGCATAATGAACCATAAAACATACCGTCAGTTTAAAAGCTGTTTTATACTGAAAAACCAGAAGTTCCTGTGCACAACCAGTTGTTAAGCTTTTATTCTGAAAATCCTTCATCTCCGGTTAGCATTTAGCATGAGGCTAATATACC
Organism: Pogonophryne albipinna; assembly: GCA_028583405.1. Lineage (NCBI taxonomy): Eukaryota > Metazoa > Chordata > Actinopteri > Perciformes > Artedidraconidae > Pogonophryne > Pogonophryne albipinna. The sequence goes on along the minus strand of CM053244.1, from coordinate 2,585,041 downwards.
ATTTACTATAGAGGTGAATTTAGCAGCGAGATGATATGATGTTGCACACCGAAACCTACTGATTTCAACACTACAACTACAGACGTCGAGATATTATTATTGTTGTTGAATATTAAATGAAGGTACAGTTTATTTGAGTACGTTATTGTTTACAGATGTGGGTAGCATGTGACAACTTCCGGAACGACCGGAAACCAAACTGCCGTGGAGTATTTCCTGTATTTTTTGGAGTATTGATTACAGCGTTTAGAATGTGTTAAATGAAAAGTCATGAAAGAGTTAAGGAAGAGAAAAGGCGTGTTTAGATATATTGAATGTACAATGTCTGTATCCTCTGATATGCGAAACAACGGACATTAAAACGTTAGAGAGCCGGCCCGCAGGGAGGAGCCAGCAGAGGATATAAATACAGCGGGACCTGAGGGGTTCGGCCTCTTTCTTCACCTGCGAGAACCCAGAGACACAGCTGTTTTTTTCTGTCGAACAAAATTCTGTTTGTAACATAATCGCGCCTTTATTTTTAATTAAAGTACCAATTTGACACCATTTCAGAGACTCCATTTAGTCTCCTTTTTAAGCTTCTCTCCTGGACGCGAGAATAACCTACACGGTTTACACTCGCCATGCTCATAAAATGTACTTTTGTTTTTTAGCAGAATGTTTTGAGTCTGGTGAGTAGTAAGTAGGTCAAATTTAGTTTTGAGTTCCAGTCTAGTGTTATATAGCTCAGGGGTCGGGGTCAGAGCGTATTGTGCATCAGTTCCAGAAATGTTGGATAACAGGTCTGAACGTTCCCTTTGGGACTTTTGCCTTTTGTTAACGGTGAATGAAAATATTTGTCCTCTTAGGTAAGCTTTAAGTGCATCCCAGACCATGAGAGCAGAGGTATCGGATGTGGTATTTGTTTCCCCCAAGTATTTTACAAACTCATCATCAGACAGTAAAGATGAGTTAAAACGCCAGTGCCTTGTGGGCATCGGGACACCTGGGAGTGCCAGTGACATCACAACAGGCGCATGGTCAGATATAACAACACTCTGGTAAGAACAAGAACGGACTTGGGAAAGTAGTCTATTATCAATGAGAAAATAATCTATTCGAGAATATGTATGATGAACATGGGAGAAAAAAGAATACTGTTTCTCTTTTGGGTGGAGGAACCTCCATACATCTGAGATACCACACTCTGAGAGAAAGGATTGCATTTGCAGTGCTGATTTACTCACTGCACCTGGCTTGGTGGAGGAGCAATCCAGCGCCTGGTCCAGCCAGCAGTTCAAGTCCCCTCCAAGTATCAAGTGGTGCTGGCCCAGGTCGGGAAGATTAGAGAAAAGGCGGAGAAAGAAGGCAGCATCATCTATATTTGGGGCACATATACGTTAGCCAGGACAACGTTCATGTTAAATAGTTTCCCAGTGACGATTACAAATCTACCGTTCTTGTCAGCCGTAATACCAAGTGGTTCAAAGACTACGCCCCTTGCCACAAGGATAGAAACCCCTCTTGCTTTTTCCTGGAAGGTAGAATGAAAGTGCTGCCCCGTCCAATATGCCAGAAATCTGTCATTGTCTGCGGAACGCAAATGTGTTTCTTGAAGGAAGATAATGTCAGCGTTTAACTGCTTCAGATGATTGAGTACTTTCCTTCTTTTAATTGGGTGGTTCAGACCCTTGACATTCCAGCTCACAGTGTTAAGAGAGCGACTCATATGTTGGGAGAAAAAAGTACTGTTTGAATAGGGTTGGTTTGGTGTGGACTCCTGTCAACATTAGGAAAAAGGAAATAGACCATTGTATGTTTACTATCCACACCAGACCATTGTAAAGAGAAAAAAAACAATGTGCAATTATTATAACATCCCCACCCTGTCCCAAAACCCCAAAAAGCTTCCAAAGAACTCAGAAGCAAAATAAAATTAACCATACCCCAGAAAGCAACTGTGTTAATCAGTTGCATGCTCTCCCCAAAACTTACCATCTGCAAATCAACTTCCCTGCACTTGCTATCTCAGCCCCACATTGATACAAGTACCTCAGAATCAAAGCGTTTTCAACTTTAAATGTATGTTAACAACCTTACCCACGAAGAGGTTAAACAAAAAGCAGTGCTCGAGGATGTAAATAAGAAAAAAGAAAATGCATACATACATATATATACACATACACACACACATACACATACATACACACATATATATACAAAATAAAATAAAAAGGTAACTAGATAATAACAATAATGAAATAAGTGATACAAATAAACAATGGTAAACAGCAATATTAATTCAAATAAGAAATAGTAATAATGAGTAAATAAGCATTTGGAGGGTCAAAACGTGACATTCTTTTCAGGACACACACACAGCCGAGGGATTCACAACTATATGGAGCATAGGTGGCATATGTCAATGCAAATCATCTACGAATAGAGTAACAGTGACAGGGGGTTTATTCATAACAGAAATGAATAAATAAATAGTCACAGTAATGTGATGGGAAAGCATAAGACTGTACCTCGACATGTATAGTATGAAAAAAAAACAGCAAAGAGTGTCAAAAAGTCCTTCTCCACAGCTTTATAATATATATTAGCTTGTTATGGAGTGATGTATGAAGCGCAACGGCGCTGATAAAACATAGATCAAACCTGTTATTAAAGTTGGCCATCACTACTCCTCTCTAGTCGAAGACTCCGACGTGTTACACTGCAGTGTTTCCAGGAAAGATGTAGCGTCCTCCACCGATGCGAAATGCTTTTCCCCCCGTCCTTGGTTGTGATCCGTAACCTCGCTGGATATAGGAGTGACGGTCTCAAGCCGCGTTGATAAAGTGCGGTTATCACCTCCCGGTAAGCCGCGCGTTGCTCCACGATCTCTGGGCAGTAGTCTTCAAAGATAGCCACGGGCTTTCCCTGGAAAAACAGTTTTCCCCGCCGCTTCCGGGCCTCCTGAATGATCAGCTCTTTCGTCCTGAAATTATGGATGCGGGCTATTACCGCTCTTGGTCTTGACCCGGGACTTGGCTTGGCAGTCAGGGCTCTGTGTGCTCGGTCCAGCTCCGGAGCTGTAGTGAGGACTTGGTCACCCAGAAGCTCCACCAGCTGTCTCGAAAAAAAGTCTGTGGGACGTGCACCCTCAATCGACTCCGGTAAGCCAGTTATCCTTATGTTATTGCGGCGGCTGCGTGACTCAAGGTCTATAGCTTTAGCCTTTAGCTTGTTGTAGCTTCCCTCCATTGCTGCGCACTTAGCCTCCAACTCTTCCATTTTGTCGCTGAGCTGATTCGCGTTAGCCTCAAGGGAGGTCAGGCGGTTACCGTGGTCTGTAACTGTCTCCTGGACAAAGTCTAATTTCGCTTCCAGAGAAGTCATAGCCGACTTAAATTCCTTGGAAAGGGCGTCTCTGTGATCCTCCAGTAGCTTAACCAAGAACGGCATGCTAACTACGGCAGTAGCAGCTGCCTCATCTCTCTTCTCCTTTTTGCTTGTTTTCGAAGCCATTTAGCCGTTTCAACGGAAAGTAGATAGTTATGCGTACAATAAATAAAACAATAAAATAAAAATCCACGCGTTGTTTACAGGTAAGAGGTTTAAAAGTGAGTTGTAAGTAGTGGGAGCTGGAGAAACACGCGTCTACTCCATTCCTCGTCGCCAGAAGTTCCCCTGTAATGTGTATCTTGATGATGTGGTGTTTTTTTCCGATAACTGGACTGACCATATGGTTATTCTCACATGTGTGTTCCAGCGACTTGCAGGAGCCTCGCCAACAGTGAATCTGGCAAAGTGTGAGTTTGGCAAGGCCACTGTCACCTATTTAGGCAAACAGGTGGGTCATGGGCATGTGAGGCCCGTGGATGCTACAGTGGAAGCCATCCTTTCCTACCCAGCTCCAGCCACCCGACTTGAACTCCGGCGGTTCCTCGGTATGGCTGGGTACTACCGATGTTTTTGCAAGAACTTTTCGGTAGTTGTGGCACCGCTAACCCAACTGTGTAGCCCTAAGGTTCCATTTGTATGGACTGAGGAGTGTTGCCGCTCCTTCAGCTCTGCCAAGTCTCTCCTCTGTAGTGCTCCAGTGTTGTGTGCGCCCAGGGTTGGGAGGGTTACTTTGTAAATGTAATCAGTTACTGATTACTGAATACATGGCTCTGAAAGTAATCCGAATACAGTTACAGTTACGTGTCTTAAAAAAGTAACGTAATCGGATTACTTTTAGATTACTTTCTTTTTCCATAACAGATGGGTATGTTTTGGTGAACAGGAGACACAAAAAGCAAAAGGAAACTGAACGTGTTTTTACTGTTTTAATGGCTTATCAAGAGCACAACTGAAACATAACATCTGAAACGATGTAACAACATAATAAACTTGTTGGGGATGCAGCTTGGGATGTGAGGAGTGAGGGACACGGATTAGAACGGGCCTGTCGCCTTCTGAACATGAATTAAAATGTCGAACTCGGACTTCATTTTAAGGACATTTCGGCCAGGGGTGTAGATTTGTTTAAGCACCGGATTGGCAAAACAGGAGAGTGTGTGCACCAGTCTGCCTTGATCTATGAATTCATGTCCTTGACACTCACAGTAGCCTATCTGCTGCCCACAGCTGTTTTATAGAAGGAAAACATCCTTCACTTCATGAAATCTCTGCAGCGCCAGGAGGCAGCGGGAGGGTTAACTCAGCCTCTGAGAAGACGAGCGCGCCGTGCCTTTCACGCACCGCCTTTGCTGTGTTTACCTTCAGAATCATTAGAAAGGCTAAAGAGCGGTGTGGCTGATGTGTTTTAACCACACACACCTCTACACACAGACGCGCGATTTAAACGGAGACTTTTGTTCCTCCATGTTTCATTGTTATCGTTTCATTGAGCGGAGCCGCCCCTTTTTTTTCAAACGCTTCCTTTTTTGGATCATCGCTGTGATGATTCGGCTGTACCTTTAGTAATGAATATTAAATGTTGTGAGGAAATCTTTCCACCAATAATTCCAATAAGTAATCCAAAATGTATTCACTTCAGGTTTACGAAAAGTAAGTGTAATCAGATTACTCGTTTTTCAAATGTAACGCGAGCTGAATATAGTTACTTGATTTTTGTATTCTGATTACGTAACGCCGTTACATGTATTCCGTTACAACCCAACCCTGTGTGCGCCTAACTTCACCCTTCCCTTCAAACTCGAGGTGGATGCTAGTGGTTCTGGGGCTGGTGCTGTTCTGCTGCAGGAAGGTGATGGGGGTGTGTGCCATCCTGTGTGCTACTTCTCCACCAAGTTCAAGCGACATCAGCTGAATTATTCCACCATTGAGAAGGAAACTCTGGCCATGCTCCTTGCCCTGCAGCATTTTCAAGTGTATGTTGGATCCAGTTCAACGCCAGTGGTGGTGTACACCGACCACAACCCACTCGTATTTTTGTCCCAGATGTTCAACCACAACCAGCAGTTGATGCGCTGGGCCCTGTTGGCACAAGACTTCAACATCGTCATCAAATACAAGAAGGGAGCAGATAATGTGGTGGCCGATGTACTGTCCCGTGGGTGAGATTTCACGATTTATGTCCAATAGTCTGAGTGTTTTTGGTAACTGTGGCCAAACACTTGTTTGGTTTTATGGGGGGGGGGGGTGTTACGTGCCGTAGTGTTTGTGTGGGTGTGTCTTTCTCTCTCTCCCTCTGACTCCCCAGGTGCAGCCTGATTGTCCCCAGGTGCAGCCTCTCCCCAGGTGCTCCTAATTCCCAATCAGGGCCTCCATATAGGACCGGAGGAAGACTGCAGTGAGGCCTCCTTTTTCCTCCTCTGGCTGCCTGTGTACAAAACTGTGTCTTGCCAATTGATAGGAGATGTGCTCCTAGATATTTAGATTCTTTAGTCTTCTGTGCAAGTTGGCTGGTGAGCCCGTGTTCCTGTCTTGTTCATTAAACGACCTGTTCGTTACTCCAGAGATCGGTTTTCTCTCTTTTTTGTCGTGCTTGGTCATCCTTGGGTTTTGTTACTCCCCTTGGTATCCCTAGACTTGGAGGGAACGTAACACTCGCCATACTGCTTCTGTTATCAAAGCTTTGAATACCTAACTTCTGTTTATCATAGACACTGTGCAGATGTTCTGTGGACACAATAGAAGTATAGGTTCTCAGTGAATGTTCTGCAATGGTCTGAATGGCATGTCCAACAAACCCATCACACATCAGCTTTTCATTGTCCTCTTAGCTGTTTTTCTTTGTGCTCAGATAAAGAGAGAAAGGCAGACATCCTTCAGGCATGTCTTTCTCTATCAAAACAGTACAATATATATATATATATATATATATATATATATATATATATATATATATATATATATATATATATATATATATATATATATATATATATATATATATATAGTTATTCTGGCAAAAAAAGTCTTTAGAAGAAGTTTTAATTTGTTAAAACTTTACCCAGTTAAAATAATATGTTTAAAGTTAGGTAGACCAAAAGTTCAGTGGTGGAACAAACTCTAGCTGCCTCTTCTGGATATAGAAAATGAAGACAGCTTCCTCTTGAGACATACATTGAATAACAAAAGGGGAGAGAGCCGGACACAAAGTGGTTGGTTCTGGGAGTCAGTTTGGCAGGGGGGGTACAGCAAGACCAACATAGCATTTTGCAAAGGCATTTCAGCCAACACTGTTCAGAAAATAATATATATTGAGTTTGTATAGTGCTTTGTTCAGTGCTTGAATGAATTTTCTTATATCAGTATTATGGAATCTAATCCAATGCTTAAAGTGGCAGGCTTATTTTGCTTACATGGGGAGAATCCACTTTTAATTCCAGAGCACAACATATTTAAAGCTTATCTTCCTCCCTCAAATCAAACCCTGTTGCACAGTATTTGAGAGAGAAATTACCATTGTAAATGGGTTGTACTTAGAAGCAGAGCTCTTGGAGGACAAATCAAACTCTTGAAGCTCTATTCTCCCCAGGAGGTTGTCTTAAACCCACTGCTCCTCCTCCTCATCCTCCTCTCCTCGAGCAAGAAGAGCAATCACAGCCTTCCTTTTATTTTCAACATTTCCTCCTTTGCATACAATAATGCATTGAATTGATCATGATCACAGTCTGCTTCTGAATGTAAGTACATTTGAGAAGATGAAACATGAGTGACATTAACTGACATGAATATTGATTTCAAAAGGATTTCTATTTTCCTGATTGATGTTTGTTTCTGACACAGAGGATTTCACTCAACCAATCAATGGTTATTTCATGTTTGGCAACATTTCAGGCTTCATCACATGAAACCATAAATACAGATTAATGCATTTTATTTGACATAGCAGTTCACCATCATATTTGGTTCTATAGCATCATTTCTTCAGACAAAGCCGTGTCACACACTAACATGCAGACATCTCACCTACATGATAACAGTGTTAGTTGAGTCACTAGATTTAAAATAGATTCTAAACACAGTATTTTTAATTTTCATAATTATGTGTTATGGTCTGTATTCAACAAAAATGTCAACACATTGTAGTCTAGCTTAAAAATTGTGGGAAACATCACATCCTCCACCCTGATCCTCAACACCAGAGCCCCTGTTACGTGCTCCCCTGGCTCCGCCTCTGCACAGGTGTTTCTAGTTGCCACTCAGCCGAGCTATAAGGAGAGACTGGAGGAGAAGGATCAGCCCCTATCCTGATGCCGGAAGACTCTGTTTGGGAACAATCTCTCTGCTGTTTCGGATCTGTAGCTTCTGTGTGTTATTGTGATAACATGTGTATTCTGGAGGACCTGGAAGTATAGTTTTGAATAATGGCTGTATTCATAAATAAATGGTTGCTGTTAAGTGCTGGATGTTTTGGTGTGTTTTCTTTTATGTTGCGGATCTCCCCACGAGCCACTACCACTGAGTAGAGGGCAGGGCCGTAACAGCCCCTCAAGGCTGCGTGCTCAGCCCTCTCCTCTACTCCCTGTTCACACACGACTGCGTGGCCACACACAGCTCCAACACCATCATAAAGTTTGCTGACGACACGACCGTCATCGGCCAGATCACCAACGGCGACGAGACGGCATACAGAGAGGTCGGAAACTTGACAACTTGGTGCCAGGATAACAACCTCCATCTAAACGTCAGCAAAACAAAGGAGCTGATTGAGGATTACAGAAAGCAGCAGAGAGAGGGACACGCCCCCATCACCATCAATGGGACTACGGTGGAGATAGTCAGCAGCTTCAGGTTCCTCGGTGTCCACATCACTGAAGACCTGACATGGACCCTTCACTCTGACACCATCACCAAAACAGCTCGACAGCGGCTCTTCTTCCTCCACAGGCTGAGGAGGTTCAACGTGGACTCCAGGATACTCTGCAACTTCTACAGGTGCACCATAGAGAGGATCCTGACCTCCTACAGGTGCACCATAGAGAGCATCCTGACCTTCTACATTAACACCAATCTTATCATTTATAAAATGCTATAACAAAATAAATAACATAAGCAGCAGATTTTTTTTATTAAATATACATACCAACTACAAAATAAGCGGGTATTAAAGTGTAAATGGACAACAAAACGGAAATGGAAGTGAATAGGCCTGATGGTGGTGCTAAATCAGAGCCTATTACCTGTTCTCAGTCTTTTTCTCATCATGCATCTTCTGTGTAGTGATCCAATATCGTTACCATAGCCTTTCCCTTTAACAGTTATTACGAGCCCTTGCTCAGCCTTACTCACCAAGAGCGCAGGGCCTAGCCTTCTGCAAAGTCACTGATCAAGTCCTTGAAGTCCAGCTTTCTAGCCAACTGGCTTTCAATGGACAGCATGGCAAGACTGCAAAGCCTTATGGGGGGACAGGGCTGCTGAGCCTAGAGATGGATCTGTTGGTCCTGGCACCAGGGGAGGGACAACTGATTTAGTATGAATAGCTGCTAAAAATGTAACTGCATTTATTAAATGTCAGCTAAAAGAGGAGTGAAATGAAAAACCTCAGCATTTTCTGTGAAGATATTAACAGTACTTAATGTCAGCAAAACATTACAATTATTATTTACAATGGACTAAGTTTAGCTAATAGACTAATTTCCACCACTCATAGACCACACCCACCTCTTCTTTTGAAAAACTGGGTGACATACTGTCGCCCTTTAGTCCCTCTCTTGTCTTTTCTCTCCTTTCTTTTCTTTTTTGAAAGCCTGACTTTGTTAGTCGTTGAGACATGGTACATACGTAAGTTCTAGCCTCCTCACATGCTCTCACTCTCTGCTGCTAGGAAGAGCGGTGCCGCACAGTGTTTGGAGGCAGGACCAAACCATTACATGTAAATAGAGGGGGGTGTACAGAGGCTTTGGATAATTAACTTTTGGAAGAAAATAAGTTAAATGAATCGTAAGTTTAGTGATTACATTATCAATATAACGTTATATTAATGTTAATTATTGATGAAAGGTTACTTAAACATGTTTTCTTAATGTTCTAAAAATGTTTGGGGCCCCTGTCAGTCACGGGCCCTTAGAATCGTCCTAACTTTTCACCCCCTTACGGCGCCCCTGACATCGGCTACAGTTTGGGTTGAACTTGCGATGCTTCGATTGTAGCGTCTTTGTATCGGTAAAAACGTTTCATTCATATAATATCCTCTCATCCTGTCAGCACTCAGCAGAGATGATCTTTGCTTCGCCACTGCGGAGGCCGAGAGTCTCAGTTATCAACACACATGGAAGTCGAGGAGAAAGAGAAACACAGCGCACCGAAAAATACCTACAAATCAAAAGTTTGGCAACTCTTCGGATTTTTCAAGAAAGACGGACAACTTGAAAAATCGCTCGCAAATTGTAAACGATGCCGTGCCGCTTTAAAGTACACAAGTAGTACGAGGAATTTAGCGACGCACATAAAGAGGCGACATGAGGTCTGCGGCTGAAAAGAAAAACCTGAAAGTTAGACATATGAGTTAAATCACTCTTCAGTGAGATGTTCTGTCAGAGAGAGTGGTGTTTAGTTTACAGCAGCCTGTGACTGCCAATAATAGTTTAAATGTCTTCCTTACAATTGTAAGCAGTTATAAAATACCTCTTTGTGAAAGGTTATTTGTATTCTTTATTGTTCATATAGAAACCACACCACTGCTTTAGGCTCTAGCCTAAGGATGAGTGTTAAGCACATCAGGCTGGCAGTTGTATGGGCATTGCACTATGGTAGTTGTTATTTGCACATTGTTAATCCTGGGCAATGCATCCTTCAATTGTTTAACTGTGAGGTGTTATAAAATGGTACTGTACTATGGAGACAGAGAACACTACTACGTTTGTGAAAGGTCCAAGTGTGTTTTTTTTTAAGGTAAAAAAGAAACCGCATAATGGGATGTGCATGTACTAGTAGAGAGAACCAAATATGTAAGGCACTTTTTTGTTAATTTATGATTTGCTGCATATAAGGAATAAAACAAAATCCTCTGTCGTACCATATTGAATTGTATCATTATTTTGCATCGTGTTGAATCGCATCGTATCGCCCCGAATCGCATAATGTTGGATCAAATCGTATCGAACTATATCGCAACAGGGTTGAATCGTATCGCATCGCCTGGTGCTTCAAATGTATTGTTAATGTATCGTATCGTTGGCAACGTATCGAGATGCGCATTGCATCGGCCTCAGTGATGGAGATGCACATCCCTAACACACACACACACACCTGTGCTTAATCCTGACCAACTTTGCTCAGACCGGCTAAATATGATTAGTTAGTGCGAAGCAGCATTAAACATAATTACTTCCATTAGTAACTGTGACGGGCCTGTGCAGAGATCTACTCCTCTCCCGTTTTTCTCTCCCCCAGCCTATCTTCCCTTTCAGTCTCTGAGCCACCCACACACAGCCCAGCGCTCATGGTTGCAGACTGGGAGTTGACATACTGCAGTGTTTCCCCTAGGATGGAGTCATAGCAGCAGTGCTAAGGCACGTGGGCCCAGCATAATGTGAGCGCGGAGCACGTGGAATATTTTAGTGTGTGCACGTGCGAAGTGCGCCCCGCCAATTTGTTTCTATGTGTCTACCAGCACAAGAAAGGCTCTTGAGGCCTAGTACCAGGGCCGGTGCTAGCCAATTTGCTGCCCTAGGCGAGATTTTATATATATAAAGAATAAATGAAAAACCTCTACAAAAGACAAATACACTACAAAAACAGAAACGTATTGACATAGGTAATATACATCAAAATGGCTTCAAATGTATTCAGTATTGTATGAACATGTTTGAATTGGGGGGTGGACGTCACACCCTCTACGGGGGTCTGGGGGTATGCCCCCCCGGGAAGATTTTTTTTTAACATTTTAAAGTAAAATGCTTCAATCTGGTGCACTTTGAGCACACAATTACTAGAGACCTGATCTAAGGGGTACAACTCTAAAACACCCATATGAAAAAGATCCGTTTACATTTTAATAATCAAATAAGTATATGAATATAACCAATAACCTACCATAGCCAATAACAAATACATGTAACGTATTTTATTTTTGTTGTTCATTCATATCTTATTTTACCTAGTTAACATTTATTTATTCATGCATATTTTTGTATCTCTCCAACTTTGAATGATATTTTTGGTTTACTGTCCTATAGTATACATTGGAATGATTTCAAACCTGTTTTTATTTATCCTAATAATTATAAAGGAGTGCCTTGGAAGTATGTGTTTACATAATTTGTGGTCAAAACGTTTGAGACCCACTGAGATAACTTAGACTCAAAGTAACTATCTAAATTTTATTTACCTCACTGAGCCTCTCAGTCTGACAGGAGAGCTCTCCTCCACCCTGGTTGTAGAAACATCTACTTCTTATATCCGTTAGCGCTGCTAGCACCAGATTCTAATAACAACAGCGCCGGTACCGGTGCGCCCTCTCTCTCTCTCTCCCTCGCTCTCTCGCTTCCACGCTCACACTTTGGCTGTGAGCTGCGGGCGCCTGATAAGCCCAACATCCCCCACTTACAGCGCCCATCGTACAGGGCAAATTAAAAGTGTAACCGGGGTGAAAAGGGTGTTTGTTACATTTACTTAATTATGAATGTTGTTACATCAAGGCTGAAAATTAGGATGAGCGCCAACGGTCAAAAATGTTTTTTTCCCTCCCTAGGCGACCGACTATGCCAAAAATCTACCCTGCCTAGTACATACAGTGGCAATGTCTCAAGATTGAGCAAAAATACACCAACACAATACTATAAATCCACATAATGAAAAAGGGTCGCAATATATTATTATTTTGTGTGTGTGTGTGTGTGTGTGTGTGTGTGTGTGTGTGTGTGTGTGTGTGTGTGTGTGTGTGTGTGTGTGTGTGTGTGTGTGTGTGTGTGTGTGTGTGTGTGTGTGTGTGTGTGTGTGTGTGTGTGTGTGTGTGTGTGTGTGTGTGTGTGTGTGTGTGTGTGTGTGTGTGTGTGTGTGTGTGTGTGTGTGTGTGTGTGAGAGAGACGCCACTATTTGTATATAGGGGAAACACTGTACTGTGAAACCATTAAAAGTGCTCATTATTGGGAAGAAAAAGAGATGCGTATTCAATGCTTGGGTTCACTGATCTTTCCGCACTTATTTCCCAACGTCTACCTTTCTATTCCCATCCTTCTGTCTGTCTTCATTTGTCTTCTTAGTTCTTCACCCTCAATTAAACGTTACCCTGTGGATCTTTCACACCACTGTCATAGAAATGTGTTTTGTCTTTTTACAACATGAAGAAGTAACAGTGTGAAGATAGCTTAGATGTTAAACAGTGCTCAACATGTAAACTGTCCATGAGGTCCCAGAGCTGAAGTGATGTTATTAAACTGCTTAAAACAAACGAAAAACCCAACGGTACTTGATTTAAAGTGATATCACACTGGAGGAGATGAGAGGACATAATAATCAACACATAATGTAATAATAATATTAAAGCTTTAAACCAGGTGCAGCTCAAATGGCTTTGACAACATGACACACAACACAAATTAAAACAGAGAACAAGAAATTCACTTCTGGGCAAACATGTTTGCACACATGCAGCATATAAACATCAGATAACAATTAAAGTTATCCACCCATTGCCACAGTTTCTTTCCACAAACGAGCAGACAGGACCTGTGTCCCCAAACACTGTCAAATGGAGCCATGAGAGAGTTCAAAGGATACATTTGAAGCTAAACTATGGAGTTTGACAAGCTAATGAGACAAATGCTGAATTAAAAGGAAACATCTCCACAGGGCAGAGCTCTGCTGCTGATCCCACAAAAGCTTGTTCCTCACAAATGTGGCACCATTTAAAAAAGGTAAATAAACAGTCTTTCCAACAGTATAAGATGTATTGCCAAGAAGCATTGTTACATAAAAGAAATAATCTACCAAACAAAGATTTCCTTACTTTTTGTGTTAAGTTTATATTAAGCTGCTCTGTTTACAGTCCCTGTAACTATGCACAACTTTATAATCAATTGAAAACGTTTACTGTCTTCTAGACCAGGGGTTCCCAACCTTTTTCCTCAAGAGCCCCCCCAAAAGACTCCTGTTGGAAGTTGTGCCCCCCCCACACACACACAAGGGGGGGGGGGGCCAACAGCGGTAATTCAAGTTGAAAAGTCTCAAAAATGCTCCAACTACTGTCACAAACTGGATGAATGTAAAGTAATTTGTTAAAGGAGGATGAAAGCGTAATTAAGGAGCACTATTGGAGTGACTTTGATGGTTATTGGACTCAGGATTAATTCATTTGGATTCCCGCTGTATGAAGAAATTAAAGGACGGCGCAAGTGGAAACAATTCACAAAGGGATTAAACTGTTTAAAACACATGCTCAAAGTAAGCCGGATTTTGCCGATGTGTTTATGTGGATTCAAAAGTCGTAAATAATCTACAAAATGGAGGAGACCGATCTGATCGGAGCAACTGTGACAAATAATCCAACTGAAACCGGCACGGACAATGACTGTTTTAAAAATGCGTTTATCCAGACAAGCCTGGTTTGGACACTTTACGCGCAGAAGAAACATTTCTATTAAAGAAAAAATTATACATTTCTGTCTTTCTATGCCTGTAATAGCTACTAACTTGAATTTTTATTAAAATGAATTAATCAATAATTTTTTATATTTTATTGTAATGTAGAGACAAGGCTTTTTAGCGACAATCATGTACGTTACAATTATATGAAAACAATTAAAAAGTCTAAATATGATATTTGGCCTCAAATCATCTGAGGCCTGGCGCCCCCCCTGCGATCTTTGGCGCGCCCCCCAGGTTGGGAACCACTGTTCTAGACTAAACACAGGTACATGACCCTAGGTTAAAAACAATACGAGGTAACCATGAAGTTGTTAACATCTGGATGTCGATATTAAATCTGTCTTATTGTGCAATTTATCAGTAAATGTTAGGAGGAACTACTTGTAAGCAACGTGTTTCATGGCGGACACACATAGCATAGAGTCAGGTAGAGCAGCAGGTGAAGTCAGGTGATGCAGACTCTGATGGAGGGCTTGATAACCCACTCCACACTCAATGGTTTGGAACAGCACTTAATGTGGCGGACCCTCCGCGCGAAAACCGCAAACGGGGGGGGGGGGGGTAGTGTGTAGGGGGCGGTTTGGAATTGGGCCAAAGAGAACCAGGTGGACCTGTGCCCCCTCCTCTTCCACCAGATCATCCAGTGAGCAGGTCGTACTTGCCGTTCCAGTATTCAGGGTTTGATGCTTTAGTGATTTGATTAGAGGGTGGGATATGAAAAGGGTCTCCCATCTAATATTGTCCCTAAGTCGTTCTGCTATTGTCGTCATCCCGCTTGGTCATGTATTCTGTTAATAGGCCTACCTCGTTCTTTGAGATGTTTGCTGTGTTACTTTTCATTTATCTATACAATGTTCATCATCATTTCATATCTTTTTAGTTTGTAGCATCAGTCAGTAGTTGCATATTCTTGGAAGTTAATAAACTTCTAATTTTTAAAGAACCTCTTTATGTGTTTGAAGTAAGCAAAGCCACTGTTCCCCGAGTCAACTTACAACTTCGGATTATGAGACTGTAGTAAGTATTTAACAGTGCTATTATTATTATTACACATGGTATGTTTTTATTCTCCTTATATATTCCATTACAGCAGCACAACTAGCGGCTCTTAGTATTGACATATGTATTGAAACGTGTTGCTGCACAGGTCACCTTTAGCTCTCTTAAGAGATGGTTGATGTCATTTGTGTAATTCATTATAGCTAAGTACTTGTACTGTACTTACAGCAAACAGAAGTCAAGGGTATCATGAGTATTTTCTGCTGTTTTATACTATATTTGAGTTTGTTTGTCTGAACACCTTGTTTCAGGGCACGATTTAACAATAGGTTATATATACAGTATAAAATACCACGTACTGTCTGCCCTCCCATGCCACCCTGGCATGACCTCTTGCCCCCCCTTTGCCACTCCATGTAAAATGTTCTAGAACCGCCACTGAAGGGAATACAGTTTACTCCCCAAGCCTGTACTTTATGCACCAAACACTTTTTGGTGCATAATGAATAAATGTTGTACTCTTGTATTTACTGTACTCAATGGATTAAACTAGAAATGAAAATGTTGTGTGATAAAACTTCTTAACTTTGAAAATGATCTCCGGTCCTCTCCCTTGGGTTTTGTCCCGTGTTTCTTCTTGTGTCTTCACTGTCTTCTGAAGGATTCACACTTGTATTTCATGATCCTCAAAAGGAGTCACACTTTTATTTCCGGATCCACCCTTGTGTTTTTCAATGCACACACAAATGTGTTCCGTTTCATATACATATAAATAAAATCCAAATACAGAAAAAAGTTTTACATATGTATTTTTGATCCACACATATTCGTGTGTGGGTTTTTTGAGACTCCCCTGACGGTCACCCGATTCATACTTGTAATTTTATCCATTCATTTCAAACCTTTATTTAACCAGATTGGTCCCATTGAGATCATAGATCTCTTTTTCAAGGGAGACCTGCAGCATATAGGTTCCACATGAAACATAAAACAATAAAGGACATTATACATTATATTTACAGGATACATTTACATAGTTATAGACATTTACAAGTGCCCATAGTATCAACGAGCATTTCATTTAGCCTAGCTTTAAAAACATGCAGAGGAATGAGATTGCTCAGTTTCAATTATTGCTGAAGATTGTTCCAAGCAAGTGGAGCTGCGCACATAAAAGCTGTCTTACCTAAGACAGTCCTTGCTCTTGGCACATCTAACAATACTACATCATGCGATCTCAGACAATAGCTGCTTGCAACTCTCTGTGTTATCAGAGAGCAGATATAATACGGGAGTTTACCCAACAAAGCTTTATAAATAAACTAGGGATGCACGATATTGGTTTTTTGAAACCGATACCGATAACTTCCTGCTTCTCAAGACCGATACCGATACCGATACCGATAACCGATAATAATATAATATATATATATATTAAATGTACCTGTAGTTTTTGCACACCTGGTGGTAAAAAAGAGACTAGTAGTGAGCAAATGACATGAGCATTACTACTATGAACAAAACAAAGCCAAGAACAGTTTTGACTCTTCAAAGTGACCATATTTATTTTCCCAAATAAAGTTCTTGCCTTTTTCAAAAGCCTCGTCGATAGGTAAAAGCCCCGGTGCCTTTGCAGCTGGCTTTGGATTCGCCGCTAGTTTAGCAGCGCAGGCGTCTTCGTACGCTTTTAACACACCATCGTAGCGATGGCGATGTTTCAGGTGACTAATCAGGTTGGAAGTATTATAGCTCGTTGCCTTTTTCCATCCTCGTGGAACTTCTGCATTGCATTTGTTAATACAAATAGCAAGCGAACTATCTAACTCTGAAACTTTGAAATAGTCCCATACTACCGACTATATGTTTGTTTACTGTCCTGGCTTCACGGCCGCACACCATTTACGTCACAGCCAGGCATGAGTTAGGGAGCGCTGGATTTGTGAAAAACTCCCCTCTTCCTAAACCACTAATACCACAGTACTGGCAAAACGGGAGGAGCCGAGTGAAAAACAAGCGCCCCTCATCCCAATCCACCCACACCGCAGTATTTTTTTCTTTTTTTTTACCCAAAAAATATATTGTATATTATCGGGGCGACGTCAAAATTCCTAATATCGGACCGATAATTATCGGCCCGATAATTATCGTGCACCACTAAAATAAACGTGTACCAATGACTAAGCCTCCATACAGTAAGTGATGGCAAACCTGCCTTGGCATACAGGGTACAGTGATGTGTAAGTGCTTTACAATTTGTGACAAATCTCAGTGCACTGTGATAGGCGGCATCTAACTTGTTCAGGCAATGGGCAGGTGCATTCTTATATATAAAATCACCATAGTCCAGCACAGGTAAAAAGGTCACAGTGACTAGCCTTTTCCTGGCCTCAAAAGAGAAACAGGACTTGTTTCTGAAAAATAAACCTAGTCTAACCCTCAGCTTTTTAAGCAGATTAATGACCTGAAGTTTAAAAATAAGACAATCATCAAGCCAGATACCAAGGTATTTATAACAGGCAACCACTTCTAGTACTTGTCCTTGCATAGTAACAATATCCAAAACAGGCTCTGGTGTCTTTTTAGCTTTTAAAAAAAAGCATTACCTTGGTTTTCTCAACATTTAAAAGAAGCTTTAGTTCGGCGAGCTGAGTCTGAATAATGTTAAAAACAGCCTGTAATTTAACAACCGCCTCCTTAATGGAGGGACCTGCACAATACATCACGGTATCATCCGCATGAAAATGTAAAGTAGCTTCATCCACATTTTCACCTAAGCTGTTGATATATATGGAGAATAAAAGTGGACCTAAAACAGGGGGTTACGTATTGTAACCCTATTTATATTTCACACAGGCTCCGCCCTCTACTGGACTCTATGGGTACTACTCTCTATCATGCTGTGCGTGCTTTTACCTACTGAGTTTACGTAAACGTAGCCGGCCAATCGGGGCGAGCCTACCTGAATGCCCGCGCAGGCCCACAGTATATAAAGGCGGCTACACCCGCCGCCCACTATCCTACACTCTTCAGCGAGCGGACTAGGAAAGACAGGGCCCCCAGGTAGAGGGCTCCGCCTGTGCTTATATAACTAGGGTTACAATACGTAACCCCCTGTTATATTTCACACAGGCTCCGCCCTCTACTGGACTCTATGGGTACAGTGGGCGGAGCCCCGATGTATACAGGCCCTGTCATCCAACAACATCGACCCACCACACCGTCCCTGACCGGCTTTTGGCTAACATCCATTGCATCCCCACTTCCTGCCATCCGGTTGTAACCGTAGAGAAGTTGGGGCCGCAATTTGGATAAGGCACACTCACACACCCTTACCTCGTGTAGAGTGTGCATGGAAAAGATCTGTGCGGAGACTCCGTCTGGAGCCTACCGCGCACCATGTTCCCCAGGTCCCTCAGGAGCATGGGAAAACACAAGTGCACCACGTCCCCCACACGCTCCGTGTAGAGTGGGCATGGACAATAGTGAGGAAGGCTCTCCCAGCCTGCCTCCAGCCCTGTATGGGGCTGATTGCGCACCATGTCTCCCGAGTCCCTCAGGAGCATGGGAAAACACAAGTGCTTTATGTCCAGGGGGGGGGTCAGACACCTGCTGACCCACAGCCACCCCCCCTCTCACCAGTCATGCGTTGCCTCGGCAAGCACAGACGACGAGAAGGAGCCAGACATGTCCAGGAGATAACATTTTATGAAGGAGCCTGGCGTAGACCAAGACGCCGACGTGCATATATCTTCTACACTCACGCTGCTGAATAAGGCTGTTTGACACAGCCCGTGTAGAATGCGCACGGACCCCAGTGGGGAGGGCTCTCCCCGCCCGTCCATAGGCATGTGTAATGCACCCGCATAGCCATCCTGTTAGGCGCTTCTTGGAGAGAGCTTTTCTAGCCACACCATCCCCAAAGCACACAAACAGCTGTTCAGTGCGTCTAATGGCAGCGGTGCGCTCTACATAACATGCTAGCGCACGCACTGGGTAGAGGAGGTGCAATTTAGCCTCCCTGGCCTCAATATGGGGTGGAAGATTAAAGCCACCTAACTGAATAGCCCTTGACCTGAACGAACTCCTTAGGCTCTTAGGAGTAAAGGAGGGGTTCGGTCTGAGTGTCGCCCCGCTACGGTCACCCCGGATCAAAAGGCAGCTTGGGTGCACCGACAGAGCGGTCAGCTCGGACACTCTTTTGGCCGAAGTCAAGGCAAGTAGCAATGCTGTCTTCCTTGACAGTGCTTTCAGGGAGGAGAGCTCCAGGGGCTCAAATGGTTCTGTGACCAGAGCCTCGAGCACCAACGGCAGGTCCCACTGTGGGGCGGAGGCGTGCACTACTGGGCGCTGCCTCCTGACGTCCTGCAAAAACCGCAACATAAGCGGCTGACTGAAGGCTGACCTGCCTCCAAATCCCTCATGGCAGGACGAAATGGCTGCTGCATACACCTTAATTGTGGAATGAGCCAGCCCCCTGTCCACCAGTATCTGTAAGTAGGTAAGAATAGAGCCCAGCGTGCATGACAGAGGCTCTAGACTCCTTCCTTCACACCATCGCCGGAATCCCGCCCACTTTGGCCTGTAACAGGCTGTGGTGGATTCTGCTCCTGCTGCTTGGATAGTCTGAATAACGTTGTCAGACAGCCCCACCTGTCTCAGCCTGTCCCTCTCAGGAGCCAAGCCTGGAGAGGTTGGCCCAGAGTGGGTAACGCCCCTATTGCCCCTGCTTCCTGAGACAGCGCTCCCCAGACCTGAGGAATAGCCCAGACCTGGCCCACCATCATCTGTGTTACCCCGCGTACCACGGCACCAGGCGGCGATCTGGGGCCACTAGGATGACTGACAGCTGCTCCCGCCTCACCCTGTCCAGAAGGGGGGGGATAAGGTGCAGCGGTGGAAAGGCGTAAAGCAGCTTCCTTGGCCATGGCTCGTGTGCAAATGCGTCCACCCCCAAGGGCGGATTGTCCCACCGGGCCAGGAAGAACCACAGGGCACAGTGGCTGTTGCGCCGATTGGCGAACAGGTCCACCTCTGCTCTCCCGAACTGAGTCCAGAACTGCTTCACCACCTCCGGGTGAAGCCTCCACTCGTCTGGCAGGGGTCCGCCTCTTGACATGAGGTCGGCCCCCCCGTTCTCCCGTCCCGGGATGTGCAGGGCCCTTAGAGACAACACAATCTGTGAAACCCACAACCACAGGTTCTCTGCCGCGGTCAACAAGGCTATTGAGCGGACTCCGCCTTGCCTGTTGATGTAGGCCACTGTGGTGCGGTTGTCACTCCTCACTAGCACATGTTTGCCCTGTATTAAGGGTTTGAAGTGCTGTAGGACCAGCATCACTGCTTGCAGCTCCAGGAGGTTGCTGTGCCGAGCCTCCGTCAGAGGCCAGCAACCACCTACAGCTCTCTCTAGGCACGTCCCCCCCATCCTGTCACTGAAGTGTCTGTAAAGACTGTGATATAGGAGGTCACTTGCCCCAGTGGAGCTCCCCTCCGCAGATTCTCTGGGGACCCCCATAATCGGAGGTTGCTCTCTACTGAGGGGGGGATGATCACCAGACGTCGTTTGTGTCTTGAGATCTAAACGAAGGCCGGTAAGCCACCTCTGTATGCGACGTGCATGCAGAAGTCCGAGTGGCACTACGGAGTGAGCAGCCGTCATGAGACCCAAAGTCTACATGATGATCAAAGCTGTCACCGTCGCCCCCTGACACAGCCTGCAGACTGCCCGCAGCAGGGATGCCTGTCTGCTTTCTGTCAGGGTGGCACGTAGTCTGCCTGCATCGAGCATCACCCCCAGATATTCTACCTGCTGGTGAGGTATGGGGGAGCTCTTCTTCCAATTGACCGCAACTCTTTTTCAACCCAACTTGGTTAGGTGTAGGATCAATTGGGCTGTGTGAAACATTGCCCATTCCCTGGACCTGGCCATGACTATGAGGTTGCCCAGATAAAAGAACACCCTCATGTCATGGTCCCGCAGCGGTTGCAGCGTGGGGATAGGTAGTAGGCTACCCCCTGGAAGGCAAAACGCAAATACTTTCTGTGTTTTGGAGCAATTTCGCCATGAAAGTAAGCGTTCCTCAGGTCGATGGTTGTGAACCAATCGCCTGGCTGCACCAGTCCCAGTAACTGTTTCATAGTTAACATATGGAACTTCTTGCATGCAATGTGCTGGTGCAGGCATTTGAAGATCCAGAATGGGCCTGAATTCGCCTTCTTCTTGGGAACCAGGAAGTACAGGGCCCCTTCTTTCTGACTTGAGAGTGCACATGCCGAGAGGAAACCTATCTCCTCCTGGGATGACAGATTTGCCTCTCTCATGCCTCTGAACGGAGGAGGGATGCTGGAGTGAATAACCCAGTCTCAGTGTCCTGTCCGTCCGCCCTGTCAGTACACAGCTTTTGTGGGGCTTCCATTCCCCACAAAACTGTGTTCAGGGGACATGCCAGCAGCTGTGGAGCCAAAGCTAAGAAGCTGTAGTATTCTCTGGTGGCCTACTCCGCTGCCAAACCTTTCCATAAGAAGGGAGTTTTGGCATGGGGGCTGACACAGAAAAGGGCCGATTTTCTACTAAGGTCCTTGAACGCACCGCGGCACGCTCCCGCGGCTCTGTCCTAATGCCGTCTCTTTGAAACGGACATTATGGTGAAAAGTGGAAATGTGGAGAGAGATGACTCTTACTCTGGGATAAATGCAATCGTTTTCACTGAATGCGTTTCTCACACACACATCACTCTCTTTTGAACCCGCACAGTGTTTTGACAGCACTTCGGTTTATTCCACTCACGTGCACGCGCCCACCTGCTGCCTCCTATACTGGAGTTTACAGAGGGGGCGGGGAGTGTGGGACAGTAGGGGTGTAACGGTATCCGTATTCGTCCCGTACCGTCACGGTTCGTCACATGCAGTCACACGACGAATACGCCTTTTTTTTACGAGTGGGATAAAAGTCTGTCATTCAGGGCAGTATCCACTACACTATATATAATCCAGGGGGCGGTATTGCGCCTAAAAGCTGTTTGCCAGCCGCCCTTAAACAACAAATGAAGAACAAGAAGAAACACAACAACATACAAGAAGAAGAAAAGTTAGTATGGCGATTTCAGATAACACACAGGAGCTAGAACCCACCTGCTTTTTTTTTTAAATCAGCTGTGTGGGAACATTTCGGGTTCCCTGTGGACTACAATAACGATGAAGTGTGCGAGTGGTGGATCGGACGAGGACGGTGTGTCGGCGTTGTTCGATAGCGGTGCGGTATGCTAATGGAAACACACGCCAAACATGCTAAATCATATCAGAAGGCATCACCCAGACTTGCCAATAACCGGAGCCCGGCAAAAGACAACAGCAGTTCAGCAGCTTATCCCCGCTGTTTTTAATAAACCAATAGACATGAAAGCCGTGAGACCAAAATAAATAACGGAAGCTTTTGGCATATGTTTTTCAACGACTTTGCGCTCTTGAAACACTTTCTTATTATTTATGATGTCATATTTTCAAGACATGCTTTTTAGTTTTACAGCTTGATGAAACCTTTTTGTTGGCCATCTGAGTGTGTGTGGTAGCCGACTGTTTGTTTTTAACTGTTTAATACAGTTAATTATTCAAAATGTCAGAGTTCCTTATTTTTAAACTGAAACTTGCACTACTGTTCAAAAATAAATAACAACAAACCTGGAATTATGCATTTGGGACTTTTTTTTGCTTTTTCTTGTTGTACCGAACCGTGACCCCCAAACCGAGGTACGAACCGAACCGTGACTTCTGTGAACCGTTACACCCCTATGGGACAGTGTTATTTCCTCTGGGGATGAGCAAGAAGCAGCCACGCTGCGACTACTCCTCACCCACGTAACCAAGGACATCGATCCAAAGAGCCCTTCCGTAACACGGGGGCTCCGGGAGATCAACAGCACGGTCCTTTTGGAAAGTGCCATGTGGCGTGATCCCTCACCGGGATATCACACGGCAGACAACGGCGGCGGCCACGATCAAGCTACAAATAATCGCTCTGATCTGGTGAGTTGGGGGCCAGTAGCGTGGCGTGGGGAAAAAATTAGGCGAAGCCAATAATACGTCTTTTCTTTTGGGTCGGGGGTGTGGTGGTCAATGTAATAACGTAACCAGAGTGATTACAGCACCCGGTATCATTTTACACACATTTGTATCATACAGATGCAGGACTTACACACGCCTGTTATCTAACCGACAGGTCCGCACGCACTCTCCAGCCGAAACTCTAATAAGCATTCATTCACAAACTAAATCAGGAGACCTTTAATGTTTTACGTCCGATTCGCTCCTTTGTTCCTCACTGTACACAGCTCCAGTTTGGGCATTGGCCTGTCATCGGATTGTATTTGTTGTTGTTGCTGTAGCGGAAGTTTAGTACAATTATGTTTGATTAAATACTCCAAATCTCCACCGTACATAATTGCACTTGCTTCAGTTGCTTGCTACTTTCTAACGGTGGTGAGAGTGGTGCAGTGACGCTATCTATCTTCTATCGATTCGATTTATGATTCGAAAATTATATAAGTAGGGTAGACATGTGGATATTATCCGACTGAACAAAACGTGCATTTATCTAACAGGTTTGTTTTCCACTGACCTTATTTCGAGCTATTTTCCAAAATCCTATGGAGAAATCCCATTGCTTTTTTGTCGAGGGAAACCGAGCGCAGCTTACTTCCGGGTTTTAGGACTCGTCACTGCAACACTAAGTTGATGCGATTTGATTGGATTGTGAGGCAAGGGAAGCCAGCCGCCTCTGGCTTCCCTTGGCATGGCCCTGACTAATCACAGGTTGGCAGGGGCATCACGTGGGCCTCATCTGATTGGTCAATCCCTCAATTTTTTCACCAAGGGAAGCCAGTTTCGTCTGGCCTCCTCTCGCAGCAGAGAGTACAATCTACTGTTTCACCATAACATCTAGAGGGGCGCTGTTTAACTCTTTGTAAAATACTGAATGAGAATGGGGGAGAGACGGGCCGGCAGCAACACACAGCAAAGAATTTCCGAAACTAAACGAAGTGTTTTTATTTATTTATTTAAATTATAACTACAATCCGAAAAAACAGGGGAAACCTGTCTTCCCTTGGCCTCCAGGAGAAAACGCCACTGGTGGGGGCATCTCCAGCAATGAGCAAGATGCCCAACACACCCGTGTTTATTTGCAGTCGCCTTGTCACGCGGTAGCGTGGCAGAGCTGTTTTCAGCTCCCTGCCCAGCCTGCTGCCCGCTGGGAGCCTGCTGCGCTCCGCCGCCATGGTCATCACCTAGGGTGGTGGACCTCCATGGGCCGGACCCGGAAGTTCCCGACAACGGCAAACGGAGCCATCCGCCCCGCTGGAATGGCGACGTGAATGGCACCGCCTCGGCCATATCCTGGTCCCCCAAACACTCTAAGCAGAGGTGGTGGAGACCGGCGCCCGCGATCAAACCAAGGCAGGTGCATGGCCGAGCTTCCAGTAATGGTGAGTCCATTTTTCCTTCTAAGCTTCTAATCTTCGTTCGTTTAACTCTTCGCTCGTCTGAAGAGAGAATCTCTCCTGATTGAACTACTACTGGGCGGACCAGGGTTAGGTTGTACATTTCCTGACAGTAATAACAACAACAAAAACAGGCATCTGTTCCTCTTAAATGACACACATACATTGTCATCTACTTTAGAATCACCGGAAAAGTCTGCGAGAGTGTGATTTGAGTTTAAGAAGCAGTCCTGAAGAACCATCATCGCAGGCAAACAAAAAAGACAAAAATATTTAGTCGAACTGATTGCCTGTGACAAGGTAACCGGTAATTGTTTGTATAGCACTCCCGATCATTTGCAGGGGATGCTCACCGTGGACGGCAGAACAGACATGAATCCAGTAGACTTCTCAGGATGACTAGAAATCTTCTCACCGTCCAAGACAGCCAAAAGGCACAGCAGAGCCACGATAGTGGCCATTTCCCCAGGCCAGCACAGCATCCACGATATTCCCTTCCCGTTATGAAGTGAAGTGGCGTCACTCACCGAGCCCGGTGCACTATCTATCTATAGCCAATCAGATGTCTCCTCAATTCTAAGCCAATCACATGAGCGCACCCCCACAGGGGTATGATTTATTGCGTTCATGATGTAGCGCTTCATGTACGCATTTTGCGCTGTCCGGAGCCGACAGGACCATGCCTGCAGGCGCTAATCTCAGGACACTTCCACTCTCAGTACATTGCCACTTTCCGAACAGGAAATGCACGCAAACACAATATTTTATATTATTAAGGTACAGTGCCACTTTCCGAACCATTAATGAATGCTTGTGTACACAAAAACGGCAGACAAAACCGTTTTAAATGTTTGTTTCCTGTATGGCGAATACAGCTGCTTTATTTATGTCTGTATGAAGTTGTTGTGAGTGTGGAGGGAGCAGCTACAGGTTAGCTTAGCCTAATCGATCAGTGGCCTGTACTACGAAGCCAGTTCTACAGACCCTGGATATCTCAGTTATCTGGCTTAACTAACCCTAACAAGCGAGATCCCGCTAAACGGTCCTTAGTAGCACCATCCTTGATGGAACATATGTGTGGACTGGACCTGTTTTTTACAGGAAAGGAGTGAGCAGAGGGTAGAGTTGTCCATTCTTTTTCTGTTTTCTGTGACTATCTTACTCGCCATGCTGAACACTGTTGGAGTCTTAGTGGTTTAAGGCCCACCTCGGCTCCGCGTGTTCGTTTGGTGAGCATCTTGAATCATAAAGGAAGGAATTCAAAGCACCAGATACAGGGTTAAACAAGAATCTGTTTTAATGATAAACGGTAATAATACAATACTCTTCTCAAAGGGGTACGCCCACCCCTGCTCTGGTCCAAATGCCGGGAGAACCTCATCAGTCTTGACGGCAGGAGGAAAGAGAGCGAACCAAAGACAGAACAGGCTTATATGCAAAAACAAAACAGGAGGAGCTGTGGTCAGATGCTCCTCCTTTTAGGTTATCTCATTGGGAGATGCAAAAAGATGGCGTGTCGTAGCGCATCAGCGCGAGCCAGCCGAGGAAGAGTCTTTTACCATTTAAGGTAAAACAGACACATTGGGAGTCCGTCACGAACCTGCTCTGAATAACAAGCTCGTCATCTTGTGGAAACCTCCACACACCCACACATTTTGCAGAGACTTCCCTCTCTGTGGCCCCCTCTCCCCTTAGTTCAATGTACACACAGTTTCACATACTTTTGTTATAGTTGACTAATACAAACAATATATGTACTACTTTAATATCAATAATAACGTGGAAAACATTACCTCTGCTCTCAAGCAGTAAAATAGTAGAATATCAGCCTATATAGAGAACGCACACTCATTTTCCTTAGGTTGTGTCACGCACCCTCATTTTCCTTGTTTTACCATTTAAGGTAAAACGGACACATTGGGTGTCCAACACGAACTCTACATAACATATACAGAGGACGCACACTCATTTTAGAGCTCTGAGCTTATCTTCAAATAAGGACATTCCCCTCGGTCACATCTCCACTTCTAACGCACACTCATTTTCACTTATCATATTTCCAGCTTCTCTTTAACAGACTGCTATTATTGATACAAAGTAATTAAACATACACATATATTTTAGACATGTATCGTTCCAGCTACTTGACAAGCTGTGTTTAGATAAGAATGTTTCCTCTCCCCACATCTTTAGTCTCCTGTCATTGTGGCAATTTAGTACTCACAACATGAAAGAATGAAACATAAAGAAATCAATAAAAACACAAGCACCAGTATAATTGAGCAGTTATACAGCATATGGCTCCTGCAATGCATACACACACATTCCACTCTCTGCTGTCTATAGCATATGTCTATATAAGGATATTTCCTCTCTGTCCCCTTCTCCTAACAGGGAAGTTTTCACTTCTCATCTCTCCAGTTTCTTGTTCATATAAACTGCTACTATTAAATACAAACTAATTAAGTACACACATGAATATATAAAAACACACTTCTTATATATCAGGGGACATTAAAATGAATATACCACAAATTACACTGTATTAAACTTCCTGCTATAATGTGTTAATTTAATTCTCTTCATTTCCCCCTTTTTATCTCTTTCTCCAGAGATAAACTTACACAAGGCATTTTGAAACATAACTACTGTCATTCTCTTCTACTGTGTCTGTCCCAACATTGTATAAATCTATCAGAAACTGAGACCCAAAGTACTTGAACTCTTTGGGAACAGAACACCACTTTCCATGGCAGTGAAGGAACCATGAGAGGGCAACCTGAGTGCTAGAAAGCAGTCTCCTTGTGTGGTGAATCATCAGGCCCACCCCCCCCCCCTCAGAGGAATAGCCAACAAGGGCAGCTGATAGGGAGGGGGAGATGCGGCTTTCCCTTCACGGGTGGAACTGATCAGAGAGAAGTAGACTCCTCTGCTGCCTCGACAAGTCCCCCAGCCCGCTGACAGCCGCTTCCGAGTAGTCTGCTGTAAGGATGTCTTCAGGGTCGTTCTCGTCCAGTCCACTGATGACAGCTTCCGAGTCGACCTCCTCTGCGAGGGCCACGTCCGTTCTGATGTCGTCCCCGGTCCTAGCAGGTGGTTTCCCCGCCGCACACTGG
Source organism: Pogonophryne albipinna (assembly GCA_028583405.1). Taxonomy (NCBI): domain Eukaryota; kingdom Metazoa; phylum Chordata; class Actinopteri; order Perciformes; family Artedidraconidae; genus Pogonophryne; species Pogonophryne albipinna. Next base: position 2,557,419 of record CM053244.1, on the reverse strand, counting down.
CTCCCGTGGTACGAGCTGTCCCCCTTTCCTCCTATGCGGACGGCATGAGAGATCCGCTGGGTCACTCGGTCGGGGCCGGAGAGCCTGGGGTTGAGCCACTTTGTCCTGATGACCTTCAGCCAGACGAACTCCGCTGTGTCAGCCTCCTGGGTCCCCCTTTGGCGCCAGCAACCTGTGTGGAGAAATCTGATACAAATCCCTCAAGCCTACGCTCAGGGCTCCGGGGCCCTCCGCTGTTTGACCCACCACTGCGTAAGCCGCTTGGAGCCTGTTGGTGGGGTGTCTTAAAACAACAGACGTCTGTGAACAGGTTTTCTAAATTAATTGTAGACCTCCTATCTGCCAGTGCAGCTTCAGGATCTTAATACTTGGCCTATGGCAACAAAACAAAACTCCAACATCTCTAGGTGAACCAAATAACATATTTCAATAGCTCTGAATTTCTGACAAGCGTCTGTGTTATTCTTAATGAAATCCTTGAGATCCCATTTAAAATCTAAATATAATATGAACTGCTAATGTTTCTGGTAAAGAAACACACTAATGTTATGGATTCAAAAACACCCAAAACCATGATACTGACAAAGTGAATGATTTCCTGGTGATACTGCTTCTACCGGTCAGTGCTTAGATATTATCAAGCTGAAAAAATGAATACAGAATTCCAACAAACTGTCATCAAATGTCTTTCTATTATGAATTTAGATGAAATGTATATCCCCATAATGACCTAAACAATAAAGTCTATGGCTTTTACTTCTTTACCAGGCTAGTTACATGATGTTGTCTAAATTAAATTCTGTCTCATTACATTACTATGTTTTAGCTTTAACTGTAATATGTTCTTTCTACATTTCAAACCTCAGTTACTTTAATACCTGTTGAAACATTACTCACCGGTCAACTCCTTCAGTATTCCATTCTGGACTTACATCACTCACCGTAGCCCCTTGGCCACTGATTCTGCATCTATGTTACCTGTTATAACTCAATCAATATTAGAAACATGTCAACATTCATCAAACAGTATCTTATCCCCAGATATGGAGTAGGTCAATTCTAAAACTGTCAATCAATGGTCAGATTGAACATCGAGTTGGGGCAGCAGGTTCCTTTCAGTCCCTAAATGAAAAATGTACATTGTGAAGTTTACATCTCAGGACACTTCCACTCTCAGTACATTGCCACTTTCCGAACAGGAAATGCACGCAAACACAATATTTTATATTATTAAGGTACAGTGCCACTTTCCGAACCATTAATGAATGCTTGTGTACACAAAAACGGCAGACAAAATCGTTTTAAATGTGTGTTTCCTGTATGGCGAATACAGCTGCTTTATTTATGTCTGTATGAAGTTGTTGTGAGTGTGGAGGGAGCAGCTACAGGTTAGCTTAGCCTAATCGATCAGTGGCCTGTACTACGAAGCCAGTTCTACAGACCCTGGATATCTCAGAGTTATCTGGCTTAACTAACCCTAACAAGCGAGATCCCGCTAAACGGTCCTTAGTAGCACCATCCTTGATGGAACATATGTGTGGACTGGACCTGTTTTTTACAGGAAAGGAGTGAGCAGAGGGTAGAGTTGTCCATTCTTTTTCTGTGACTATCTTACTCGCCATGCTGAACACCCTCTCAGACTTACAGTTGTGCGCGCAACTAAAGAGACGCGCTACCATGGAAACCAAACAATGGTGTACCTGTATTAAAGTCCGAAATCGGGAGAAATGGGGGAGAAATATGACCCCGGCAGCAAACCGGGAGAGGGGGATGCGAAAATCGGGAGGGTGGGCAAGTATGCCTAAGACGTTGGTTATCAACTCGGTAAATCAACCCAGAGTTTCTCTGTCTTGCCGAGAGCGCGTTCACGTGAAAGGGACGGGGTGAGCAACATCTGACCAACCACAAACAGGGACAAGCGTACTGACAGCGCAGCGTCATACTTCATGAATGAAAAGTAAACTATAATAGACAAAAATGAAGAAGTTACATTTTAAACATCCATGACTTAAACACTTAATCCAGGATAAAGCAACATAGCTGCACCTGCAACTTGAATACAGAACAGCTGGTACAAAAAAACGACTGAGTGTTTGAATGCATACATTAACAGGTGTATGATATCACTGCCCTATCTAAGACACAAGTGGATCTGACTTTAATTACATTTGACTCAAGTGTTTCGTCAACTTAATGTGTTGTTTAAAATAACACTTCTGTATACAGTATGTGACTATAAGTGTTGCACGGCCAGATACGGCTCGAGAAGCTGACTCAGATGAATAAGGCGAGTAAACACAGCTGACAGCCAGCGTGAAACTCGAGCGATTATTCGCATTGCGTCCGGTGTGAACGCACCATTATTACAAGTATTATATAATTACAAAATAAAATTGCCCCTCTCAGTACAGCGCCACTTTCCGAACAGGAAATGCACGCAAATTAGGGGTGTAACGGTTCACAGAATTCACGGTTCGGTACGTACCTCGGTTTGGGGGTCACGGTTCTTAAAAACAGCGGGGATAAGCTGTTGAACTGCTGTTGTCTTTTGCCGGGCTCCGGTGATTGGCAAATCTGGGTGATGCCTTCTGATATGATTTAGCATGTTTGGCGTGTGTTACCATTAGCATACCGCACCAACGCCGACACACCGTCCTCGTCTGATCCACCACTCACACTCCATCGTTGTTGTAGTCCACAGAGAACCCGAAATGTTCCCACACAGCTGATTTAAAAGAAGCAGGTGGGTCTTCGAGCTCCTGTGTGTTATCTAAATTCGCCATACTAACTTGTCTTCTTCTTGTATTTTGTTCGTTGTGCTGTGTTTTCTTCTTCATTTGTTGTTTAAGGGCGGCTGGCAAACGCCCCCTGGATTATATATAGTGTAACGGATGGGACTTTTTTCCCACTCGTAAAAAAAAGGCGTATTCGTCATACCGTTACACCCCTAACGCAAATACAATATTTTATATTATTATTATTAATAATATATATAAATAAAGACATCTTGTATTTTAGTTACACCCACTATTGATTAATTTTGTCAACATTGGACCTTGACACCTTGACATAGCTATAGTGAAATTATATAATCAAAAACATTAAGCCTCTTTGATTTAATAATCGGAGCTGAAACCTCTCTGCCATCTCATATAACACACACTTCCGTATTTATCATTGAATAATAATAACGTAAAAATAAAGACGACTATACTACGGTCCTTCGGTCCTGAGATAGGACCTGGAGGGAATGCGAAGAAAGCCTGAATGTTGAGAGGGATCAAGCTGCTGATGAGAGTGGGTTGCAGCTGGTCTGGATTCTTGTGGCAGAGGAAAGGGCAGTGACAGTTGACTTATTGCTTTTGCAGCAGCCTGGTATGTTGAATATCGTTCAGGCTGCCTAAAGGAGATCTAAGGGAGTTTCGTCATAGGGGGTCTCTGTAGGGGCTCTGATTGCTGGGGCTACAGGATATGGTTGCTGAACACAAGTATGCTGAACTGGATCATTGAGGGAGGATTGTTTCACATTATGTCCACTGGTCTGGGTAGCCTTTGTTGACTTGGGCCTTGCAGGCTGAGGTGAAGGCCTTAGAGTGGGGGGGGGAGTGGAAGGGAACAAGGCCGATTGAGTGGAGGTGGTAATGGGAGATCTGAGCAACGATGACTAATAGGAATGTTATGCTCACATAGTGATGTAATTCACAAACTAAATGGGGAGGATTGTGAGCTTCACAAACGTCTTCAATATTGTCATTTGAATTTAATGAAACTGATGATCACAGGGAAAAGGATGATTCGTTGTATGACTGTTGCTCATTTCTTCCCAGATCCATGGCTTCCATCTCAATGCAGGAGGATCCTCCCTTCTCTTGTCCTCCATTTCCTCTGGTGGAAAGATTGTGAGGGGGAGCACATGCTCCACTTGTGATTAAAACATTTTCCCTTGGCCGAGGGGGGGACGTCTGGTAATCTGCCAGATAGCTTGGAGGTTTAGAAGAGAAGAAGAAACGGAGGGATGAAACCCTCTTTAATGGTCACACATGCAGAGCACACAGCACACAGTGACATTTAGCCTCTGCATTTAACCCATCTAGTACTAGGAGCAGTGGGCAGCTATTGTACAGCGCCCAGGGATCAATGGGAGTGAGGGGGGGAAGGGGGGTGTCCGGTGCCTTGCTCAAGGGCACCACGGCAGGGCAGGGGGTAAACTGGGACCTCTCCAAGTAGCAGTCCACACTCGATCTGGTCGGGGACTTGAACCGGCGACAGTCCAAGTCCCTACTGTATGAGCCACTGCCGGACGGTTTCTGCAAACGTGTGGGCCGTTTCCTTGATGGTGCTCTATCCATTGAATTAGACTGCTCCGGCTCGAAGGACCATGAAGAATATTGAGGGTGGTTGGTTCAAGGATTAAACAGTCAACACAGTGGATTTAAAGATGGAGGCAGGATTTCCAGATCATTGTTTTTATTGCAATTCGTTGATTCTTATCCGGTTGATCTGGTAGGAAAGTACAACACCTAACACCTCCTTACTGTTATCTGTGTTGGTTATTCTCGCGTCCAGGAGAGAAGCTTAAAAAGGAGACTAAATGGAGTCTCTGAGATGGTGTAAAATTGGTACTTTAATTAAAAATAAAGGCGCGGTTATGTTACAAACAGAATATTGTTCGACAGAAAAACAGCTGTGTCCTGGCTCTGGCAGGTGAAGAAAGAGGCCGAACCCTCAGGTCCCGCTGTTTTATATCCTCTGCTGGCTCCTCCCTGCGGGCCGGCTCTCCACGTTTTAATGTCCGTTGTTTCGCATATCAGAGGATACAGACATTGTACATTCAATATATCTAAACACACCTTTTCTCTTCCTTAACTCTTTCATGACTTTTCATTTAACACATTCTAAACGCTGTAATCAATACTCCAAAAAATACTTCACGGCAGTTTGGTTTCCGGTCGTTGTCACATGCTACCCATATCTGTAAACAATAACGTACTCAAATAAACTGTACATTCATTTAATATTCAACAATAATAATATCTCAACGTCTGTAGTTGTAGTGTTGAAATCAGTAGGTTTCGGTGTGCAACATCATATCGCTGCTAAATTCACCTCTATAGTAAATGGTATATTAGCCTCATGCTAAATGCTAACCGGAGATGAAGGATTTTCAGAATAAAAGCTTAACAACTGGTTGTGCACAGGAACTTCTGGTTTTTCAGTATAAAACAGCTTTTAAACTGACGGTATGTTTTATGGTTCATTATGCTATCAAAACATTGATTTTAATTTCTAACAGTCCCTCCTTACACACCTAAAAGGTATGTATAATACTGAAATCAATGAGTTCTTCATCTGAACTCTACATAGTACATAACTCATATCAAAAACATACAATAAAAATGGAATGTTTCGAATAGCCTCAACTTTACAAAATACAAAAATACTTTGACTGTTCAAACATAAAAGCTTTCCCTTGTGCATAACTTCTAGTGTTAACATTCAATATGGTTCTTCAAATAGCAGCAATGGCTTGGTATCAGAACATTTCTTCCTCCCTCCTTTCACAGAAACCGTTCTCATACCACGCTCAGTGTTAAGGCACTTGTTTTTACAAAGTGAAAAGAAACAACCCATTTTAAAATAGTAATGATTCTAAAATGCATGAAATCTATCATATAGAACAGTGAAAAATAATAAAAATGAAATAAACTATCTTGGACCAGTGTATGTAATAATAAAAATAAAAATACACTATCTTGGAATAGTATAAGTAAATTGAAATGGATTCACTCCATTTTAGCATTTTATTTTGCTCACTTCTTCACATGATTTCATCATTTAGAGAATCACATCGGCTGGACATTCATTGAACAATCTCATCTCTGAACATCCATATCATTTAAACTCATTCAAACTAACTCATCATTTTCATCAACATCTGTATATGGGGGTGGATCGTCCTGTTCTACTAGCATTTAACTGTCTCCTCATGAGAAATGTTACCCTCCCTCCTTTCATACCATTTAAGGTATGAAAGTAATATGTTCTCTAGAAGAGGCCGTTGTGATCAATCGGTATTTTAGGACATGGAATTAATGCAACATCTAGGCCTCCCCTGGGCGCCCCTATGCTATCCTTGTACCCTGGAGCCTAAACTCCCCCTGGGACTGGTCTCTTAGCCCTACTGGCTTTGGGGTGTTTCGCCATGTTGTTTAAAAACATCACTGGCTGTGCTAGTGCACAGGTCCCAGCCCAATCCTGTGGCAAGACTGAGTACAAGGTTTTAGTTCCATGATACCACCAAACATCTACTCTGGGGTACGGCACTTTAGACAGTCATTTCTGGTCAGTTACAACAGTTGTAGAATTTCATCACTTAAAAGTTCCTACTTGGTGGCTTTGGGTGGTCTGTTCTAATGCAGTGATAAAGTCCCTGAAATGGTGTGAAAACCGTGTAATATCAATAACGCATTACACTAATTTATTTTCAATTCTGGTCTACTTAAATAACTATGCTGAGCCCTTTTAACAGTGTGTGGAACCTTGGGTGCCCGAGCATGTGATAATTACTCCCTCCTTTAACAAGGACTTTAAAAACAGAAGTCATTTCATTAATGGTTTGTAGTTCAATTCAGGAATTTTCACTCTTGGCAGATATGTTTCTCCTTTTAAATAACATCTCTAAATGGACGAGCATTAGGAGGTGGTGGCACTTGTCTTTTAAAACTCCTACTCTGGTGCTGTGCGCTCCCTCTGAAGCTGCAAGTAAGATTTAAAACATCTGCAGGGTGGGTTGAGCGACCCCTTCTCCCTGAACGATATTGGTTGTCGAAAATATGCACCATTAAAATGAGTGATCCAAGGCCCCGCATGTATTACTCCCAATTATACTAGTTTTTCAAAATTAAAATGTTCAATCGCTCTTTGCCTAGTGTCTTTTTAAAACTCTACATCTTGGACGACAAACAAATGTTGTTTCCACCTTAACAGTTCTCCTATGGTAATAACCATGCTAGATTGGAATACTTTCTTTGGCCTGGTTCTAGCTCTACCTTTAACATTTTCCATTCAAATAAAGATTTGCCTGCTATCTATATTGTAACAAATTAAATCTTCCCCAAATTCTCACATGAATAAGAATCTCTATAAGAATAATTTGTTTATATGATGAAAAGATTGAATAATATGTTCTACCCTCAGTGTGTTTTAGGATTGTTTTCTAATAAGTGTGTTTATGTGTAAACTCACTCACTCCCGTGTTCCTTCTCTCCCCTCTGGTTGTCAAGCCACGACCCCCTCACGTTCTGCTGGACCACGCCAACTCCTCCGTCTGTCTTCTCCTCAGTCCATCCGCTCTTGGATCCTCCCGCTGTAACTCTTTTCAGTGGCCCAACTGCTTTGCATTTCATCTCCTCCTTTTCAGTCTCTATGCTGTTGCATGGAGGGCGTATTCCGCTCTCATGTCCCACACTCTGCTCTTGTGCCAAATCTCGTGGCTCAGGCTGGAACTTCATGTCCTGTACTGGGACCGATGAGAGTTTGCCTCTTTGTCAGCATGCTGGTTTGGTTCTGGATGCCTCAGGTGGAGATGGTTCTGGATGCCTCAGGTCGTTGTTGGTTCAGCTCGGGTTCTCTGTCTGTTCGATGGAGGAGGAGGAGTCTCCTGTGGTGAGGTCATTTGTCTGAAGATGGGGTCGTAGCGTTCTGACCGGCAGAGAGAGAGAGCGAGAGATCTCGGGACGCATTACCTATAGCTAATTCTAACACACTGAGGTAAAATATATCCAATCCTTTCCACGCTATTTTCCTAATCTTACTATCTGTCTTAGATGTTAAATGTAATCTAAACCCAATTAATGTCTACTAATGGTTGTGCCATATCCCTAAACATTGTTTCCACCCACTGTAACATGGCTAGTCCAAATAACTCTTTCAGGAAACCATTTTCTTCTATAAATTAAAAATACCTACATGTTTCAAGCCCCACATATTTCACACACTATAAAAGAACGTCCCCATATTTTCCCCATCACTTTAAATCTCACTGTTATTTAGAAATAAGTAACTTTTGTGACTGGACATATCTGCAATGTCGCCACAATCTGCCGGGGAATTTTGTTCATAGAGTTTGTACGTACAGCTATACGTACAGCTGTACTTGTGGGTTAGTAGCCCGTTTCTACTGTAATCATTTTCAATAATTGTGCTCAGGTCACCGGTTGGTTGTCCATAAACTTAACAGGGGGTGTTTCTGTTACAGACTAAAACATGGATCCAGTGTATTTGGAGATTCCCCTAATCTGTAAATCCCCATCACTGATTATCCCGATCACTTAAACCCATCTCATCATTTGACACAAGAACTGCATATATGGGGGGTGAATCATCTTGATTGTAACCGCCTCACCTTTGGGAACGAGTATTTCTAAATCCTCCTCTTGTTGCTCAGCTGATCTTTTGGCTCTGGGGATAAGTGAAAGTCTCTGAAACACAGCTGGAGTTTTGTTAGTGATGTGGGCATTTTCTATGAGTGGACTAATGGATCCATGTCTTACTTGATATTGTACTCCCCTTCCAATCAGAAAGGTGCCAAGTGTAATGAGCACAATCAACAATGCTATTCTGACTCTTATCCCTAGGGGACCCCACAATTGCTTTGGCTTTGTTCTTGACATCATCTCTATTTTATCCCTGGTTGTGTCAGTTACATACTTTAAATAATGAGTACTATAATAACGTATACAAAAATTGGACTCTTTTTCAGATGTAAAGCAAAAATAGTTTTTCACTTTGGTGTACAATCTATACAAATCTATAGACAATTAGTCTTTTGAGCTATTTCTATCTTTATCTTATTTCTATTTATTGTTTTGTTCCAGCTCTGCCAAATCAGTCCTAACTTCCAATAATGTTCTGGAAGTTGCCAGTGAAGGGTGACAATGTGTGAGGTGGTGTCAATTTGCTCCTTTTTCTTTACCTTTAAACCGGAGCGTGTGTGAAGTTCATTACAACTTCTCACTGTTCCGTCCACCGGGATCAGCCCACTGTCTTTTGTGAACTTTCACCCTCACCCAATCACCTGGCCGAACAGGAGTCTCTTCTGGTGTCTCGTCTGGTATCTCTGTAGCTTTCCTAGCCTGTGTAGACAAAACTTGGATAATATTACTCAGAGTTCTGACATATTCATTACTTCTATTCGTCTAATATCTAAAACTGGACCACTCCTTGGAGGACGCCCAAGCTTCGGCATACCTCTTGTCGTTACGAGACCTATTATTAATTAACTACAACGTCACTGAAATCAACATATCTGTATAATCATGACACTCCCTCCTTTGAGCATAACATGCTCAATTAATATTGCAATGATTACCCTATTCTGAACAGGACATGTAAAACCCATAACGTTGCATTAAATAAATGTAACTTCTCCGTGTACCCATAAGGCGTACAAAAAATATCGTGTGATGTATGGTTTTCTGATGGTATAAAACATATTCCCTAAAATCTGCCATTAGCACAACAAATTGTTTACTTGTTTCAATAATGGCTTTTGTCATGGTATTATGCATCATTGTTGCTGCGAAAAACAATACCCCTGGTGTCGCTAATGCGTCTCAATAATTCTAGGACTAGAGGATTGGTTGATACTGCTGAACAAACATATGATAAAATAATATTTCTCTAAACTAGAGGGAAAATACGAACTATTCTCACAGAGGGTGACATGCATGAAGGGCTGGTGCCCCTCACTCAAAATGAGATAATGCCTTACGCACTACATTATAAATCAGTAAAGTTACTCAAGAATAAATAAATAAAAACTGATTCTTGAAACTGTTGTAAAAACCCTACAACTTCTTCATCCAAGCTTTCAATCAGTGTTATGTTATTTAATCTGCAGCTCATTGCCTTAAAACAGATACTTCAGACCGATTATAAAATTGTGTTTGAGAAAAATGTAATCTGACTCCATAAATCACATAATTGTTTGACTAAAAAACAACACTTCCACTAACAGTAAATGAAGTTCCCCTTTAAACACAGCCCCGGTCTTCTGACGGGGTCTATCTATGTACTGGCTGGAAAATGTTGTGCCAGTCTCTGTCGATCCGTCACTGTTCTCCCGCTAACAGTCACTCTCTAGTTCTGCTGGGTTCTTTTTGACTTCTTCACTGGTTTGAGACAAGCGACCCTATCGGACACCTCCCTTTGTAGCCAGACTTCACCACAGCAGAATCGAGTTTCTGTTTTTAGGTCTCAACAGTTCCACGTCAGGTGTATCGCCGCCCCTTGAACTGCAGTCGGTGTAAACAGGAGGACTTGGTAAGGATCCTCCGTCTTGGGCGAGTACTAGGTTTCCGTCTTCATATTTTTGGGTGGAAACCCGTCGTCTTGACCTCACTAGCTGTGTGGACACAATAGTTTACTGTGTAGGGGAACAACATCACTCGTAATCTCTTTCCTTCTCATAATTACAAAAATAGTCTGCTAAATGTTCTATTCTGTGGATGCTTTATGTGTAAATGCAATATGCTACTCACTATCTTTTGAATAACATTCAACCTCTCCCTCCTGTGGTGACAGATATGGCTCAATGTAGCTGGTTTTCAAAATACCCTTGCGCTGAAGATGCATCACCTGGTGGTCTGGCCCTCTGAGCTTCCTCATTGTTGTGGTTGATACCAGGGTGTCAGTGGCATTTGGTTCATGTTTGGCACCCCTGTTCGTCTTTGACATCTCTGGGACCCCCTGCCTCCGTTGTCATCATGGAAACCTCCCCGGGGTAACTGCATGGAGGGCCGTTGTTTGGTGCAATGTTCTGCGGACACTCTCTGGATCAATGTGTCAGCTGACCACATTTGTAGCAGCCTTCATCTGTTCTTCGTCTTGATCGTGGTTCTCCTCTCCATTGTCCCTTTTGTTGATGCTGTATGGGAGTGTATGCCTGTGCTTGCGGCTGTACTTGGTTAGGAGGATATGCAGGTGTTTGCTGTTGCCGAAATTGTGTGGGAAGATTCCTTCTCTTCTATGGGCTTTTGTTGGTCCAGGTTGATCATCTGCTGGAACCAGTCCTCTTGTTTGCCACTGTTCCAACAGTTTCTCTATTTGGTTCCATGTCTTCTGTCTTTTAATTGGAAAGGTTAAAGCATCTGATCTGATTTTTATCCTTCCCTTGATATCTGCAGTCGAGCCTGGCTTTGCGTCTGGTCTCAACTTAGTTTCTCTTGGTGACATGTTCTCTAACTATTCGAATGATCAAAGATTGAAGCACTAGTCCTCTGACTAGTACCTTTGTATTCCTTCAAAAATATCCTATGTCATCAGAATTGTTAAATCTTTTTTTTTTTTATAGATTTTTTTTCTTTTCTTTTTAATGCACATTTTAAAATCGGAATTGTTAAAAAATTAAAATTGTACAGTGTATAGTTTTGACTTTGAAATATGAAAATTATGCAAATTTTTAAATCAGAATTATTAAAAAAATAAAATTGTACAGTGTATAGTTTTGACTTTGAAATATGAAGATTATGCATCTGGTGAAAATCTACTGTGTTCCACTTTCCGAAGTGTTTGGAATTATGTAAATGTAATAACTTGTGTTAGCTTCAATACATTTGTTTGCTTTTTTTTGAAAGAGTATTATGTAAAGTTTCTTATCTTATAATTAGAAACCACTTGCAATTCTATTCACATTTGCAAACTGGAATATTTCAAAAAACCGTCAATTCACACTTGCAAGCAGAAAAGAAACTTCCAAAATCAGATCCCTACAAATACCAAACTTCTCACGGTAAAATAACCTGTCTATTTTATGGTTCCAACTCTGCAAAGAAATATGATTTGTCCTTGTCCCAAGATGGAGTGCCTAGCCTCATGTGAATAGGACTGAGTACTTTCAATTAGCATTTCACGAAATGGCGACTGCCATTGCTCATTGTAAACATGAGGGCAAGACAAGATGGCAACTGATTTTCCAACCTTTGACCTGAAGAACAAAGGGATTTGAAAACACCTCGTGGCTCTCACAGCGGAGTTGAAATAATGCTAGAAAATTCAACACAAAACAACACTGCAGTTTAAAATAACATTTCTATGTAATGTACAATTATAAATGGGCCTCATACCCTTACGTCATAGCCCTCAACCCATGTACGTAATGTTTTGACTTTAAGAGCCAGTATGGTTATCTCCTCTGTTTAAACACGCTATAATGGGACAAAGTAAGACGCTATCCCAGCAGAATATCGTCTTTCTAACGCACGAATGTCGCATTTCTCGTCGTAATCCACACGCAATGTCTGTTTGAAAACAGAAAATACATCCACTGAAAGCTTCAAACTTTTCAGGCCTTTTCCTCGAAAAGGACTTTTTTTAAGAAGAAAGCCTCACTGTAATTAAAACACTCACTCAACTTTGTTCTTGTCTCAAACAGTCCCCACTGTTTAATGGCCTAAAACCATTCACGTTAAATTAAAACATAACAAGAAACATTTTTGAAATGATTGCCCTCATCACACAAAGGACTTTTAAAAAAGAAAAACAGCCTCACACTGTCTTTAACACAAACACTCACTCCAATATTCTCAGCTTCCACTGTGATTGTGTTCTTTGTCTCAAGCAGTCCCGACTGCTTAATAGCCTCAAACCATTCACATTAACTTAAAACGTAACAAAAAACACTTATTGGAGCGATTAGCCTCTTGCCGACATGTAATAACAGACAAACGAATAGCATGCAGGGTTAAATATAAGAAAAATAAGTAATTTGAACTCACCCTGCTTGTGACAAAGCAACGCCACGTGGATTGTTATTGTTATAAATTTGGGTTTTAACATTAATTGCCCAGCTATTTTCAGGATCTGCTGGCCTCCGTCAGACACACAAATTTAACATTGTCCTGCATAAACTATGAGGAATTCGAAAGAACAGGTTTCCTCTTACCAAGTCTTTCGAGCTCGTTGTGTGTCTGAACGGACGCTGCGTCCCCGGCAAACAGCTGGTTCTTAGTCTCTCCCGGTCCAAAGAAGATCACGTCAGCTGGTCCCAATTGTTATCTGTGTTGGTTATTCTCGCGTCCAGGAGAGAAGCTTAAAAAGGAGACTAAATGGAGTCTCTGAGATGGTGTCAAATTGGTACTTTAATTAAAAATAAAGGCGCGGTTATGTTACAAACAGAATATTGTTCGACAGAAAAACAGCTGTGTCCCTGGCTCTGGCAGGTGAAGAAAGAGGCCGAACCCCTCAGGTCCCGCTGTTTTTATATCCTCTGCTGGCTCCTCCCAGCGGGCCGGCTCTCTAACGTTTTAATGTCCGTTGTTTTGCATATCAGAGGATACAGACATTGTACATTCAATATATCTAAACACACCTTTTCTCTTCCTTAACTCTTTCATGAATTTTCATTTAACACATTCTAAACGCTGTAATCAATACTCCAAAAAATACAGGAAATACTTCACGGCAGTTTGGTTTCCGGTCGTTCCGGATGTTGTCACATGCTACCCATATCTGTAAACAATAACATACTCAAATAAACTGTACCTTCATTTAATATTCAACAATAATAATATCTCGACGTCTGTAGTTGTAGTGTTGAAATCAGTAGGTTTCGGTGTGCAAAATCATATCGCTGCTAAATTCACCTCTATAGTAAATGGTATATTAGCCTCATGCTAAATGCTAACCGGAGATGAAGGATTTTCAGAATAAAAGCTTAACAACTGGTTGTGCACAGGAACTTCTGTTTTTTCAGTATAAAACAGCTTTTAAACTGACGGTATGTTTTAAGGTACATTATGCTATCAAAACATTGATTTTAATTTCTAACATTACCTACAAGTCCCTCCATGCCCTTGCCCCCCAGTACCTATCGGACATCCTTCGCCCACATGCCCCACCCCGGAACCTGCGGTCCTCAGACTCTGGCCTGCTTACCACCCCCCGCACCAAACTGCGAACCTTCGGGGACAGAGCCTTCAGTGTGGCAGCCCCCACCCTCTGGAACACTCTCCCTGCGGAGATTCGCAACATCCCCACACTCGACACCTTCAAAAGGGCCCTCAAGTCCCATCTGTTTGCCAAGGCTTTCGGCCCCTAATCGATCTGTTGTTTTGTCTGTCTGACTTTTGTTTTATTATGTTTGTTTTTGCCCTATTACTTGTAAAGCGACCTTGGGTCCCTTGAAAGGCGCTATATAAATCCAAGATATTATTATTATTATTATTAACACATCTTAGTTAGTTCAAACATAATATTCATACTTCAAATTATATTCCAGCAAAGCAGTTATCTTTTCACATAATTATTTGTAATGTATCAATAAAGTAAACAAATGCAATCTAAACAGTACAGAAAATAGAGATAAACTCAAGCTACTTTCAAAAATACAATACAAAGGAAAGGAAAACTTACTGATTATTTACTCAGGCAAACAATTGGTTCTCAGGAGTTGCATGAGGCCAGCCAGCTTCTTTGTTCAGGGGGAAAGGATTTGCACAGGTGAGCCTGCTGCCTTTATAGATTAGCTAGCTCCGCCCCTCCAGGGTGGCAGGAGGGGGGAGCAGGTAGAGGGGGGTAGGAGTGGGAGAGGGATTTTCCACATGTTTTCTCAGAAACAAGTTACAAAGTACTGGTGGCCACAACAGAAACCACTCTACATTATTTGGAAGAACACATTTTGACGGACAGTGAGGATAATGGTACAAAATTAAACTAAATAGTTATTTAAAGTTGGAAAAACATTGTCTAAATAAAGTCAATACAGAATGCATCAAATGCTGGAAAAAACCCACCTACCACAAATCGTAGAATATTCTTGGGGGAATTTGAACTTTATACAAGACTATATTTTCAGTTTGTGATAGCTTTACATCATAATCTCTTTTGACAAACTTATTAAACTTATCCCACAAAGCAATGACAAGAACGTGTTAATAACACGAATAAACAAAGACTGGGGATACATAATGTTATGTTGAAATATGGCCATTATTTGAGCTCTCTTCCTTCTTTCAGTCATTATTTCATATTTGCCTTCTGTAATTTCCCCATTTCTCTTCTTTCAATTTGTCTTTCTCTTTCCACATCTCCCTCTTTATCCTTCACACTGAGGGGCCTTAGTGCCAAGCTTCAATTGTATGCTGCAGAAAATCTCACACACAATACCCCTCTGAAATACACACACACACATTCACAGTGCCTATCCTAGTGTTTTGTGCATTATATCCTTCCCAGTTTATGTCACGGAGCTTTCTCCTAATCCACGGTGAATGGAAGAGGAGGATCTGTTGGGGGGGAGGGGGTCAGCAGAACACCCAGCAAGTCCCCCACCTCTGACAGGAGAGAGCGAGTAGTGTGATAGCCCCATAATTTGGGGGCAAGGCAAGTTTATTTATATAGCACTTTTCAACACAAGGCAATTCAAAGTGCTTTACAAAAAATGAAAGACATTAAGAAAATGGCATTTAAAATCATTAAAAGAAAAAATACATGGATAAAAGTTACAGTGCAGTCTAAGATATGAATAGTTCAATTAAAAGCAGCGACAAAAAGAAAAGTCTTCAGCCTGGATTTAAAAATAGTAAGAGTTGCAGCGGACCTGCAGGTTTCTGGGAGTTTGTTCCAGATATTTGGAGCATAATAACTGAACGCTTCTTTACCAGGTTTAGTTCTGACTCTGGGGACAGAAAGCTGACCAGTTCCTGAAGACCTGCGAGATCTGGATGGTTCATAATACACACTGTAAAATAAAGTGTAACCCTGTGCCAGGGGTTGTGGCATTGAACTCTAACGGTTCCACTCAGTGGAACAGAGTGGAATAAAATGACCTTAAGTTTTGATTAAGTTCATCCAACTCAAACGTTTGAAATCACAGCCACTCCCGGTCATTACCGGTGTTCCCCTGTAGTGGAGTGCACCAGCTGGCCGTAAAAAACACTCGAACTCCTCCATTCAGAGCAAGCTAAGAATTGGATAATGAATATGGAACTGAAATCAAAAGAGAAAAAACAATTTTACTGATAGCGAGTTTTTATGCTCTGCATATATTTCAATTAATATTCTAATCTCTCTAACTGCCAAATGTAATAACTGTTACGAACTCAGGCACTTAGGGGGTAGGACCCAATTGCACGACCCGGGAGACAGAGGTAAAGTATTGTAAAATACTTTATTTTTCCATGAATAGCAAAATCGAACAAAAAGGTAACCACCAAAACTCTAGTCGAGATGACAAAAAACAGAGAACAAAAACTGAAAGCGCTCACGCAGTGAGGAATCAAAAACCTTTCAAGAGTACCAGGAGCATAGACCTTACCATGACAATAGACAAGAACGAACTGACACTGGAAGACAGGGGAATTTAAACACAGGGTGACAAGACACAGGTGGGAACAATCAGGGGCGGGACTGACACTGATGAGCACAGAAGACACACAAGGAGTGACAGGTGAAAACAATCAGGAAATTAGACACACCAGGGAAACTAACGACAGACGGGAAAAAAGACCAGAAAATAGACAGGGAGGAAACATGACAAGGAGAATGGAAAAACACCCACACCTAGACATAGAAACGTGACATGACATAATAATCCTGACAGAACCCCCCCTCAAGGGACGGATACTAGACGTCCCTAAACTAAAAACAAATCCAAAACGTCCAGCAGGGTGCATGGAGGGGGTCCGGAGGACGGGCCTTGACTGACAGCCCAGGGCACGGCAGAGGACCAGGAAGGGGTCTCGGCGGACGGCCCGGGGGCAAGGCAGAGTTCGAGGAGGGGGTCTCGGGCGGACGGCCCGGGGGCAAGGCAGAGTTCGAGGAGGGGCGAAGACCACAGCTCTCAGGGGACCGGGCAGGAGCCGGTGTTGACCGGACAGGAACCGGAGGGACAGGTGATGTCGAGGCCGCCAACGAAACAGGACATGCGGTTGGCAGGGCCCCCGGTATAAGAGTAGTCGGCGGGACCCCCAACGGGACAGGACACAGGGCCGGCAGGACCCCCGGCAGGAGAGCAGTCGGCGGGACCTCCAACGGCACAGGACATAGAGTTGGCAGGACCCCCAGCGGAACCTCCAACGGCACAAGACACAAGGTTGGCAGGACCCCCAGCGGAACCTCCCACGGCACAAGACACAAGGTTGGCAGGACCCCCAGCGGAACCTCCCACGGCACACGAGTGTAGACTCGAGAGGAAACTTTAGTCGACTTGAGAGGAAACTTTAGTCGACTTGAGAGATGACTTGAGCGGGGACTCGATAGGGAACTCGAGAGGAGACTTGAGAGGGAACTCGAGAGGTGATTCGAGAGGGAACTCGAGAGGAGACTTGAGACGGTCGGTACGCCGACAGGACACGGGGAGCTGACGTCGGCTGGAGAGCCAACAGGAGACGAGGTGCTGGAGTCGGCCGGTACGCCGGCAGGACACGGGGGACTGGCGTCGGCTGGAGAGCCAGCAGGAGACGAGGCGCTGGAGTCGGCCGGTATGCCGACAGGACTCGGGGAGCTGGCGTCGGCCGATGAGTCAACAGGTGACGAGGAGCCGGAGTCGGGACCATGACTGCTGGGGCCGGTACTTGAGCCGGAACCATGGCTGGAACTGGGGCCGGAACCATGGCTGTATGGGCCAGCTCTGGAGCAGGGACCATGGCTGCATGGGGCGGTTCTGGAGCCGGAAACATGGCTGTAAGGTCCGGAGCTGAAGCAGGGACTATGGCTGCTGGGGCCGGCACTGGAGCCGGAACCATGGCTGCTGGGCGTGGAGCGGAAGCCTGGACCCTGGCTGTGTAAGCCAGGTAATGGAGTATGGAAGCATGGCTGCGTGGGCCGGTACTGGTGCAGGGATCCATGGCCTTGTAGGCCGGTTCTGGAGCTGTAACCCTGGCCTTGCGTCTTTTGGAGGCTTCGTGGACCTCCAAACGCCAGACCAGACCCCAAGAAAGGGTCAGAACATGAAGACTGGCACTCAGGGCTACGTGAGAAAACTCTAAGCCACTCTGCAACAAGCTCCAGAGCCAGGGCTAGCGAGCAACCTCCTGACGTGCCTCCTTCAACGCAGCCTCTCTACCCCGTCTAGATGAGGCACCTTTCCACGTATAACAAATGTACTCCAGAGAGTATCCAAGACGTTCCGCCTGTAGCATCAAAAGGGCTGAGTCTGCTGGGTCCATAATGGTCAGTTCGTTCTGTTACGAACTCAGGCACTTAGGGGGTAGGACCCAATTGCACGACCCAGGAGACAGAGGTAAAGTATTGTAAGATACTTTATTTTTCCATGAATAGCAAAATCGAACAAAAAGGTAACCACCAAAACTCTAGTCGAGATGACAAAAAACAGAGAACAAAAACTGAAAGCGCTCACGCAGTGAGGAATCAAAAACCTTTCAAGAGTACCAGGAGCATAGACCTTACCATGACAATAGACCTTACCATGACAATAGACAAGAACGAACTGACACTGGAAGACAGGGGAATTTAAACACAGGGTAACAAGACACAGGTGGGAACAATCAGGGGCGGGGCTGACACTGATGAGCACAGAAGACACACAAGGAGTGACAGGTGAAAACAATCAGGAAATTAGACACACCAGGGAAACTAACGACGGACATGAAAACACAGGGAAAAAGGACCAGACAATATACAGGGAGGAAACATGACAAGGAGAACGGAAAAACACCCACACCTAGACATTGAAACGTGACATGACATAATAATCCTGACAATAACACTATGACAAACAAACACAAACTCGCAGCCTGGAAGTCGATCACTGGTGCGCATGGGCGGCGCCAGGATTTTTTTTGCTGCAGTAGCTTAGCAGTTGCTATATGATAGCACGGCGTTGCTAGTTAATTTTCTAAATAAATAAACAAAAAATACCAGTGGGCCAAGCACAAGCCTGTTCAGCCACGCCTTACAGAACCAATCAATAGTATAACACTCATTATGACTTTTCCCCACACTCGAACACAACTTCTACCGTCTCGTACTCCCTCCACACACACCTGGAAGGGGTGGTCTCTCCCTAACTCCCACCAACAACATTGCCTAAATAACTTTACAAATGTACTAAACTGTGCACATCTGATTACTGACATAACTATTAACTTGGACACGCTACAATATTTTGCAAGGTAAGCACAACCAAAATAAGTTTGTAAAAGCAGAATTTGAACACTGTTTCAGTGCTCCTACAATATTTTAGTAATACCATTACACCCTAAGCGTACAAGTACACAATAGCGATCGTTCACTGTTTCAACTGGCATGCTGTGGCATTTAACCTCATCACCACACCGCAAACAGACAGAAACACACACGCGGATAGCAGGGTTGTCCGGCTGGACCGGATCCGTTGGAGATCGCGGTCGTTTACGCTGACTTGTTTGATTCAGCCCCTAGTTTTGCTGATATAGGCCTAGTTTGTCGGGGGACATCTTACTTCTTCCTTCTCTCTGTCTATACCTGTGTACTCTCATGTTCCGATTAACCCAGCTTCCCCAAATGTCTTTCTTTTTGGTGTCTATATACGCCGGGATCCGGAGGCATGGATGATCCTGCGGTCCTGTGTCCTGGATCGCGAGCCCTGGATCTTCAGTCGCGGCTGTGGTCCTGGATCATAGGTCCTGGATGGATATCCTCGTGGATTCATCTTCCTATTATACACACATGCATTTCCAAACATTTGGACTACCTATGTTGCAAATGTATTTTCTTTTCAATTTACACACGGCATCTATTGCACGTCTGTCCGTCCTGGGAGAGGGATCCCTCCTCTGTTGCTCTCCCTGAGATTTCTCCCATTTTTCCCTTTAAACTGTGGGTTTTCTCCGGAAGTTTTTCCTTGTACGGTGTGAGGGTCTAAGGATTGAGGGTGTCGTATTGTCATACTGATATTCTGTACACACTGTGAAGACCACTGAGACAAATGTAACATTTGTGATATTGGGCTATATAAATAAACATTGATTGATTGATTGAAAATAATATTTCTCTAAACTAGAGGGAAAATACGAACTATTCTCACAGAGGGTGACATGCATGAAGGGCTGGTGCCCCTCACTCAAAATGAGATATTGCCTTACGCACTACATTATAAATCAGTAAAGTTACTCAAGAATAAATAAATAAAAACTGATTCTTGAAACTGTTGTAAAAACCCTACAACTTCTTCATCCAAGCTTTCAATCAGTGTTATGTTATTTAATCTGCAGCTCATTGCCTTAAAACAGATACTTCAGACCGATTATAAAATTGTGTTTATGAGAAAAAAATGTAATCTGACTCCATAAATCACATAATTGTTTGACTAAAAAACTACACTTCCACTAACAGTAAATAAAGTTCCCCTTTAAACACAGCCCCGGTCTTCTGACGGGGTCTATCTATGTACTGGCTGGAAAATCACTGTTGTTCTCCCGCTAACAGTCACTCTCTAGTTCTGCTGGGTTCTTGTTGACTTCTTCACTGGTTTGAGACAAGCGACCCTATCGGACACCTCCCTTTGTAGCCAGACTTCCCCACAGCAGAATCGAGTATCTGTTTTCAGGTCTCAACAGCTCCACGTCAGGTGTATCGCCGCCCCTTGAACTGCAGTCGGTGTAAACAGGAGGACTTGGTAAGGATCCTCCGTCTTGGGCGAGTACTAGGTTTCCGTCTTCATATTTTTTTGGGGAAACCCGTCGTCTTGACCTCACTAGCTGTGTGGACACAATAGTTTTCTGTGTGGGGGAACAACATCACTCGTAATCTCTATCCTTCTCATAATTACAAAAATAGTCTGCTAAATGTTCTACTATGTTTTATGCTTTATGTGTAAATGCAATATGCTACTCACTATCTTTTAAATAACATTCAACCTCTCCCTCCTGTGGTGACAGATATGGCTCAATGTAGCTGGTTTTCAAAATACCCTTGTGCTGAAGATGCATCATCTGGTGGTCTGGCCCTCTGAGCTTCCTCGTTGTTGTGGTTGGTACCAGGCTGTCAGTGGCATTTGGTTCATGTTTGGCAATGCTGTTCGTCTTTGACATCCCTGAGACCCCCTGCTTCTGTCGTAATCATGGAAACCTCCCCCGGGGTAAATGCATGGAGGGCCGTTGTTTGGTACATGTGGTGGGTATTTCATTTGTTGTTGTGGACAATCTCTAGCCCAATGGCCCAGCTGATCGCATATGTAGCATCCCTCAAACCGGAGAACTTTCCTCTGCCTCTGCTTCCTCGGAAACCTCCTGGTTGTTGGTTCTGCATCTGACTCTCTGGCACTATCTGAGCTTGAACTGTTGGAGGTGTCTGCCCTGTCTTCTCTGGTTCTATGGCCATCTCTGTAAACTTCTCCTCCCTTCCCCTTGTCATGGTCTTACAAGCTTCGGTGTCTTTCTCAGCTACCTGTATCTTCAGAAGATGTTTTCATTTCTTCGTCATTTTCCCTCTGGGTTGCTTGGTATTTCATATCGTGGTGAATGAGATTTAGTCTCCATTCTTCAATGGGTTTAGTGTCTAATCCCACCACGTTTCCAAAGCTTGCCTGCACTGATGGGGGAAGGGTTTTAACGACAGCTTTCTTCCACCACATTTCAACAGGTGGAGAAAGATCATGTCGTTCTCCAGTGTAGTCCTCCCACACTCTTTAACATCTCTTCAAGAAGGCATGCATTTCTTCCTCCGTGCCTTTCCTCAGGCTGTTGAGGGCATCTAAACTGCGTGTTGTCGGGTAGATGTGACGAATAGCATCCCAATAATTCGACCTGATGTAGTTGAATGAAGTGTCATCTGAGTCGTGCGTGCAATTGGCCTCAGAATCTATTGCTTTTGACTCAAGTCGTCCTTCAATCCGTCCAAGCAGGGCCCTCATGTCCCCAGGCTGTGTATCTCTCCAGATCATTCACCCACTTCTGACCTCCTTTGATGAGTGGAGGTAGCTTTGCCACTAATGCTTCCATGTCTCTGTGAGTCCATGATTGGTATTTCAATCCTCCTTCTCCAGCCGCTATCACCGGTAGCATGAGTTTTGAGCAGTTCTTGAGTCTTCCAGCTTCAGTTACTGTTGTTGTGTCTGGAGAACCTTCGCCTTCTCTTCTCTTGAGTTGTGCTTCCATTCTTTTGCTGAGTTCTTCCATTTTTCTGTTGAGCTCCTCTTCCATTCTTCTGCCGAGTTCGTCCAATCTTCTGTTGAGCTCACCAGATAGGAGTCTTACCTCATACTCCCAGTATTTGACACGTGTAGCTGTGGGGAGACCGTCCAACTCCAATACTCCTCCTAAAGCACCAAAAGTTGGGGCTTGTATTGAGGGTTGAAAGAAAAGGTGTTCTTCTGTCATGTAGGGAGGAGGCGCATCAGTCAAGCTTGGATGGAGCTTTGAAGTTTGGATAAGTGGAGCTGCTTCTGTCTTGTCTTTGTTATCTTCCTTTGTCGTGAGCTCTGCTTCTTGAACCACATACATGCTGTTCGTTGATCCTTGGCTGACATATGTTAGATGGAGTACCAGACTTGTAACTCTAGATTTTCTTTGTTTAGCTCTGCTCATAGCGCTTTTAGCAGGTCCATACCAAGGGGGTTGTCCGGCTTTGATCCATGCTTGTTGCTGTTGCAGGTATTCTCCATTCTCATAGTCAATTACAGCTGTTCTATGTGCTTTCGTTGGTCCAGGTTGATCATCTGCTGGAATCAGTCCTCTTGTTTGCCACTGTTCCAACAGTTTCTCTATTTGGTTCCATGTCTTCTGTCTTTTACTTGGAAAGGTTAAAGAATCTGATCTGATTTTTACCCTTTCCTTGATATCTGCAGTTGAGTCTGACTCTGCGTCTGGTCTCAACTTAGTTTCTTTCGGTGACATGCTCTCTTCCTATTCGAATGAATATTATTAAGTTATCAAAGATTGAAACACTAATCCTCCGACTAGCACCTTCGTTCCTGTTAAATAATATCCTATGTCATCCGAACTTAACTTTAAATCTGGGGGTTATTTTTTACTTGTTAAAACTTTATTTTAATTTTTTTTAAGTTATAGATGTTTTATTTATTTTTTTATGATTTAAGTTTTTTGTCAAATATTAATAAAGTAAATTAAAAGATACAAATTATGCATATTTTAAAATCTGAAATGTTAAAATAAAAATGTTACAGTGTACTTTGAAATATGAAAATTAGAAATCTGGTGAAAATCTAAATCTACTGTGTACAGTGCATATAGTGAAATTATGCAAATGTCATAACTTGTGGTAGCTTCAATAAATTGGTGTTTGAATATTCTACAGTCTACTTTGAAAGACTATTATGTAAAGTTTCTCATCTTTGAATTAGAAACAACTTTGCAATTCTATCTTGGCGATTGGCCCATGTGTTCATTTATAACACTTAAAATCAAGCTTCAGAATGTTATAGTATCTTTGTAATAATTCTGTATTACCAGCAGAGTGCGCTGTTGTAATTTCCAGCTCAATCCACTAGTGATAGCTGTTGCAAAACTGACCTGTTTTTAACAAGAAGAAGCTTATTTTCCTTAAAAATGGGAAGAAAATTAGACTATGGTTAAACAACACAGCACATAACCGCCAAAACACATTTGCAAACAAGAATATTCAAAAAACCGCCAATACACACTTGCAAACAAGAATATCTAAAAAAAATATATATACACACTTGCAAGCAGAAATACTTCCAAAACCAGATTCCTACAAATACCAAACTTCCCACGGTAAGATAACCTGTCTATTTTATAGTTCCAACTCTGCCAAGAAATATGATTTGTCCTTCTCAAGATGGAGTGCCTAGCCTCATGTGAGTGGGACTGAGTGTGTAAAAACAAACAGAGTACTTTCAATTAGCATTTCACGAAATGGCGACTGCCGTGTGGCTTATTTTCAACATGAGGGCAAGACAAGATGGCAACTGATTTTCCAACCTTTAACCTGAAGAACAAAGGGATTTGAAAACACACCTCGTGGCTCTCACAGGGGAGTTGAAATAATGGCGGGGTGATCTTTAGTCTAGAAAATTCAATACAAAACAACACTGTAGTTTAAAATAAAATTTATATCTAGTTTACTATGAAAAATGGGCTTTATCTTATTGATATCATCACTTAAAGTTAGGAACCCTTATGCATAAGCCATAAACCTATCTACGTAATATTTGACTTTATAGTCCACTATTGGTTAACTGTTGCTATTTAGACACGTTAGGTGGGAGTAATATGGAAACCTATCAGCGACTATTAAATGACCGTCGTCAATTTAACGTAATGCTGCTGAAACCCCAAATACCGTATTCCACCCGCAATATCTTGGTTGAAAATAGAACAGTATGACCACTGATAAAGGCTTACACCTTAATCAAGCCGTTTTCCTCGAAAAGGACTTTTTTAAAACAGTTCTCAACTGTTTTCGACTAGCACTGACTTCAGTTACTTAACCCTGGGTTAACTCGCTGTGCCTTGTTGGTTTTCACTTACTCGGTGCTTAACCGACTCGCTATGTCTCATAGATCTTAACAAAAATCGTCAAATGGGCATATATACCCTTACGTCATAGGCTAACTAACTACTAACGTAACAAGAGACACCTACATGAAAACACAACAAGACACCTACCCGAAGTACAATGACCACACTCATTTATATTTAACACACACACAAATTAATAACATGCAGGGTTAAATATAAGAACAAAAGAAAGTGTGAACTCACCCTGCTTGCGACAGAGCAGCGCCACGAGGTATAGGATGCTTATATTTATCAATTTTGGTTGTTTTAACATTAAATGCACAGCTATTTTCAGGATCCGCTTGCCGCCGTCTAACACACAGACCTAACATTGTCCTGCATAAACTATTGAAGAATTCGATATAACAGGCTTCTTCTTACCGAGTTGATACAGCTCGTTGTGTGTCTGAACAGATGCCGCGTCTCCGGAAAACAGCAGGTTGTTAGTCTGTCCTGGTCCAACGAAATTCACGTCAGCTGGTCGCCAATTGATAACTGTGCTCGTTATTCTCGCGTCCAGGAGAGAAGCTTTAAAAAGGAGACTAATTGAGTCTCTGAGAAGGTTAAAATGTTAAATATCCTCTGCTGGCTCCTCCCCGTGTGCCGGTTGGCGCTGCTGGGAGCCGGCCCTCCACGTCTCCAATGTTCGTTGTTGCGCATAACAGAGGATTCAGCTATTGTACATTAAATATAACTAAACACGCCTTTTCTCCTCCTTAACTCTTTCATGACTTTTCATTTAACCCATTCTAAACGCTGTAATCAATACAGGAAATACACACCTTCCGGCGCAGACTGAAAACTCATCTCTTTCGACTCCACTTCGAGCAATAGAACTATTAACAAAGCACTTATATACTAATAAAGGACTGGCTTACCTAAAGCCAGTTGAGTAGCACTTGAAATGTTTTTGCTCTATGAAACCTGATGTACTTATATGATTCTGTTTTATTCAAGTTTGTATTTTGTTGGTCGAACGCACTTATTGTAAGTCGCTTTGGATAAAAGCGTCAGCTAAATGCAATGTAATGTAATGTAAAAATACTTCACGGCAGTTTGGTTTCCGGTCGTTCCGGATGTTGTCACATGCTACCCACATCTGTAAACAATAACGTATTCAAATAAACTGTACCTTCATTTAATATTCAGCAATAATAATATCTCGACGTCTATAGTTGTAGTGTTGAAATCAGTAGGTTTCGGTGTGCAACACTCCGTGTCATATCGCTACTAAATTCACCTCTATAGTAAATGGTATATTAGCCACATGCTAAATGCTAACCGGAGATGAAGGATTTTCAGAATAAAAGCTTAACAACTGGTTGTGCACAAGAACTTCTGGTTTTTCAGTATAAAACAGCATTTAAACTGACGGTATGTTTAAGGTACTTTATGCCATTAAAAACATTGATTTTAATTTCTAACACTTGTGAGAAATCTTTCCATTTTCGATCTGTGTTCACATACTGAGAATTATAACAACATTAGCCAAGTAACAGTTTGCGCTTTAACTTACAAAGACCCCTGATAGATCTCGCGAGAATGTGTATAAATATATATAGATACATTTTCATAACAAAACAATGGGGTTGCTAAGCTGTTGCTAGGCCAATTGTTGGAGTTGCTATAGCAACTCCAAGCTACCACCTGGCGCCGCCCCTGCTGGTGCGATAAATGACTTGGGTGATGGAGGGATACGGACGGTGAAAGAGTGTAGGAAAAAGTGGAAGGAGCCAAGAAAGATGCTTCGGTTCTCAAAAACCCGCCGACTGGCGGAGGCCTGCACCAAAAACCTCACCATATAGCGAAATAATTATAGCTATCTTTGGAGAGGATTCCCCCACTTTCACGGGGTTGAATGGGATCGACAGCTCTGAGCCATCAACCTCAACTTTTGGAAGAGGTTCACGCAGACGTGTCAGCTGTCACTATAAGTGGTAAGTCATTAACCTCTTAAGCCCGAGGGTCCCCCCAGTGGACCCCCCCCACAGTTTTTTTACGAGACTATGTCTCAGGGCTTCTTAACATTTATGAAACTATTAATGTTCCATACCCTTTTAACGCTAAGAAACTCCGCTAACTGACAATGTGAACCATTTTTAGCTAAAAGAAACACAAGAGTAATACCAAGCCTTTGAATTAGCAATGGAGCGAAAAAATGCTAACTAATGCTAACGGATTTTGCACAGCACTCACGGTAGAAATGCCCTTATTACTTATCGTAACTTCACAAACAAGATATACGATTTAAAGCTGAGACTCCACAGATTCCAGACATATAATATCTTCACTGTAGGACCCCGAATTGCGGAGCTATCAGCCAGAAAAGAGAAAGTAAACAACATCCGGTTTAAAAAATATTACAATAATTTCGTCTTACCTTTTTTGATTTGTGATCAAAAGTTGTGTTCACCGGAATAAAAACGCCGCTCAAGGTTAATCCAATGTCTTTGTGTCACGTAGAAATTTTGACTGATAATCCTTCATCATATTTATGGCAATATACTGGGTATAAAATGTTGCCGTCCAGGCGTGCACTTTCAGATATGCTTTGTTCGCTTCTCTATTACGTCCGCTATGGTAATGTTTACGTTGATTTGGGAACTGCCCATCGATTCTATTGGTTCTGATGGTTAAGAAAAAGGTGTAAATCACACGAATCGACCAATGGGTTCCAGAGATATGGTCCTGCGTAAAGTATAAAGAATGCCAGCCAGTTTAAGTACTTTACGCAGGCGGCTTCATTTATTGTTTACTAAGTAACAGCAGGCATTACAGCAGAACCCAGAGCACACGGAGCACAGAGCGGACAGCAGATAACGGAATTGCTGTTTTATTGCTTATAGATTATCAGAACATTTCAAAGGGGACACAGCCCCATTGGATATTAACCTATGGATTAACTACATCATCGTTTTTATCGTTTTAATGCCATTGAAGACCAGTTTAGACCAGGCAAAGAGGAAGGTAAGCCATTAGCCTAGCGCATGCTAGTACCTAGCGCCACTTGTTTTGATGTACGTTTTTGTTGATAACGTCGCAAGTTTGTATCTTTCAGTGTTGAGGTGGGCACCGTTAGATTCTGTGTCTTTACGATCAAAAACGATGTGTTGGATGTGCAGCTAGGATAAGTAATAAGGGAGCTAGGATAAGTAATAAGGGAGCTAGGAGTGATTTTCGGTGCAGTAATAGGTTAGCATTTCGCTCGGGGCTAATTCAGATGCTCACTGTTAGCATTGTGGTTTTTTTGAAAAAATAAATGAAAAAGATCAGTTAAATGAGTTTTTCCCCGTTATATGGATATAAAATATTCATAGTTTATTAAATAGTAAGGTTCCTTAGACGTTGTTTCCTGCAAATGACGCGATTTCGGTCCGTGGGGCCTATAAGTGCTATATAAATAAACTTGCCTTGCCTAAGAGGATAACAGAGTATGTTCTTATATTTTATTTTTATTCACAACAGTTGTATTTGGATGGAATGAATACCTATAGTGAAAATTCAAAGTAATAAAATGATTTTTACAGTGAAAAAGTTCAAATGGAACTGATGGTTCCCAAATTACCCAGAGGTGAGTCCGCCTGGACTTTATTTTTCTAAACCTCTCTAAAAAGGTCAAATTTCACTTGTTTTGCATCAATCTTGATACAGGGTACTTATTATATGTTATAGTTTGGATTCCTAAAGCTTTTAGTCTACTAACCCATCATTAAAGGGTGGTTTTTACTATAAGTAATGGTTTTTTTTAGGCGGACATTAGAATGTACATGTTTTTACTATGTTCCATCTGAATTTACTTTAAAATAAAAACATCTATATTGATTCTGACACTTCTACATCCAACTCACAGGTTTATCATTACTTTGAGAGAAAAGATTATTAATTTACCCCTTTTAGAAGTGAAGATATAGTCTTTGTTGTGTTAGTGGCATTTTCGAGCCTGAAACCTGAAAAACAGGCTCAGGGCTTAAGAGGTTAATAGAGTAACATAACCCGACATTATCTATATAAACTAGGGCTGTCAGTCGATTAAAATATTTAATCGCGATTAATTGCATGATTGTCCATAGTTAATCGCGATTAATCGCAAATTAGTCGCACATTTTGTATCTGTTCTAAATGTACCTTAGAGCAGGGGTTCCCAACCCCCGGTCCGCGGACCGGGCCGCGGAGGTGTTACTGCCGGGCCGCGAAATAGCTGTGAGTTTATCGTAATATTTGCAGAATTATAAATATATAAAAATATTTTATCATAATATTTTTTTCGAAAAGTGTTTAATGTTCGCACCTATACCAGTCATATTATTTCATCCAGTAGCCTAGTTAATCTTTCACCAGATAACCGTTGAAAATGGCTTTTATGATCCGATTCGGCGGCTCAGATAAGGTCTGTGTGTTCGGTGTGTTTGTGTCTGTCCGACACCGGCATTTGTTTTCAAATGACCATGAACAGTAATTTACACACATCTGGCTAACTCCATAGGTAGCCTATATGCGGGTGTTCCCAAAATAAATTAGTTTAATCTTAATCTCGTTGTAGTGCTAAATGCTGTCGGACGTGCACCGGAACGAACTTTTTTAAACGTTGTTAATATGTTTTGGATGCATATTGTTCTAGTATTTGTTCAGGCTGTTACATACAATTAGCCTCTGTTGCTGCCTGCTGGTGAGTAAATATTAAAATCAGTTAAAATTGACAACCGGTCCGCAATTTTTTTTTAATGTATCTGCCGGTCCTTGGCACAATAAAGGTTGGGAACCCCTGCCTATTCATATTTGTCAGTGCTTTCATGTCAATTCGGCGAACATAAACATAAATGATCGTGGTGAAGATGATGATTAAATTAGGATTAAAAATCGGCAGTGAGAGCTGCTGAATTTCCTCCCGTAGGATGTGATATAAAAACAAATCGATTATTTTTGTAGTTGTAAACTCAAGTGGATGAAACTACATTTATTAGTGCTTTCATGTCAATTCGGCGAACATATGATACATTAAATGATCGTGAGGATGATGATTAAAAATCGTTTATTTGAGCCGGTCTGCATTTCCTGATGAGAAAACAAACGGATGCTTTTTGTAGTTGTAGTACACCAACATGGATTAAACGTGTTTTTTTTTACCACAATGTTGGGGAAATTAATGGATAAAATGCACGGATTATTATTATTATTATTATTCCCACTCCGATCGGGACACTAGGTCCACCGTTTCCCCGCAGCGAGGCTCCCCCCGTTGACAGTTTACGTGGGCTGGGTGCAGTGGCGGACTGGCCATCGGGACGAATCCCGATGGGCCGGTACCGAAGTGGGCCGGTCGGATAAGTCACTAGCACATCCCCCATAGGCGGTGCGTGAGGCTCAGGTTTGGGAAGGCTAAATAACTTTTTTTACCTGACGCTGCCCGCCTCCGGCGTCTATAGAGGAGAGATCAACTCAGTGTGCGGAGTTTAAATCTCTCAAGTCATATTACAGGATAAAGGAAATACAGTTTAAACTGCCGTATTAAAGCAAACAGATATTGTTCTAAACTGTATTAAAGTAAACAGGTATTATCTTGAACTGTATTGAAGTGAACATGTATTATTTGGGACTGTTTTAAAGTAATCCTATATATATAAACCTTCTTACTTACACTCAATGACCCAGATACCCTGCTACACACACTTACACCTCCTTCTACCAGCACACACACATGTTCTTTTCAAGGTTCTTTCTGGGGCCAATATAATCTCAAGCACCAATATATCTGTGTACAATGTTTGATACTAATATATCTGTGTACAATGTTTGATTGTTTTGGGAAAGAATAGTTTGTGTGAAATCTTCCTTGAGAAATTAAAGGAGTGAAGTTAGGTGGAAGATAAAAAGTGATTCTGACCTTGACTAGTTCCGAGGCTCTCACGCTTCACTTAGGAGTAAAATGGGACGGAAGAGCCGACCCACATCTCCGCCCCAAATATGTCCATATATACTGTTGTTTATTCATGCAAAATGCCCCCTGTTTCTGACTGGCTGGTCCCGATATCTGTATTGCACGGTGGTAGAGCGGGGAGCCCGGAGTGCTCTGTTACAGGGCACTCTGTATTTCGTATTGTGTTTTTTACCATTAAAATCAGGTTATTGTTATAACTTTTATGCCGGTGTTTTGAACTTCTTTTATTAAATCTGACCAGGCTCATCTAACGGACGGTGCGGAGCGGAGGTGGGCTTTAAGCCACTACTACTGTGTTTGCTCCTACAAGCTGGTGACCTCCCGACGTGATGAGTGCTGGTCTCTAGAAGGACCACCGACAGCCAGCGGACGAATTTCTGTCCAGGGGAGGACACCCCGGACACCGTTGACAACTAAACCAGGACGTCCAGATACAAAGGTAAAACAGATACCTGTCGATTACCAAAATCTGTGATTTGGCTTTGCTACAATTTTTTTTAGAGTTGTCAGCGGCGTTCTCAGTGTTCATAGTCACGGTAAAAAATACAATACTGTAGAAAGTGTGTGTAAGAGTCTGGTATTGCATTCCAGTACCTGAGGCGTCGAGTTATATTTAAGAAAGTGTTTGTAGAGTCAGGTAGAGCATTCCGGACCTAGCAAAGTGAACCAGCGAGGTCTCCGTGAGGTAGTCTAGTCCTGCACGCCTGACTCGCTGGGGAAATTCTGTAATAAACTCTGTGTGATTTTTTACGTCAAATCTGTGTAATAATTGAGAGGAAAGGGCAGAAGTATAGTTTAGTGCAGAACAGGAGACAAGGTTTGCAGAAGCTGGGAGCTTCATCAGACAGAGGACGTTCATTCGTGGTCAGCTGCTGCCCTCTGGAGGCGAACAGGGTGTATAACCATATGCTGTGTGCACGTCTGAATTAAGAACATTCAAATAAATAGGAAAAGGATATTAAGAGTAACGACAAGATTTGTCCAGTGTATTAATAAATACAAATGAACACATATCAACCTAGTCAGATAATAGATACGAAGTCAATCATGGAAGAAGTGAAAGATCGAGTGATCTGAAGTTGGAGTGAATACATTGAAAATTAATAGATCAGTGTGTGATTTGATGTAGTAGATATATTGAAATAAATAAGAAACTATAATTTGTTGTTTTTAGCATAAGTTTTTGTGGATACAGTTACGTCACTTTGTGGTTTTATGAGAGGTTTTGAGAACTGATTGGTACCATTGCATTACATTGTGAATTTCATGGTATTTGTCATGAACTAAGCATTGTACTTAATTATATTTCAAGAAAAAATTATATTACATACAGTAACGTTAAGGGAAAGTAAAAAGTGGTTATGTATGACAGGGGTGCTTAGGTTTTCAATGTCCGCCATCACGTTAAAACCATGGTTAAAACGGAGGATTGGTGGCATTTTCAGTTCATTGCTTACTTCCACACGCCTTTTCCCCTCCTTGTCTCTTTCATGACTTTATTTAAGGCATTAGAACGATTGTTATCGTAACTTTCCGTGTTTCTAGAAGTCAAACTCACTGTTCATATTACGGAGTATATTTCCGGAACGGCCTTTCAAAATAAAAGCCACAGTTCGCTGTTCACCAGAGATGCCTTCACAATAAAACAGTAATTAGCTTAACAATATATTTAACTTATATTACGTCGTTAAACATTGATTTTAATTCATTACAGTTTTCAAATACGGCGCGGATTGAATACAGTTATTTGTGTATTCTGTTACAACCTCACCATGCTTGTAACACAACTTAGATAAACAATTTGAAAATGAATAGAATAACCAAGTAGATAAAAGATTAATCTGTGGTTAGGGAGAGTTTCCTTGTTTTGCCTATTAACTTAGAACTGAAGTAATAAAGAATAGGCAGACTACTATCATTAGTTTGTTTTAACATTCACATGTTTCAGCATTCCTGACCTCAGCCGTTTTATTTTGTAACCCGTTGGGAGAGAGATTTAGATTGAGTTTTTCTCAGTAGCTGAATGGCTGTGATTACAGCAGCATTGGATAGTTCTGCACCACCTTTTGGGTTCTCTGAATCAGTGTGTTGGTGAAGAGTTGCTCACTGCAAACAGAAGAAGTGTGCAAAGAACGCATCTCTGAGGAGATATTGACATTTTGCTTGTGCCTCGTTGTCAAGGCAACAGTGGTGTGAAGAGGTACTGCGGTTTTGGGGGGATTTCTGCTGTACAGAGGACAACGTGTGTCTGCCAAGTGATTCCTTCCCTCATCCCAATGCCAGGGAGAGTTTCCTTGGAGCCCAGACATGCTTGTCTCAGATTGTGCAGACTCTGAAGGAATGATGCAATGATTTTACAGCATAATTGTGCAAGAGTTTCCCAGGGGGTGGTGTAGAAACCTTAATGCTTAGTGTTTAGATAAGAGGCTGCTTGTTTAAATGATGGTCTGGAATACTGAAAAGATTAAAGTTTATTATTCTTGTTTAGCAAACAAGACATCTGATTATTATGTCACACATAATAATCTTGACATAGAAACTAGCTATGGGTAAAACGTGTGGTTGTTATACCATTGTTATCATGAACAAAAGATAAATAAGGAAATAGTATCTGCTTAAAGATGAACGGATTTCATATCCTAGAGAGGATTAGTTATTGTGAATACTCCACAAGGTATCTACTAATGTATTTTAAAGAACCAAATTTAAAGAACTTGAATTGACTTGATAAATAAGTGAAGATAAGAAGATGTATTAACCATGAATTAATCAATTGGTAAATAAAAAATAGCAGTAAATAGGAAACTATTAAAGTAAAAATGAGAATCATCTCATTTTAGTAACATCTCTATAAGATCAGACATATATTTATTTATATAGGCCATGTTGAAGGGAAAGTTAGTTCTAAACAAAATATAGTATTTCAATTTGAGGTATTGGCTTCACCATTGTAGCATATATTACTACAGGAGAACTTTTTATGGGGAAATGACTGTTGTTTGTCGTCCAAAATGTAGAGTTTAAAATAAAAATAAAATTAAAAAACAGCTAATTTAATTTTGAAAAAGCAATATAATTGGGAGTAAACAAATGTGGGGCCTTAAGGTCACCCATTGTAATGGTGCATATTATTGACGACCAATAGGGAGAAGGGGTCACTCGACCCACCCTGCAGTGGTTTTTTAAATCTTAGTTGCAGCTTCACAGGGAGCGCACGGCACCAGATTATGAGTTTAAAAGACAAGCATCACCACCTCCTAATGGACATCTATTTAATTAGTAATTAACTGACATTTAGAGATGTAAAAAGTAAAAACATACCTACCATAAGTGATAATTCCTAAATTCAACTACAAACCATTGATGAAATTACTTCTGTTTTTAAATCCTTAATAAACGAAGGAGTGATTGTTACATGTTCGGACACCCAAGGTTCCACGCACTGTTAGGGAGGTTAAACGTTTTTCTTTAAGTGGACCAGAATTGAAGATAAATTAATATGAGTTATGAAATACATAGCAGAGCTTTACAGATCCTAATAATGTTTTGACTCAAGAAAATTATTATATGCACAAGTTTCTGAAATAAATCTATTAGACATTTTAATATAGATTAGGTGTTAATAAACTGCAGTAGTAGTACTATAAGGAAGTGACATTTTTGGCTAACACATTTCAGGAAATGTGGGAAACAGCTGTCCCAATGAAAAGTTAGAGATATCTTGAAAAGTATAGTTGTAATTGTGAATTAATAAATGATGGCGCTCCATATATGACAGATTTTTGTAGACAAAGGATACTGGCCTATGCTGACATATCAAAGTCTCTGCAGAGCACGACACATGGCCAAAAAGACTGAGACCAAATTACCTTTGACCCTGACCGACAGTGTAACTTGAGAAGGCACAGTCAATAGTACTTCCATCTACGTAACATTGCAAAAATCAGGCATATCTTGCCTCAAAACGATGCAGAGAAACTAGTCCATGCATTTGTTACTTCAAGGCTGGATTATTGTAACTCTTTATTATCAGGGTGTACCAAGAAGTCAGTCAAGTCGCTTCAGCTGATTCAAAATGCTGCAGCTCGTGTACTAACCAGAGTTAGGAAAAGGGACCACATTGCTCCTGTTCTGGCTGCCTTACACTGGCTCCCTATAGAACACAGGATAGAATTTAAAATTCTTCTTCTCGCCTACAAAGCCCTTAATGGGCAGGCGCCATCTTACCTTAAAGAACTCATTATACCCTACTGTCCTACTAGGGCATTGCGTTCCAAGAATGCAGGGTTGTTGGTTGTTCCTAGAGTCTCTAAAAGTACAATGGGAGCCAGAGCCTTTTCTTATCAAGCTCCACATTTGTGGAATCAGCTTCCAGTTTGTGTTCGGGCGGCAGACACCCTATCCATTTTTAAGAGTGCGCTTAAGACCTTCCTTTTTGATAAAGCTTATAGTTAGGGCTGATTAGATTCAGCCCCTAGTTTTGCTGATAGGCTTAGTTTGTCGGGGGACATCTTACTTCTTCCTTCTCTCTGTCTATACCTGTGTACTCTCATGTTCCGATTAACCCAGCTTCCCCAAATTTCTTTCTTTTTGGTGTCTATATACGCTGGGATCCGGAGTCATGGATGATCCTGCGGTCCTGTGTCCTGCATCGCGAGCCCTGGATCTTGAGTCGTGGCTGTGGTCATGGATCATAGGTCCTGGATGGATATCCTCGTGGATTCATCTTCCTATTATACACACATGCATTTCCAAACATTTGGACTACCTATGTTGCAAATGTATTATCTTTTCAATTTACACACGGCATCTATTGCACGTCTGTCCGTCCTGGGAGAGGGATCCCTCCTCTGTTGCTCTCCCTGAGGTTTCTCCCATTTTTCCCTCTAAAACTGTGGGTTTTCTTCGGAAGTTTTTCCTTGTACGATGTGAGGGTCTAAGGACAGAGGGTGTCGTATTGTCATACTGATATTTTGTACAAACTGTGAAGTCCACTGAGACAAATGTAACATTTGTGATATTGGGCTATATAAATAAACATTGATTGATTGATTGAATGACTGACTCTGGGGTGAACCTGACCAAACTTGACTTTACAACCTGACAGTGTGAATGTGAATGTGAATGTGAGTGTATGTCTGCATGTGATCAGTGCAACTGCATGATTTAAAACAATGACTAATCAAGCATGCTTTTGGACTAACACATTATTCTGGGGCTCTGTGGGAGAGTAACTCAGTCAATGGTTACCTGAAGGTTTTCTTCCCATACAGGATTTTGGTTACACATGAGGTTCATGTGTAAAAAGGGGGAGTGTAAACTTCACAATGTACATTTTTCATTTAGGGACTGAAAGGAACCTGCTGCCCCAACTCAATTGTTCAATCTGACCATTGATTGACAGTTTTAGAATTGACCTGCTCCATATCTGGGGATAAGATACTGTTTGATGAATGTTGACATGTTTCTAATATTGGTTGAGTTATAACAGGTAACACAGATGCAGAATCAGTGGCCAAGGGGCTACTGTGAGAAATGTAATTCCAGAATGGAATACTGAAGAAGTTGACCTGTGATAATGAAACAATTTTGTAATATTTCAACAGGTATTAAAGTAACTGAGGTTTGAAATGTAGAAAGAACAAATTACAGTTAAAGCTAAAACATAGTAATGTAATGAGACAGAATTTAATTTAGACAACATCATGTAACTAGCCTGGTAAAGAAGTAAAAGCCATAGACTTTATTGTTTAGGTCATTATGGGGATATACATTTCATCTAAATTCATAATAGAAAGACATTTGATGACAGTTTGTTGGAATTCTGTATTCATTTTTTCAGCTTGATAATATCTAAGCACTGACCGGTAGAAGCAGTATCACCAGGAAATCATTCACTTTGTCAGTATCATGATTTTGGTTGTTTTTGAATCCATAACATTAGTGTGTTTCTTTACCAGAAACATTAGCAGTTCATATTATATTTAGATTTTAAATGGGATCTCAGGGATTTCATTTAAAAATAACACAGATGCTTGTCAGAAATTCAAATCAAATCAAAGTTTATTTATATAGCACATTTCCAGACAACTTTAGGTTGCGCCAAAGTGCTGTACACGGATACAAAAACACACTGCAACAATCGCAGGACAGGTCAAAAACAACAAATATGAGGCAGACACAGTTAAAATACAGAACAAAAACCGTCATGCTCTGCTCAAGTTTAAAAGGCCAGAGAGAAAAAGTGCGTCTTCAGGGAGGATTTAAAAGCACCTAGTGTTTGGGACGACCTCACAGGCAAGGGCAGAGCGTTCCAGAGCCTGGGACCAGCTGCAGCGAAGGCTCGGTGCCCTCTGGTTTTTAACCTGGTTTTCGGCACTACCAGCAGCATTTGGTCTGCGGACCTTAGAGCTCTGGCTGGGGTGTATCGCTGGATGAGCTCAGCTATGTAGGCCGGTGCCAGCCCGTTTAGGGCCTTAAAAACAAATAAAAGGAGTTTAAAATCGATTCTGAATCGAACTGGAAGCCAGTGCAGTGAGGCCAGAATGGGGGTAATATGGTCACGCTTATTGTGGCTGGTCAGGAGACGTGCAGCTGCGTTCTGCACTAGCTGCAGGCGTTTTATGGATGCCTGATCCATGCCCACATATAAAGCGTTGCAGTAGTCAAGTCGTGATGTCACGAAAGCGTTAATTACCCTTTTTAGGTCTGTAAAAGATAAAAACGACTTGGTCTTAGCCAATAGTCGTATTTTAAAAAAGCAGGTTTTGACTACGCTGCTGACCTGTTTCTCGAACTTAAAAGTGCTATTAAGGATCACTCCAAGATTCGTTACAGAGGGGAGGATGTTTTTACTCAGCGAGCCAAGAATGTCAACCTGGGAGGCCGGAGGTCGGGGTCCAAAAAAAATGACCTCGGTCTTGCTCTCGTTGAGGGTGAGGAAGTTTAGGCTCAGCCAAGATTTTATTTCAGCCAAGCAATCCATCAATTGCTGTATGGAGTTAGCATTAGCGAGAGGGAGATATATCTGAACGTCATCAGCGTAGCAGTGGAAGGGGATGTTGTGCTTGGAGAGAATTGCACCTAGGGGCAGTATATATAATAAAAAGAGGATGGGGCCCAGAATGGAACCTTGGGGAACCCCACAGGTAAGAGGGGCTTTAGCGGAAGAGAAGGCACCTAGCTGCACTGAAAGGCTACGATCTGTTAAGTAGGACCTGAACCATGCCAGAGCAGAGCCTGTGATGCCTGCGGACTGTTTGAGCCGCGACAACAGAATGCTGTGGTCCACGGTGTCGAAAGCCGCTGACAGGTCCAGCAGCACCAGGATAGCTGGGCTACCTGAGTCGGCTGCTAGGAGGAGATCATTAAAAACCCTTAAAAGGGCTGTTTCCGTGCTGTGCATTGGTTTAAAACCAGACTGAAACTTCTCATGGATGCCATGCGTGGTTAAAAAAGACTGCAGCTGGGCGTAGATTACTCGCTCCAGGGCTTTGGATAAAAAAGGCAGCTGGGAGATGGGCCTAAAATTTGCAAGAATGCAGGGGTCGAGATTTTTTTTTTTAAGAAGTGGCTTGACCACGGCATGTTTGAAGGCAGATGGGACACATCCTGAGCTGAGAGAGGTGTTTATAAGTAATAAAATACTTGCTCCAACTGAATCGAAAACGTCTCTGAGAAGGCGAGAGGGAATACTGTCTGAGGTGCAGTTTGTCGGCCGCAGGTGCATGACTACATCCGAGAGAGAAGAGAGTGATATAGGCTCAAAGTGGTCGAGGACAGCAGGACACAGAAGAGGAGCAGAATCTGGGTTAGCACTAGTGTGGGCTAGCCTAAGAGCAGATACTTTTTCAATAAAAAATGACAGAAATTTATCACAGAGAGTAGTCGATGGTACAATTGGAGAAACATCACAGGGATTAATGATCGAGTTGAGGACATTAAAAAGAACCTGAGGTTTGTGGCTGTTTTTAGATATTAACAGAGAAATATGCTCTGTTTTGGCTGCTTTGACTGCCGTCTGATAGTCAGAAAGGCAAGCACGAAGGATTTCTAAGGAGACATGGAGTTTGTCCTTTTTCCATTTTCTCTCTGCACGCCTGCAAGCGCGTCTGAGAGCACGAGTACAGTCATTGAGCCACGGCTGTGGGAGAACTTTGGTGCGTCTGAGCGTAAACGGAGCAACAGAGTCAAGTATTTGTGTACATGTCGAGTCAAACATAGAGATAAGCTCATCAGCACTAAGCGCACAGTTCATCTCTAATTTACAGATCAGAGAAGTATTAAAAGCATCAGAAAACTGTGAGGCCGTCAACGGGTTAATTAAACGCAGACGACGTGCAGGGGCTCGCGACTCGAGCCCTGCGCTAGGAATCGAGGTTGTAAACACAACAGGTAAATGGTCTGAGATACCTGTTGCTTCACAGATTTCACCCACAGATACAGATAGTCCAAACGATAATACTAAATCTAAAATGTGTCCTTTTTCGTGTGTTGGGCCAGCCACGGACTGAACTAGACCAAAAGAATCGAGGAGATTTAAAAAGTCCCTAACCAGGGGTTTGGACTCACAACACACATGTACATTAAAATCTCCGGAGATCAAAACACGATCATATGACACCATAATCCCGGACAGAAAGTCCGAGAAGTCATTTATGAAGTCCTTATTGCATTTTGGCGGACGATATACAACAGCACAGAGCACAGGCGAGGCCGGATTTAGTTCAAACAGCTGTAACTCAAAGCTAGCGTAGCTTGTTACAGGGTGAAGCAATCGGCATTGGAGGCTAGCTCTAAACACTGAAGCTATGCCCCCACCATGGCCGGTGGTACGGGGGGAGCTGAAAAAAGTACAGTCAGGAGGAACAAGTTCAGAGAACGGAGTATACTCGCCAGCATGGACCCAGGTCTCCGTCAGAAACATGAAGTCCAGTTGGCGCAGATGCTTGTCAGAAATTCAGAGCTATTGAAATATGTTATTTAGTTCACCTAAAGATGTTGGGGTTTTATTTAGTTGGCACAGTCCAAGTATTAAGATTCTGAAGCTGCACTGGCAGACAGGAGGTCTACAATTAATTTAGAAAACCTGTTCACAGACGGCTGTTGTTTTAAGACACCCCACCAACAGGCTCCAAGCGGCTGAGGGCCCAGGAGCCCTGAGCGTAGGCTTGAGGGATTTGTATCAGATTTCTCCACACAGGTTGGTGACGCCAAAGAGGGACCCAGGAGGCCGACACAGCGGAGTTCGTCTGGCTGAAGGTCATCAGGACAAAGTGGCTCAACCCCAGGCTCTCCGGCCCCAACCGAGTGACCCAGCGGATCTCTCATGCCGTCTGTCTAGGAGGAAAGGGGGACAGCTGGAGCCAGTGTGCGGCGGGGAAACCACCTGCTAGGACCGTGGACGACATCAGGACGGACGTGGCCCTCGACGAGGAGGTCGACTCGGAAGCAGCCATCAGCGGACTGGAGGAGCAGGATTGGGAGGACATCCCTCCAGCAGTCGACCCAGAAGGCGCCATCAGCGGACCGGAGGAGGAGGATCGGGAGGACATCTCTCCAGCAGTCGACCCGGAAGCCGCCATCAGCGGGCCGGAGGAGGAGGATCCAGAAGACATCTCTCTAGCAGGCAGCCCAGAAGCCGCCGTCAGCGGATCGGGGGGACAAAGACACGGCAAGCCAAGACGGCACAGGGGACTCCACTCTCCACTGAAACAGGTTGATATAGCCGGTGTGGAGTTTGTTTTAATATCCCATTTTTTGAGGAACTTTGTTTTTCCCATTTTTGAGGAACTTTGTTTTAATAACCCATTTTTTGAGGAACTTTGTTTTAATATCCCATTTTTTGAGGAACTTTGTTTTAATAACCCATTTTTTGAGGGAGAAGCTGCCCCTTCCCCTTCGTACCAAATGCCCTTGTTGGCTTACGCGTCGGAGGAGGACGAGCACGATGACTCAGCCGACAAGGACAATTTTTTTAACATATTTTGGTCTCCCTCCACTGTCATAAGAAGTTGTTATGGTGGACTGTTCCTAAAGGTTTAAAGTGCTCTAAATCCCAGCGTCTGATGGATTTATATAAATGTTGGGGAACAGACAGTAGAAAAGAATGACAGTGGTTATGTTTCAAATGCTGTGTATAAGTTGATCTCTGAAGGTGAGATCAAAAGAGGGATTAAAGTAAACAGATATTGTTCTAAACTGTATTAAAGTAAACAGGTATTATCTTGAACTGTATTGAAGTGAACATGTATTATTTGGGACTGTTTTAAAGTAATCCTATATATATAAACCTTCTTACTTACACTCAATGACCCAGATACCCTGCCACACACACTTCCTCTCACCAGCACACACACATACACTCACTGACCCAGATACCAGCACACACACATGTTCTTTTCAAGGTTCTTTCTGGGGCCAATATAATCTCAAGCACCAATATATCTATGTACAATGTTTGATTCTAATATATCTGTGTACAATGTTTGATACTAATATCCCTGTGTACAATGTTTGATTGTTTTGGGAAAGAATAGTTTGTGTGAAATCTTCCTTGAGAAATTAAAGGAGTGAAGTTAGGTGGAAGATAAAAAGTGATTCTGACCTTGACTAGTTCCGAGGCTCTCACGCTTCACTTAGGAGTAAAATGGGACGGAAGAGCCGACCCACATCTCCGCCCCAAATATGTCCATATATACTGTTGTTTATTCATGCAAAATGCCCCCTGTTTCTGACTGGCTGGTCCCGATATCTGTATCGCACGGCGGTAGAGCGGGGAGCCCGGAGTGCTTGGTTACAGGGCACTCTGTATTTCGTATTGTGTTTTTTACCATTAAAATCATATTATTGTTATAACTTTTATGCCGGTGTTTTGAACTTCTTTTATTAAATCTGACCAGGCTCATCTAACGGACGGCGCGGAGCGGAGGTGGTCGCATATTGTTATTAGACACCTGTCCTTGAGCTGTAGTTAGCATAACGGTTCTCAGGAAGTTCTTGTGAGAAGTGTGTGAAGAGGAGTAATCTCAACATAGTCTGCCAAATCAGCTCTGTGGCCTTGAAGCGCTTGGGAATAAAAACCCTTATTAGAGTATGCAGAGAAAACAGCACATAGCCTTGAAAATGGTACAGTAGTGTTAGACAATGCTTTTAGAAGCATTTGGTTTTAGCATATAAGGTAACATAAGACATATAAGGTGAACTATGACATTTCCACTACAAAGCCATATTTGTAAATGTTTAAACGTCATCGTCCCATGACTGCCATAGGCTTAGTTAACTAACCAAAGTTAACTGTTCTTGTAGCCTAAGGCCATCTCTGAACTTCCTCTCACCTCGAAGTCAGCTTACTTGGAATGAATACATTTATTGATAATTCAGGCCGACTATTGTCTCCAGGCCTCTTTATGAGCCTTGCAGGAAATGAATCATTAACTAACAAGACTTTAACTGCATTATATCTGAGGAAGATCTATCTTGGAGTTCCCCTGTTAATTGCAAAGACCATTGATGATTAACAAAGAGACTCATGGGCCTCTCCTGATATCTGGAAACTGCAACAAGACTTTCTGAAAAATACTTAATGGGTAATCTTTTCACTCAAGGCAGAAATCACAGGCTATACTGTACCTTACCTACTCACAAATAGCCAAAAAACCACCCTTTTGATTATACATAAAAGTGGAAGAAAAGACTATTGCGCTAATCTACTTTTACTAAAAAGGGCACGTTGTTTCAGGAATATATAAAAAACCTCTCTATAAGAGGAAAAAATGTACTTTGTCCATTCAAATTTAACACCACTTATATATCAGGTGACATATTAAAATGAATATACCAGAAATACGCTGTATTAAACTTTCCTGCTATAACACTGCTTCAAGTGACGTCACGAGCTACCCACAATGCAACGTGCGAAATACGCCATTTTCCTGGAGGTGCAAATATCCTGGAGGTGCAAATATAAAAAGCTAGCTAACGTAGCCAGGCAGAGCGCACTAGGTTTTTTTTCTGAATTAACGACAGAAGAAATCGCTGCATGTCTTCGGATTACATCTCTGGACTTGAGGGGTGTGCTCTAGGTCGTTACCAGCGTAAACTAGAGCTGTGTGGGTTGTCGGATTGCCCTTACAGACTGCCTGCAGATGTATGGAAAAACGACCCTCGAAAGTGGCCTTCGGTTGATTTTGGCAGCATCTACGTCTATCTTCTGGAAACACCAGGTGAATACCCTATTTGTCACAATAATATTATCATGCCATTGCATATATGTGGTATTTTAGAGTTGACTAGATATTGATTAAGGCAATAGACTATGATATTCGGTGGTAGCGAAGTCGATAGGGACTTGGCTTGGCAACTGGAAGGTCACCAGTTCAAGTCCCGGCAAGAGCAAGTGCTACCGAGGTGTCCCTGAGCAAGGCACCGTTC
Organism: Pogonophryne albipinna; assembly: GCA_028583405.1. Taxonomy (NCBI): domain Eukaryota; kingdom Metazoa; phylum Chordata; class Actinopteri; order Perciformes; family Artedidraconidae; genus Pogonophryne; species Pogonophryne albipinna. The sequence continues at coordinate 2,514,570 of CM053244.1, read as the reverse complement.
CACACACTGCTCCCCGGGCGCCGTTCAAAATGGCAGCACACTGCTCCTAACACTAGGATGGGTCAAATGCCAGAGAAACAATTTCCCCACGAGGGATTAATAATAAAAGTCCATCTTATCTTATTCAGTACAGGAAGCTTAGCAACACCTAGACTGTTACAGGATTTTTATTTTGGAAAGTATTTTTTTTTCTTACTTCTCACATTTTTTATCATATTTTATTATATCATAACTTAGTACTTTTTTCTTAACATAGGTAACATTAAGCTGTCTGTGGCTCTTTCCTGCTGTAACAATGCAAATTTCCCCTCTGAGGGACTAATAAAGGTATTCTGATTCTGACTAGTCCAGGGCCTGTAATACAGGCCCTGGACTGTAAACATAACCTCATCATTGGCCATTGATATAATTTGGTACTACCAGTATTGTAGCTATTGTCACTGTGTTAAGCCTTACATTGAAGCTTACCAGCTGTGAAATCAAAGGTAGTATATCCTACTATGTTTGATGTTTAATTATAAGGTGACAGTGTATGTTTTACCTTTGTGTTTCAACAAGGTGTCCACACTAGAGAAGCTATGAAGAACTATAAAGCACTAGACTCCTACAAGCTGCTGGAATCTGGTTGGTTGCAGACAGTGAGGCATATGATTCCGGATGACACAACCCTTACTGTCCTGAGAGCTGACGTGACACCGTCATTCCGTGTGAATGAACCGCCTCATCATCCATGGGCAGCCGTTACCCAGCGTGGCGATGTGGTTGGGTATGTAGATTCCAGTATGGAGAAACTACATTTTTACTATGAACATATTGTTGTTGTATATTGTTCTTTGAAAACAATTAAATTACATAGGCATCATTGGAAATATGAAAACATTTGACCTTTGGTGGATGTCTTTCTCACAGAAAACAATACCAGAATATTGACTTGTAGTTTGTTTAACTTTTACGTTGATTTATGTGTGTGTTTATAGGCTTGGTGAGTCATGCTCCCATATTGGAGGTCTGCTCTACAAGGTGGAGATGATCGTCAGAGTCGGCGGAGCAAGAAATCCTGCCTGCACTGATGTACTCTGCACATGGAACGAGGCGAGCATGAAAGGTGTGCAACCAGCTCGAGTGGCCGACATCAACTTCTATGGTGATAAGCCCAAAGAGAAGGTGGTTGCCAACAACGCGCCAGCTCGTCGAGCAGACCCCCAACCCGTCTCCTCTGATGGATTTGAAGACTTCCTTGTGTCCCTTCTTGCTGCCAGTTGGGCTCAGCCTCTTCAGCTCGACTTCTTCAAACTTCGCCCCAAAGAAAGCTGTTGTACCCTCACAGAAAGTCCCTCCAGGGCTGCGGTCCCTTTACAGAGGTGTGGAGGGTTTCAATTCCCTTGATGAGGTGTACAGTGCCGCCACACAAACTATGAAACTTGACCACAAAGATGTGGAGCATATTGGTAATGTCACCAAGCTGCAGTCCAAGTCTTTGGTGTGGTACGAGCAGAGGGCTGGTCGAATCACCTCATCCGTTTCCCACTCTGTTCTTCGCACCAACACTACAAAGCCGTCACAGTACCTCATCAAATCCATATGTTGTGACAGGCCATCAAACTTGAAGACGACTGCAATTATGTGGGGGAACGAACATGAACAAGTTGCCAGGCAGCAGTATGCTGAGGGGGCCATCTCTTCAGTGCACAGTGATCTCAAAGTCAACAACTGTGGACTCCTCATCAAAAGGGAGCAGCCTTTTCTCGCTGCCTCTCCAGATGCCATGCTGGCATGCTTGTGTCATGGGATGGGCGTGTTGGAGATAAAGTGCCCATTTAAATTTCGTGAGATGAGTGTAGAAGAAATGAGCAAGGAGAAAGACAGATGTCTAGACCAGAATCTCGAGCTCAAGGAGTCACACCAGTACTACACGCAAACTCAACATCAAATGTATGTGACTGGTGCAAGCTATTGCGACTTCCTTGTGTGGCTGCCCACTGGGGGTCATGTATGCACAGTTTTCCCTGACAAGGAGTACACCCTAACTTCTGTGGCTGTTTTAACCTCTTAAGCCCGAGGGTCCCCCCAGGGGACCCCTCCCACCGTTTTTTTATGAGACTATGTCTCAGGGCTTCTTAACATTTATGAAACTATTAATGTTCCATACCCTTTTAACGCTAAGAAACTCAGCTAACTGACAATGTGAACCATTTTTAGCTAAAAGAAACACAAGAGTAATACCAAGCCTTTGAATTAGCATGGAGCGAAAAAATGCTAAGTAATGCTAACGGAATTTGCACAGCACTCACGGTAGAAATGCCCTTATTACTTATCGTAACTGCACAAACAAGATATACGATTTATAGCCGAGACTCCACAGATTCCACACATGTAATATCATTACTGTAGGACCCCGAATTGCGGAGCTATCAGCCAGAAAAGAGAAAGTAAACAACATCCGGTTTCAAAAATATTACAATAATTTCGTCTTACCTTTTTTGATTTGTGATCAAAAGTTGTGTTCACCGGAATAAAAACGCCGCTCAAGGTTAATCCAATGTCTTTGTGTCACGTAGACATTTTGACTGATAATCCTTCATCATATTTATGGCAATATACTGGGTATAAAGTTTCGCCGTCCAGGCGTGCACTTTTAGATATGCTTTGTCCGTTTCTCTATTACGTCCGCTATGGTAATGTTTACGTTGATTTGGGAACTGCCCATCGATTCTATTGGTTCTGATGGTTAAGAAAAAGGTGTAAATCACACGAATCGACCAATGGGTTCCAGAGATATGGTCCTGCGTAAAGTATAAAGAATGCCAGCCAGTTTACGTACATTACGCAGCTGACTTCATTTATTGTTTACTACCTAACAACAGGCATTACAACAGGACACAGAGCGCACGGAGGACAGAGCGGACAGCAGATAACGGAATTGCAGTTTTATTGCTTATAGATTATCAGAACATTTCAAAGGGGACACAGCCACATTGGATATTAACCTATGGATTAACTACATCATCGTTTTTATCGTTTTAATGCCATTGAAGACCAGTTTAGACCAGGCAAAGAGGAAGGTAAGCCATTAGCCTAGCGCATGACCTAACTCCAACTCCATGACCTACATCATCGTTTTTATCGTTTTAATGCCATTGAAGACCAGTTTAGACCAGGCAAAGAGGAAGGTAAGCCATTAGCCTAGCGCATGACCTAACTCCACTTGTTTTGATGTACGTTTTTGTTGATAACGTCGCAAGTTTGTATCTTTCAGTGTTGAGGTGGGCACCGTTAGATTCTTTGTCTTTACGATCAAAAACGATGTGTTGGATGTGCAGCTAGGATAAGTAATAAGGGAGCTAGGATAAGTAATAAGGGAGCTAGGAGTGATTTTCGGTGCAGTAATAGGTTAGCATTTTTCGCTCGGGGCTAATTCAGATGCTCACTATTAGCATTGTGTTTTTTTTGAAAAAATAAACTAAAAAGATCAGTTAAATGAGTTTTTCCCCGTTATATGGATATAAAATATTCATAGTTTATTAAATAGTAAGGTTCCTTAGACGTTGTTTCCTGCAAATGACGCGATTTCGGTCCGTGGGGCCTATAAGTGCTATATAAATAAACTTGCCTTGCCTAAGAGGATAACAGAGTATGTTCTTATATTTTATTTTTATTTTTTATTTTTTTCACAACAGTTGTATTTGGATGGAATAAATACCTATAGTGAAAATTCAAAGTAATAAAATGATTTTTACAGTGAAAAAGTTCAAATGGAACCGATGGTTCCCAAATTACCCAGAGGTGAGTCCGCCTGGACTTTATTTTTCTAAACCTCTCTAAAAAGGTCAAATTTAACTTGTTTTGCATCAATCTTGATACAGGGTACTTATTATATGTTATAGTTTGGATTCCTAAAGCTTTTAGTCTACTAACCCATCATTCAAGGGTGGTTTTTACTATAAGTAATGGGTATTTTTTAGGCGGACATTAGAATTTACATGTTTTTACTATGTTCCATCTGAATTTACTTTAAAATAAAAACATCTATATTGATTCTGACACTTCTACATCCAACTCACAGATGTAACCTTGCTTTGAGAGAAAAGATGATTAATTTACCCCTTTTAGAAGTGAAGATATAGTCTTTGTTGTGTTAGTGGCATTTTCGAGCCTGAAACCTGAAAAACAGGCTCAGGGCTTAAGAGGTTAACAGCATTTTGGGAGGGACATATTCGCCCTGAGCTGTTGTTCAGAAAGTTGGAACTGGGTACTAAGCAAACTGAACATGGCAACAAGCAGGGTCATTGTTCGTGTGGCTCCACAGATAATGTACCATGCTAGGGTGTGATGATGACAAATGCACACACCAATGGTTCCACTGGGCTTGCGTTGGCATTACCAAGGAGCCTAGGTCTAAAACGTGGTAATGCGACAATTGCAAGTCGAGCAACACCAAGAGAAAGCGACAAAGGAGACAGTGAACGTTTCCCTCTCAGTGTGGACTTGTAGTTCATTGTATTTGTATGTTGATTTATGTATAGGTAGGCACATGGGGTTTTCAATAGGCTCAGTTATTGTTGTGAACAATTGTATGCAAAGGGGGTAATCTTGCCATTAATGTATACTAACATGTAGTATGTGTAGTATGTAGTATGTGTAGTATGTCCAATTCTGCCATGTTTGGAGTTGCCCGAAATAAATGTTTATATCCGAGAAGGATTATTCTTATCATTCTTTATGAGCGCAGAAATAGTCTTAAAATCAGACCTGTTTTTTAAATGAAATCTGACGGCAGGCAGTTAGCTCTGATCACCTAATGATAAATGCGCCACACCTAATCGCCAGCCAATCAGCCACAGAGCTCCCTCTATACAAATCAAACTGTAGAAGGTGGGAAAGTACCTACAGTATTGTTTTAAATAATGGTCGGAATGTAACCTGTGAGCCTTCTGAATGGGCTAGTTGCACAAGATGGCGTCTATCAACTTCCGGCGGCTGGGTGTGCGGTTGTAAACTTCCGGTCTACAGTAGAGCGGTAGAGGGAAGAGCGATAGATAACGTATAGATAGCGAGAGAGATAGCGTATAGATATATACTCGATGTCTCCAAGACCTACCGAAGGTTAACATCAGTGTTGTACATCGGCTGGTACAAGCGGCAGGCTCAGCCCCGAGGAGCAAAAGAGAAAAGGGGTTCAAGATGTAGCTACATATCCAGCTACGTCGACAATTATGAAGGTAAGTGACAAACAAAGCTGTAGTTACTGGCTAACTTTGACAAATTGACAGTCTTGATACAGTGTAAAGCGTTTTAATGATGTACTATTACGTTTTTTTCGATAACATGAATGATATCCAATTCCCCACAGTTTCAAACAAAGATCTACCTTCAGGGAGAGTGAGCATCAGGGCTAGCTGTTACGAGAAAGCATGAAAAGCCTCACGATCTCAGAGTAGGGAGGAAAATAAAAAGTGTTAATCGGTTCAAAGCCTAAATCAGGTTCATGTTCTGGGGTTTTGATGTGGCAAGAGTAGTTAACCTGTGATTTAGGATTCAAATAAGCCCAGCTAGCTGACGTGTTGCAACAGATTACATAGTGACAATACATTTGCTCACATCAACTGGTAGCTAGCTATGTGTGTGTAGCATGAAGGGGCTACAGATTTATTTTCGTTTTGTAACCCTCTCGTGTAAAATGATAAATACATTAGCTAAACCCAAACTTAGCTTTCATCAAAGATTCTTAATGAGAGGTTGAAAACCGTCTCTGCTTTCATGGAAACCCCAGAAACTGGTTGTGACGGCTGCTGTTCTTTACTGTATGGTTAGTATAATCCATGTAGGGTCCAATTATTTGTATTGGCCAGTGTTAGGTAAGTGCTGGTTTTGTACCCTACATCTATGTTAAGCTGTTCAACGTTCTACTAACACTATTTTATGTAGTTATAATATAAGATAATACATTGAGAGAGCTGAGACAGGCTATACAAGCGTATCTGTTTGAATGTCCTTAAATTACAGTATTCCAAACAGCAGAACTTCTGTGTATGTGATGTGACTGACAACCTGACATGGTTTAGCCTTTTCCCACACCTACTACTTGCCTGATCAGCCTGCTCTCAGCTTTCTCATTTGTCTGTGTTGTATTGAAGCAGTGTCCTAAATGTAAAATGACTGACATTTTGTTTTGAGAACTGTTCACCTGTTCAGATTGCAGTGGCAAAGTGTTCCTGTGTAGCTGGAACAGCACTCTGCAACCACAATGTTGCACTGCTTTTCCAGACCGCACACTACTCCACACTCAACCTGGCTGCTGTACCCCCTGTCCTCAGCTGCACTGAAACAGAGCAGCGATGGCACAAGCCAAGAACCATGGTAAGTACAGTATGTGTTCACAACCAATCCACAGTTTAATGAGTATTTCCTTTGTGCCAAGAGCTGATCTAGTATGTTGCATCAACGACCTTTTCAATTCATTTGACAATTCTTTTGTGTAATTAATAGGGTGTGAAACCAGGCAGAGTGAGTGACATGGTGTTCACTTCCACTAAGCCAAAGCAGTTTACAGTTGCTGACGGTGTAAGGTAATATATATTGTCCTAAGTAATTGTATGTAGCCTGCTACAACTTTGTGATTGTTGTCTGAGTGTAAAATTGTTCTTAAAGTCCTAATTATCATATAAACATGTTCAAAGGAGTACACGTTACAAGGCCGTGCGGGGGGAGCTGCCAGACCCAGATGTCCTCAAAGTCAGCGAGGCATACAAGGACTTCTCAGCAGACATCGCACCACGAAAAAAAAACGAATGGCTCACTACTCAACTCAACGACTAACACTCTTTCAGAGGATATGTTGGAAATGCACACATTATATATATTTTTTGCATCTACTTTCTGGATATTGTACATCTGTTCATCTGTTATATAAACTAGCATTGCTTAAATATGCAGAGACTAATTGAAATGTTTAAATATGTATTTTTCCCCCCGATATAACATCAACCTATGTTTTGTAAAAGTTTATTAAATTAATCTGTAAAATGTTATCATATTGTGGATTTATTAAATTATGTATTTTCCTTTGTTATTTATGTGTGCGTTTGTTTTGAGGATATAATTCATTAGTACCTAAACATAGTATGGTATAACTGCTTTTTGTAATGAAATACACAATTGGTTTGGGAGCAAGAAACCTTTTAATCGTTGTTGCCCAGGCTTGCCGAAATGAATGGAAACTTATCTCCCGATTATAACATTGTGTAACTTGCTGCTGTTAAATACCGTCAAACTATGTGCAATATGTGCTTTATGTGCAATATATACTTTATATACATATGCCATCTTTAATAACTGTAATATATATACCGGGCGGCTAAATCCTAAGAACTGCTACAGGATTTGATTTGTAGATTTGATTTGTTTTTTATCTGTATTTTTGAAAATTATGTACGTTTTTATCTTTTTTTAGCATATTGTTTATTATATTATAACTTAGTACTTTTTTAGCATATTGTTTATTATATTATAACTTCGTACTTTTTAACGCATGTAAGATATTCAACACTAAGCTGTCTGTGGCTCTTTCCTGCTTCAACGCTGCAAATTTCCCCTCTGTGGGACTAATAAAGGTATTCTGATTCTGATAACGGGACGAATTTGTACAAAGGGGCACACAGCAATGTAGTGCCGACTTTCTTACACACTGGAAGGCCAATCGCTTTTCTTTACCCACCGAAATCCGCTCATTCTTGCTCTCTGTGTGACATAACAAACTGTCAAGCTGTCAAAACTCTACTCAAACCGGAAGTACTCAGCCGCACATCCAGCCGCCGGAAGTTGATAGACGCCATCTTGTGCACAGAGCCTATTACCGTGGGACAGCACATTCTAAACTAAAATGTTCAATCAATAAAGTAACATCTTATCTTATCTTATCTTAATAATATCTTCATATTAATAATAATAATAAATCATACAGTATGTGTCCGAAAGGGAGCAGGAGGAAGCAAACACAAAAATATACTGCATATTAAAGCAAACGATTGTAAAGGTAAAAGTATGAGCAGAACAAATAAAGAAGTGTAATGTAAACATTTACATTATTATTATGATTATTTAATATATAAAGACTATATATTATTGAATTACAAGATATAGATATACTTTATTTGATCTAAAATATGTGTTCAAATGCTCTTCAAAACACAACTGAAAGTGCTGAAAGTTGTCTTTCTGTATTTGGCAACGCCCTCTTGGAAAATAGTGGGAGGGCTTAACATTCCTCGATACTGGTCTTAGGCAGGTCGTAGGCAGGAAGCTGTAAACTGGAGTCTGAAATGAGGTGCTACATCTGTAAGAGCAACATTTCTGAAGTTGTGTGCATTTCTAATGACCCTTTTAAAGAATTTGTGCTTTCCCTCGAAACGCATTGTCCAGACATCTGAAAGCGGACCGAATGCCTTAATCAGCTGAGGATAATGCTCAATTAAGTGGTGTTTTGGACGTAATCTCAAACAGGGAATGTAGTTTGCAACAGTTCTCTGTGTTCTGACACTTTTCAATCAAGGAAGTGTATTGACTCTTCAGTGTGCCTTGTTGCTACTGCCAACTCAACAATGTCTTTAAGGAGCATCAGAATGTTCCATGCATTGTCCCCTTCAGGTACTTTATGACCAATGAGAAGTGGGAGCAGTCTGATTAGAGCCCAGTTCTCATGGCCATTTCCACCTATGGTCCTTTTGGTAGAGAAGCCATGTGCAATAGGCTGTGGCTGGTCAGTTTTATCATTAAAAGCATATGCAAAGGATTTGATTGCAAGGTTCAGTGTTTCTAAGGTGAAATATTTCTTAGAAATCAGGTCTGAAAGACAGAGCGATAACTCAACAGGAACAATGCCTTCAAAAAGATCATGCAGGATGTCAGGGGGTAACCGCGAACAACATGAAAGTGCTTCAGACTGTCTGTCAATACACATCCTTGTTTCACACCATACTTTCTAGCCATAGTGGGATCCTGCTTTACCTCCTGCACTTGCCGGTTGTGAGTGTCTTTATTTCGGAGTTCAAAGTTGCCTGAAGTTACTTCCTTGTCTTGGATCTGGCTCCTCGTCGCCATGCAGAACCTGCAGGACCTGTCCACTGCAAAGCTCTCGAAGAATCCTGCCAGTGAATGAGCAGCCAAGTTATCAGCAGCCACATATAACACTGTGCCTTTGACACATGCTCCCAACTTCTCAATATAAACACTGTCTTGCTCCAAAGAAAGCAGATCTTGGATGAGAGGATGGAGAATTTTAGCATAGCCATATGTTTTTACATCAGTGGCTTTACACAAAAGAGCAAGCTGAATGGAGTGGAGTGTGGACCTGTATTTTGATGGCACATTAGCTATCACCCAATACACTGCAGTCATTTTGTGTTTTTTTCTAGATGTTCCTAACGGATTGGACACTTAAAAATCATCTATGTAAAGTCCTACAGCGATTTTGAACTCCTCCCCTTTAAGGAGGTCATTTTCCTTACAGTAGGAACCATCTCTGTATGTACTGTACTCATGTGGCACATGCTTTTGTACTGGAAGAGCTTTGTCTAAAATATCTGCCCTGTTCAACATTTTCTGTAGTATTGCATGTCGAGGAACATATACAGCACCAGACTTTTTTTCTCTATCGATAATGTAATCCACTGGCCTAACCACTGTAAAGTTTTTGCTCACATATGCTGCTCTCCTTTTAGTGGTTGATAAGGAGCCATCCTTGCCACAAAATCTTGTTATGGCATTGCTCTCTGAGGCAGCCCTGACTAACTGTCTCACAATTGAATCATTTACATCTGTGTTTCCTTTCAAAATGTCCTTGACGGAATTATGCAGCAGTGGCTGGGACAGTTCACATATCTGTAGAAGCTGTTGTATGACTTCTTGTACAGAACTTTCTGGAATATGAAGGATGGTTTGCATCTTTAAAGAAAGAGCTGCTAGGTTGTGCTCCAACTGTTTTTCTAGATCATGATGTTCTTCATCATTGGAATCCCCACTGCCAGTATCCTCTAAATCAGTTGTGTCATTTGGAGGCTCGTGTTCTTCTTGGGCCATTTCGTCATTTACACCAACAGGGACTATTTCTGGCTTAAACATCCTCCAATTGTCTGTTCTGTGCTCTTTACTTTTATGTGCATTAAATGTGGAGTACACATTAGTTGTGAAGTTGCAACCTTTATATAGACACTGTACTCTGTGACTGACTTTTAAATGTGTACTGCGCAGGTGAGTGAAAAAAATTGCTTCTGTGCAGGGTGCAGCAAAATCACACACCTGACAGTGTAAGGTTACTTGGGCAGTTTCACATTGTGGTGCATACTGGGCTTTCTGGTGAATCGTACACAAGTGGACTTTAACCTCTTAAACCCTGAGCCTGTTTTTCAGGTTTCAGGCTCGAAAATGCCACTAACACAACAAAGACTATATCTTCACTTCTAAAAGGGGTAAATTAATAATCCTTTCCCTCAAAGCAAGGTTACATCTGTGAGTTGGATGTAGAAGTGTCAGAATCAATATAGATGTTTTTCTTTTAAAGTAAATTCAGATGGAACATAGTAAAAACATGTAAATTCTAATGTCCGCCTAAAGAAAAACCATTACTTATAGTAAAAACCACCCTTGAATGATGGGTTAGTAGACTAAAAGCTTTATGAATCCAAACTATAACATATAATAAGTACCCTGTATCAAGATTGATGCAAAACAAGTGAAATTTGACCTTTTTAGAGAGATTTAGAAAAATAAAGTCCAGGCGGACTCACCTCTGGGTAATTTGGGAACCATCAGTTCCATTTGAACTTTTTCACTGTAAAAATCATTTTATTACTTTGAATTTTCACTATAGGTATTCATTCCATCCAAATACAACTGTTGTGAAAAAAAAAAAAAATGTTTTCAAAAAAAACACACAATGCTAACAGTGAGCCTCTGAATTAGCCTAGAGCGAAACAATTTAACCTATTACTGCACCGAAAATCACTCCTAGCTCCATTATTACTTATCCTAGCTGCACATCCAACACATCGTTTATGATCGTAACGACACAGAATCTAACGGTGCCCACCTCAACACTGAAAGATACAAACTTGCGACGTTATCAACAAAAACGTACATCAAAACAAGTGGCGCTAGGTACTAGCATGCGCTAGGCTAATGGCTTACCTTCCTCTTTGTCTGGTCTAAACTGGTCTTCAATGGCATTAAAACGATAAAAACGATGATGTAGTTAATCCATAGGTTAATATCCAATGTGGCTGTGTCCCCTTTGAAATGTTCTGATAATCTATAAGCAATAAAACTGCAATTCTTAACCATCAGAACCAATAGAATCAATGGGCAGTTCCCAAATCCACGTAAACATTACCATAGCGGACGTAATAGAGAAGCGAACAAAGCATATCTGAAAGTGCACGCCTGGACGGCAAAACTTTATACCCAGTATATTGCCATAAATATGATGAAGGATTATCAGTCAAAATTTCTACGTGACACAAAGACATTGGATTAACCTTGAGCGGCGTTTTTATTCCAGTGAACAGAACTTTTGATCACAAATCAAAAAAGGTAAGACGAAATTATTGTAATATTTTTTAAACCGGATGTTGTTTACTTTCTCTTTTCTGGCTGATAGCTCCGCAATTCGGGGTCGTACAGTGATGACATTACATGTGTGGAATCTGTGGAGTCTCAGCTTTAATCGGATATCTTGTTTGTGCAGTTAAGATAGTAATAAGGGCATTTCTACCGTGAATGCTGTGCAAAATTCCGTTAGCATTAGTTAGCATTAATTTTTTCTCTCCATGCTAATTCAAAGGCTTGGTATTACTCTTGTGTTTCTTTTAGCTAAAAATGGTTCACATTGTCAGTTAGCTGAGTTTCTTACCGTTAAAAGGGTATGGAACATTAATAGTTTCATAAATGTTAAGAAGCCCTGATACATAGTCTCATAAAAAAACGGTGGGAGGGGTCCCCTGGGGGGACCCTCGGGCTTAAGAGGTTAAGTGCATTGATTGAGTTAAATGTGCACAAACATTCTTGGTGTAAGCATGGAAACGGTACAGTTCGACTGTAGCTCCCATGTTGTAACCTGTAATGTTTCAATAGGTAGCCTCTTCTCTCAGATACAAACTCACAGTATTTGCACTTCCACTGCATCTTCACAAGAACCTGTAAAACAGAACATAAGAAAATGTTTAGCTCAACTACTCACTTACAGATGTAGCACTCCAGATCAGACTCACATGGGTGTGTCCCAGTCAAAAGCCCAGCGGATCCCAGTGGCTGGGGGTGTTGCCAAATTGCTAGAGGGCGTTGCCCAATTTCCCCATTTGTTCAATTACAGGATTTAACCATGAGATGGCGCTTCATTCACAAAATACACAAAGACAACTGGGTGTTGTAGAACTTAGTCTGTTTGCAATGTTTGCAGCTCTGCAGTTGTGTTTGCTGAATACTGTAGCATGTAATCACTTATTTGTTAATGTATGGTTTTCACAAGCTACTATAATGAAAAAACATCAATATTTTAGATCAAATAAAGTATATAGTTTGCTTTATGCAGTATATTTCTTGTAATATTGTTGGGGTGTTTTTACACAGTACAGTAGATTGAAGTAAATCAATTTATACATTAAGATAAGATAAGATGGACCTTTATTAATCCCGTGGGGAAATTCAGTAGTTCAAACAGCAACAGGGTGAGTGAAAAACAGGACAGCACAGATTCACACAGATGCCACATTGAATGGATGAACACATTTATGCATCAATAATTACAACAGAGTATTTCTAAATACAAGTTGTAAAAATACTTATATGTATTTAATATTAACCCTTTGGAGTCGACCGTCACGCCGGCGTGATCAGATCACATGACCTGTTCAAGCCGGTGCTGCATAAAAACAACAGTCCGGACAACATTGCCGTGTGTTTCTGTCGAAAGTACTGGCTTGAAACTATATCCCAGTCTTTGTTTCATGCAAAAAGACCCAGTAAACACGGAGATACGATGATATAAAGTTAATACATTTCAAAAGTATGAAAAATGGAAGCACATATTTGAATATCTTCACTGTATTTGATCATTTTACGAAACGGAAAATACTGGAAACTGTAGATCCTGCTCAACAGGATGTATAAGTGTATTTCTGTCGAAAGTACTGGCTTGAAACTATATGCCAGTCTTTTTTTCATGCAAAAAGATCAAATAAACACGGACATACGATGATATAAAGTGAATACAGATATATTTCAGAAGTATGAATAATGGAAGCACATATTTTTATATCTTAGCCGTATTTTATCATTTTACGAAACGGAAAATACTGGAAACTGTAGATTCTGCTCAACAGGATGTATTTACCAGGGAGGGGGTGAGGTAATCAGGTAAACTGAGTGATACGAAACGAGACGAAAAGAGACGAAGAGGGACGGCGGGAACCGAAGAGAGACGGCGGGAAATGGAGAGAGACGAAGATATACGAAGACAGGCGGCGGGAGACGAAGAGAGACGGCGGGAGACTGCGATTGAAGTAAAGTGACAGACAAACATTGAGAATTTAGATATAGTTAGATAGATTTAGAGTTTTGAAGATTCAACTATGATGAAGAGAACTCTGAACGTGAGTCAAGCTTTAAGCTTGTTTTTTGACATGGAGGAGGAGGAACCTGTGATGTTGCCCTCTGTGTCGTAGTTGACAGAAACCGCTTTGAAGCGTGGCACAGATAAAGACAGAAAAAACTGATTTTTGTACATAATGTGTATATATATATTTGTATTATATTTATAATAACACTTTTGCCTTATCAGAATGAAATCCCATGCTACCTCAATCAAACTTTCACATTATCATAGTGACATCCCATGTATATATTTCCAGCTTTTAAATGGTTTCGTTGTGTGTTTGTGTTACCTATATGAAAAATAATATAATTTTCAAAATCTGTTTTTACGTTTTTTGTGTGATTTTGTGTCCAAAATGTTCATCTAGTATCTCAAAATGAAAGAAATAACTATCAGGTTATATAGGTGAGGTTGTCCTTAAAAAAAGATACCAAACATTGACATGCCAAACATTTCTTAATGGGGTTTAGTAAGACAAATCAAAAGTATGTGAAAACGGCCAAATTAGCCCAGGACTCCAAAGGGTTACATAATGATTACTTTCAGATGATAATACTTTTCAGGGTTTGGTCCGGTCTGACAGCGCTTAGCTCTCTGCTGCAGAGAAGATCACTGCTCTAAACAAAGTCAAAAATCCTACATCCAAACGAAATAAATATAATTAATTATGATGAATACGTTAAGTCTTGTTCATTGTTTTTCACTTTTATTAAATGTTTGATATTTCCGGCACAGACCCTTTCATACCGGCAATGCGCGATAGAAGCAACATAAAGTGCGACAGTTTAAATATGCCAGTGTTAATTTCGTCAACGAAAACTATGACGAAAAATGTTCGTCAACTACCTTTTTTACATGACTAAGACGAGATGATGACGAGCTAAAAATAGATTCTTGATAACGAAATGTATATTTAGTTTTCGTTGATGAGACGAGACGGACTAAGGTGTTAATGGTGGACTATCGGACATTCAAAATGCAGCATATTTTCCCCCAAGTGTCCATCTTGTCTGTCAAAATGCATTTTACGTTTCTAACTTGCAATATCATTATTTCCGCTCTCTTCACTCCAGAAGAGCGATCTCCCTGTGTCTCTCTGTGTGCGGGGGATCACAGGAGGGGGGGGGGGGGAGAGCTGTGGAATGTGACTCCACACATTCCGATGGCCAATTAGTTTTAAACAAAGAGTTCCCAACATAGGAAACATGGGGGGTGTGGGCTGGTGAACGGTATGGTCCTAAGGATGTGTCCTAATCAAACTATCTATATATTTTTATACTATACTTGCACTGCTTACCGTTTTCATACTTTATATATCTTAGCATATTCATACACACTGTTAATACTGTTCATACTGCTCACAGGCTGATATCTAGTGTATTCATACCCCTCCTCACTGTTTATTCATCATTCAATTCATTCTATATTTTATTCTGTAGATTGTGTACATTACTTTTCACTTCACTGCTTGTTGCACCGTTAGAAGCTAAACTGCATTTCGTTGTCTCAGTACCTGTAATCTGTGCAATAACAATAAAGTTGAATCTAATCTTGAGCAGGAACTAATGTAGGCTATTTACTTAGTACATATCTGACATTAACGATTAAACACATTTGTGCATTCTTTATGAATGCAAACCGAGTCAAGCCGACTCCGGAGGAAATCATATTTCGTTTATTTTTAACGAAATAAATTTGATTTAATCCACATAATTTACTGTGTTAATTGTTGACTGTAGTATTGTTTAACTTGAAGGTGCCTGATGTGAACATTTCCAGAATGTATTGTCTTAACTTTTTAAATGCCTCTGTGATGTGCTGCTACCCATTTTCCCCTCGGGGACTAATCAACGAATACTATATAATTTGAACGTCTATTGAATGGCCTTTGTATGTATACAGTACAGTATAGCCCAACCATTTACACCTTCCTTTTTTCCCGTCAAGAGAAAATTAGTAAATTATGTGGATTAAATCACATTTATTTCGTTAAAAATAAACGAAATATGATTTCCTCCGGAGATTGACTCGGTTTGCATTTATAAAGAATGCACAAATGTGTTTAATCGTTAAAGGGAAATGGAAACACTTTTCAAACTGCTTTCCATGCGACAATATTCCCATTAGGAAATGTATTTATCTAGTCTATTTCCAATGTAAACGATCGAGATACGCAAATTTATTTTTTGAAATACGTGCCTAATGACCATGGGCGCTTCCATAGCTCCGGGACTTTCCCAGTGACGTCACTGTGTGGGTACGGCTTCCTGGGTCAAAGCTCAATAACAAACAACATGGCGTGCAATGCACCAGTAGTTTACAACAAAAGAAAACGGTCGTCGTCAGGAGCGTATTGTATTGCCCCAGGCTGCACAAATGGATTTTATACGAAGAAGGAAGAAGTACATTTCCATAGGCTGCCACTAAAGGATGAGAAGCTGCTCAAAGCATGGGTTATTTCCATGAAACGGTCCGATCCGCCGCTGAATCAGTACGCACGTGTGTGCAGCGAACACTTTAAAAATTACGATTATGTCCACAAAATGAGGTTTGAGTCTGGATGCCTGGTTCAATACAAAACATCGGATTTGAAGCCAGGATCTGTTCCCACAATATTCGATTTCTCAACGTATGCAGTCGGGAACACCGACGGTCCCAGCACGTCGGCCGCGCAAGACAATGACAGTGTCAACAAACGTGAAGTTCGAGCCACCAAACGAGTTGCTTCAGCTGCCGAGAGAGAGGTAAATATTGCAGCACTACCAGATTACTAGCTCACACATGTATTTACTGACACAGTGTGACCTTATTAATTAACGCAATCGCGTCCAAACTAAATGGTAGCTATTATTATGACGTACAAT
Source organism: Pogonophryne albipinna (assembly GCA_028583405.1). Classification (NCBI taxonomy): domain Eukaryota; kingdom Metazoa; phylum Chordata; class Actinopteri; order Perciformes; family Artedidraconidae; genus Pogonophryne; species Pogonophryne albipinna. The sequence continues at coordinate 2,498,064 of CM053244.1, read as the reverse complement.
GGAGAATTGGGAGTGTTCTCTAGCTCAACTAATTAAACTGGCATACACACGCTCATCTGTCGAAAACAGCCCTAAAAAGGCTAGTATTGCTGGACTAGGTGTTCAATGGATGGTATTGCCAAGAAGTATGAGGTGTTGGAAAATAATACAAAATATATGTCAACTGACCACTGGTACATGTGGATAAAACCAAGGTAATGCTCTTTTCAAAAGCAAAAATATGGTATCCGGTATGGATACCCGGAGCGAGGACCCACACAGTGACGTCACCATTTGGGACTCCCCTAATGGCAGCGGCCTGGTCCCGGAATTCCCCACCCGGCCGGCGGATAATTAATTTTCTTTTGGCGAGTAATATCATATACAATAAATATTACGATCAATATCCATTGTAAAATGAATAAACTACCGGAATATTAAAGCTGTAATGGTGTTTCTTTTCCCCTTTAATGTCAGATATGTACTAAGTAAATACATTTGTTCCTGCTCAAGATTAGATTCAACTTTATTGTTATTGCACAGATTACAGGTACTGAGACAACGAAATGCAGTTTAGCTTCTAACCATGTGCAACAAGCATTAAAGTGAAAAGTAATGTACACAATCTACAGAATGAAATATAGAATGAATTGAATGATGAATAAACAGTGAGGGGTATGAATACACTAGATATCAGCCTGTGAGCAGTATGAACAGTGTGTGTGAATATGCTAAGATATATAAAGTATGAAAACGGTAAGCAGTGGTATGAAAATTGTTAATACAAAGTATAATGCATCTGAATAAGATGCAAAAATCACACAAAACGACATTTTGCAAAACAGTTTATTTAAGAGACAGGGCTAGCCTCAGTCTAATAAATATATTATTAATTCATGTATTTCGTTAAAAATAAACAAAATATAATTTTTGTTTGAATGATTAAATGTAGGGTGAAACTAATAATACAGTAAACTATTAACACTGTACATATTATTGTTTGCCCGTAGGATTAGGATGATCGGTAGTGAGAGCCGTGCTGCATTTTCCTCCGGTCGGATGTGATATAAAAACAAAGCGATTATTTTAGTTGTTGTAAACTCACGTGGATTAAACTACATGTATTAGTGCATTCATTTCAATTCGCGAACATATGATACATTAAATGATCGTGAGGATGATGATTGAAAATCGTTTGTTTGAGCAGGGCTGCATTTCTTGATCTAAAAACATAGCGATGGTTTTGTACTTACGCCAACGTGAATTAAACATTATTTTGTTAAATAAAAACATGGTGATGTTTAGTAAATGATTACATGTCTCTTATTTAGCACAGAATATGATCCTATCCGTGACATATGGATCTTAACAAATATCCGCTATATCAGATACCTGTAGATCAGCTGTTTATTTCACATGAGTTCCAGTGTGGCAGCTTTTCACGGCTCCCCCTGGTGGATCCATGATCCATTGCAGCTGGTTTCATTATAATTAAATGTATTTATCAAGGGGGCGTTTCAAGTCCTGCGGGGGGGTTTTCCTTTTCAGCAGGGGCCCACCCCGTGCCGATCACGGACCCGCACGGGAAGGCGTCTGAAATGAAGCGCTACATCTGTAGTAACATTAACTGTTATTCATTTAATTTTTAAACCATTAACTCTACTGCAAAACGTTAAGCAACCTCTGCTAATATCTAATATTGCTAAGTTCCTGTCCTGTTGTAAATGTGACAAAACACTCCCGTGAAAAACACATTAACTCCACTGCAGAACGTTATCTAACCTCTGCTAATATCCCCTTAATAACATGCTTCTTTGAACATTTTGCTAAGTTACTGTTATAAATGTGACAAATCACTCATATGCAACCTTATAAAAAGCCATTTTAAATCGTTTTTTTACCATATGAACAGACGTTAAGTGTTAGCTAACCTCTGCTAATATCCCCTTAATGCCATGCCATTTTAAATCGGTTTTGTTACCATATGAACAGACCTGTAAGCTAAACCACGTGCAGCTTTAGCGCTAAGCTAACTTGTTGTGAGCAGGTCTTTTAGCTAATACATTTTTGACAGAAAGATATCTACAGATAGATACATTTTGAATTGGGTTTATTACCAAATGATAACTAGGAAAGAAAACGAAAAAAATACATGAACTCAACTGCAAAACGTTAACTAACCACTGCAGAACGTTATCTAACCTCTGCTAATATCCCCTTAATGACATGCTTCTTTGAACATTTTGCTAAGTTACTGTTATAAATGTGACAAATCACTCATATGTGGCTTCCGGTTGACCGCGGGAACGAAATGGCTGCGTAAGTCTTGAGCTCCCCGACAACATCCCACTATTATTACACATTAAGTCATTTCACGCCGAATTATCTGTTGGAAAGCTATAAGAATGACGGAGGCAAAGGGAAAATCGACTAAAACTTTGAAAGATGAAGATATTAAATCGATCGCCGAAGTGGTGAGGACCTTGCTACGTGAGGAGCTAGATGCTAGCCTCGATCGAGTAGCTAACAAGATTGATGCTATGCACTCAGAGCTAGCAACTGTAACGACAAGGATTACTTCAGCTGAAGGAGAGCTGGATGCTTTGAAAAATAGCTCTAAGAAAGATTCTACCGTCCTTTCCACCATTCAAGAAAAGATGCTGGGTTTCGAACAGAAGATAGCGGATCTTGAGGACCGTAATTGGAGGTGCAACATTCGTGTTTATGGTCTACGCGGAGGGTGACGCCCCGGTGCAGTTTCTGGAACGCATGATACCCACTTGGTTCCCCGCTCTGAAGCAACTTAAACCTGAAATAGAGCGTGCCCACAGAATCTTCCGCGGCGGTCACCCTACGGAGGGAGAACGGCCCCGGGCTTTTCTCTTCTGCTGTCTACGCTTCTCCACACGCCAAGCTATCCTCCGTGAGGCGAGGAAACACCCCCCTTCAATCAGCAACAGAGCTCTCCGCTTCGCTGCTGACTTCAGCGATTATACAGCTAAACGCCGAAGAGCATTCTCACGGGCTATGGCTTTGGCACGGGAAAAGGGAACTGATGCTTTCTTGATTTACCCTGCCACTCTCAAGATTAGAATGGGTTACTCCACTCATCTCTTCGCTTCAGCCGTGGATGCGGAGCGGTTTTTGGAGAAGCGCCCTTCTCCTGGTCGCCTCGTTGACGTCCCGGCGGAGCTGGGAGAGGAGCAAGCTGCACCGATGACCATTTCACCGGATCATAGCGACCCTCATGTTGGCAATGAGTAACAGGTTTGCACATCAAGATCGCCCAAGCCCTGTGGCTGTAAACTGACTACTGTTATCTGTGTTGGTTATTCTTAAAAAGGCTTAAAAAGGAGACTAAATGGAGTCTCTGAGATGGTTTCAAATTGGTACTTTAAAAAAAAAGGCGCGGTTATGTTACAAACAGAATATTGTTCGACAGAAAAGCAGCTGTGGTTCCTGGCTCTGGCAGGTGAAGAAAGAGGCCGAACCCCTCAGGTCCGGCTGTTTATATATCCTCTGCTGGCTCCTCCCTGCGGGCCGGCTCTCCACGTTTTAATGTCCGTTGTTTTGCATATCAGAGGATACAGACATTGTACATTCAATATATATCTAAACACGCCTTTTCTCTTCCTTAACTCTTTCATGACTTTTCATTTAACACATTCTAAACGCTGTAATCAATACTCCAAAAAATACAGGAAATACTTCACAGCAGTTTGGTTTCCGGTCGTTCCGGAAGTTGTCACATGCTACCCACATCTGTAAACAATAACGTACTCAAATAAACTGTACCTTCATTTAATATTCAACAATAATAATATCTCGACGTCTATAGTTGTAGTGTTGAAATCAGTAGGTTTCGGTGTGCAACATCATATCATATCGCTGCTAAATTCACCTCTATAGTAAATGGTATATTAGCCTCATGCTAAATGCTAACCGGAGATGAAGGATTTTCAGAATAAAAGCTTAACAACTGTTTGTGCACAGGAACTTCTGGTTTTTCAGTATAAAACAGCATTTAAACTGACGGTATGTTTACGGTACATTATGCTATCAAAACATTGATTTTAATTTCTAACACTACTGTTTTGTGACTATCCATGGAAGCTATATGCGGCTAGCTGTCTTAGCGCCGTTAGCACACCCGGTTTCACGTGTTTTACAATGAACCTGTACACACGAAGCAGGCCATTCTGGGCCTGTAGCAATACTGTGTTGACTATGTGTGGCTAGCTATGTTAGCTCCGTTAGTGGGCCGGCTTAATTTATCTACAAGGGATTATTTTTTCCTCTCTCTGTTCTTTTGGGACTGTAGCTTTGGCACAGTTCCTTGTTAAATGCAGTAATCTTTATTAGCTTTGTCGGTAATGTTACGCCCAGTTAACGGGCAGCTTCTGCATAAGTACACTTGACTTGACCGTAAACTCAGTTATATCTGCTACATTTATTTTTGATATGTTCTTGGGGTTAGGTTACTGTCAGTCTGCTAGTTGAGTTACTACATTAATCATTTAATGATTCATAGATCCCTGGCAGTACATTTACATTGTTTTTTATGAGCATGTATGGATATGTATATTTGAGGATATATAGATTTAATTTCATTATTTTGATATACGCACTATTATTAGATGTTATTACAAATCTTTAGCAGCTTTTGCTATCCATGTTAAATGTGTGAGACCTGCTAGTTAGATTTTATGGCTTCCCACTAGCACATTTTTCGGGTTGATGTTAACACACCCACACGGTCACTGAGGTCTGCTGACAGACTCCTTCTGGTAGTCCCAAAATCGAGGCTAAAGCAGCGGGGAGATAGAGCCTTTGCTGTTGCAGCTCCAAAGTTATGGAACGAATTACCCCTCCAGGTTAGACTTGCTCCAACTCTGCCTGTTTTTAAATCTCGTTTAAAAACCCACTTATTTTCCCTGGCTTTTACTGTACATACCAGGTGACACTTGTGCTGTTAAATGTGGTTTTTATTTATTTATTTTTTACCTTACTAGTGTTTTGTATTGTTTTTACGTCATATTGGTGAGTTTTTCAGTCGGTGGCTTCTGATCTGGTTTCATTGTCTCGTGTATTACATTTGTTTCATGTCCTGTCTGTTTTTATGTATTTATGCTATGTTTTTATACAGTTGTTGATGTACAGCACTTTGTTCAACTCTGTTGTTTTTAAATGTGCTATATAAATAAAATGGATTGGATTGGATTGGATGGGATGTTGTTGGGCTCAATTCTGTATAGCCCTTGGTTCTTATTCTGGTTGCGGACTGTTTGGTTCTTTTTGTGTGAGGGCCGTTGGGGGTGTAATGGCCTCTCCTTTTTTGTTTTGTCATATGTGTGCATGTTTTTGTTTTTACCTTTTTGCTCATGGGTTTTTTGCGGTGGGCGGGATACCTCAGGTCCTTTCCACAATTTCTGTGCATTCCTTTTATTATTATACTGGTACACACTGCTCACCTTTATAAATGGCTAATTTAAACATATTGGTTTGGAATACGGGGGGCCTTAACGCTCCACATAAACGCACCAGTGTCCTAGGCTTGTTGAGGAAGAAAAAGGTGGATTTGGCATTACTGAGTGAAACTCACCTTCTGAAGGAAGACTGGCTGACAAATTCTATCATGTCATAGCATCTTCTTCTGCAAGTACTAAAATCCGGGGAGTGACCATAGTGGCTAAGCGCAATTTAAATATAAAAGTTTTAGATGTATGGGCAGACACAACAGGCCGGATAACTATCGCAAAAGTCGAATGTTCTAATAGGAAAATTGCGTCATTTGAGGGAGATTTCTATAATGTGCTCACTGCCGCCATGTTAGAGTTGACAGACTACTCGTTTATCGTAGGGGCCGATTTTAATGCTGTATGGGACCCAGCTATAGATAGATCAGGAGCCTCTGAGACAACAGACCAAAGGAGGGCTTCTTCCGCCCTGCGTGCGTGGGCTCACGAAACAGGGCTAGTGGACCAATGGCGCCTGATTAACCCCTCTTCGAAAGACTTTTCTTTCTTCTCCTCCAGACATAAGACCTTTTCTAGAATCGACTATTTGTTCGCCTCACCCCATCTCTTTGACAGCATGTTTCCATGCTGCCAATAGCTCTCTCCGATCACAAAGGCCTCACTAAGAAGACTCTCTTCCCGGGCCCCTAGGTGGCGATTTAACACAACTTTGCTTAAAAATGATGATTTCTGTAAACAATTTAAGGCAAAACTCACCGCATTTTTTGAGTTTAATGTAGGATCTGTCGAAGATCCTAGGATATTGTGGGACTCAATTAAGGGATTTATCAGGAGCAATTCAACACTATTTGCATCTAATCTGCGAAAGGCTCGACTCTCCAAATTGGAAATATTAGAAAATGTGTACGCTAATCTGAACGCTTCACTTCAATCGAATTACACTGAACAGCTTAATTTAAGGTTAAAGCTAGTTAAGAAAGAAATCGACTCAATTCTTAGACAGCGATCCAAATTTTTGGTGCACAGGACAAGACAACACTATTACTTCCACGGCTCTAGGCCTAGTCACCTGCTGGCTATGAAAATTTGTGCTGATGAACACTTCGCTGACATCCCTTCTATCAAAACCCAGCAAGGGGAGATAACCACCGACCCTAAGCGGATTAATGATGCATTCCAATCCTTTTATTCTGAATTATATAGATCTGAAATCACTTTTGATAAAACTAAATATGAGGCTTTTCTTAATGAGCTGTAAAGCAAACAGATATTGTTCTAAACTGTATTAAAGTAAACAGGTATTATCTTGAACTGTATTGAAGTGAACATGTATTATTTGGGACTGTTTTAAAGTAATCCTATATATATAACCCTTTTTTACTTACACTCAATGACCCAGATACCCTGACACACACACTTACACCTCCTGTCTCCAGCACACACACTTACACTCACTGACCCAGATATCACACACACACACATACACTTTCCCCCCCAGCACATGCACATGTTCTTATTCAAGGTTCTTCCTGGGGCCAGTATAATCTCAAGCACCAATATCTCTGTGTACAATGTTTGATTGTTTTGGGAAATAATAGTTTGTGTGAAATCTTCCCTGGGAAAGTAAAGGAGTGAAGTTAGGTGGAAGATAAAAAGTGATTCTGACCTTGACTAGTTCCGAGGCTCTCACGCTTCACTTAGGAGTAAAATGGGATGGAAGAGCCGACCCACATATCCGCCCCAAAAATGTCCATATATACTGTTGTTTATTCATGCAAAGGGCCCCCCTTGTTTCTGACTGGCTGGTCCCGATACCTGTATCGCACAGCAGTAGAGCTGGGAGTCCGAGTACTCTGTAATTTGTATTGGTGTTTTTTACCATTAAAATCAGATTATTGTTATAACTTTTATGCCGGTGTTTTGAACTCCTTCTCTTATTAATCTGACCAGGCTCATCTAACGAACGGCGCGGAGCAGAGGTGGGCTTTAAGCCACCACTATTGTGTTTGCTTCAACAATCTGGTGACTCCCGACGTGATGAGTGCTGGTCTCTAGAAGGACCACCGACAGCCAGCGGACGAATTTCTGTCCAGGGGAGGACACCCGGGACACCGTTGACAACTAAACCAGGACGTCCTACATAATACAAAGGTAAAACAGATACCTGTTGATTACCAAAATCTGTGATTTGGCTTTGCTACAAAATTTTAGAGTTGTCATCGGTTCTCAGTGTTCTTAGTCACGGTAAAAAATACAATACTTAAGAAAGTGTTTGTATAAGAGTCAGGTGTATATTCCTGGCCTATAGGACACTAAGTGTGTATAAGAGTCAGGTGTATATTCCTGGCCTATAGGACACTAAGGGTGTGTAAGAGTCTGGTGTATATTCCAGTCCTTAGCTCACTAATAGCAAAGTCGGTGCTCAGAGTTCGGTAGGGCATTCCGGACCGGGCATCGAGTTATATTTGTGTAGAGTCAAGTAGAGCATTCTTGACCTAGCAAAGTGAACCAGTGAGGTCTCCGTGAGGTAGTCTAGTCCTGCACGGCTGACTCGCTGGGGAAATTCTGTAATAAATTGTGTTATTTTTTACGTCAAATCTGTGTAATAATTGAGAGGAAAGGGCAGAAGTATAGTTTAGTGCAGAACAGGAGACAAGGTTTGCAGAAGCTGGGAAGTTCATTCGTGGTCAGCTGCTGCCCTCTGGAGGCGAACAGGGTGTACAACCATATGCTGTGTGCACGTCTGAATTAAGAACATTCAAATAAATAGAATAAGGACATTAAGTAACGACAAGATTTGTCCAGTGTATTAATAAATACAAATGAACACATATCAACCTAGTCAGATAATAGATACGAAGTCAATCATGGAAGAAGAGAAAGATCGAGTGATCTGAAGTTGGAGTGAATACATTGAAAATTAATTGATCAATGTGTGATTTGAGGTGGTAGATATTGAAATAAATAAGAAACTATAATTTGTGTTTTTAGCCGTTTTTGTGGGACACAGTTACGTCACTTTGTGGTTTTATGAGAAGTTTTGAGAGTAGGAAGACGCAAGCTATTCACCACAATTGTATTTTTAGGTTATGAATAAAACAAAGAGTAGTAAGTGATAAGCAGAAGGGTTTTTGAGCTCTTGTCGGTCAGAAGGAATCTTGTGTGTGTATGACGGGGTGCTTATGCCCGCTTCGGTTTTCAATGTCCGCCATCACGTTAAAACCATGGTTAAAACGGAGGATTGGTGGCATTTTCAGTTCATTGCTTACTTCCACACGCCTTTTCCCCTCCTTGTCTCTTTCATGACTTTATTTAATGCATTAGAACGATTGTTATCGTAACTTTCCGTGTTTCTAGAAGTCAAGCTCACTGTTCACATTACGGAGTATATTTCCGGAACGGCCTTTCAAAATAAAAGCCACAGGCCGCTGTTCACCAGAGATGCCTTCACAATAAAACAGTAATTAGCTTAACAATATATTTAACTTATATTACGTCGTTAAACATTGATTTTAATTCATTACAGTTTTCAAATACGGCGCGGATTGAATACAGTTATTTGTGTATTCTGTTACAACCTCACCATGCTTGTAACACAACTTAGATAAACAATTTGAAAATGAATAGAATAACCAAGTAGATAAAAGATTAATCTGTGGTTAGGGAAAGTTTCCTTGTTTTGCCTATTAACTTAGAACTGAAGTAATAAAGAATAGGCAGACTACTATCATTAGTTTGTTTTAACATTCACCTGTTTCAGCATTCCTGACCTCAGCCGTTTTATTTTGTAACCCGTTGGGAGAGAGATTTAAATTGAGTTTTTCTCAGTAGCTGAATGGCTGTGATTACAGCAGCATTGGATAGCTGTGCACCACCTTTTGGGTTCTCTGAATCAGTGTGTTGGTGAAGAGTTGCTCACTGCAAACAGAAGAAGTGTGCAAAGAACGCATCTCTGAGGAGATATTGACATTATGCTTGTGCCTCGTTGTCAAGGCAACAGTGGTGTGAAGAGGTACTGCGGTTTTGGGGGATTTCTGCTGTACAGAGGACAACGTGTGTCTGCCAAGTGATTCCTTCCCTCATCCCAATGCCAGGGAGTTTCCTTGAGGCCACTGACCAGGGCCGGTCCTAGCTTTTTGGGGACCCTGCCACTGACTACAGCTGCATCACTGACTGTGCTCATTATGACAAGATCTTGAGACATGCTTGTCTCAGATGGTTCAGACTCTGAAGGAATGATGCAATGATTTTACAGCATAATTGTGCAAGAGTTTCCCAGGGGGTGGTGTAGAAACCTTAATGCTTAGTGTTTAGATAAGAGGCTGCTTGTTTAAATGATGGTCTGGAATACTGAAAAGAATAAAGTTTATTATTCTTGTTTAGCAAACAAGACATCTGATTATTATGTCACACATAATAATCTTGACATAGAAACTAGCTATGGGTAAAACGTGTGGTTGTTATACCATTGTTATCATGAACAAAAGATAAATAAGGAAATAGTATCTGCTTAAAGATGAACGGATTTCATATCCTAGAGAGGATTAGTTATTGTGAATACTCCACAAGGTATCTACTAATGTATTTTAAAGAACCAAATTTAAAGAACTTGAATTGACTTGATAAATAAGTGAAGATAAGAAGATGTATTAACCATGAATTAATCAATTGGTAAATTAAAAATAGCAGTAAAGAGGGAAACTATTAAAGTAAATGAGAATCATCCTAAAACACACTGATGGAAAAGGGGGGAGGCGTGATGGAAGTATGCACTAGACTTTAAGTAGTGGGTGTTTGGGAGTTAGGAGTACAGTGTAGAACCATATTCTTCAATTTTTATCATGTTTACAAATTATTCTTTAAGAGTTTTTATTGTGTGAATTTGGTAGTGTTTTAATTTGTTACAGTATTGATCAGTTCAAAGGGAGAGTTTTAGTAACATCTCTATAAGATCAGACAAATATTTATTTATATAGGCCATGTTGAAGGGAAAGTTAGTTCTAAACAAAATATAGTATTTCAATTTGAGGTATTGGTTTCACCATTGTGCATATATTACTACAGGAGAACTTTTTCTGGGGAAATAACTGTTGTTTGTCGTCCAAAATGTAGAGTTTAAAATTAAATTAAAATTAAAAACAGCTAATTTAATTTTGAAAAAGCAATATAATTGGGAGTAAACAAATGTGGGGCCTTGGATCACCCATTGTAAAGGTGCATATTATTGACGACCAATAGGGAGAATGGGTCACTTGACCCACCCTGCAGTGGTTTTTAAAATCTTAGTTGCAGCTTCACAGGGAGCGCACGGCACCAGATTATGAGTTTAAAAGACAAGCGTCACCACCTCCTAATGGACATCCATTTAATTGGTAATTGGCTGACATTTAGAGATGTTAAAAAGTAAAAACATACCTACCATAAGTGATCATTCCTAAATTTCAACTACAAACCATTGATGAAATTACTTCTGTTTTTAAATCCTTAATAAAGGAAGGAGTGATTGTTACATGTTCGTACACCCAAGGTTCCACTCACTGTTAAAGAGGTTAACATTGTTCTTTAAGTGACCAGTATTGAAGATAAATTAATATGAGTTTATGAAATACATGGCAGAACTTTACAGATCCTAATAACTGTTTTGACTCACAGATAATAATTATATGCACAAGTTTCTGAAATAGATCTATTAGACATTTTAATATAGATTAGGTGTTAATAAACTGCAGTAGTAGTACTATAAGGAAGTGACATTTTTGGCTAACACATTTCAGGAAATGTGGGAAACAGCTGTTCCGATGAAAAGTTAGAGATATCTGGAAAATTATAGTTGTAATCGGGAATTAATTAATGATGGCGCTCCATATATGACAGATTTTTGTAGACAAAGGATACTGGCCTATGCTGAAATATCGAAGTCTCTGCAGAGCACACACATGGCCAAAAAGACTGAGACCAACTGACCTTTGACCCTGACCGACAGTGTAACTTGAGAAGGCACTGTCAATGACTGACTCTGGGGCGAACCTGACCAAACTTGACTTTACAACCTGACAGTGTGAGTGAATGTGAGTGTATGTCTGCATGTGATCAGTGTAACTGCATGATTCTAAAACAATAACTAACCAAGCATGTTTTTGGACTAACATATTATTACCCGTTTCTAATCTACTTGATGATATTTCACTCCCACAGGAGGTGGCAGTTTGCAGAATGTGAAACTCAAACTAAAACATGAAGATTCTGTTTCTTTTAGGACTGAAGGATGGAGAGAAACACTTCATTCACTGAAGTGTTTACTGTGGAAATGATGGATGTACATTTGGGAAAATGTTTGGTATTTTCTTATAATCCATGGTTACACATGAGGTTCATGTGTAAAAAGGGGGAGTGTAAAATTCACAATGTACATTTTTCACTTTAGGGACTGAAAGGAACCTGCTGCCCCAACTTGGATGTTCAATCTGACCCATTGATTGACAGTTTTAGAATTGACCTGCTCCATATCTGGGGATAAGATACTGTTTGATGAATGTTGACATGTTTCTAATATTGATTGAGTTATAACAGGTATCATCAGTGGCCAAGGGGCTACTGTGAGAGATCTTGATAATATCTCAGCACTGACAGGTAAAAGCAGTATCACCAGGAAATCATTCATTTTGTCAGCATCATGATTTTGGTTGTTTTTGAATCCATAACATTAGTGTGTTTCTTTACCAGAAACATTAGCAGTTCATATTATATTTAGATTTTAAATGGGATCTCAAGGATTTCATTTAAAAATAAACACAGATGCTTGTCAGAAATTCAGAGCTATTGAAATATGTTATTTGGTTCACCTAGAGATGTTGGAGTTTTGTTTTGTTGCCACAGTCCAAGTATTAAGATTCTGAAGCTGCACTGGCAGACAGGAGGTCTACAATCAATTTAGAAAAACCTGTTCACAGACGGCTGTTGTTTAAGACACCCCACCAACAGGCTCCAAGCGGCCTACGCAGTGGTGGGTCAAACAGCTGAGGGCCCAGGAGCCCTGAGTGTAGGCTTGAGGGATTTGTATCAGATTTCTCCACACAGGTTGGTGATGCCAAAGAGGGACCCAGGAGACCGACACAGCGGAGTTCGTCTGGCTGAAGGTCATCAGGACAAAGTGGCTCAACCCCAGGCTCTCCGGCCCCGACCGAGTGACCCAGCGGATCTCTCATGCCGTCCGTCTAGGAGGAAAGGGGGACAGCTGGAGCCAGTGTGCGGCGGGGAAACCACCTGCTAGGACCGTGGACGACATCAGGACGGACGTGGCCCTCGACGAGGAGGTCGACTCGGAAGCAGCCAACAGCGGACTGGAGGAGCAGGATCGGGAGGACACCACTCCAGCAGTCGACCCGGGAGGCGTCATCAGCGGACCGGAGACGGAGGATCGGGAAGACATCTCTCCAGCATCGACCCGGAAGCCGCCATCAGCGGGCCGGAGGAGGAGGATCCAGAAGACATCTCTCTAGCAGGCAGCCCAGAAGCCGCCGTCAGCGGATCGGGGGGACAAAGACACGGCAAGCCAGGACGGCACAGGGGACTACACTTTCCGCTGAAACAGGTTGATATAGCCGGTGTGGACTTTGTTTTAATATCCCATTTTTGAGGAACTTTAATATCCCATTTTTGAGGAACTTTAATATCCCATTTTTGAGGAACTTTAATATCCCATTTTTGAGGAACTTTGTTTTTCCCATTTTTTGAGGAACGTTGTTTCAATATCCCATTTTTGAGGAACTTTGTTTTTCCCATTTTTTGAGGAACTCTGTTTTTCCCATTTTTTGAGGAACTCTGTTTTTCCCATTTTTTGAGGAACTTTGGTTTAATAACCCATTTTTTGCGGGACTTTGTTTAATAACCCATTATTTGAGGGACTTGATTTATCCCATAATTTAAGGGATTTGTATATTTTTAGCCCATTGTTTAAGGGATTTGTATTTATTCTACAAAAATATACGGTTTTAAAGATACCAGAAGAATTGGAGCTAACAGCATAATTATGTACGGGCACTGGAGAATGGTAGCAGGCCTGGGCCTCCTTCTTACCATTATGGTAACGATAATTTTCATTGTCTGTGAAACTAATGATGTTCTTTCTCCAACCCCCGCCCCTGAGGAAGAGATAGTAAGGACCAAAAGAGGGACTAGAGTAACAAGCCTTATGTCCCCAAAAATAACATTACATGTGGTTGTTGTTGTGTGCCTTGTATCCGCTCATTGTGTGTTAGACTCATCAGTTCCACCATTGAGGGAAAAGCTGCCCCTCCCCCTTCGTACCAAATGCCCTTGTTGGCTTACGAGTCGGAGGGGGAGGAGCAAGAGGACTCAGCCGACTAGGACGAGTTTTTTTAACATATTTTGGTCTCCCTCCACTGTCATAAGAAGTTGTTATGGTGGACTGTTCCTAAGGTTTAAAGTGCTCTAAATCCCAGCGACTGATGGATTTATATAAATGTTGGGGAACAGACAGTAGACAAGAATGACGGTGGTTATGTTTCAAATGCTGTGTATAAGTTGATCTCTGAGGGTGAGATCAAAAGAGGGGTTAAAGCAAACAGATATTGTTCTAAACTGTATTAAAGTAAACAGGTATTATCTTGAACTGTATTGAAGTGAACATGTATTATTTGGGACTGTTTTAAAGTAATCCTATATATATAACCCTTTTTTACTTACACTCAATGACCCAGATACCCTGACACACACACTTACACCTCCTGTCTCCAGCACACACACTTACACTCACTGACCCAGATATCAGCACACACACACACATACACTTTCCCCCCACCAGCACATGCACATGTTCTTATTCAAGGTTCTTCCTGGGGCCAGTATAATCTCAAGCACCAATATCTCTGTGTACAATGTTTGATTGTTTTGGGAAATAATAGTTTGTGTGAAATCTTCCCTGGGAAAGTAAAGGAGTGAAGTTAGGTGGAAGATAAAAAGTGATTCTGACCTTGACTAGTTCCGAGGCTCTCACGCTTCACTTAGGAGTAAAATGGGATGGAAGAGCCGACCCACATATCCGCCCCAAAAATGTCCATATATACTGTTGTTTATTCATGCAAAGGGCCCCCCTTGTTTCTGACTGGCTGGTCCCGATACCTGTATCGCACAGCAGTAGAGCTGGGAGTCCAGAGTACTCTGTAATTTGTATTGGTGTTTTTTACCATTAAAATCAGATTATTGTAATAACTTTTATGCCGGTGTTTTGAACTCCTTCTCTTATTAATCTGACCAGGCTCATCTAACGAACGGCGCGGAGCAGAGGTGGGCTTTAAGCCACCACTATTGTGTTTGCTTCAACAGCTGGAATTACCATGCTTAACAGAGGATGATTCCAAACAATTGGCTGAGGCTATTACCTTGGAGGAACTTAAAGCAGCGGTCCTCGACATGCAAAAGGGTAAGGCGCCTGGGTGGGATGGTATCCCCCCAGAGCTCTATTTGACCTTCTGGGACCTTTTGGGCCCGCTGTTGCTTTCCATGATTGAATTTTCAATAGAACGGGGTAGTTTTGCCAGAGATGTTAATACAGCGCGTATCTCTTTACTTCTAAAAAAAGATAAAGATCCATCTGATTGTAGCAGCTACAGGCCCTTAACCCTACTTTGTGCTGATCTTAAAATGTACGCAAAGGTCCTGGCTCGTCGCCTACAGAACTTTATGACATCTCTAGTTCACTGTGACCAAACCGGTTTCATAAAAGGTCGCCTAGCCTCGGACAATCTCAGGCGATTGCTGCACATCATTGACGCTAGCAAAGATGATAAAACACCAGCAGCTGTATTATCTCTGGATGCTATGAAGGCTTTTGATAGGCTAGAATGGTCATACCTATGGGCTGTTCTAGAGTCTATGGGATTAGGTAAGGGGTTCATCCATATGATCAAAGTACTTTATTCTGCCCCTTCAGCAATGATTTTAACAGGCAAAACTATCTCGTCGCTTTTTTCTGTAGCAAGGTCATCCAGACAGGGCTGCCCCTTGAGTCCAGGGCTCTTCGCCCTCTCGCTCGAGCCACTGGCCCAATTTATTAGACTATCACAGGATATTATCCCCATTTCTATCCAAGGCTCGCTTCATCACATTGCCCTGTATGCGGATGATGTACTGATTTTTATGCGGAACCCCTCAAGGTCTACAACTCGTCTGCTTAGTGTAATAGAGGAATTTGGCAACCTATCAGGTTTTAAGATTAATTGGCCCAAGTCTGCCTCAACCTCAACCAGTCCTCTCAACGACGCTGCTAAATCAGCTATTCTCCCTGCAAACATTCCTGTGGTAGAACATTTCAA
Organism: Pogonophryne albipinna; assembly: GCA_028583405.1. NCBI lineage: Eukaryota > Metazoa > Chordata > Actinopteri > Perciformes > Artedidraconidae > Pogonophryne > Pogonophryne albipinna. Next base: position 2,482,274 of record CM053244.1, on the reverse strand, counting down.
ATATCTTGGTATTGAAATATTCCCAAACCTTAACAAGACTATAAAGAATAATTATACAGACACGTACAACAAGGTTCTCCAGGACCTCAATAGGTGGTCGAGCCAGCCCAACTCACTACAAGCCAGAGCTTCAATAATTAAAATGAATATACTGCCTAGAGTTAATTTTATCAGTTCAATGCTTCCTTTATCGCCCCCCAATGGTCATTGGCAGAAACTACAGTCGGCAATTTCAAAATGTATTTGGAACAACAAGCGGCCTAGACTCAAAATGTCCAATACTCAACGAAGGAGGCTTGATGGGGGGCTGGCAGTACCACATTTTAAATTGTATTTCTGGTCCTTTTCATTAAGACCTTTGATTAATTGGTTTGACCCCCAAGCTGTGGTTTCATGGCGGGCTTTAGAAGAGAAGTTAGTCTCCCCATGGAGACTTCAGGACATCATTTACGCAAACATATCTATCAAACAATGTCAGCTTAGGTTCGGCCCTCTGATTACTCATGTAATTCAGACTTGGCGAAATGCACAGAAATGATGCGCTATTCAATGCCCCTGGCATCTCAATTCGCCAATATTTAATAACAACCAATTACTTATAGGGCGGAGGCCTATTAATTATTCCCAATGGGTGAGGAAGGGTCTTCACACCTTGGGAGATATTTACAGTGCCAGTGGTCTCCGCTCTTTTCAGGATCTTAAAGGCTGTTATGACCTTCCAGGATCCTCTTTCTTTTTTTATCTACATCTACAGCCCTTAAGGCTTATGGGGTCCCGTGGATCAACAACTAGCACGGCATCCATTCCACATACTCATCAATGATAGAAGAACATCCAGGGGCTTTGTCTCTATGTTTTATACTCACCTACTTGAGTCCTCTTATGGTGACCTTCCCTTCGATAGACTGTGGAGGAAGCATGGGCGGATCTACCGGGGTGGCAGCTGCCACCCTAAAACACATCCTTGCCACCCCAGCTGCCACCCCAGTTGGCAGCTTTGTTTTGAAATAAAAGTTGTGGCTCATCGGACATTTATGAGAAAAAATCTCTAATGTCCGAGTGCAAGTTAATGCAGCACAAGACGCGAGCCAGTTACCCCCCCTCCCTGGCGTGAGTTGAAATGTGATTGGCGGCGATTTCATTTTGAACGGGACAGAACAAATAGAGAAGCATTCGGTGAAGTAGACGGAAGGAATGAGGTAAGACTGATCAACTACGTCTCCTGTGAAATAAGTGTAGAACAAAGCTAATGTTTTCCAGTTACAGAAAAGAGAGAAGTTAGATATGTCCATGTGAATCATAACGTTAATGCTGATATTGAAACGATACAAATCCGGTTGAGTAACGTTATTATCAGTAACTCTTTACTTACTGTACAGCAGTGACGTGCGGTGAGGTTCATGGCTGGTGAGGCACTGACTCTTTCAGAATCAGATTTACAAATATTATATATTTTGACCTTAAAGGTGGCGGGGTAGGTAATTTTGGAGAACCCAGCTCGAGTGCGCTAGAATTTGAAAATACACAGCCCCTCCTCCAACACACACGAACGCGCACATGACCAATGAGGGCACGAGATAAGTTTGTGCACAGATGGAAGGCTGACAGGCAGGTTATTTTAGCCGGGGCGGCTAAAATGAGTGGTCGTGCTTTTTACAGTACTACGGCTTCCACAGATGAAATGTTTTTATGTATTTTTTGTCAAAGCACTTCAGATATTCATTGCTATCGGGATGTTAAGAGCATTCCATGGAATATAACAAAAAGTGTATATCGTGCCGGTTTCTCAAACTTACCTACCCCACCTTTAATCGAAATATTCTGTTATTTTCAAAAGCTTTTTTAGTCTGATGCTTCGATTCATTTTAAACAGACCGTTCAACAAAAGGATAGCCTACCCAAAATCTAAATATTGGATTGTTCTCTCTTAGTAAGATCCAATTTTCATTACAAATGTGGTCTTACCTTGACTTGAAGATGAAGTCCATGCTATCCCTCTGGACAACAATCTTTATTACTTTTTTGTAAAAGTCCTCCTTATCTTCCTCTAGTTTCAAAAGCCTAGCTTGTTGTTGCGTCTACCGTCTCTGCGTAGAATAACAGTAGCAACAAGAACCTGTGGGCTCACTTGCGCCCCCTTCAGTGCGGCAGAGGTTGTGGCTGCCTCTCCTGGTGCTTTTTTCATTGCCGTTGTATGATGAGACCAGCGAGCTTAAAGAGCCTGTGACACGAGTTTCCCCCATCATCCAAACCCATCAATTTGAGTAAATATTGTCCCCTTGAAAACCGTTACTGCACTGATTTTGGATATTTGTACTTTGATAACCATTAATCTGCCCTTCAATGTTGACCATTTTCTGGATCTCTTCGGGGATTCTTCAAGTCCTGCCAAATTATGGGTGACGTCATTGCGGGCACAGCGCTCCAGCTGCACCGTTCAGGATCCCAGCATCTGCATGTAAACGCACGATGGTGCACACAGCAGCAAGCTCAGACAGCGATGACAGTTTAATTTTGAACGTGTCTGAGAGCTCATATGAGGCTGAAGGATCGGTTTATGTTGTATCTGTTAGAAGTTTAGGAATTAGGTGCGTCAATATGGGCGATCATACGGTCATGTAACCAGTGGTGGACTGGGACTAAAAATCATCCCGGGACTCTCGACCGGCCCACTTCGGTACCGCTAGTAAATTGTCAACGGGGGGAGTGGGGGATGTCGGGGGCGGCGGGTGCTGTAGGCTGGGGAAGGCTAAGCCTTCCCAAATATTTGTGTCACTGCATCCTGGTAAAATACAAATATAATGTATAATGTCTGTGTCTTTGACATTAGCGCTGCTAGCCACCTGTGCCCTGTACTACGAAGCCAGTTCAACATACCCTGGATATGTTTGAGTAACAAACAAACTAACAACAACAAACGAGATCTCGCTAAGCGGTCCTACGACGCTGGTTATTAACTCGGTAAATCAAGCCAGGGTTTCTCTCACCAGCTGAGAGCGCGTTCACGTCTAAGACACGAGTGGATCTGACTTTAATTACATTTCACTCGAGTGTTTCGTCAACATAATGTGTTGCTTAAAATAATACTTCTGCATACAGTATGTGACACTGTAAGTGTTGCACGGCCAGATACGGCTGGAGAAGCTGACTCGGATAAGGAAATATATGATATATTATATGATCGATGATCTGATTGATGATGTAATATGAATGATAAGTGCGACACGTCGGCGTCTTCTCTGCATACGGCAGTTTAAACTGTATTTCCTTTATCCTGTAATATAACTTGAGAGATGTAAACTCCGCACACTGAGTTGATCTCTGTTCTATAGACGCCGGAGGCGGGCAGCGTCAGGTAAAAGAAGTTATTTAGCCTTCCCAAACCTGAGCCTCACGCGCCGCCTATGGGGATGTACTAGTGACTTATCCGACCGGCCCACTTCGGTACCGGCCCATCGGGATTCGTCCCGATGGCCAGTCCGCCACTGCACCCAGCCCACGTAAACTGTCAACGGGGGGAGCCTCGCTGCGGGGAAACGGTGGACCTAGTGTCCCGATCGGAGTGGGAATAATAATAATAATAATAATAATCCGTGCATTTTATCCATTAATTTCCCCAACATTGTGGTAAAAAAACACACACGTTTAATCCATGTTGGTGTACTACAACTACAAAAAGCATCGGTTTGTTTTCTCATCAGGAAATGCAGACCGGCTCAAACAAACGATGTTTAATCATCATTCTCACGATCATTTAATGTATCATATGTTCGCCGAATTGACATGAAAGCACTAATAAATGTAGTTTAATCCACTTGAGTTTACAACTACAAAAATAATCGATTTGTTTTTATATCACATCCTACGGGAGGAAATTCAGCAGCTCTCACTACCGATTTGTAATCCTAATTTAATCATCATCTTCACCACGATAATTTATGTTTATGTTCGCCGAATTGACATGAAAGCACTGACAAATATGAATATACTGTAGTCAACTTCATTAAAACGTTATTAACGTGCCTAAACTCAGTAATTCACAATTTCTACGCATGACAACACACTTTGTCCGTGTTTCGCTCTCTCACCGCACAGTGAAGCGTTCCCGCATTGACGTCACTTCCGGCTTCCCCCAAAACTTCAAAATGACTCGAAGGAATTTCCCCACGATGTTCGAAATTATTGATATTTATCGGAACGGTATCCCATCTTCTTTTTTAAACTGACGGTTCGAGATGACTAGTAGCCCAATATTTCATTGCACAACAGTTGTTGGGATGCTGTCACAGGCTCTTTAAATATCATATATACGTGAAATAAGTTATTTAGAGACTATGGATGGCGAGGATAAATGTAATAAAGGGATCTACAAACATTACATTGGTGACATACAGTGAGATGGTGCAGGCATGCGCTTAGGGCCTGCTTTCCAGCCAGTTTCTGTGGGGTGACGCATTCTGAGGTGAGGCAGAGCTCATCTGTGCCTCACCTCACCTCACCACACAGTAACTGGCTTGAGCGCGCTCACAAAATAAGTGCCCGCGCTAAATTAGTGCCCGTGCTCCAGCAAGTTACTGTGGGTTTACGAGAGGCAGAGCTCGTCCCTGCCTCACTTCTCAATCTCATCGCTCCCCGTAGTTGTAGCGGAGATCGGCAAATTAGCCGATTTTTACTATAAAAAGCGATTGGAATCATACATAAATCACATTTACAACACAGATCAGTGGACACATTTTATTATTATTATTATTTGTATTATTATTATTTTTTCCGTTACATTGGAGAATGACAAGTGAGGCTCTGCCTCACCTGCCTCCCCTGACCGCACGTCGCTGCTGTACAGTGTGTGTGGAACGTTAGCTAGGTTTTTGTTTAAAAAAATGTCATGCATGAAATATTTTTATATTGTCAATCATTTAGCAAGATGTACGACCTGATCAAGGCTAAATGATTCTGCTCTTCAATAATAACTTTGAATCTTATTTCAGGAATCTGTTTGGATTGCAAGCAAAGATTGGGCCACAAGCTGGAGTTTGAAGCACACAGTAAGTGGGAAAACAACAAGCATTTGCTCAAACAGCATTTTAATTTGAACACCATTATTAATAATGATTACTGGTAATATAAAAGAAAACAACGTAATAAATGGACTTTGAATCTTATAGAAATGAAGAGGAAACGTGGCATTGCAAGTTTTTTCTCACCAAAGAGGATAGAAAGTGAGGCTGAGCAACAGGGAAGTGACAAGGTAAATGACCAGGGACATGAGGAGGTGGAAGGAGATGAAGAACAGCAACAGGAAAGTGTCAGTGATGAGATAGAAGGCAAAGATGAACAGGGACAGGAGGAGGAAGGAGAACACAACATAGAAGAAGAGACGGAAGAGGGAGAGCATCACATAGACAAGGTGCAAGAGGGGGAGAGCGAGAGACAACAAGACGGCATGCAGAGCTCAGACAGTGAGGGGGAAAGGAATATTCCTAAGCCCTTGCAACCAACGGCCAGTCGAGTTGGTCCACATGGTATGAAAATTGTTAATACAAAGTATAATGCATCTGAATAAGATGCAAAAATCACACAAAAGGACATTTTGCAAAACATTTTATTTAATAGACAGGGCTAGCCTCAGTCTAATAAATATATTATTAATTCAAAAAAATTATGTTTGCTTTCCTTAGATAGTTTTGAGTATGAGGAAAAGGGTAGATTGTGAGTATTTTGTGTACAATGTATTTTAGACCTATTATAGCAGCTGAGGTTGAAATTCAAAAATTACCCAAAACAATACACACCCAGGCCAAAATGTTGTGCTGCACGCATTAACACAGCCAGTAGGTTAAACACATATTGAATAAATGACAGCTCCAAACTGTGTTATAATTAGTTGATTATAATGTGTAATCAGTTAAGCTCTATTCCAGTTTGAATATGTTTTACTCCCATTTTCTAGACATATCCAAGTCCAGGTGTGAGGAGCCAGCTCAGCCGACACGGGAGAGTTTCCCCAAGACCCTTCAGGGAGGAGCCAGAAGAAGCTTCAGAACGGACTGGTACAAAACTCATTCATGGTTTGAGTACTCACAGTCCAATGATTCAGCGTATTGTTTCCCCTGTAGACATTTCTCTTTACCTGATGCCCCCAAGACCGTTTTCACCTCAATTGACGGGTATCGTAACTGGAAAAAGGCCACAATGAAAGACAGTGGTTTCTGTTCTCATGCCCGATCTGAAAGCCATGTAAATGCAATGTTTGCATGGGGAGAAAACAAGAAAATGAGTGACAGAAATACCTCGATGATGGGAATAATGGATGAGCAAAATAAGAAACGGGTGATTGGAAATCAAAACTACATTAAAACACTAGCTGAGATTCTGATTCTAACTGCCACAGAAAACACAGCCCAGCGGGGTCACAGGGAGAATCCTGACTCAGAAAAAAAAGGTGTTTTTTTAGCTATGTTAGATTTGCTGGGAAACCATGATCCTATGATTAAAAAAAGACTTGAAAAGCAAGCTAAAAATGCAACATACACCAGTAAAACTATCCAAAACGAGATACTGGAATGTTTGGCTGCAATGGTTAAGGAAGAAATAATTCAAGAGGTTAAAAAGAGCAGGCAGTTTGCAGTTATTGTAGACGAAACTAAAGATCTTCAGAAAAAATAGCAAATTTAATTTGTTCTGAGATACTATTACAATGGTGTTGTTCACGAGAGCTTTCTGGAGTTTGATGTGGCAGAATGCCTGGATGCTGCTGCGTTAAGTGGTAAGATTATTTGTTTTCTTGAAAAACATGGGCTGGAGTATAAAGAAAACCTTGTCGGTCAGGGCTACGATGGCGCTGCAGTGATGAGCGGGGCACATGCTGGTGTTCAAGCGAAAATAAAAGAAGTAGCCAAAAATGCTTTCTATGTGCATTACAGTGCACACTGCCTAAACTTAGTCATAGTAGACTCTGTCAAAAGTGTAACAGATGCGGGAAACTTCTTCTCATTGATGGAACGATTGTATGTGTTCATATCTGGGTTTTATGTACACAACAAATGGCTGGAAGTGCAGCGGGAGATGTTTGACGGTGCACCAAGGGAACTCCAAAGGCTTAGTGATACACGTTGGGCCTGCAGACATGTAGCATGTCGCAATGTTATGGATAGGTTACCTGCAATAGTACAGCTGCTTGAAGAGATTTCCTCTGAGAACCATCCACATAGAGCTGTTGAAGCCAGGGGGATATTGGTTCAGATTGATTTGAATTTTGTTGGATGCCTTGTACTGTTCCGAAAGGTCTTGAGTGACTCTAAATTGTTGTCAGATATGCTCCAGTCTAAAACATTGGACTTGGCTAAGGCCGTGGAACTAGTTGAAGCACTTAAAGAGACACTGGTACAATATCGCAGTGAAGCCTCCTTTGATGAAGTGTGGAGGGAAGCACTTGTTTTGTGTGAAAGAAGTAGCATTGAAACAACTCAGCGAAAGCCAAAGAGGTCAAGACAGACAACAAGGACCCTTCAAGATAGTGTCATCCCTTCCACTTTGGGACAGCATGTAGTTCCAGGTGGCAAACACTCTTTTTGCGTCAATGTGTACTATCCAGTTATGGATAACATGATTGGAGAAATAGAAAGACGCTTTTCTCGCAAAAAATTGAAACATAATGCAAGGTGTCCAGGCACTAAATCCATCAAGTGCTACTTTTATGAGTGAGGAGGCTGTTCTTTTATTGGCTAATGCCTATGATTCTAATATTGAGGATCTTAAACACGAATTACATCAGACGAGGAGAGTACTAGAAAGAAAGAAGAAGGAAAAGGGGAGTCCTACCACTCTGATGGAGTTTGCTAAATTTTTGGACCCATACCAGGATGTTTTTTACGAGTTGTCCAGATTGTGTAAAATAGCAGTAGTTTTACCGGTGAGCAGTGCATCCTGTGAAAGAAGTTTTTCAACTCTTAGGATCATTAAGAGTTATTTGTGGTCTACAATGACAGAAAAGAGACTGTCAAGTTTGGCTGTACTCAGCATTGAATCCAAACGCAGTAAAGCTTTGGATCGCAATAAGTTTGTGAGGCGTTTTGCTGAACAACATGGAAATCGCCGCATTCAGCTGTTATAGCCAACTTGATGCTCTGCTTACGAATGACTCGATGAGCATAGAAAACTGTTAACGTGATACACTTGTGTTAAGGGAAATGTGTACATTTGTCCTCAGTTGTTAAATATATATATATATATTCTGTACTCAAGCTCACAAAGGGATGTCATGTTATTATTGTACCACTGTGAGGCAATATGTGTTGTTATTCTAAGTTAGCTCGGCTGAGCGAAAGGATGCACCTGCAGTGCATAGTAAAATAAACCATGCCTAAGGGCTTAACAGTTCATCGTCTCTGTCTCAACTATTTCTCTCCGAGTGCAACGTATGAGGAAGCTGCCATCCTTAACCTCTTTGTGGGGGTCTAACATTGATTGTTAACATTGATTGATATGACTGCGATTAAATCAGCATACTTCTGCCACCCCTCAAAATCTCCTGCCACCCTATTGCCACCCCATGACTATTTTTCTAGATCCGCCCCTGGGAGGAAGGATGTCCCAGAATTGAGACCTGATTTTAACTGGGATTCAGTCTGGGCTAACATTCGTCAGGCGTCTCGCAATCCCGACCACCAACAAATCCACCTGAACTATGCGCATAGAATTTACCTGACACCCAGACGGCTGCATATGATGGGTCTTCTGGCAGATGCTCGGTGTACCCTGTGCTCCATGGGGGCTCCTGGTACATTTCTCCATATGTTCTGGGAATGCCTGCCTGTTGCTCGCTTTTGGAACGGGGTCTCCTCTAAGTTGTCCGACATATTTTCTTTGACTGTACCTGTATCTGTGTCTGTTTTTCTTTTAAATGACTTATCCCAGCTGCCGGCTACTGGGTACCAGAAAAGACCTCTCTATGCTGGCCTTACGGCTGCCAAGAAATTGGTTGCTATGAGGTGGAAACAACCCGACAAGCTCTCAGTGACCTGCTGGTTACTAATGTTTCTTGACGTAGTCTACATGGAACTGTCTACTGCACGCGTGATTGGAGTTAAGGAGTCCAATATTGGTTTATGTGAGTCGACAGCTGAAAAATTGAAGGAACGGATCTAGCTATCTTAACCGATGTATTTGTTTGCAGTCATTGGTCCTGAGAGGTCCTGGGATTGGGGTGGGAGTTTTTTTAAATATTTTTTTATTAGTTTTGTCCTCTTGTCAGATTGTTGTTATTGTTTGTTTTTCTGTATTTTTTGTAATTTGTGTTGTGATTGTACTTTGTAATTTACTGTGTGAATAAAAACATTTGATAAAAAAAAAAAATCACTCATATGCAACCTTATGAAAAACCATTTTAAATCGTTTTTTTACCATATGAACAGACGTTAAGTGTTAGCTAACCTCTGCTAATATCCCCTTAATGACATGCCATTTTAAATCGTTTTTGTTACCATATGAACAGACCTGTAAGCTAAACCACGTGCAGCTTTAGCGCTAAGCTAACTTGTTGTGAGCAGGTCTTTTAGCAAATACATTTTTGACAGAAAGATATCTACAGATAGATATAGATGTTTTCAAACTCACCATTCCACGTAAACTTATTTTTAAAATTCGGTCGGACCAGACATATAGCAGCAACAATTAGCGGGCTCCTCAGTCTTCACCTCTGACTGCTTGCAGTGCCAGCACTCATGGTCAATGTGTGGAGGGGCTCCACGCCCCTCCCCTCTCTTGCAGAAACTTAACACACTGATTTATCTCTGCTTAACAGGATTATTGCAATGCACATTTCAGCTAAATAGTGTAAACAACTAATTTGCTTTAGTAATGACACAGTCTTTTTACAAAACATGAACAGCATTATTAATGACAGCTTAAAAGTTTAATTTCAATAAAATCCGGGTTTAGAGTGTAGTAACATAGCATAATAAATGAATGAGTAAAGAAGGTATTTCTGGTTGAACTTGCGCTGAGCTTCATCTCAATCAGGAGAGACGTTTTTGATGTAAGAATACATATTTATTGCCAGGAATACACGAATGAATGTAATGGAGTTTTGGTGATTAGGCCCCGTTGTGCAGGAGTATCATTCGGGAGGGGGAAACCGATCCGATGAAACCCCCAAAAGAGAAGAAGTATAATGAAATGAGATGTACCAGGTTTCTTACCTTACGAGCTGCTGCGGTGATCTATGGATATAATGAGGGAATTATACAGGGATGGAGAAGACATGTTATTGAATAGCATATAATTACAGAGTGGAGTTGCTATTAGGGAGCGGACCTTAAGGTCGTTTAAAGCCAAACGAGACACATGAATTATAAAAACGGGCTGTAAGTGCGTGAAATGCGACTTATCATGAGAATGCAGTGCGTGCGATACTGCATGGATGGTCACAACCTGGCTCGCACGAGCCTGAGACCCTTCCGGTCAAACATGAAATAAAGATGCGTGGATGATCCCATCCTGGCTCACACGAGCCTGAGACCCTTCCGGTCGAAACATTAAATGCTCATGGGTGACATGGGACCATGACTTGAAATAAAAACGTGTGACACGATATGACGTGCGAGAGTAAACATGCCCGAGATTTTAGAATGAGTGATGCAATTAGGATTCAGATAGGATCATGATAAATGATATACGTGCTGATATGCTATTTAACACTGTTGGAGCAATGAGTGGTCTGAAACCCACCTCGGCTCCGCGCGTCCTTTGATGAGCTAGTCAAATTATAAAAGAAGGAATTCAAAGCACCAGGATAAAGGTTAAACAATAATCTGTTTTAATGGTAAAAGAACAACAATACAAGTTAAAAGGGGTACCCCTGCTCTGGTCCGAGTGCTGTTAGATCTTATTATCTTGGCAGCAGGAGGAAAAAAGAGGCCGGACAAAGCACACAACAGGATACACGTAAGAACAACGGGGAGGAGTTGTGTCTGATGCTCCTCCCATTGGGCCCATCTATTGGGAGATATAAAAACGATAGCCTGTCACAGCGAATCAGCGCGAGCCAGCCAGGAGGCAGCCCGGAAACAAGAGTCTCTTCAGTTTGAGGCAAAACAAACACATCTGGTGTCCGTTGTCTCACATTCCTGTGATACACTGCATACACACACATTTTCTGCATAGACTTCCCTCTCTCCGGCCCCCTCCCCCATCAGTTCAATACACACAACTCCACACACCCTTGGCATTTTTAAGATATGTCTAAGATATAGTTGTTTATAGTTGGCTAATACAAGTAATACATGTAAGTTACTTTAATATCAATAATAACGAAGACAACATTACCTCTGCTCTTAAGCAGTCCTACAGCAATGCGAGAAATAGTAGAACTTTACAGCATGTTTAACGCACACTAATTTCACCATGCACACCATGCAGCTCTATTGGAATATTGGAAATCTGAGTTTGCCGCTATGGCGGATTATCTCGTGCAGGGAAGAGTAAGTACTGTAAGTGAGTGGGCCCGGGACTGCGACTCGCTTACCCTGCGAGATTCCCCCGAATGCAACGGAAATCACAGTGGGAGAAGGGAGGACCCCTACCTAAGCCTTGGGAAAACCCTGAGGGGAGATAATTCTACAAGCACGGGATCCGGTTGAGTAGATAAGACGCTGCTAAGCGTGTGATGTTAATTAGAGTGGAGGGGTGGATGTTCAAAAGATTTTACCGCCATGTGGTTTCCGAAGCGGGGCAGTGATCTTGGGACGGCTGCTGCGCCTGGGGCATACGGACCTCGGGTGAGAATCTTTGCAGAAGCTGCAGATGTGAAGAAAAGCACAGGCAGGTTAAGTGCAGACGTTTTCATAAAAAATATTGCAAATCTGCTTATCTTCCCAGCGCTGCGCCTTACTGCCTTGTATGTCGTTTGAAGTTTGGAAAGCGGGGGGGGGGGCTCTGAAAGCGGAGAGAGGCACTAAAGGGCAGAAGTGGGAGAGGTGGCCCTGAGCCCCGCAGCTGTTGCACGAGACGACTTGGTGGCCGCCTGTAGACATGACGAGCAGCTCGGTGTCCACCAGTCCAGGTGGATTTTGGAGTGTGCTATATGGAGCGCTGCTTTACTTGAGAAGCTCTTGTGGTAGGAGTAGACATTTTTTTTTCGGATTTTAGGAAAAGGTCACCTATCAGAGCCAGATAGGCATCTAATTCTTGCCTTCTTTCCGGGTAGACAGAGCATATGTGACCTGCTCCATCGAAATCAGTCACATTGACCCGAAGACACATTTTGAGTTGTATACACTGTTGGAAAGAGGAGATTCCTAGCTTTCTAATGATATCAGGATTGTTTTTGTACTCCAAATATTAAGCGAAATATGTCACATTATATAATGACTGTCACCGAGTCCTCATTTTGAGAAAAAGGCCTTTAAAGTTTCCTCTTCTCTGGAATCCATCGATCTGATTGATTATTAGTGGAGCAAATGATCAAAATACTACGGAGGGAAGATATTTTCGTTTGGAGGGGAAGCTCGCGAGTGTGTGTGTATACGTGTGTGTGTGTGTTTGTGTGTATTGTGTTTGTTTCCCGGGGAAAACACTCACGAGAAACACCGGCTGTTGTTATGCCTGCTGTGACGTTAAGTTACTCCGTTCTCCGCTTGTAATTATGCCGTGACAAGCTTCAAAGTTGTATTTATCATCTGAAGTTGCCGAAACAAGTTTAATATTCTGAAAGCCAAGACTTTGTTTAATTGAAATCAGATGAAAACAAACTGTAACGGACCCTGCCGTGTTATCTATGATTACTATACTCTTACATTCATAATTTCAGCCGGAGGGAGGGGGGGCGGCGCTGCGGAAGAGCAGATTGCGAGTGAGAGGTGCCTGTCTTCGTCCCTTTACAAGCTTCAAAAATGTATTTATCGTGTGATTTTGGAAATAAAAGTTTCATATTCTGAAAGCCAAGACTTTGTTTGTTTAAAATCAAACAAAACACCCGAACCCTGAACAAATTGTTTTTTACGTAAATCCACGTTTATTCTGAAATGAGTATGTTTTTACCTAAGCCGGGGGAAATATTAGCAGCTTGGGAGATGTAAGGCCTACCTGAAGGAGGGGCTGGAATGGCAGAAGCCAGAGAATGAAGGGAGGCTTTGTGTGTGGGAATGTGCTGCTAACTCCCATGGTCAAGATGGTCGCAGCGTGAGTAAGCGCATATCAAGCTCGTCTGTTTGTTGCTGTTAAAATTAGCTCTTTAATGCTCATATCATTGATCCACATGATCTGAACCCATGATCATTTGAATAACATTGCTAAGTGGCTCACTACAGTCTCTGGATTATTGTATTTTTTGCATTTGCAACTATGGAGGGAAACATGTCTCTGCAAACTTTGTGGGACGTCATTCAGCAAATCAAGACAGACATGCTGACTCACATTGACTCAAAAATTGATCCCTTTCAAAGTAGCTTGAGCAGGATACACAATTCCCTGTCTAGTCTGGGAGACCAGGTCAATTTGTTAGAGCAGCGTGTCGGGGCTAATGAGGACAATGTACTCGAGTCAAGCAGCTCGAGAAAGACAACTCCTTCCTGATGTCTAAAGTTGATGACTTGGAGAACCGGAGCCGACGTTCTAACCTTCGCTTCATAGGAATCCAGGAGTCCGCTGAAGGCAGTGACATTATCGGCTTCATGTCTCGGCTCATCCCGCAGCTCCTGGGGCCAGATGCCTTCCCTACCCTGCCGATCATTGAGAGGGCACACCGCTCACCGACTGCCAGGCAAAACTCCCGTGCCAGCCCGCGGGCCATCATGATTGAGCTGCTGAACTTCCAGGACAAAGTGAAAATCCTTCGTCTTGCCAGGGAGAAAAAGTCTCTGGACTACAACGGGAAACACATCAGCATTTATCCCGATTTCAGTCCCGAGCTTACCAGAAGACGCCGGAGCTTCGATCCAGTCAAACGCAAGCTCCGTGAACTCAACTTGAAGTACTTTCTCGTCTACCCGTGCACCCTCTGCGTTGTTGTTGATGGCACACAACAACGCTTCTCTACCCACAAAGACGCGGAGGCAGTCTTCATGTCTACCTCAAACTCTCCTGGGTGACGAACATCCCCAGAGATGAGGCTGCTGCTAATGGTAGCATGTTGATCCACTTCGATGGTGCAGCTAAGTGACTTTCTCTTCGGTTTCCTCTAGTCTCTTCTCTTGTTCTTTATTTTTCTCATCTTCTCTAAAAACAGAGACCTGTTCACGTGACGTGTCATGACTGCTGAGATGTTGTTGACACTTTCTTTTGTGTTTATTATAACTTAATATAACAGGTGGGCACCCGCCTGGCTCTTTCAGTTGTGTTGTTTGTTTACATTTTACAGTGACGTTGAAGTCACTTCTTCTTCTTTGGCACGTTAGAGCCCACTACTATTGCAATACTGCCCCGAGTGGCTGTTATTGTTAAATAATGTTTGTGTTCGTTCGGATGAATTTCTTTGAGCTATGACTTCTTTATCCTCTTCGTAATACAGACTGAGCTCTGTGTAATTATTTATTATGTTTAAGTTTATTCATGGTAATGCTCTGGGATTTGGTGTCCAGGGCTGCTGGGCCTTCTTAAAGGTTGTTTTGTGTTTTTCTGTATTTTTCTTTTTGTGTTTGAATGTTTTGTATGTCTGTTTTACATTAATGGTTGAATCTAGCAATCTTTACAATCATGAATCGCATGTATGCGTAACAAGTGACAGGAACATTATTTGCTATTATTTCCAGACTGGATGAATTAAAGGGTATAAAAATAATTCATTTGAATATCAGGAGCCTCTTGCCCAACATTTATTTACTTCGGATATGGGTTGTTCTACATAAACCTAAAATCATCACACTCTCTGAAACTTGGCTTAATAGTAACATTTCCGATAGTGAACTACAAATCACAAATGATTCGCTTTACAGATCCGATAGATGCAGCAGGGGTGGAGGTGTGGCTATTTATGTCTCCTCTGACCTTGTGACTGAGCTAATTGCTACTTCTATAGAGCCTCTACATTTTGAATGCATTTTTCTTAAAATAATTTTTCATGAAAATAAATGCTTAACTATTGGTAGCATCTATAGGCCACCTTCTTCACCTGCAGAGTCTTTTAACTATATAATGGACACTATCAACTCCATTTCCTGCGGAAATGAAATAATCTTGCTTGGTGATTTCAACAAAAATTGGTTGGATAAATCATCTGATAGAGAGAAAAAACTTTTCATTAGTCTAAATGTTAAACAGCTAATTAATGAGCCAACTCGTATCACTCTTAGAACCCAATCTCTGCTTGACTGGATACTGGTGTCACACCCTGACAGAATCTTAAAAGCTGGTGTCATGTCGGATTGCTTCAGCGATCATTCAATTGTTTATTGCGTATGGAAAATCAAATTAATTAAACTACCTCCAAAACTAGTCAAAATCAGACAATATAAAAAATTGAATGTTGATTTATTTATTAATGATGTTGTTGCCCTTAATTGGGACAGATTTCAACTAATACCTTTTGTACAAGATGCTTGGGATTTTCTGCATAAAGAGCTCACTGATGTCATGAACAAACATGCACCTGTGAGAACGGTTAAGGTCAAAGGTCAACATCTCCCTTGGATCAATTCTGAACTCATCAGTCTCTTTAGGGAAAGGGATAAAGCATGGTCGATATATCGTCATTCAAGAACTATAGCCGATTGGGAAGTATACAGGCATCTCCGAAATCTGAGTAAAACCAAAACCCGAAATGCTAAATCCAACTACTATAAAGAATCTCTCACATCGGACTTTAAGAATCCCAAGCAATTTTGGACTAAAATTAAATCTATTTTAAATAAATCAGGTAAACATTCTATTAATAAAATAAGAACTGCTGATACAATAATTCATGACCCATTATCCATTGCCCAAATATTTAATCAGCATTTCGCTAATGTATGTTCCACACTACTATCTGACTCCTATTTGACGACTGGTAGTTCTAATAGTAACTGCAACAGTTCTTTTTCTTTTAAGAAAATTCTACCACACGACGTTCATAATGCTATCACAGAATTAAAAGTGGATGGCAGTGCAGGACTCGATGGTATAGAAAACAGGTTCTTAAAATTAACGTCCCATATTCTCATGTACCCACTTGCTGATTTGTTCAACCTGTCTTTGTCCACCTGTGAGTTGCCGACTATTTGGAAATGTGCACGCATCATTCCACTCCATAAAGGTGGTGATTTACTTGATACAAATTATAGACCAATCTCTATAATCTGCTCTATTTCCAAAGTTTTGGAGAAAATAATTTATTATCAACTGTCACATTATCTCAATACTTATAATATTTTATCTCCGGTTCAATCTGGTTTCAGGCCTAATCACTCCACAACAACTGCCCTACTTACATTTACGAATGACTTGTACTCTGCTGCAGATGATGGTGAACTCACAGGTGCCATTTTTATTGACTTGACAAAAGCCTTTGATTTCGTTGATCGATATCTGCTCTTGGATAAACTTCACGGCATTGGCCTTTCTAATAATACAGTGTTATGGTTTAACTCGTACCTTCACAGTAGAAAGCAATGTGTGGTTGTTAATGGAAAACAGTCTGACCTGTTGATCCAACAAAAGGGTGTACCCCAAGGATCAACTCTGGGCCCACTTCTGTTCTCTATTTACATAAATGATTTATCTTCTTGTCTCATTAATTGTTGTACTCACCTTTATGCTGATGACACTGTTATATATACATCCAAATCAGATTTTTCACAAATTCAGATCTCTCTTCAATCGGATTTTAATATCTTACAGGACTGGCTATCAAACAATAAACTACTGCTTAACAAAACAAAATCTTATACCATGGTCTTTGGTTCCAGGCAGAAGCTCAAATCCAAACCTAATGTAGTAATAACATGTAAGGATGGCACTTCTCTGCATAAAGTTGATAGCTTTAAATATCTTGGTGTATGGCTAGACTCTGAACTTTCATTTAAACTACATATAAAGCATGTAATACAAAAAGTCAATTACGGAATCGGTGTTTTACACCACTCTCGCAATTGTTTTACGCTCAGTGTCCGAAAGAGAATTGCTTCACAACTTATTCTTCCGATTATGGACTATTGTGATGTTGTCTACCAAAATGCACATAAATCAGATCTTACAATAGCCTACAATAGACTATGCAGATTTGTTCTTGGTTGTCCTTTTCGTACACATCACTGCACAATGTATAACCAACTTAAATGGCCTTCTTTAAATGTAAGAAGACACACGCATTGGCTTCAGCTGATATTTAAATGCATTTATCTTAACTATCCCCTTATTTAAAGCAGTATTTTGTACCTTACTCACCAAATCATCAAGTTAGACATTCTGTTCAGATTTATTTCTCTGTCCCCTCTGCAAAAAAATGGATTGGCAGAAGAGCGTTCATGTTCAAAGCCCCAACTGACTGGAATACTTTACCTGCTGCTATTAGATCTTTTGCATCATTGGGTATGTTTAAACATGCATTATCATCTCACTTTCAACTGGTCTGTACTTGTTATTAATGAAACTGATATTGATGAAACTGATTTGCTCGACTGTCTCTCAAATTGTAATGATTGTATGCATTGCTTGAATTTTACTTAACAGACTGTATGTGGTTTGTCTTGTGTGTCATGTTTTGCATTTTGTCTTTTTGTTTATGTATGTCTGTAAATTGTTGCTATTGTCGGGACCCCCTTGAAAACGAGATGGTGCATCTCAAGGGGTTTATCCCAATCAATAAAAAATTCTATATATATATATATATAATGTAGGGGCCTGACCCGGCATGAAGCCCGGCAGCGCCATGGCAGAATGAGTGGTCCTGGTGGTTGATGAAGTGCAGGCTCCGGCTGATGCCCTTTCCAGAGACTGAAGGCGAGTGTCGATTAATTGCATGGAGTTAGCCAGGGATTGCATGGTGTTGGCCAAACTATTATCTATGGGAGGCTGGTTTAAGGCGCTTCCGGTCTGGTAAGCGTTGGGGCGAGCTGGGAAAGAAGTTTTCTTTTTGGGCGGAGGAGCTTCTGGAGGGCCCGGCTTCCTTGTCCTTTTACCCCCGCTGCCTCGCCCGCGCACTGGTCTGCCAGGGGAGCTGACTGGAGCTGCTGACATGGGCTGGGGAACGACACCTGAAACTTGATCCAAGAGCTCGCGGATCTGGGAAAGAGGTAGACCTGGGGCTGGGGAAATGCCCTGCTGCTGCAGTTGTGAAATTAGGAGATCTGCCTCTGCTGTGCGTGGGCCTCTGCGGGATGCCAAGCGGGTGCTCGTGCACCGGTAGCTTGAGGAAGTGGATGCTATCTCGGGCAGCACATCGGAGCCGGGATCGAGATCCTCCTGGAAAGGTTAATTCTCTGAAAAGTCAGAATCGGACATCTTGAGGGTTTAGTCTAAGTTCGTAATCTATTACGGAGAAGGTTTTAGTTTGCACTACCATTTGCGTCGAGTCACCTGAAATGACAGCTGTCAGAGGGGGGAGAGCAGATTTAAAAGGGTTAGCGGAGTGCTATGTTAGGCTTGTGAGAATAGAGCGAAGTGATTGGTTAAGCTGGGGAGTGACGCCCCCGATCACTTATTGAGAGGAGAGAGAGTAGTAACATAGCATAATAAATGAATGAGTAAAGAAGGTCTTCCTGGTTGAGCTTGCACTCAGCTTAATTTATCTTCTTTATTTTATCTGATCATTCCAATATACAGATATTTTCACATGACATGTCCATTTAAGTGAGGATGGTGGTGAGTGAGAGTGTCTGTGAAATGTTCAAATGCAACTTGTCGGTCCCATAGCCACTCGTTTTAGATTTCTGCTTGGTGTTTCTGGGCCTTTACATTTTGGAAGTCATGACAGTTTCTCGATTGCTAACACACTTCTTTTTTTTTTAATTGCTCAGTTTCTCAGAACACTAAACACAATTCACAAAACCACACAACCAAAGTGCAAAACACCTAATTTTTCCTGCTAAATGAAGAACTGCACTCAGAACTACATAAACACTTACTAAATGCAAACTTTTGCACCCAATATAACACACTTCATTCATAATGCTAGATTGTTTGACCACCCAACTACACACTGCTGAGCATAATCTAAAGCACTTTCATCTGTTATGGGCTGTGCTCTGTACATAGAGGTTTCTGCAGAGAAAGATTGCTTGAGTATTCAGAAATACAGTAAATGAAGAAATACAAATGAGTTGTTGAAAGAAATCACATTTGATTCAAAGATAACATTGTGCAACATGCATCTCATTCTCAGCACATAGTTACTATGCTTCAGATCTCTCTAAGTGTCATAGTCTGCTCCATCATTCAACAGTAGTTTTCCATTCACCTGTCTCACCTGTTTTCCACACCCACTCGTTAGCTCACTCTCTTTCTCTTCTGCACCCATTAGTTTCCGCCAGTATTTAAACCCGCACATTACACACACTCTTTGCCAGATTGTACTTTGCCTCATGCTTGTCTTTCCCGCGTTTGATACCAGATTGCCTACCCGGTTCCGACCCTGCCTGTCCTCGATCTGCCTGCTCTGCCTGTTCCCTGATCCTGCCTGTCCCTCGACTATCCTGTCTGGCCTGTTATCCGACCCTGCCTGTATCTACGCTGACCGCCTCGCTTACTCCCTGACTCTCTGCCTGTCCCTGACTCACCTTCTGCCCGCTGTCCTCCGGTGCGTTAAACTGCTCGATTGGTATTCCTCAGATCCAGTGGAATCTCCAATAAAGTTTATTACCAATTCTCCTTGGTTTCTCGAGTGCTGCATTTGGGTTCTCCTTAAGATTGTGACAGAACAATCTGGCCAGAACATGGACCCAGCGCACTCCTCTTCACCTAGAGACCGTTTCGAGAGAGTTGAGGACGCTCTCCAGAGGCAGGAAGCCTCGATAGCCGCCCTGGCCACCGAGGCTCATCATGCTAACTCTTCACATGACCAGACGCTAACCTATTTATCTGCGCAGCTACAGCAGCTAACGGCTACTGTGCAGCAGCTAGTGGCAGGAGTGGCCGCTCCAGCGCCTCTTCCTATGCCGTCGACACCCGCTTCTGCATCACCTCTGATGGGATTTACCCCGGAGCCTCGGGTGGGAACTCCGGAGCGCTACGCCGGGGAACCGGAGGGCTGCAGCCCGTTTCTTACGAACTGTTCTATCCTGTTTGCGCTGCAGCCACACACTTTCGCTTCTGAAGCTGCTCGTGTGGCGTTCACGGTCAATCATTTGACTGGGAAAGCCCGACTGTGGGGCACAGCGGAATGGGAGCAACAAACACCCGCCTGCTCTTCGTTCCCCGCTTTTTCTGCGGAGCTGCGCAAGGTGTTTGGACCCGTGTCTGTGGGTCCAGACGCTGCAGGAGGACTACTGAACCTGAGCCAGGGTAATGGATCTGTGGTGGATTATGCCATTGAGTTTCGCACCCAGAGCCGCCTCAGCAACTGGAATTCTGCAGCCCAGTGTGACGCCTATCTGCGTGGTTTGGCGGATTACATTAAAGACGAGCTGGTGTCTTTTGATCTGCCCAATTCACTGGATGGGTTGATCGAACTGACTTCCCGCATGGATCGGCGCATCCAGACACGGAGACGGGAGCGACGATCGGAGGGAGTTCAACATGCCTGGGCGCCCCGACGTCCGAGTTTGGCTGCGACTCCTCACCTCACTCCAGAGCCGCAACCAGGGGGGGACCAGTCAACCTTTCCTGGTGTGGACCGACCACAAGAATTTGGAGTACATCCGGTCGGCCCGCAGACTGAATTCCCGACAGGCTAGATGGGCCCTTTTCTTCACTCGGTTCAATTTCTCCCTCTCCTACCGCCCTGGTTCTCGGAACATTAAGGCTGACGCTCTTTCTCGTCAGTTTGGAGAGGGAAGTAACATTCCCAGGGGCTTCGACACCATCCTTCCGACTCCTCAGCTCGTCGCCGCCCTCATCTGGGAGGTGGAGGAGAGGGTCAAGGCCGCCCAGCAGGACCAGCCGGGACCCAGTGCCTGTCCTCCGAACCGCCTGTTCGTTCCGCAGACGTTGAGGTCTGATGTTATCCAGTTGGCTCATAACTCCAGACTCACCTGCCATCCTGGGATCCAACGTACATGGGAGGTAGTCCAGCAAAGGTTCTGGTGGGCAACACTTAAGGAGGACACCAGGGAATTTGTTAATGCCTGCCCTGTTTGCAATCAAAACAAGTCTTCTCACCAAGCTCCTGCTGGTCTCCTACGACCTCTGCCTATCCCTCATCGCCCCTGGTCTCACATTTCTCTGGACTTTGTTACTGGTCTGCCACCGTCCAACGGACACACTGCCATCTTGACGGTGGTAGACCGATTCAGTAAGATGGCTCATTTTGTGCCGATACCCAAGCTCCCCTCAGCTAAAGAGACGGCGGAGCTGGTCCTGCTCCATGTGTTCCGGCTCCATGGGCTGCCTACTGATGTGGTTTCCGATCGTGGTCCTCAATTTACCTCGGTGTTCTGGAGGGAATTCTGCACGCTCCTTGGGGCCACGGTCAGTCTGTCATCCGGTTTCCATCCGCAATCCAACGGTCAGACAGAAAGAAAGAACCAGGAGATGGAGACGACCTTACGCTGTATAGTCTCCAAGCACCCAGCGGCCTGGGCTAAACAACTGCTCTGGGTCGAGTACGCCCACAACACTCTGGTCAGTTCGGCCACCAAGCTGTCCCCATTTCAGTGTGCTTACGGGTTTCAACCCCCTCTGTTTCCGGCTCTGGAGAGGGAGGTTACCTGTCCGTCCGTCCAGGCTTTCATCCGTCGTTGTCGACGGACCTGGAATCAAGCCCGGAGAACTCTCGTTTGTTCGGCCAACCGGTACGCCTCCTCTGCCAACCGCCGACGTTCCAAAGCACCTGTCTACCAGGTGGGCCAAAAGGTATGGCTTTCCTCCCGGGATATTCCTTTACGGGTGGATTCGAAGAAGCTTGCACCTAGATTCATTGGACCTTTTGAGATTGTCAGGATAATCAATCCCGCAGCAGTAAGGCTAAGACTGCCTCGGACTCTGCGGATCCATCCCACCTTCCACGTTTCCAGGATCAAACCTGTCCGAGAGAGTGCCTTGGTTCCTGCGGTCCCTCCCCCACCACCCCCCCGGATGATTGACGGCGGGCCTACGTACACTCTCCGACGACTTCTTCGTTCCCGTCGCAGAGGAAGAGGAGTCCAGTACCTGGTGGACTGGAAGGGTTACGGCCCTGAGGAGAGGGCTTGGGTTCCAGCTCGTCATGTGTTGGACCCCCAGCTCATCAGGGAGTTCCATCGGCGTAATCCCGAGCAACCATCTAAGACCGTCACGTCGACGGGCAGAGACACAGGGAGAGTCTCTCCTCTTACCGTCAGCTCTTCAGAGGAGGACAGCGAGGGGCCGGCTTCTGATGAGGACGCAGATTCCCACAGGGGGCAGGAGAGGGAGGCCGAAAGAACTTTTTCAGATGAGTATTAATCCCACCTCACACCCTGCTCTGTAGATTAGCATTTAGGGACGTCAGGAGCCGTCCATTAAGGGGGGGGTTCTGTCATAGTCTGCTCCATCATTCAACAGTAGTTTTCCATTCACCTGTCTCACCTGTTTTCCACACCCACTCGTTAGCTCACTCTCTTTCTCTTCTGCACCCATTAGTTTCCGCCAGTATTTAAACCCGCACATTACACACACTCTTTGCCAGATTGTACTTTGCCTCATGCTTGTCTTTCCCGCGTTTGATACCAGATTGCCTACCCGGTTCCGACCCTGCCTGTCCTCGATCTGCCTGCTCTGCCTGTTCCCTGATCCTGCCTGTCCCTCGACTATCCTGTCTGGCCTGTTATCCGACCCTGCCTGTATCTACGCTGACCGCCTCGCTTACTCCCTGACTCTCTGCCTGTCCCTGACTCACCTTCTGCCCGCTGTCCTCCGGTGCGTTAAACTGCTCGATTGGTATTCCTCAGATCCAGTGGAATCTCCAATAAAGTTTATTACCAATTCTCCTTGGTTTCTCGAGTGCTGCATTTGGGTTCTCCTTAAGATTGTGACACTAAGTGTGATGCATTGTTTGCCAAAACCCAGTTTGTAACTGCTGCTTCCTGTGCCTCATTGGAAATCCTTAGCTTTCCACCTGCACCTCTTTTTTTCTCAGTCCTTCAGATAAACAACAAAGATATAGTGGTTGGTCAGTGTCTGTGTTGCATACAAGTAAGTTTACCACAGTAAATTGTGCAGGATTGTTGTACAGTTATAGTATACAACATGCCAACAATTAAATTACAGTAATGAAGTAAATACGTTTCACACAACAGATATAAGCACTGATATATCATGAATTATGCAGAGCTAAAAACTGGTAACTAACCTGTTTTCAAGTCTAAGTGTCCGGATTACAGAGGCAACAGTACATCGGCTTAGATTAGGCTGAACCCTCTGTCCAGCCTCTCTCATCGTCAAACCATGGTTGATAACATTTCATTTCATTAGAGAGTATTCTTCTTTGTCCACGTCCTCTCCCTACAGCTCTACCTCTACCTCTCATTCTTCCTCCTCTCACTATCACCCACCTCTTCCTCCTCCTCTCACTCTCAGCCCAGCTCTTCCTCTTCCTCTTGCTTCCATGTTGGCTTCCATAAAGAACCACAGTGACGCGTCCTAAAACCCGGATGTAAACTCCTTCCGGTTCCTTCGTCAAAAACGCAATGCAATTTCTCCATAGGATTTTGGAAAATAGCTCGAAATACGGTCTGTGGTTGACACACATTTAAGAGACGGATCACGTTTTGTTCAGCCGGATAATATCCACATGTCTATCCTACTTTTATAATTTTCGAAGCATAAATCTAGTCGCAAGAAGCAAAATGCAACGTTATGCTATAAAGGAACTACAGCAGCTTCAACGTCACGCCAACTTAAGATCCATATTCAAACATACAGATTGTAAATGGTACAAGTTGAAGCGTTTGTTTCAACAGTTTGCAGGAGGCAGGTACTTGCTTTCAAGCAGAACAGGGCAAACAAACTTAGCGGGAGTGTTTTACGTGTTCGGTGTAATGACGTAAAACGGCCTAGACAACTTCTGTAGTCCGATTCAGCCACTTGTTAACAACCATCGTTTTTCAGACACGTAAACTCTTCAAAAATCACCAGTGGGGTCACTGCTGATGTATTTAATGTCGTAGAACAAAACGTGATCCGTCTCTTCAATTTGTGTCAAACACAGACCTTATTTGGAGCTATTTTCCAAAATCCTATGGAGAAATTGCATTGCTTTTTATCGAAGGAACCGGACGTGGTAAAAATGCTAACTTACTTCCGGGTTTTAGGACGCGTCACTGCGGTTCTCTATAGTTGCTGTAAGAGAGTACTCACCTGTGGTCTTTTTATAGTGCTAACATTCTGATTGATGAGCCAACAATTATGCTACCAGGTATTTGGTCAGGTAGAACGTGTTTCTTGATCATTGGTCCATGTGTGAGGCATTTTAAATATCAGTGTTTTAAACCTGCTAACACGTGACTTTATGCCAGATTCCTGTGTCTTACGTGGAGAAACATGTGCAGTGGTTTGCAAAAAGTGCCATGTTGAATTGCAAATTGTGTGAAAAGCTGAAAACGTGTTTAGAGTTCTGGAGATTTGAGCCGATGTTTTGCTCTTTGAGTGTCAGTTAAAATAATTGTGCTTTATGTATAATTTGAGTGTGTTAGCAATCGAGAAAAACTGTAATAACCTTTCGTCTTTAGACTGTGGTGGAAAGCTGGAGGAAACCCCATGTTGACACAAACTAACACCTGAACCCAGAACACTGTGGTTATATCTCTCACAGGCTCCGCCCTCTACTGGACTCTATGGGTACTACCTTACCCTGCGAGCATTCTCCCACTGTGACTTCTATAGACGTAGCCGGCCTTGGGCGGGCCTACCTGAATGCGCGCGCATCACACCGTATAAAAGGAGGCCTCGCCTCCTGACTATCATCCTTTTCTCTTCAGCAGCGGAAGTGATTCCACGAGAGACTGAGACGTTTGAAAGAAGAAGAAAGAGTTATCATACCTCCAGGGAGTCGCCACTGCTAGAGACCCGGGCCTGTCCTTCGTGCCCTGGCTGAAATAGCGGGCGCCGATCCCCACTACCTTTGCTTCGAGTGTTTGGGGGACCAGGATATGGCCGAGGCTAGTGCCATTCACGTTCGCCATTCCTTTCGGGTCTGGCGTCCATGGAAGTCCACCGACCAGGGCTGTACTCTCCCTGGATGATGATCATGGCGGCGGGTGTGTGGGCTACTCGCTCATTGCTAGAGATGCCCCCGCCTCACCAGGTCAGAGCGATTATTGGGCCGCAAGGCCGAATAAGTAGCTTGGTCCACGGGCCTTGCCCCAGGCCCGGTTCCCCCCGGGGACCGGTGCTCGGTGGCTTCACATGATATAGGGTCGACCCTACTTCATCACAGGCCGCCGCCGCTGCCCGCCGTGTGATGTCCCTGGGATATCACGCCGCGTGGCACTTTCCAAAGAGGATCGTGTTGATCTTCTGGGAGCCCCCGTGTTTACGGAAGGGCTCTTTGGATCGATCTCCTTGCTCACGGGACGAGGAGTAGTCGCAGCGTGGCTGCTTCTTGCCCATTCCCAGAGGAAGAAACACTGTCCTACACTCCCCGCCCCTGCTGTAAACCCCAGTATAGGGAGCCAGCAGGTGGGCGTGTGCACGTGAGTGGAATAAACCGAGTGCTGTCAAAGCACTGTGCGGGTTCAAGAGACGCTATTGCCGGCGTGCTGTTGTCAGAAAACACACCTTGCCTGGTATAATAGCTCCGATTAATGCATTTCACCGTTGCAATGGGAAATACAGCGTTAATACGTGGGCGCGCGGCCCTCGTGAGAGTGGCCGCGGTGCGTTCAGGGACCCCCGTAGGAGAACGGTGGTTTACGTTTGTAAACTCTAGTTCTGGAGTGAGGTATGTGTGTGGGAAAAATGCATTCAGTAAAGACTATTGCATTTATCCCAGAGTAAGAGTTATTTCTCTCCACAATTCCACTTTTCCCCATAATGTCCGTTTCAAAGAGACGGCATTGTGACGGCGCGCGCGCTGCCCCCCTCCCCCGAGGGCGGGCCACGGTGCGTTCAAAGACCTCAGTAGAGAGGTGAGACGAAGGGAGAGGTGCCAGCACGGAGATCCCCGTGCCCGCGGCGCCCTCCACCTCTTCGGCCCACCCCGTGGAACCGGCGTGCCGGCACTCACGGGGACGGGCTTTCCGTCTTTACGGATCTGACTGGCCCGGGACGAGGGGGCGAATCCCGCCTCCTCCCTGTATAATGCACAGATCACTACGTTTTCTAATAAAAATGAGGTTGATCTGTATCCAAATCTAAGTGTCTTTTGTTTCCACAAAGGCCACACTTAGGCCTACACACAATGTTAACCGTACAAATTCCCCATTCGCTGCCCCAGCTGTAGCTCCTGTAAAGGAGGTGGCTAGTGGGCATGCGCAGAGGGATGAACCGCAGGGAGTGCTATCTAAAGGAGAGCGCTATGCGGGTACAGGGACATTATGGCCGGCGTATTGCTGTCAGAGAACACACTACGCCTAGAGCAAAGACTCCAATGCAGTTTACCCGTAGTGGTAAAGGCTGCATTATGGCGGAGCCCGCACTCACACAAGAGCGCGCGGCGGTGCGTTCAGGGTCCTCAGTAAATAATCGGCCCTTTCTGTGTCAACCCTCCATGGGCAAATCTTCCCTTCGCGGGGAGTTTTTGCGGCGGAACGGGTCACCAGAGAGTATCACAGCTTCATAGCTGCGGCCCCACGGCTGAGGGCTTGTCCATTAACACGTTCTGGGGAATGGAAACTCAGCTGTGTGCTAACAAGGTGGAGGGACAGGAGGACGCTGAAACGGGGCTATTCACTCCAGTTTTGCAGCGTCCCACTGTACCACATGTCTATACACTGTACCACTGTATCACATGGACCACTGTCTTGTGGGTGTCCCAAACCCACCTCTTTTTATGGGCATGCGAGAGGTAAATCTGTCCTCCCAGGAGGAGATGTGTTTCCTCTCAGCAGAGATTCAGGCTCTGGTGCAGAAACAGGCTGGTCTACCTGCATGTGCCATCCGACCTCTGCAGCTCATCCAGAATGCAGCTGCTCGCCTGGTCTTCAACCTTCCTAAATTCTCCCACACCACGCCGCTCCTCCGCTGCCTTCACTGGCTTCCAGTAACTGCAAGAATCCACTTCAAGACAATGGTACTTGCGTACCATGCTGCGAATGGATCTGGCCCTCCCTACATCCAGGACATGGTTAAACCGTACACCCTAGCACGTGCACTCCGCTCTGCATCAACCAAACGGCTCGCTGCACCCTCGCTGCGAAGGGGACCCAAGTTCCCATTTGCAAAAACACGTGGGTTTGCTATCCTGGCTCCAAAATGGTGGAATGAGCTCCCCATTGACATCAGGACAGCAGATAGCTTACACACCTTCCGGCGCAGACTGAAAACTCATCTCTTTCGACTCCACTTCGAGCGATAGAACTATTAACAAAGCACTTATATACTAAAAAAGAGCTGGCTTATCTAAAGCCAGTTGAGTAGCACTTGAAATGTTTTTGCTCTATGAAGCCTGATGTACTTATATGATTCTGTTTTCTTCAAGTTTCTATTATGTTGGTCGAACGCACTTATTGTAAGTCGCTTTGGATAAAAGCGTCAGCTAAATGCAATGTAATGTAATGTAATGTAAAAAAACAGGCTGTGTCTGTTGTGCACCCTCAGCACAGAGAAAAGGGTCTTTATTCCATGTACTTCCTGGTTCTCAGGAGGACAGGGGAATTCAGACCTATTCTAGATCTCCGCGGCCTGAATCGTTTTCGCGGCCTGAATCGCTTTCTTTTACTAGACGACCTCATAGTCATGACTGGGTCCCGGGAACAGGCAATGTTTTGCACAGCACAATTGATCACACACCTAACCAAATTAGGCTTTGCGATCAATTGAAAAAAGAGCACCCCCATACCTCACCAACAGGCGTTGTAGTGGGAGTGGTGCTCGATGCAGGCGTGCTACGCGCCACCCTGTCAGAGAGCATAAGTGCGTCCCTTCTCCGGGCGGTTCACAGGGGGCGACAGTGACAGCTTTAACTGTCAAGCAGACTTTGAGTCTCATGGCGGCTGCTCACATTGTGGTCCCGCTGGGGTTACTGCATATGCGCCGCCTGCAGAGGTGGTTCTCCAGCCTGCGTTTGGATCCCAAGAGGCACAAACGGCGGCTGGTGACCATCCCCCCCTCAGTGGAGGGCAACCTCCGGTTTTGGGGGTCCCCGGATCACCTCCGGAGGGGGTCTCCACTGGGAAGGATGACCTCCTACATCACAGTGTTCACAGACGCATCCAGAACAGGATGGGGAGGGACCTGCCTGAAGAGGGCTATAGGTGGGCGCTGGGCACTAACAGAGTTTCGACACAGCAACCTCCTAGAGCTACGGGCGGTAGTGTTAGTCCTCCAGCATTTCATGCCCCTAATTCAAGGGAGACATGTAATGGTCAGGAGCGACAACAGCACCACAGTGGCTTATATCAACAGGCAGGGCGGAGTCAGCTCCGCCGCCTTGTTGACCACAGCGGAGAGGCTGTGGTTATGGGCATCAGAGGCGGTGTTAGCCCTGAGAGCCCTCCATATCCCGGGACTGGAGAACAGGGGGGCCGACCTCATGTCGAGGGGCGGCCCCCTGCCAGGCGAATGGACGCTTCACCCGGAGGTGGTGAAGCAGATCTGGGCCCAGTTCGGGAGAGCGGAAGTGGATCTGTTCGCCAGCCGGCGCAACAACCACTGTGCCCTGTGGTTCTCCATGGCCCTGAGCGACGACCCGCCCTTGGGGGTGGACGCGTTTGCACACGAGCCATGGCCAAGGAAGCTGCTATACGCCTTTCCACCGCTGCGTCTCATTCTCCCTCTCCTGGGGAGAGTGAGGCGAGAACATCTGTCAGTCATCCTAGTGGCTCCGGACCGCGTCAGGGCGCCGTGGTACTCAGAGATGACACAGATGAAGGTGGGCCGCCCTGGGCGGTTCCCCAGTTCTGGGGGGCGATGTCTCAAGAGGCAGGTGAGTAGTTATACCAATCCCGCTTTCGTCACATTAGTATGCATAACAAGTGACAGATGGACACGCCCCAAATTATGCTAATGAGCTAAGTCCCGCCTCCCATTGTTCGAGACCCTTTGATGTGGGGGGTGAGGTGTTATAACAGGTAGGTGTGAAAAGCCCCCTGTGTAGTGCCTTTGTTGTCTAATTCTTTGATGTATTGATTAAGGCAGTCTCTTTGAAGTTATGTTGTCTGGCCCCTCACACCCCTTTGTAGTCTAATTATTTGATGTATTGATTAAGGCAGTCTCTTTGAAGTTATGTTGTCTGACCCCTCACACCCCTTTGTTGTCTAATTCTTTGATGTGTTGATTAAGATAGTCTCTTTGAAGTTATGTTGTCTGGCCCCTGTCCCCCCTTGTAGTCTAAGCCTTTGATGTGAGTTGTTATAACAGGTAGGTGTGAAAAGCCCCCCTGTGGAGGGCTTTTTGTTGTCTATTTCTTTGATGTGTTGATTAAGGCAGTCTCTTTGAAGTTATGCTGTCTGGTCCCCTCGGGGTTGTATAATCTAATTAGCCTTTGATGTTTTGCCCTTTGATGTGGTGTGTTATAAGCCTTTGATGTTAATCTAGGTGTCTCTTTGAAGTTATGCGTGAGACTGTCCAACCCCCTCCCAGCCCAGGCCTCTCCCCCCTTTCTCCACCCCCTTCCTTTTGGGCTATGAGCCCCGCAGATAGTGGGGGGTGGAATTAGGTGAAAATAGAAATAAGCTCAAAACTAATTAAAAAGACAGTAATTTCCACTTACCAAGTCACCTTGCAAAAAAGAAAAATGGTCAAGAGACGCCTGTGACAACTTACCGCCATCCGTCCGGAGCGCCAGTCAGGAAACGAATGCCACAGCTGTGCGGGGTTCAGACGCCTACAGCCAGAGATCTGTGCACAAACATATCTCGTGCCCTCTTTTTGTCGTGTGAGCGAGTTCATGTGTGCTGGAGGAGGGGCTCTGGGAGGAAGTGGCAGATTTTCGGTTGTGTACTTTTCTAATTCTAGCTCACTCGAGCTGGTTTCTCCAAAATGACGTACCCCTACCTTTAAGAACAATTAACACACACACACACACACACACACACACACACACACACACACACACACACACACACGTACGTTGGAGTTGGCCTTTGATGTGGGGGTTTGAGATAAGCCTGGGATGTTAATCTATATGTTGATTAAGACACTCTCTGTGAGGTGAGAAGCGAGGGGATGGAGTTTTTTTTCTAAAAAAGAAATACGCTCAAACTAAATAAAACAGCCATTAATTTTCACTCACTAAGACACCTAAAAACGTTATTGTCCTCTCTAGATTTGATTCAGGGTTTTGCTTTAAATGATTAGTGCTTGCTAAGGATGTGTCTTTTCAAGTTTTTGTGAAACTGTTAACTACAAGGAAGTATCTGTTTGCAAAGAAGGTATTCATATTAATTTAAAAAATATCTTATTTAGGTTTTAATAGTGATAACTAAGTTTCACTCTGTGGGGGGACAAAAGAAGCATCGTTAATCACCTGGCTAAAGGACTCTTTAAAGCAGAGATACCATATGCAGACACACACCTGAATATCAGCAGGAGAGGACTCTCTAAAGTAAATACATCATAGGGTTAAAATAAGATATATATGTGGTGGAATTAGTTTAAAAAAGTCACCTTACACTTTTTTTAGTTGTCCTCTCTAAATTAGATGTAAGATTTTTTTTTTTAAATGATTAGTGTTAATTAAGGGCTATTGTTATTTTGGTTTATAGGGGATAAGAGTTCAACTTTTAAAAATTGCACAGGATCATTCTAAGAAGAGTGAGAGGGCTAATGAGCCAGCACCATACCTCCTCTATGCATTTTCTTGACCTGTATCTGATCTTGAAAAACTCTGGTAAGTACTTTTTATTTTTTATTTTATAATATCATGTAATTATTAAAAAATAAATAAATAAATTGGTAGGGGTTAAACTAGTATATTATGTGGATAGTATATTATTAGATACTTACAAATGTTATGTTTTTTCTGTTTACAGTAGAGTCCCTGTGTGCTGAAATCTACTCAGAGTACTTCATGATAGTGGTCAGCTTTTTAACACAAAAGTGTATCTTTCAGTAACTTTCTCAGAGAATTTAAGCATAAATCGGTCAAATGTTCAAAACAGCCTTCACTGAAATAGCCTCAAAATGACAAACTGCCATTAAGAGTCAGATTCTTAACGAAATCTACTGACACAAAGTACTTCATTATCTACTTTTCAGCTTTTATACACAAAAGTGTATCTTTCAGTAACTTTCTTAGAGAAATTTAAGCATAAATCTGTCAAATATTCAAAACAGCCTACACTGAAATAGCCTCAAAATGACAAACTGCCATTAAGAGTCAGATGATTGACGATATCTCCTGACACAGAGTACTTTCATGGTAGGGGCCAGCTTTTTAAACACAAAAGTGTATCTTTCTGTAACTTTCTGAGAGAATTTAAGCATAAATCTGTCAAATGTTCAAAACAGCCTTCACTGAAATAGCCTCAAAATCACAAACTGCCATTAAGAGTCAGATTCTTAACGAAATCTACTGACACAAAGTACTTCATTATCTACTTTTTCAGCTTTTAAAAAAGAAAAGTGTATCTTTCGGTAACTTTTTGAGAGAATTAAGCATAATTTTGTCAAATGGTCAAAACAGCCTCTGTTTCAAGCCTCAAAATCACAAACTGCCATTAAGAGGCAGAATCCTAACGAAATCTACTCAGAGTACTTCATGGTAGTGGTCAGCTTTTAAATACAAAAGTGTATCTTTCAGTAACTTTTTGAGAGAATTAAGCATAAATCTGTCAAATGTTCAAAACAGCCTTCACTGAAATAGCCTCAAAATGACAAACTGCCATTAAGAGTCAGATTCTTAACGAAATATACTGACACAAAGTACTTCATTATCTACTTTTTCAGCTTTTAAAAAAGAAAAGTGTATCTTTCGGTAACTTTTTGAGAGAATTAAGCATCATTTTGTCAAATGGTCAAAACAGCCTCTGTTTCAAGCCTCAAAATCACAAACTGCCATTAAGAGGCAGATTCTTAACGAAATCTACTGACACAAAGTACTTAATTATCTACTTGTTCAGCTTTTATACACAAAAGTGTATCTTGCAGTAACTTTCTCAGAGAATTTAAGCATAAATCTGTCAAATGTTCAAAACAGCCTTCACTGACATAGCCTCAAAATCACAAACTGCCATTAAGAGTCAGAATCCTAGCGAAATCTACTCAGAGTATTTCATGGTAGTGGTCAGCTTTTAAATACAAAAGTGTATCTTTCAGTAACTTTTTGAGAGAATTAAGCATAAATCTGTCAAATGTTCAAAACAGCCTTGTTTCACTGAAATGGCGTCAAAATCACAAACTGGCTGAAACTATACAGTGAATTGGAGAAATTACAGCACAGAGTTTTCTACTACGACACAGATAGTATAATCTATGTGACAAGACAGGGGCAGTCTCCAGTACTTTCATGGTAGTGGTCAGCTTTTTAAATACAAAAGTGTATCTTTCGGTAACTTTTTGAGAGAATTAAGCATAAATCTGTCAAATGTTCAAAACGGCCTTCACTGAAATAGCCTCAAAATCACAAACTGCCATTAAGAGTCAGAATCCTAACGAAATCTACTCAAACAGAGTACTTCATGGTAGTGGTCAGCTTTTAAACACAAAAGTGTATCTTTCAGTAACTTTCTGAGAGAATTTAAGCATAAATCTGTCAAATGTTCAAAACAGCCTTGTTTCACTGAAATAGCGTCAACATCACAAACTGGCTGAAACTGTACAGTGAATTGGAGAAATTACAGCACAGAGTTTTCTACTACGACACAGATAGTATAATCTATGTGACAAGACAGGGGCAGTCTCCAGTACTTTCATGGTAGTGGACAGCTTTTAAAAAGAAAAGTGTATCTTTTGAGAGAATTAAGCATAAATCTGTCAAATGTTCAAAACAGCCTTGTTTTCACTGAAATAGCCTCAAAATGACAAACTGACATTAAGAGTCAGATGCTTGACGAAATCTCATGGTAGTGGTCAGCTTTTAAACATAAAAGTGTATCTTTCAGTATCTTTTTGAGAGAATTAAGCATAAATCTGTCAAATGTTCAAAACTGCCTTGTTTCACTGAATTGGATAAATGTATCCGAAAATAGTGTCTCCTAAGGCGGATATAGTCCCCTGATAACTCCCGTTACATTCCTCCAGAGTTAGAAATAGTGTAAGTTAACTTTTGGAAGAACCAGAGAAAAGGGTGAAAATGGATAAAATATATCCGAAAATACTGTCTCTTAAGGCAGGTAGAGTCCCCTGACAACTCCCCTTACATTCATCCAGAGTCAGAAAAAGTCTCTACGTTATATTTTTTGGGAGAACCAGAGGAAAGGGGTGAAAATGGAGAAATTGTATCCGAAAATAGTGTCTCTTAAGGCGGGTAGAGTATGGGAATTGAACGATAAACCGATCACTGTAAATGAAACGCGGAGAGAAGCAGCAGTGCAAATCGTTAAGTCTATTACCTTGTATGCACTACGACACTAACTTGGTAAGATGTAATGTGTTTTTTTTTAGGAAAATGTGTTGAATGTTGTGTTTTCAATTAAACAACCATTACAAAATGAAAATGTGTTTTATTTTATTTTTTTGCTTTCATATATAGTAATAGTATTGTAAACGAAACATTTAAAGGGCCCATTGCATGCTTTTCCGGTTATTACCCGTCTCCTTGTGTGTTATGAAGGTGTCCATGCATGTAAACAGTCTGCAAAGTCAAAACCCCTCAAAGTACACCCTGTAGGGAGTAAAACTCTAACACAGAAAAGACCTCCCCCAAAAGCCTCGTTGGAGATTTCTCAGTTTCCATTGTTTACTTCCTGCCCCGCGTGACGTAGCTGCACCGCGTGACGTAGCTGCACCGCGTGACGTCACTTCCTCTGCCAGCCGACCATATTAAGTGTCGTAAAACCTGCTTCTTTTCAAAGCTCTATCCAGTCATGTCGCGGAGGGTCTGATGCCTGTCTTGTGTGGAGAAATCCACAATGTTTGCAGTACCGAAGGCAGAACCACGACGAAGTCAGTGGTTGACATTCCTTTTTAACACTGTTCCAGCTGATTTACCAGCCGGTACTGTTGTGTGTGCGCGGCATTACACGGACCAAAGCTTTAAAAACTTGAAAACAATGTTTAGCTTCGGACTTGCAAAGCTGATATTGGAGGACGATGCTGTTCCTACTTTGTTTGGACCAGCGGGAGATTCGGGTACACAACCTGTAAGTATTCATTGTGGTTTGTGTATTTATTCTGTTTAAAACAAACAATGTATCTACCACGACTGTGTAAATGCTATGCTATGCTAATGCTATGCTACCGAGGTAAACACGAGGGCTAACGAGCATTCCCAGACCTCAACACCGATGTTAGCACATGGCCTTACATGTATCTCATAGCAGGAGAATGTCTGCAAACACACACGAAATACTCATAGACAGTATACTCCGGGTGATTTAACCGTACGGTCAGTAATTACAGTTGCCGTTTGTGTAGTCTACCGAGCTACCATTAATAAGCTAAGCTAGAAGCTCTAACCTAGAGATGTTATGAAAAACATTGTTTTCATGCCAGCTACAATGAATGACCGACCGTAGCAGACTAACTGTATAATATTGCAATTGTAAGATGTTCTTGCTAAGCCTAGTCCATCACAGCACGTCATTTCCACACTATGGCTTGAATATTAACTTGTGCATGTGCTTTTTTTTTTATGAGGTTTGTCCAAGAAACTTCTGAAACTTACACAGAACAAGGACTGTGACACAAAGTTGAAGAGGTGGCTGCGCAGCATAAAAAACATGTCTACTGGAGTGCGACGAGCACAACCTCGGGGCCGGAGAAGGTGGCAAGGTGGACGTCACTGGTCAACCACCTACAAAACGTTCACGTGCATGATGACCCCCTGTTCCCCAAGTGCACACATCCTGTAGGAGCCGCAAGCGATGCAAATAAACCTTACCTAAAAGGTGGTAAGTTCAATATTTCACTTCCTTCATAAGATCAACAATATAGAATGTAAATATAACATTGTTGTTATGGCAAATTATTGTAATGTTCTAATGTGCTGGTGATTTACCTAATGTCTTTGTCATTTTACTCAAGGCTCAATAACACTCGCCAGAGTTGAAACGATACCCACCAACAAGAGAGTTCTCAAAGATGTGCTAAAGCTAAGCCATCACTACCAGACCACATCCCTGGAGTCCTTCCACAACTTAATTATGCGTTTTACCCCAAAAAATGTGGTTTTCCCCTTCATTGGAATGTTGTGCAGGTAATACACTGTATACTTTATTCTGTAGCATCTTATAACACAGTCACTGTTTAGTGGCATGAGGGTTTTATTCTGTCATAACACAAAGTCTCATTTTATTTTTGCTATTCTATAGGTTGTGTCTAGCAGCAATGCATCACAACGAGAATGCTGGGCGTGACCAAGCGACAACTGCTGCAGGAAAACTTGTCTTCAAATTGGATTATCCAAAATCAAAGAGGGGAGAGTGTACGGTCAAGCCTGTTAAGAACGACCCGACATACAGTAAGTTGTGAAATATTTGTTTTTATTTTTATTATTATTAACAGAACTTACATTTCAAATGATTAAAGATACAATGAACAATAAAAGTATTACATTAAATACAAAAAGTGAATAACAATAACAAATTATTTATACAATGCTTTCTTTTTCAGTCTATGTGGATGAGCTGACGAGGCTTGTGTTTCACAAAGTCTTTCTGGACCCTACACCCTTTGTGGACGAGCTGAAACGAATCCACGTCCCAGAGGACCTGTCAACTCAATTTGACAGGCCCCCCAAGGAGGAAATGATTGTCAGCCGTTTCTCCCGTTTCCCCCCAAAGGAGGTCGAAATCCTACATATTGTCCAGCCAGATCTGGAAACTCCTGGCGGATCTGGAGCACAACACACGACGGAATCACCACTCTGATGCCTCGCCCTAAATATCCCCAGCACCAGCTTACAAAGCTGCGATACGCAAGATATCGAAAACGCCTATCAGGAGAGGAATGGATGATGTACAGTGTACATTCACACATTTTGTACATTTGTAAAAATAAAGTTTGATGGAAATACTTAGTAGCCTTTCTTTCCTGAATTATTTGCTCCTATGACATATCATTCATATATAGCAAACCATGATTTGATTTTTCATCAAATGGTAGTAGTTTATTACAGGTAACAATAACTTACTCTTCTTCTGTTGTATTTGTCAAAGGTCCGAAACTGTATTTATAAATATTGTGGAGATTCTGCAGGGTGTATGGGTTCAAGCAGTTAGGCTCTAGTCCTGGGTGGTCAACCATGCAGTTAATGGGTTCTGGAACTTGCAGCATGCGTGTTACAACCTATGAAGGTAAGATGTGTTACAAAACACGTTTAGCAATTAAACCAACTATGGGAAAGGTTTACGAAATAAACATTCAATTACTAAGGAAGTAATAAAAGTGCATATAATAGTCTATTGACTTGAAAAATATGTATGCTGTATATCTTGGTATATGTGTGCTACTGTTGGTGTTTTCAGCTAGCTGCCGACATAATGTAACTAAGCTAGGCTACCTTTCTTATGCTATTGCAGCACACGTTTTCTCCGTCACTTGGCATCAAAGCGCAGTTTCCACAACGGCACCTAAATAACAACAGTTGTAGGTACATCTGATGACATCTGAAATGTAAGACATATACTAGATAAAAACGTACCACAATGACACTGTTTGGTCTGCTCTAGTGAACGGCGAGGCAAGACTCAAGATTTGGTCTATTCTAGGATCGAACGGAGGTTCGAAATTGTATGCTCCATACGCCATTGTATGCTATATGTAAGCTATCTATCTATCGATTCTCAAATCTAGTGTTGCTAAGTACCCGCTAAACCACTTTACGGCAGATGTCAACAGGGGCAGAGCCTCTCTGGTGGTTGACTAATCAGAACAGAGTGGCAGAGCTGACCAATCGGAGCACACTGGACGCACAGGAGGGTGGGGGCCGGAACTCCATCGAGCCGTTTAGCACAGGGAGTGAAAACTCATACTATACAGAGATAATGTATGAGAAACCAATCTGAGTTTGGAAAATTGCACAGTATTTTTCTATTGTAATATCCCTCAATAATGGTATTATGATCAGTAGAAAGGACCATGCAATGGGACCTTTAAAGTGTATCATGTGCTCTCATTGTATGCTCTGTTTTTGACACAAAGATGCATTACATCTAAAAAAAAACAGAGCATACAATGAGAGCACATGATACACTTTAAATGTTTCGTTTAAAATACTATTACTATATATGAAAGCAAAAAATTAAATAAAACACATTTTCATTTTGTAATGGTTGTTTAATTGAAAACACAACATTCAACACATTTTCATTAAAAAAAAAAACACATTACATTTGACCAAGTTAGTGTCGTAGTGCATACAAGGTAATAGACTTAACGATTTGCACTGCTGCTTCTCTCCGCGTTTCATTTACAGTGATCGGTTTATCGTTCAATTCCCATACTCTACCCGCCTTAAGAGACACTATTTTCGGATATAATTTCTCCATTTTCACCCCTTTCCTCTGGTTCTCCCAAAAAAGATAACGTAGAAACTTTTTCTGACTCTGGATGAATGTAAGGGGAGTTGTCAGGGGACTCTACCTGCCTTAAGAGACACTATTTTCGGATATATTTTATCCATTCTCACCCTTTTCTCTGGTTCTTCCAAAAGTTAACTTACACTATTTCTAACTCTGGAGGAATGTAACGGGAGTTATCAGGGGACTATATCCGCCTTAAGAGACACTATTTTCGGATACATTTATCCAATTCAGTGAAACAAGGCAGTTTTGAACATTTGACAGATTTATGCTTAATTCTCTCAAAAAGATACTGAAAGATACACTTTTATGTTTAAAAGCTGACCACTACCATGAGATTTCATCAAGCATCTGACTCTTAATGTCAGTTTGTCATTTTGAGGCTATTTCAGTGAAAACAAGGCTGTTTTGAACATTTGACAGATTTATGCTTAATTCTCTCAACAGGTTACCGAAAGATACACTTTTCTTTTTAAAAGCTGTCCACTACCATGAAAGTACTGGAGACTGCCCCTGTCTTGTCACATAGATTATACTATCTGTGTCGTAGTAGAAAACTCTGTGCTGTAATTTCTCCAATTCACTGTACAGTTTCAGCCAGTTTGTGATGTTGACGCTATTTCAGTGAAACAAGGCTGTTTTGAACATTTGACAGATTTATGCTTAAATTCTCTCAGAAAGTTACTGAAAGATACACTTTTGTGTTTAAAAGCTGACCACTACCATGAAGTACTCTGTTTGAGTAGATTTCGTTAGGATTCTGACTCTTAATGGCAGTTTGTGATTTTGAGGCTATGTCAGTGAAGGCTGTTTTGAACATTTGACAGATTTATGCTTAAATTCTCTGAGAAAGTTACTGAAAGATACACTTTTGTGTATAAAAGCTGAAAAGTAGATAATGAAGTACTCTGTGTCAGTAGATTTCATTAGGATTCTGCCTCTTAATGGCAGTTTGTGATTTTGAGGCTTGAAACAGAGGCTGTTTTGACCATTTGACAAATGCTTAATTCTCTCAAAAAGTTACCGAAAGATACACTTTTCTTTTTTAAAAGCTGAAAAAGTAGATAATGAAGTACTTTGTGTCAGTAGATTTCGTTAAGAATCTGACTCTTAATGGCAGTTTGTGATTTTGAGGCTATTTCAGTGAAGGCTGTTTTGAACATTTGACAGATTTATGCTTAATTCTCTCAAAAACTTACTGAAAGATACACTTTTGTACTTAAAAAGCTGACCACTACCATGAAGTACTCGGAGTAGATTTCGTTAGGATTCTGACTCTTAATGGCAGTTTGTGATTTTGAGGCTATTTCAGTGAAGGCTGTTTTGAACATTTGACAGATTTATGCTTAATTCT
The DNA here is from genome assembly GCA_028583405.1 of Pogonophryne albipinna. Taxonomy (NCBI): domain Eukaryota; kingdom Metazoa; phylum Chordata; class Actinopteri; order Perciformes; family Artedidraconidae; genus Pogonophryne; species Pogonophryne albipinna. The sequence goes on along the minus strand of CM053244.1, from coordinate 2,443,112 downwards.
CTCAGAAAGTTACCGAAAGATACACTTTTGTATTTAAAAAGCTGACCACTACCATGAAAGTACTGGAGACTGCCCCTGTCTTGTCACATAGATTATACTATCTGTGTCGTAGTAGAAAACTCTGTGCTGTAATTTCTCCAATGCACTGTATAGTTTCAGCCAGTTTGTGATTTTGACGCCATTTCAGTGAAACAAGGCTGTTTTGAACATTTGACAGATTTATGCTTAATTCTCTCAAAAAGTTACTGAAAGATACACTTTTGTATTTAAAAGCTGACCACTACCATGAAATACTCTGAGTAGATTTCGCTAGGATTCTGACTCTTAATGGCAGTTTGTGATTTTGAGGCTATGTCAGTGAAGGCTGTTTTGAACATTTGACAGATTTATGCTTAAATTCTCTGAGAAAAGTTACTGAAAGATACACTTTTGTGTATAAAAAGCTGAAAAGTAGATAATGAAGTACTCTGTGTCAGTAGATTTCGTTAGGATTCTGCCTCTTAATGGCAGTTTGTGATTTTGAGGCTATTTCAGTGAAGGCTGTTTTGAACATTTGACAGATTTATGCTTAAATTCTCTGAGAAAGTTACTGAAAGATACACTTTTGTGTTTAAAAGCTGACCACTACCATGAAGTACTCTGAGAAGATTTCGTTAAGAATCTGACTCTTAATGGAAGTTTGTGATTTTGAGGCTATGTCAGTGAAGGCTGTTTTGAACATTTGACAGATTTATGTTTAAATTCTCTGAGAAAGTTACTGCAAGATACACTTTTGTGTATAAAAGCTGAAAAGTAGATAATGAAGTACTCTGTGTCAGTAGATTTCATTAGGATTCTGCCTCTTAATGGCAGTTTGTGATTTTGAGGCTTGAAACAGAGGCTGTTTTGACCATTTGACAAAATGATGCTTAATTCTCTCAAAAAGTTACCGAAAGATACACTTTTCTTTTTTAAAAGCTGAAAAAGTAGATAATGAAGTACTTTGTGTCAGTAGATTTCGTTAAGAATCTGACTCTTAATGGCAGTTTGTGATTTTGAGGCTATTTCAGTGAAGGCTGTTTTGAACATTTGACAGATTTATGCTTAATTCTCTCAAAAACTTACTGAAAGATACACTTTTGTACTTAAAAAGCTGACCACTACCATGAAGTACTCGGAGTAGATTTCATTAAGAAACTGACTCTTAATGGCAGTTTGTCATTTTGAGGCTATGTCAGTGAAGGCTGCTTTGAACATTTGACAGATTTATGCTTAAATTCTCTGAGAAAGTTACTGAAAGATACACTTTTGTGTATAAAAGCTGAAAAGTAGATAATGAAGTACTTTGTGTCAGTAGATTTCGTTAGGAATCTGACTCTTAATGGCAGTTTGTGATTTTGAGGCTATTTCAGTGAAGGCTGTTTTGAACATTTGACAGATTTATGCTTAATTCTCTCAGAAAGTTACCGAAAGATACACTTTTGTATTTAAAAAGCTGACCACTACCATGAAAGTACTGGAGACTGCCCCTGTCTTGTCACATAGATTATACTATCTGTGTCGTAGTAGAAAACTCTGTGCTGTAATTTCTCCAATGCACTGTATAGTTTCAGCCAGTTTGTGATTTTGACGCCATTTCAGTGAAACAAGGCTGTTTTGAACATTTGACAGATTTATGCTTAATTCTCTCAAAAAGTTACTGAAAGATACACTTTTGTATTTAAAAGCTGACCACTACCATGAAATACTCTGAGTAGATTTCGCTAGGATTCTGACTCTTAATGGCAGTTTGTGATTTTGAGGCTATGTCAGTGAAGGCTGTTTGAACATTTGACAGATTTATGCTTAAATTCTCTGAGAAAAGTTACTGAAAGATACACTTTTGTGTATAAAAAGCTGAAAAGTAGATAATGAAGTACTCTGTGTCAGTAGATTTCGTTAGGATTCTGCTCTTAATGGCAGTTTGTGATTTTGAGGCTATTTCAGTGAAGGCTGTTTTGAACATTTGACAGATTTATGCTTAAATTCTCTGAGAAAGTTACTGAAAGATACACTTTTGTGTTTAAAAGCTGACCACTACCATGAAGTACTCTGAGAAGATTTCGTTAAGAATCTGACTCTTAATGGAAGTTTGTGATTTTGAGGCTATGTCAGTGAAGGCTGTTTTGAACATTTGACAGATTTATGTTTAAATTCTCTGAGAAAGTTACTGCAAGATACACTTTTGTGTATAAAAGCTGAAAAGTAGATAATGAAGTACTCTGTGTCAGTAGATTTCATTAGGATTCTGCCTCTTAATGGCAGTTTGTGATTTTGAGGCTTGAAACAGAGGCTGTTTTGACCATTTGACAAAATGATGCTTAATTCTCTCAAAAAGTTACCGAAAGATACACTTTTCTTTTTTAAAAGCTGAAAAAGTAGATAATGAAGTACTTTGTGTCAGTAGATTCGTTAAGAATCTGACTCTTAATGGCAGTTTGTGATTTTGAGGCTATTTCAGTGAAGGCTGTTTTGAACATTGACAGATTTATGCTTATATCTCTCAAAAACTTACTGAAAGATACACTTTTGTACTTAAAAAGCTGACCACTACCATGAAGTACTCGGAGTAGATTTCATTAAGAAACTGACTCTTAATGGCAGTTTGTCATTTTGAGGCTATGTCAGTGAAGGCTGCTTTGAACATTTGACAGATTTATGCTTAAATTCTCTGAGAAAGTTACTGAAAGATACACTTTTGTGTATAAAAGCTGAAAAGTAGATAATGAAGTACTTTGTGTCAGTAGATTTCGTTAGGAATCTGACTCTTAATGGCAGTTTGTGATTTTGAGGCTATTTCAGTGAAGGCTGTTTTGAACATTTGACAGATTTATGCTTAAATTCTCTGAGAAAGTTACTGAAAGATACACTTTTGTGTTAAAAAGCTGACCACTATCATGAAGTACTCTGTTTGAGTAGATTTCAGCACACAGGGTCTCTACTGTAAACAGAAAAAATATAACATTTGTAAGTATCTAATAATATACTATCCACATAATATACTAGTTTAACCCCTACCAAAAAAACAAAAAACATTTAATAATTACATGATATTATAAAATAAAAATAAAAAAGTACTTACCAGAGTTTTTCAAGAACAGATACAGGTCAAGAAAATGCATAGAGGAGGTATGGTGCTGGCTCATTAGCCCTCTCACTCTTCTTAGAATGATCCTGTGCAATTGTTAAAAGTTGAACTCTTATCCCTTTATAAACCAAAATAACAATAGCCCTTAATTAACACTAATCATTTAAAAAAAAAAAAACCTTACATCTAATTTAGAGAGGACAACTAAAAAAAGTGTAAGGTGACTGTTTTAAACTAATTCCACCACATATATATCTTATTTTAACCCTATAATGTATTTACTTTAGAGAGTCCTCTCCTGCTGATATTCAGGTGTGTGTCTGCATATGGTATCTCTGCTTTAAAGAGTCCTTTATCCAGGTGATTAACAATGCTTCTTTTGTCCCCCCACAGAGTGAAACTTAGTTATCACTATTAAAACCTAAATAAGATCTTTTTTAAATTAATATGAATACCTTCTTTGCAAACAGATACTTCCTTGTAGTTAACAGTTTCACAAAAACTTGAAAAGAAACATCCTTAGCAAGCACTAATCATTTAAAGCAAAACCTGAATCAAATCTAGAGAGGACAATAACGTTTTTAGGTGTCTTAGTGAGTGAAATTAATGGCTGTTTTATTTAGTTTGAGCGTATTTCTTTTTTAAAACTAACTCCATCCCCTCGCTTCTCACCTCACAGAGAGTGTCTTAATCAACATATAGATTAACATCCAGGCTTATCTCAAACCCCCACATCAAAGGCCAACTCCAACGTGTGTGTGTGTGTGTTTGTGTGTGGTGTGTGTGTGTGTGTGTGTGTGTGTGTGTGTGTGTGTGTGTGTGTGGTGTTTGTGTGGTGTGTGTGTGTGTGTGTGTGTGTGTGTGTGTGTGTGTGGTGTGTGTTAATCGTTCTTAAAGGTAGGGGTAGGTCATTTTGGAGAAACCAGCTCGAGTGAGCTAGAATTAGAAAAGTACACAACCGAAAATCTGCCACTTCCTCCCAGAGCCCCTCCTCCAGCACACATGAACGCGCTCACACGACAAAAAGAGGGCACGAGATAAGTTTGTGCACAGATCTCTGGCTGTAGGCGTCTGAACCCCGCACAGCTGTGGCATTCGTTTCTTGACTGGCGCTCCGGACGGATGGCGGTAAGTTGTCACAGGCGTCTCTTGACCATTTTTCTTTTTTGCAAGGTGACTTGGTAAGTGGAAATTACTGTCTTTTTAATTAGTTTTGAGCTTATTTCTATTTCCACCTAATTCCACCCCCCACTATCTGCAGGGCTCATAGCCCAAAAGGAAGGGGGTGGAGAAAGGGGGGAGAGGCCTGGGCTGGGAGGGGGTTGGACAGTCTCACGCATAACTTCAAAGAGACACCTAGATTAACATCAAAGGCTTATAACACACCACATCAAAGGGCAAAACATCAAAGGCTATTTAGATTATACAACCCCGAGGGGACCAGACAGCATAACTTCAAAGAGACTGCCTTAATCAACACATCAAAGAAATAGACAACAAAAAGCCCTCCACAGGGGGGCTTTTCACACCTACCTGTTATAACAACTCACATCAAAGGCTTATACTACAAGGGGGGACAGGGACCAGACAACATAACTTCAAAGAGACTACCTTAATCAACACATCAAAGAATTAGACAACAAAGGGGTGTGAGGGGTCAGACAACATAACTTCAAAGAGACTGCCTTAATCAATACATCAAAGAATTAGACTACAAAGGGGTGTGAGGGGCCAGACAACATAACTTCAAAGAGACTGCCTTAATCAATACATCAAAGAATTAGACAACAAAGGCACTACACAGGGGGCTTTTCACACCTACCTGTTATAACACCTCACCCCCCACATCAAAGGGTCTCGAACAATGGGAGGCGGGACTTAGCTCATTTGCATAATTGGGGGCGTGTTCACTTGTCACTTTGTATGCATACTAATGTGACGAAAGCGGGATTGGTATAACTACTCAGGTGCAATCGGGGCGTTACCCACTCTCGGCCAACCTCTCCAGGCTTGGCTCCTGAGAGGGACAGGCTGAGACAGGGTGGATTGTCTGACAGTGTTATTCAGTCTATCCAGGCAGCTAGAGCTGGATCCACCACAGCCTGTTACAGGCCAAGGTGGCTAGGATTCCAGCGATGGTGTGAGGAGAGGAGAATAGAGCCCCTATCTTGTGAGTTAGGCTCTATTTTTTTTCCTTTTTACAGTTACTGGTGGACAGAGGGCTTGCGCATTACACAGTGAAAGTGTATGCAGCAGCCATCTCGTCCTGCCATGAGGGATTTGGCGGCAGGTCAGCCTTTAGTCAACCACTGATGTCGCGGTTTTTACAGGGGGTCAGGAGGCTGCGCCCAGTAGTGCACGCCTCCACCCCGCAGTGGGACCTGCCCCTAGTGCTCGGAGCTCTGGTCTTAGAACCATTTGAGCCTCTGGAGCTCTCCTCCCTAAAAGCACTGTCGTGGAAGACAGCTTTGCTTCTTGCCTTAACGTCAGCCAAAAAAAGTGTCAGAATTAACCGCTCTGTCGGTGCACCCGAGCTGTTTACTGATTCGGGGTGACCGGAGCAGCGCGACACTCAGACCGAACCCCTCCTTTGTGCCCAAGAGCCTAAGGAGTGCGTTCAGGTCGAGGGCTATTCAGTTAGGGGGTTTTAGTCTTCCCCCCCATGGTGGGGACAGGGAAGCTAAACTGCACCTCCTCTGCCCGGTGCGTGCGCTAGCATGTTAGGTGGAGCGCACGGCTGCCCTTAGACAGCTGTTTCGCTGTTTCTACACGGACCACTATTGCGGTAAGCATGTTGTAACTTCCGGTTGTTGTTGTCATCTCCGGGTATCCCGTGTGCCTGTTCTGTTGCTGATAGCTTATTATCTTAACTTAATCGATCGTTTTAAAACTCTTGATCACGGCAACTGCCTGACGTTTTAATCACACGTTACTACAGCTTAAGCACTCACAACTCTCCTTCTCTTAGCGACTGTAACTCCACAGTTGCCTACACTCTTTTCGGGTTTGCTAACGGTAGCTACTTTAGCTTGATAGCTAGCCATGGCTCTTTCCCCACCCTCGGGTGCTATTCCCTGCTCTAACTGTCTCATGTTTGGTTACTTCCCTACCTCCTTTACTGGTACCGATACATGTGTTAAATGTAGTATAGTTGTTAGGTTGGAGGCGGGAATCATAGCCATAGAAGCCCGGCTCCGCATCTTAGAAAGTAACTCAGCTACAGTAAAGCCCATGTTAGCCGGTGCGGACCGGCAAAAGATAGCTCCTATTAGCCGTCCCCCGGCAACTCCCGACTGGGTGACTGTTCAGAAGGGGCATAACGCGAAACCCGCAGGTCCCCACCAACCCGTTCACGTATCTAACAGATATTCCCCACTCAGCGAGACACCCGCTGAGAAGCCAACTCTGGTTATTGGTAGCTCTATTATGAGATACGTGAATTTAGAGACCGAAGCCTCCACAGTCACATGCATTCCGGGGGCCAGAGCGGGCGACGTTGAGGCGCATCTTAAACTGCTGGCTAAAAATAAACGTAAATACAGTAGGATTGTTATTCACGTCGGTGGTAATGATGTTCGTTTACGCCAATCAGAATGCACCAAACTTAATGTGGAGTCGGTGTGTAGTTATGCTAAAACAATGTCGGACACCGTAATCTTCTCTGGTCCCCTCCCCAATCTGATCAATGATGACATGTATAGCCGCATGTCATCATTTCAGCGCTGGTTGTCTTGGTGGTGCCCAGCAAACAATGTGGGCTTCGTAAATAATTGGACAGCCTTCTGGGGAAAACCTGGTCTGATTAAGAGAGACGGCATTCATCCTACTTTGGAAGGTGCAGATCTCATTTCGGCAAACATTTCAGGGCTTTGTGGACTTAATCCATGACAAACTGGAGTTGAGACCAGGAGGCGGAGTCGCAGTCTTACACGCTTCTCTGCGCTCTCTCCTAGGCAGTCATCCATAGGAATCCCGAACCCAATAAAATACCCAATATTAGCGGTGTGTGTGTCTGCCCAAGGACAATTAAAGGTAAAACCTAATAGAGGTGTCATACATAATAACCTAATAAAAGTAAATGTAACAACTACTACAGTGCAACAAAACAGGAATATTAAATGTGGTCTCTTAAACATAAGATCTCTAGCATCTAAAGCAATATTGGTAAATGATTTAATATCAGATTATAATATTGATATATGCTGTCTCACTGAAACTTGGTTGAGACATGAAGAATATGTCAGCATAAATGAGGCCACTCCACCCAGCCATATCAATACTCATATTGCCCGAGGCGTGGGCCGAGGAGGTGGAGTTGCAGCAATCTTTGACTCAAGTTTACTTATCAATACTAAACCAAAATTAAATTATACCTCCTTTGAAAGTCTCGTTTTTAGTCTTACGCATCCGACCTGGAAAACTTTGCAGCCAATCTTATTTGTTACAGTGTACCGTGCACCAGGTCCTTATTCAGAATTCTTATCAGAATTCTCTGAGTTTTTATCAACTTTGGTTCTTAAAACAGATAAAGTAATTATCGTAGGTGACTTTAATATTCATGTTGACGATGATAAAAATAGCCTTACTGTTGCATTTAACTCTATATTAGATTCTGTTGGTTTCTGTCAGAGTGTAAATAAACCAACCCACTGCTATAATCACACTCTCGACCTTGTTCTGACTTATGGTATTGAAATTGAGCAACTATTAGTCGAACCGCATAATCCTGCTTTATCCGACCATTTCTTAGTAACTTTTGAAGTACTGTTACTAGACTACAAAGCATTAGTCAAAAGCTCCTGCAGCAGAAACCTATCTGTTAGTGCTATAGCCAAATTTAAGGAAGAGATTCCACCAATATTTAACTCGATAGCATGTCTGCATGTAAGGGAGGAAACTTATACAAAATGTACACCACCCCAAATTGATCATGTTGTTGATAGTGCTACAGATGCGCTGCGAATAAAATTAGACTCTGTTGCTCCTTTGAAAAAGAAGAAAATAAAACAACATAGATTAGCTCCATGGCATAATGCCGAAACCCGCAAAATAAAGCAAAAGTCGAGACAACTTGAAAGGATATGGCGTTCCACTAAACTTGAAGAATCTCGTTTAATTTGGCATATTACTCTCAATGAATATAAGAAAGCACTGCGTAAAGCGAGAGCAGCCTACTACTCTTCATTAATAGATGAGAATAAGAATAATGCAAGATTTCTTTTCAGCACTGTAGCCAGGCTGACAGAGAGCCACAGCTCGATTGAGCCTTCTATTCCCATAGCACTCAGTAGTAATGATTTTATGTGCTTTTTTAACGATAAAATTGTTACTCTTAGAAACAAATTAGATGACCTCTTGCCTTTGACCAGTATAGTGTTATCAACAGCTCCCGGAAACGTAAGTTCTATATTACACTAGATAGTAAACTAGAATGCTTTTCAGCCATTAACCTTGAACAATTAAATTCAATGATTCTCTCTTCTAAACCATTAACAGTGTAATGTTAGACCCATTCCAACTAAGCTGTTGAAGAAGTTTTTCCATTAATTATCACGTCTTTATTAATATTATGAATATGTCTTTATTATCAGGCTATGTTCCACAATCATTCAAAGTAGCAGTGATAAAAACCGCTTCTTAAAAGCACAACCTCGATCCAGAGGTTTTAGCCAATTATAGACCTATTTCTAATCTTCCTTTCCTCTCAAAAAATTCTTGAGAAAGCGGTCGCAAACAGTTGTGTGATTACTTAAAAAACAATGATTTATTTGAAGATTTTCAGTCTGGCTTTAGAACACATCATAGCACAGAGACAGCTCTGGTTAAAGTCACAAATGACATTCTAATAGCTCTGACAAGGGACTTGTCTCTATTCTTGTTTTACTCGATCTCAGTGCTGCATTTGATACTATCGATCATGATATCTTATTGCAAAGACTAGAGCACTTAGTTGGCATACAGGGAACTGCTTTAAGCTGGTTTAGGTCCTATCTATCTGAACGCTCTCAGTTTGTACGTGTCAATGATGAATCTTCCACGCAAACCAAAGTTAGCCATGGAGTGCCACAGGGCTCAGTGCTCGGACCTATTTTGTTCACATTATATATGCCTTCCGTATGGCGCAAGATTATAAGGAATCATTCTGTAAATTTCATTGTTATGCAGATGATACTCAATCTATATTTATCAATCAAGCCTGATGAAATTATCATCTAAATTAAAATTCAAGACTGCCTCAAGGACTTAAAAAACGTGGATGACCTTAAACTTTTGATGTTAACCACGACCAAAACTGAAGTTATTGTACTTGGCCCGAAGAATCTACGAAACAAATTATCTAAAGATATACTAACTATGGATGGCATTAATTTGGCCTCCAGTGAGACTGTAAGGAATCTTGGTGTTATATTTGATCAGGATTTATCCTTTAACGCCCACATAAAATCAATTTCAAGGACCGCCTACTTCCATCTACGTAACATTGCAAAAATCAGGCATATCTTGCCTCAAAACGATGCAGAGAAACTAGTCCATGCATTTGTTACTTCAAGGCTGGATTATTGTAACTCTTTATTATCAGGGTGTACCAAGAAGTCAGTCAAGTCGCTTCAGCTGATTCAAAATGCTGCAGCTCGTGTACTAACCAGAGTTAGGAAAAGGGGACCACATTACTCCTGTTCTGGCTGCCTTACACTGGCTCCCTATAGAACACAGGATAGAATTTAAAATTCTTCTTCTCGCCTACAAAGCCCTTAATGGGCAGGCGCCATCTTACCTTAAAGAACTCATTATACCCTACTGTCCTACTAGGGCATTGCGTTCCAAGAATGCAGGGTTGTTGGTTGTTCCTAGAGTCTCTAAAAGTACAATGGGAGCCAGAGCCTTTTCTTATCAAGCTCCACATTTGTGGAATCAGCTTCCAGTTTGTGTTCGGGCGGCAGACACCCTATCCGTTTTTAAGAGTGCGCTTAAGACCTTCCTTTTGATAAAGCTTATAGTTAGGGCTGATTAGATTCAGCCCCTAGTTTTGCTGATAGGCTTAGTTTGTCGGGGGACATCTTACTTCTTCCTTCTCTCTGTCTATACCTGTGTACTCTCATGTTCCGATTAACCCAGCTTCCCCAAATGTCTTTCTTTTTGGTGTCTATATACGCTGGGATCCGGAGTCATGGATGATCCTGCGGTCCTGTGTCCTGCAACGCGAGCCCTGGATCTTGAGTCGTGGCTGTGGTCATGGATCATAGGTCCTGGATGGATATCCTCGTGGATTCATCTTCCTATTATACACACATGCATTTCCAAACATTTGGACTACCTATGTTGCAAATGTATTATCTTTTCAATTTACACACGGCATCTATTGCACGTCTGTCCGTCCTGGGAGAGGGATCCCTCCTCTGTTGCTCTCCCTGAGGTTTCTCCCATTTTTCCCTTTAAAACTGTGGGTTTTCTTCGGAAGTTTTTCCTTGTACGATGTGAGGGTCTAAGGACAGAGGGTGTCGTATTGTCATACTGATATTTTGTACAAACTGTGAAGTCCACTGAGACAAATGTAACATTTGTGATATTGGGCTATATAAATAAACATTGATTGATTGATTGATTGAGACGCACCGAACAGCTGTTCGTGTGCTTCGGGGGTGGGGTGATCGGGAAAGCTCTGTCCAAGAAACGCCTGGCAGGCTGGCTCTGCGAGTGCATTGCACATGCCTACGGACAGGCAGGGAGAGCCTGCCCAACGGGGATTCGTGCGCACTCCACACGGGCTGTAGCTGTGTCAACAGCCTTATTCGGTGTGAGTGTGGAGGATATATGCACAGCGCCAGGCCCCTTCATAAGGTTTTATCTCTTGGACATGTCTGGCTCGTTCTCCTCGTCTGTGCTTGCTGGGGCAACACAGGATTTGTAGGGGGGGTTGTGGGTCAGTTGGCCTCTGACCCCCTCCCCGGACGTGATGTGCCGAGGGTCCCGGGATGGGCGAGGGGCGCGCTGGGCCCTTACAGGGCTGGAGGGCTGCTCTCCTCCTGCCAAGAGGCAGGAGGGGGGTAGCCCTCCACACTTTAGTCCACACACACTCTGCACGGGGTCGGTGTCTGAGTGTGGGGCATGGGCACTGGCGCTCTCCCTGGGATCCTTAGGGATTCAGGGAGGCAGGTGTGTAGTAAGCCCATTCGGGGCCGAGGGGGCTCTCCCCATCCGTCTATGGGTGGGGGGGTCCCCCGGCACTGTTTTTTTAGCACACTTTCTGCGAGGTAAGCGCAGCAGGGTGTGCACTGTCAGCCACAGCCCAGATTTCTCCTCGGTTACAACCGGGTTAAAGGAGAATGTGGGGCAGCAGCTGCTGACCAGAAAAGCCGGTCAGGGGCAGTAGAGTGGAATGTTGTTGTTGGACGACAGTGCGCGTATAAATCGGGGCTCCACCCACTGTACCCATAGAGTCCAGTAGAGGGCGGAGCCTGTGAGAGATATAACGTTGGGTTACGTATTGTAACCCTTGTTATATTAGCACAGGCGGAGCCCTCTACTCAGGGCACTGTCTGTCCTATTCCGCTCGCTGAAGAGAGGTGTAGGATGATCGTCAGGAGGCGAGGTCTCCTTTTATATGGTGTGATGCGCGCGCATTCAGGTAGGCCCGCCCAAGGCCGGCTACGTCTATAGAAGTCACAGTGGGAGAATGCTCGCAGGGTAAGGTAGTACCCATAGAGTCCAGTAGAGGGCTCCGCCTGTGCTAATATAACAAGGGTTACAATACGTAACTCAACGTTACTGCTGCAAGCAAACAGTACTATAGTTCAGGGATGCAAACTCATCAGGTATGAAAAAGGTGACAAGGATCCGAGCCCCCCGACCCCACGGAATATCGGCTTTAAAATTAGGAATAACAGAGGATTTTAGCAGTCAGAACAACTAAAGCAGCAGGTAATAATAACAGAAACGCCAAAGAGTCACATCTAATAGAAATATATAAAAGCATTTATTTTAATTGTGTAGCAGTCAGTTTATAATTTTGGCAGCACTGTTGAGCATTTTAAAAGTGTATTTTCATGCCTCTGTGCAAGGCTTAGTCTTTCTATCTTTATAGCCACTGTTGTAAAGTAACTAAGTTCATTACATTACATTACATTGCATTTGGCTGACGCTTTTATCCAAAGCGACTTACAATAAGTACAATCGACCAGGAAGACACAACCTTGAAGAAAACAGAATCATATAAGTACATCAGGTTTCATAGAGCCACACATTTCAAGTGCTACTCAACTGGCTATAGATAAGCCAGTCCTTTATTAGTATATAAGTGCTCTGTTAGCAGTTCATTGTTAGTAATTCTATCGCTCAAAGTGGAGTCGAAAGAGACGAGTTTTCAGTCTGCGCCGGAAGATGTGCAAGCTTTCTGCTGTCCTGATGTCAATGGGGAGCTCATTCCACCATTTTCGAGCCAGGATAGCAAACCCACGTGTTTTTGCTGATGGGAATTTGGGTCCCCCTCGCAGCGAGGGTGCAGCGAGTCGTTTGGCTGATGCAGAGCGTAGTGCACGCGCTGGGGTGTACAGTTTAACCATGTCCTGGATGTAGGAAGGGCCAGATCCATTCGCAGCATGGTACGCAAGTACCATTGTCTTGAAGTGGATTCTAGCAGTTACCGGAAGCCAGTGAAGGGAGCGGAGGAGCGGAGTGGTGTACTTCATAAACTCAAGTACTACTTGGGTACAATTTTGAGATACTTGTACTTTATTTAAGTATTTCAATGTTTTGCTACTTTGTTCTTCTTCTCCTCTACAGTTCAGAGGTAAAAAGTGTACTTTTACTCCACTACATTAATACCTTTAGTTACTTCACAGATCTGGATGAATGATGTGAAATCTAATCAAGTGTTAAATCAGACTTTAGTTCCACCTGGAGTAAATTCACAAGCTACCCGCAGTATACAAAGTCATTCAAACTATCTGCACCTTTACCAGCTTTGAGAACACTTTGATGATCAATCATCATAAAACATATATATTATTCTGAAATGGACCAATCTGCACAATGACTACTTTTACTGTCGCTACTTTCACTATATTTTGATAATATTTTTGTACTTTTATTTGAGGAACATTTAGATTGCAGAATTGTTCCTACATTCTGGTACTTCTACTTTTACTCAAGTACAAGACCTGAGTACTTCTACTTTTACTCAAGTACAAGATCCGAGTAATTTAACTTTTACTCAAGTACAAGATCTATACTTATACCACCTCCATTTATAGCCTATGAAAAAAACTATTAGAAAATGAAGGCTAAAGCTAACGTTAGCAGATAGTGACAATGTATGCTAGTTAGCTAGCTCAACGATAATATTGCGACAGAAAACGTTTCAGTGCACATCACGCTCTGCCGCTCTGCTCTGAACACCTGAACGGCCCGTTCTAACAGCTGTTCACCAGCGGTCCAGTCTGTGCCACAGTGACTCCGGACCACACAGTTAATATTAACGAACGCACCCGTAGGTAATGTAGCTGCTGAAGCTAGACCCTCATACCGGAGCAGCAGAGCCTTATTATACATCGATGAGCAGAGCCGACAGGCAGGAAGACTCGAGCTTCATTATAATATATAAAAAAAGAACACCATGCGTGTCATGATGGCACATAACGGCTCGCGGCCGCAGATTACTCCGGGTCCCAGACCCCCCCCCCCCCCCCCCCCATAGCCCACAAATATTTTTATTTCAGATCTACATGAATCACACAAACGACCTATTTTGGATTCAAAACGGCGAATTTCGCCGAAAGGTGACAAGTTTGCATCCCTGATAGTTAACCAGCCACCATGCACATGTGTTCAATATTTTTGGCATTTTGCAAAACCCTATGAAAAAGGAACTTCCCAACAATTATAGCAAAATCTAATAATCGTGTTGCTTGCTTAACACCAATGGGGTGAATTATCAATAATGTTAAAATCAATGTCTTTCCTAACTTGAGTATTCATCTATTTGAATAACTATTCCTTTAGAATATAGACAAATAATTGGAATCATAACCACCATGTGGGTTCATTACATAGGTAATCTAACTTCACAACACACAGAATCAGAAGCACTTTTACAGACTACTTGGTTTACACATGAAAGGAAATTGTCTTGGTGCAAGGTGTACAGGCATGAATTAAATGTGAAAATCCACCGTATAAAATGTGAAAACAAATAGGAAAATGGAACAAATATATCTAGTAAACAAGCTGTTCAGCTGATTACAGAAATGTGCAAAATAACGACCAGGGGATCTGAATTCACAGCATCAAGGACAATTTCCGATTTTGATCTGAATAAGAGGTTTAAGAGGGCTTTGTTTATAACCGTATGCATTAGGTGATAAAACATAACAAGGTGGGAGTGGGTCCATTTTCTTCAGTACTATAATATGTTATTTCAGGATATCTCAACCTGTACTGAACTTATGCCATGGCATAGAAAAGTACAAACATTGTGATTTATTCAGTTGAAAGCTTTAATTGGCTTACTTAACAACATGCTGTTGTCATGGTTACAATGGCCCTGAACTCGAGCCGAGGGCGTCCAAAAAAATAAATAATTAGAGAGAAGATCGAGAGCTTTTAATTGTTTGAAATTACGAAAAGGAAAAAGGACAAGGACATCCCTCGGTTGGAGGGGCAAAGGAGTCTGGTGGGATTATTTTTCGCTGCCAGCAAAGCAGGTTCCTGAGACGGAAAGTGTACTGCCAGCGAGCCTTGACCGGGGGTGCTCGTGGAGCCTTGCAGCGGCGAAACTGAGGCTCCGTGGTAAACTGTGGTAAAATGAAGAGCCGTTTAAGAGCCGAAAGAGCCGGCTCTTCTTAGTGAGCCAAGCCAAATGAATTCCCATCACTTATACGTAAAGAGATAGTATCTAAATGGGGCGGCTCAATTCAAAATTCAAGTCACGTGAAAACACTGGTTACAACTGTCAAATCCCACACATGCCAGTTCCAAACACCTGGTGTCTTGATGCTGCAGGCTACCACTGTCAGCAGCAGCACACTACTGTGATTGGTCTATACTAAAATACTTAAAAGGTCCCATGTCATGGCCATTTCATAATTCCATTGTTGAGGTGTACTAGAATAGATTTACAATGCAATTTTCCAAACTCACATTGGTTTCTCATACAGCATCTCTGTATAGTATGTGTATTCACTCTCTGTCCTAAACGGCTTGTTGGAGCTCCTGCCCCCCTCCCTCCCTGTGTGAGCCCAGTGTGCTCTGATTGGTCAGCTCGCCCACTCTGTTCTGATGAGTCCACCACCGTTACAGCGGAACATCAGTGATTATGTGGTACAATGGTGTTAGCAACCAGAATATTACACCAGTAATGACAAACCGATGAGAATGCTGCGTGGGGTCTGGGTGCCGTGTTGGCGGGATGTTGCGAGGCTTGCTGCTGCGAGGAGCGGACAGTGTGAGCTGGGTTAATTTCCTGGTTGCTACGTGGGGTCTGCGAGACAGCGAGACATCGCAAATGGATGCGGGAAGGGGGGGGGGGGTGCTGAGGGGGCTGCAGCACCCCCATCTGCTAGGCTCCACTAGCACCCCCCCCAGCGCGTCACAGTTTCGCCGCTGAGAGAGTATGTGTGTGTGAGGAGCTCCACGGATTGGTCCATTTGGATATGGTCACGTCACCATACCCAGGAAAAATTAAAAATGGAAAAAGAAAAATGTCCAACGAGGCGTTCCGGGGCAGCATAGACAGATATTTTTCTGTGTTAGAGTTTTACTCGCTACAGGGTACTTTGAGGGTGTGTGACTTTGCAGACCGTTTACATGCATAAAAAGCTACATAACACACAAGGGGACTGGTTATAACCAGAAAAGCATGACATGGGACCTTTAAATATTTAAATTATGATAGTGATCAATAGCAACAAATGATATGCAGATACTTGCCAATGTAAGGTTGCACAGGATCCCATAAACATCTTCACTGATTTACACCCATGGATGATCTGCTGGGCTCAGGCTGTAGGGACTTGGAACCGAAGGGTCTCCGGTTCCCCCAACTGCTCCCTGCCTCTCCGCTCTGGACCTCTCCAAAAAGGTATGCGCCTGTGTGTATTTGTACTGTGTCTGTATAACAAAAAAAGTATGTGCACCTATATACACTTGTACTGTGTGTCTGAGTGGAAACTGAATGACCCCCTAGGGTTCCTATTCTCATTTCATTTCAATTCAAACCTATATTTAATCAGATTGGTCCCAATGAGATCATAGATCTCTTTTTCAAGGGAGACCTGCAGCAATTAGGTTCCACATGAAACATAAAACAATAAAGGACATCATACATTATATTTACAGGATACATTTACATAGTTATAGACATTTACAAGTCCCCATAGTATCAACGAGCATTTCATTTAACCTAGCTTTATTCTTATCTTCTTCTATAGCTTAAATGTAGGTGATAGATGCTTTTCAATTGATAACAAAGACCCAGGATTATTGACAATATATGGAGTCCAGTCTGGGATTCAACATGCCAATTAAGAGATTCATTATTACATTTCTAATTGAGGTAGTTTTCCGAACTGTATATTCTTTTTCATTTGCTTTTTAAGAATTAAAAATAAAATAGGAGATTATCGTTTGTTTAGGGGTTGTACTGTAATAAACATGCTAAGCAGGGAACTCTTTACTTTAAAATAAAAGGGGTCATGGTGCGGTGGAGTAGTTTTGACAGTTTATAAATCCAGATAACCATGGGTCCTAAAAAAAACAGTTATTTGTGCGTGTGACATAAATCAATCAAAACAGCACTGCCAGCTAGCATGTGTCTCTGTGTTCCCTCAGATTTACGCCCGCTGACTGCTCTGTGATTGGTCCACGGACAGCTCAGGACGTCCCCTGGGGCTTCCACGCTCTTTATCTTGTCAGAAGGGCAATCAGGAAAATAAGTCGCACCCCCCCAGGCTTGCTGCAAAAGGAGCGGCCGAGAATGGAAGTGGCTGTCCTTCTGGGCCGTTTCTCTCCCTCTCCTCCCATTCCTCCCTCCCTCTCGTCAGGTGATGGATATGTGGAGATCACTCATTCATTACGGCCAGGAGAGGGGGGCATCCATCACTCACTTCCTGTGTCTCCTTCCCTCCCCACCCATCCAGCCACAGCACCATCAGCTGTCTGTCAAACGGACAGGCCCATCCACTATATCACAGGGCCCATAGGACTCTATTATACAAAATGTAACCCGTTCCCCTCGACAGGGGCCAGCTACCGGGATGTATGTGTGTGTGTGTGTGTGTGTGTGTGTGTGTGTGTGTGTGTGTGTGTGTGTGTGTGTGTGTGTGTGTGTGTGTGTGTGTGTGTGTGTGTGTGTGTGTGTGTGTGTGTGTGTGTGTGTGTGTGTGTGTTTAAAGCAGGAACACTTCAGTGATTCCTAACTAATCTGTCAGTAGTCATGCAGCAAGTTTTCTTTTGTGAGTTATTATCACGTTAGATACACTGAAACCATTTTCTTTAATTAAATGTATTATGTCAACACATTTCACATAACTGTATACGTTTGTTTGTAAGCAAAAATATTAAGTTGAACCTTTTTATTTAAACTTAATAATGAACCTTATACAGTGATGTGAAATCTCTTGACTCTTTACGGTGAATGCAAGAGTTCCAGACATTTGTCTTTAAAATACAAAGATCAGAAAACAGAGTGTAGATGAAGTCAAGTGAATATGGCAGGTTTACCAATAGCAAGATTACATTTAAAGAGTATTTACAAACTCTCACATAACTTAATACAACTCTCATCTATCCAGTAATATGCTCACTATTCAAACACTTGGCCATAAACAGCATCATGTTGGCACTGTTCAGTCCATTTTGTTTTAAACTGTAATGTACGTTTTTCCTCTCTGCAACATTTCCTCCCGATGGTAACACAACATTGGGATCTTAATATCTCACAATAAGAATGTTTTAACAACTAAATAGGCATGATAATTCCATTTCCTGTTGGACCAACAATGTTAAACCAAGTGAAAAAACATAATGGAAATATGACATTTATGTTGTGTTTGTTCCATGATGTGATGTGCTCCATACTTATCACATTTGCAATATTTCATTTTATTTGTATTGAAGTTTTTCTAATAGGTTCATGAAATAACTAAACTGAAAAAAATATATTCAAATAAGTGAAGTGATTCATAATTTCCACATCTTAAGAGCAGGCCATACTCAAATACAGAGTTCAATTGAGTGTTCCTTCAATAGGTACCATGCATCTACAAAATAATTGAGATAATTAAAACAATAAATAAACTAAAGGTAGGACAAAACTGCTTAACTTAATGCTTATTATCAAGCATTACGAGATGACAATGATGAGTATTAGATGCCTGGAATGTGCTCAGCTAGGTTTGTACTGAATAGTATGAAGCTTCATTCATAACGTTGACATTCCAATTATTATGAATAATTTAAACATTGCATGCAATCTTCTTTCTTTCGTGTAACGTTAGAGGTCCAACTCGGTGTCGTGTAGCCATGCCCGCATCTCTGGTCCTAGGTCGAAGAGGCTGGCTTCCGAGGGTGGTCTATATAAGGGGCAGATGGTGATTATATGGACAGCGGTCTGCTCAGGGTCACCGCACTCGCATGCCGCACTGTCCGCCAAGTCCCACGTCTTCATCGATGTTTTAAAGCGACCGACCCCAGTTCGTAGACGGTTCAGAGAGGTCCACTGCCGGCGCGGTAGGTCGTCTCCTCCAATGGCGCCATCTCCTGGGTCCCAGATGTAACGGTGGATTCGGGAAGGCCCGGCTGACTCCCACTCCTGCTTCCAAGCTGCTGCCAACCATGCATCTCTGGAGATGTCCTCAGAGGTGGAGTTGAGCATCTCTTGAGCTGCTTTGTTGTAGGGGTGGCGGGACTTGAGTCTGCTTGGAGGTGCTGGTGTTATTGTGGTGTTGTGCAGGATGTGCCAGTCATACTTTTGTGCCTTCCTGGCCAGGGCGAGGGTGGCAGCCTCCCGTCGGAGGCCGGCCGGTGCTATTCACGCGAGGACTGGCAAGAGGGACACAGGGGTAGGCTTTAAGCATCCAGTTATTATTCGGAGGGAGGTATTGATAGCCACGTCGACCTTTCTCGCACGAGGGCTTCTGCTCCAGACTGGGGCGCAGTATTCCGCTACAGAGAAGACCAGGGCTTGAGTGGATATTCGCAGCGTCTTAGCGGAGGCTCCCCAGGTTGTTCCAGCGAGGCGGCGGATCAGCGCGACCCTGGATGTCATCTTGGCCTTGACTTCTTCCAGGTGTTTTTTAAAGGATAATGTCCGATCCAGACGCACTCCAAGATACTTCGGGGTTTGCTGGACCTCCAGACATTTGTTGTCGACGCGCACCTCAAGTTCCCTCCTGGCTTCTCTGGTGCTAAGGTGGTATGCCGCTGCGACTGTTTTTCCGACGCTGAGCTGTAGACGCCACCTTCGGAGGTATGCTACTAGTGTGCCCATGTCTTCGTTAAGACCCTCTTCCATCGCCTTCCACGTTGGTCGGCTCAGCATGATGGCAAGATCGTCTGCGTAGCCATACTTTCTGGATGCTGTATCAGGTAGGTCATGGATGTAAACATTGAACAGCATCGGCGAGAGAACAGACCCCTGCGGTACCCCGTTCTTCAGTCTTCTGAGCCTACTGCACTGGCCACTGCTGGTCTGGAGGATGAAGCTACGGTTGGAAAGTGTCTCCATGATGAACTTCACCATGTGGCGGTCCGGTATTGTCCTCAGCAGCTTCAGGTGGAGTCCCCGGAGCCACACGGTGTCATATGCAGCAGTCAGATCCAGGTACACTACCCCAGCTTTCTCATTGTCCTGGAAGCTGTCCTCGATGTCCTGACAGAGTAGTGTTACCTGGTCTGCTGTTGATCTTCCACGACGGAAACCAGTTTGTTCCCTTGGGAGCTGTGAGTCCACCACTGGCTCGATGCGGCTATGGATCATCCTCTCCAAGATCTTAAATGGGACACAGAGCAACGGGATTGGTCTGTATGACTTGGGGTCTTCTGCAGATTTATTTGGCTTCGGCAGAGCTATGACAGAGGCACGACGCCAAGTCTTTGGGAGCTTTAATCTCTGGTAGCATGATGTATAGAAAGCACAGAGCCAGCCAGTTGTTGTTGTGCTCTGGTGGATGACGAACTCCGGGTGGATGTTGTCACGGCCAGGGGATTTGCCTGGCTTGAGCTTGCTCATGGCCTCACTGAGTTCCTCTGCTGTGAATTCTCCCGAGAGGTTGGAATCGACACTGGCCGCTCCCGAGATGCAAGACACCTCACGCAATATCAGTCGGGCAAAGGCTTTGTCAGCATCCGGGAAGCGGCCGTTCTTCTGGAGCTGGGATTCGATGGCGTTTGCTGTGACTGGGCAGCTGTGGGGTGTTGTATTTCTGCCTGTGAGCTGGTTGATGGTCTGCCACGCCTTGCGACTAGAATGGGTGAAGTCGATTGATTCAACGACCTCTGTCCATCTGGCCCTGCGGGTGATATCCAGCTTCTTGAGCAGTGCTGCTGCAGTCACATCCACCTCTTCTCTGGAGCTAGCCCTCTGGTGGTCACACAGAAGGTGGCTGCATTCCTCGTCCCAATAGCCCACCTTCTCTTCCCTTTTCTCTTTCTGCCACTCCCCTCTCAAACACACAAAACCTGACTGACCTGGGTCTTCCAGCGGTCCAGTCTGGATTTCTCTTTGACATACTTGCGGGTAGCAGTTTGGTTTTGAATGTTTTCCTGATACGTATTTGCAAAACTTTCACCGTGCAGAACTTTAAAGCACTATTCTCATCACGTTCACCTCTTGTTACGGTGTCTTTGCAGTAGTGCTCAGAGGTAATATGCACTGAAAGCATAAGGTTAGCACTGTTATATTCCCTCCCAACCTACAGGGACAACGTGAGGTGAAACGCAGCCCATCTCATGACACCAGACAACTTCAAAAAGCTTTTTTGCCTGAATTATTTCTAATTCAGACCACACTATTATACATTTTACCTTGTGAGGTTTAAGAAGCAGCCCCCAGCCGAGCCTCTAAGCCTTGACTACAACATAAATCCAATCCCTGCTATTGTTCATGGTGCAGTGCTGAGGCACATCCTCAGGGCCTGTCATTTCAACTCAGCCTCTTCTTCTGTTGCATTCTTTCTGCTTCTCTCCACTCATATGTTCTCAGCAAAGTCACTCACAGGAAGGAAAGAGGAAACAACAGAGTTGTCCTCTCTGGCTTCATGTTTGGAAATGTCACCGAACCCTACATTTACAGTAATACCAATACAAAATATAGCGTTCTAAGTAAAAACCCAGTACTTATTGTTGCACACCTGGACATAAAAGGGACTTCCAGGCATGCATAAGGTTACAAATACAATTGTTTGTTCTGAAATATATAAACACAACACATCACTGCATGAGGCTTCATGCATTCGGCACGGTCTAATAATAATACCTTGGCATAAACATGTGTTCACATTCTCAATCTTACATGAAACATAAAATATCAAAGGTCTGCTAACATTAACCAGCAACATGAACTAACACACAACTCCCTATCTAGTTCAAGGTGGTTACAAAACAGGCAATAGTCCCATTTAGCTAACAGGTGAAGCACGTTGCACATGACACCCTCGACATTTAACTGCAAAAACTACAATAAAATGAGAATATATAATCAGCATGACAACTAGTTTGTCACACTTTCACATTATCACTACTTTTATTCATCTTTCATCACCAAAGCTTACCTGGAATACAGAAAGGCCAGCACAGCGTGGGTGCATGCACTCGGTACAGTCTAATAAGTGATGACTTTGCCTCTTGCGTTTCAACTAAAGGACTTGCATATAGACTCTTATTGCACTGTTTCAATTTTTTAAACTATTTTTCTTCTTGTATTTACTATTTACTTGCACTATATTTGTCTGTTTCTGTGTTGCACTGTTAGAGAAGCCTGTGACATAAGATTTTCATCGACATAACTACACTGTAGCTATGTTCGTTTGACAAATAAAGAACCTTGAACCTTGAACCTGAGCTGCCCTCTGTGCCTGTGTGGTTTTTACTCCGTGTAATTATAACTTTACCTACTAAATATAAAAGTTGCCATTGCACATGAACATATATCAGAGAATTATGGGTTAGTTAATAACAAAAAAAGACAACAACATGTAAAGGGGTTTTGCAATGTTATACGATTTCATGTCCCATTACCAAGCCTAATATGACTGTGGGTCCCACATTATTCAAAGGCTCTGTTAAAGCTGTTTTCTTTAGTATACACACTGTTTTTGTTTTCCTAATTAGGGCCCGAGCACGGAGCGCTAGGACCCGACGGCGTCCTAGCACGAAGTGCGAGGAACCTATTGTTATTGGTGGTATTATTAGGGCCCGAGCACGAAGCGCTAGGACCCAACGGCGTCCTAGCACGAAGTGCGAGGAACCTATTGTTCTCCGTGGTATTATTATTAGGGCCCGAGCACGAAGTGCGCGGAACCTATTGTTCTCCGTGGTATTATTATTATTAGGGCCCGAGCACGGAGCGCTAGGACCCAATGGCGTCCTAGCACGAAGTGCGAGGAACCTATTGTTCTCCGTCGTAGTATTATTATTATTAGGGCCTGAACACGGAGCGCTAGGACCCGACGGCGTCCTAGCACGAAGTGCGAGGAACCTATTGTTATTGGTGGTATTATCATTATTATTTTTAGTCATCATATTTCCTGTTTTTGAGTGCTAGGACCCGACGGCGTCCTAGCACGAAGTGCGAGGAACCTATTGTTATTGGTGGTATTATTAGGGCCCGAGCACGGAGCGCTAGGACCCGACGGCGTCCTAGCACGAAGTGCGAGGAACCTATTGTTATTGGTGGTATTATTAGGGCCCAAGCACGGAGCGCTAGGACCCGACGGCGTCCTAGCACGAAGTGTGAGGAACCTATTGTTATTGGTGGTAATATTATTAGGGCCCGAGCACGGAGCGCTAGGACCCGACGGCATCCTAGCACGAAGTGCGAGGAACCTATTGTTATTGGTGGTATTATTAGGGCCCGAGCACGGAGCGCTAGGACCCGACGGCATCCTAGCACGAAGTGCGAGGAACCTATTGTTATTGGTGGTATTATTAGGGCCCGAGCACGGAGCGCTAGGACCCGACGGCGTCCTAGCACGAAGTGCGAGGAACCTATTGTTATTGGTGGTATTATTAGGGCCCAAGCACGGAGCGCTAGGACCCGACGGCGTCCTAGCACGAAGTGCGAGGAACCTATTGTTATTGGTGGAATTATTATTATTATTATTAGGGCCCGAGGACGGAGCGCTAGGACCCAATGCAGGACAAGTTCAGCCCCTATCCAATATGATAATTAATTGCGGAGCACATTTTTGAAAAATCACTCGTGGAGGTCGTAAGCTAACAGCGAATAAACCATTTTTGACGATTTACATGTCGCAAATTACTCCAAACTACTCGGATATATTTATTCCGATATTCTCGAAACACTGTATACACATTGCTCTTATGATTGCGGACATATTACAAATTGGCTTTTATTAGCCCCGCCCCCCAGAAAGTCGGCCATTTTGTAATATGTGCGTTTTTCAGCCATTTTAAGCACATTTCTGCGGACTCCTCCTAGGGGAATGATCGGAAAAATTCCAATCCAGGACAAATTCAGCCCATTTCCAATGTGATGCTAAATTGCGAAGGAATAGTTGATCGCTCAAACGAGGTCTTCGTAAGCGAACGGAGAACTTTCCATTTTTGACGATTTACATGTCACAAATGACTCCAAATGACTCCAAACTATTTGCGTATAGTTTTTCCAATATTCACAAACGCTGTATACATATTGCTATTATAATTGCACACATATTTCAAATTGCCTACCATTAGCCCCGCCCCCCAGAAAGTCGGCCATTTTGAAAAATGTGCGTTTTTCATGCATTTTAAGGACATTCTTGCAAACTGCTCGTAGGGGAATGATCGGAAAAATTCCAATCCAGGACAACTTCAGCGCATATCCAATATGATGCTAAATTGAGAAGAATATTTTTGATAGCTCAATCGTGGAGGTCGTAAGCTAACAGCGAATACACCATTTTTGACGATTTACATGTCGCAAATTACTCCAAACTACTCGGATATAGTTATTCCGATATTCACGAAACACTGTATACACATTGCTCTTATGATTGCGGACATATTTCAAATTGGCTTTTATTAGCCCCGCCCCCGACAAAGTCGGCCATTTTGAAAAATGTGCGTTTTTCATGCATTTTAAGGACATTTCTGCAAACTCCTCATAGGGGAATGATCGGAAAAATTCCAATCCAGGACAACTTCAGCGCATATCCAATGTCATGCTACATTGAGAAGGAATAGTCCTTCGCTCAAACGGGGAGCTCGTAGGCTAACGGAGAATGTACAATTTTTGACCAATTATATGTCAGATAAGCTACCTGGCACATCAACTCTCACACACACACACACACACACACACACACACACACACACAAACAAACAGACACACAAACACACACACACCTACTGTTAGTCCAACAACGCCCTTTGCTGGCGGGATATTCATTATAACAGACACCTATACACTCCCTAACCCTACTCTTTACTTGTAGATATCTCCTAAAGCCTACAAATAAAGTGTAAAATGTAGACCTGTTACATTTATTATTGAGCAATATATATTATACACACTGTTCTGCTTTCTGCACTGACCTCAGCAGCTGTTCTCACTGTAAACATCGCGTCACAATAAAAGCAGTTGTATTGAAAAAAAAATAGCCTAACATCCAGGGGAGATGTGATTAGTGAGTAAACAAACGGTAAAGGGCAGAAAGTCTGATGCACATTTGATCATCTCAAATAACTTATAATCACAACGGGAACAGTTTGCAGAGCTGTGCTTCGTTGACAGAAGTCCAGCCATGCGTCACGCCTCTTTTAAACATCACTGTTGGCTGAAATCGTCTCAGGGGAATACTTCAGTGTACTCTCGGTTATCGCTCCTCTAGAGACACTCCTCTCTCCTCTCTCCTCTAAATCAGTGTATCCTCGGTTACGGCTCCTCCAGACAGCCTCCTCGATAATCGATCCTCGACCAGCCTTTAGAGAAATTTGTTTTCCTTCGAGACGGCGCGCCGACATCCGTTTCCGGGTCGCTGCCGGAGGACCTGGGAGTCTGGGACGCGAAAATTATAGAAATGAGAAACGGCTCATTTCCCAGGACTCGCGCGCGTCTGCTTGACGCCGGGACGACCGGCCGCCCTCCCCGACAGGCGCACGGACGCGAGGACCCGCTCATCACTGCGCGCACAAGTGCGACCGCAGTTTTAATTAGGGCCCGAGCACGGAGTGCTAGGACCCAACGGTGTCCTAGCACGAAGTGCGAGGAACCTATTGTTATTGGTGGAATTATTATTTTTCTGCTGGCGTTTCCTGTTTTTGAGGCCTTTAGGACGCTGAAAAAGTTATATAATTTTGCACGGACGCCAGGACTGGTGAAAACTACCTTATTCTGGAGTCAATGGGTTAAATATTCCAACGTGCTCGCTAGCGCCACCTATGAAAAACCCATTTCGGAATAAATGTACAAAGTCGCACCGTAACTCCAAATGACCTGAAATTATGCACACATATCCGGGAGGACCAGCTCTACAAATAATCCTCTTGGAACCCTAAGCTCCGCCTACATTTATTTTTTTAATTGGCATAATGTTCAAAACAGTTAAATATTCACTTAAATTTCAATTTTCAGTTTTTCAACACCAAACTTTGTATACAGCATCGGTGGAGGGTCAGACACATTACCCTAGGAGATGAGCATGTTCAAACGATAAATATTTCCGCCATGAATTAAAACGTACTCGCAAAAAGGCGGGGCTTAGAAAGAAATGCTCATAACTCATCAACAATGTATCCATTCACCACAGATTTTGGTGGAAAGGTTCAGTCTGTCTTGGCAAATAGGCACACCAAAGCATTTTCATTTTGGACTATAGGGGGCGCCAAAAACACTACCAATTTATAACTCAAGAGCGGACGGACGAATTTTTTTAATTTGTTGTACACATACTCTCGGGGTGACTACGAACTCAGATTTAACATGTCGCAACAAATTCAGAATGTGGGCGTGGCCTATCTTTTTTTTTTAAATTGCGATAGCATAAAATGAGCTTCGGACACAAAACTAGGGACACACGTCAGAGCCCATGACCTTTTCGAGAATGTAAAAAAAAAACGTACATTTTTTAAAAAACTGCTCACTAGCGCCCCCTATTGTGTGGTAGTCACATATAGTTTCTCAGAACTTCACGAATTTTGGCACAGACATTCCTCATGAAATTGCGGACATATTTGTAGATAGATTCCATTAGCCCCGCCTCCCAGGAAGTCGGCCATTTTGAAAAATGTGCGTTTTTCAGCCATTTTAAGCACATTCTTGCGAACTCCTCCTAGGAGAATGATCGGAAAAATTCCAATCCAGGACACGTTCAGCCCCTATCCAATATGATACTTAATTGAGAAAAACATTTTTTATAGCTCAATCATGGAGGTCGTAAGCTAACAGCGAATACAACATTTTTGACGATTTACATGTCGCAACTTACTCCAAACTACTCGGATATAGTTATTCCGATATTCACGAAACGCTGTATACATATTGCTATTATGATTGCACACATATTTCAAATTGCCTTCCATAAGCCCCGCCCCCCAGAAAGTCGGCCATTTTGTAATATGTGCGTTTTTCAGCCATTTTAAGCACATTTCTGCGGACTCCTCCTAGGGGAATGATCGGAAAAATTCCAATCCAGGACAAGTTCAGCCCATTTCCAATGTGATGCTAAATTGCGAAGGAATAGTTGATCGCTCAAACGAGGACTTCGTAAGCGAACGGAGAACTTTCCATTTTTGACGATTTACATGTCACAAATTACTCCAAATGACTCCAAACTATTTGCGTATAGTTTTTCCAATATTCACAAAACGCTGTATACATATTGCTATTATAATTGCACACATATTTCAAATTGCCTACCATTAGCCCCGCCCCCCAGAAAGTCGGCCATTTGGAAAAATGTGCCTTTTTCATGCATTTTAAGCACATTCTTGCAAACTCCTCCTAGGGGAATGATTGGAAAAATTCCAATCCAGGACAACTTCAGCACATATCCAATGTCATGCTACATTGAGAAGAATATTTTTCATAGCTCACACGGGGAGGTCGTAAGCTAACAGCGAATACACCATTTTTGACGATTTACATGTCGCAAATTACTCCAAACTACTCGGATATAGTTATTCCGATATTCACGAAACACTGTATACACATTGCTGTTATGATTGCGGACATATTTCAAATTGGCTTTTATTAGCCCCGCCCCCGACAAAGTCGGCCATTTAGAAAAATGTGCACTTTTCATGCATTTTAAGCACATTCTTGCAAACTCCTCCTAGGGGAATGATCGGAAAAATTCCAATCCAGGACAACTTCAGCGCATATCCAATGTTATGCTACATTGAGAAGGAATAGTCCTTCGCTCAAACGGGGAGCTCGTAGGCTAACGGAGAATATACCATTTTTGACCAATTATATGTCAGATAAGCTACTGAGGCCTACCTGTTTGCCTGGCACATCAACTCTCACACACACACACAAACAAACAGACACACAAACACACACACAAACACACACACACCTACTGTTAGTCCAACAACGCCCTTTGCTGGCGGCATATTCATTACAACAGACACCTATACACTCCCTAATCCTACTCTTTATT
The DNA here is from genome assembly GCA_028583405.1 of Pogonophryne albipinna. NCBI lineage: Eukaryota > Metazoa > Chordata > Actinopteri > Perciformes > Artedidraconidae > Pogonophryne > Pogonophryne albipinna. Next base: position 2,415,188 of record CM053244.1, on the reverse strand, counting down.
TGTAGATATCTCCTAAAGCCTACAAATAAAGTGTGAAGTGTAGGCCTGTTACATTTATTATTGAGCAATATATATTATACACACTGTTCTGCTTTCTGCACTGTACCTCAGCAGCTGTTCTCACTGTAACATCACCTAACATCCAGGGGACATGTGATTAGTGAGTAAACAAACGGGGCAGAAAGTCTGATGCACATTTGATCATCTCAAATAACTTATAATCACAACGGGAACAGTTTGCAGAGCTGTGCTTCGTTGACAGAAGTCCAGCCATGCGTCACACCTCTTTTAAACATCACTGTTGGCTGAAATCGTCTCAGGAGAATACTTCAGTGTACCCTCGGTTATAGCTCCTCTAGAGACACTCCTCTCTCCTCTCTCCTCTAAATCAGTGCATCCCCGGTTACGGCTCCTCCAGACAGCCTCCTCGATAATCGATCCTCGACGAGCCTTTAGAGACATTTGTTTTCCTTCGAGACGGCACGCCGACATCCGTTTCCGGGTCGCTGCCGGAGGACCTGGGAGTCTGGGACGCGAAAATGATAGAAATGAGAAACGGCTAATTTCCCAGGATGCGCGCGCGTCTGCTTGACGCCGGGACGACCGGCCGCCCTCCCCGACAGGCGCACGGACGCGAGGGCCCGCTCATCACTGCGCGCACAAGTGCGACCGCAGTTTTAATTATTTTTTTTCTGCTGGCGTTTCCTGTTTTTGAGGCCTTTAGGACGCTGACAAAGTTGTATAATTTTGCACGGACGCCAGGACTGTTGAAAACTACCTTATTCTGGAGTCAATGGGTTCAAATTGTCCAACTTGCTCGCTAGCGCCACCTATCAAAATCCCAATTCAGAATACATTTACAAAGTCGCACCGTAACTCGGAATGATCTGAAATGTTGCACACATATCCGGGAGGACCTGCTCTACAAATAATCCTCTTGGAACCCTAAGCTCCGCCTACATTTTCTTTTTTTTAATTAGCATAATTTACATAAACAGTTCAATATTCACTTAAATTTCAATTTTCAGTTTTTCAACACCAAACTTTGTATACAGCATCGGTGGAGGGTCAGACACATTACCCTAGGAGATGAGCATGTTCAAACGATAAATATTTCCGCCATGAATTAAAACGTACTCGCAAAAAGGCGGGGCTTAGAAATAAATGCTCATAACTCATCAACAATGTATCCATTCACCACAGATTTTGGTGGAAAGGTTCAGTCTGTCTTGGGAAATAGGCACACCAAATAATTTTTATTTCGGACTATAGGGGGCGCCAAAAACACCACCAATTTATAACTCAAGAGCGGATGGACGAATTATTATTATTATCTTTTACACATATACTCTTCAAAAGACCTCATGAAAAAAACAACAACAAGAAGTGAGGATACCCGGCCCGGAGGAAGCCCGGGGTCCCTTTCTGGAGCCAGGCCCAGAAGGAGGACTCGTCGGCGAGCGTCTGGTGGCCGGGCTTGCCACGGAGCCCGGCCGGGCCCAGCCCGAAAAGGCAACGTGGGCAACACCTCCGCTTCTCCGTCCCGCGGGCCCACCACCTACGGGAAACAGCGATGGGGTCGGGTGCGCTGCCAGAAGGGTGGCAGTGAAAGCGGAGGGTCTCGACGGACCAGACCCGGGCGACAGAAGCTGGCTTTGGGGACGTGGAACGTCACCTCTCTGGGGGGGAAGGAGCCGGAGCTTGTGCGGGAGGTGGAGCGTTACCAGTTGGATCTGGTTGGGCTCACCTCTACGCACAGCGTCGGCTCTGGAACCTTACTTCTGGATAGGGGTTGGACTCTATTCTTCTCCGGAGTTGCTCAAGGTGTGAGGCGCCGGGCGGGTATGGGGATACTCACAAGTCCCCGGTTGGGTGCTTCGTTGTTGGAGTTTACCCCAGTGGACGAGAGGGTCGCCTCCCTACGCCTGCGGGTTATGGGGGGGAAAACTCTGACTGTTGTGTGTGCTTATGCACCCAACAGCAGTTCAGAGTATACGGCCTTCTTGGAGACCCTGGAAAGAGTCCTGTATGGGGCTCCTGAAGGGGACTCTTTAGTCTTGCTGGGAGACTTCAACGCACATGTGGGCAATGATGGAGACACTTGGAGGGGCGTGATTGGGAGGAACGGCCCCCCTGATCTGAACCGGAGTGGTGGTTTGTTACTGGACTTCTGTGCTAGTCATGGATTGGCCATAACAAACACCATGTTCGAACATAAGGATGCTCATAAGTGTACGTGGTACCAGAGAACCCTAGGCAGAAGGTCCATGATCGATTTCGTTATCGTATCATCGGACCTGAGGCCGTATGTTTTGGACACTCGGGTAAAGAGAGGGGCGGAGTTGTCAACTGATCACCATCTGGTGGTGAGTTGGGTCGAGTGGCGGGGGAAGCCTCTGGATAGACCTGGTAAGCCCAAACGTGTAGTTCGGGTGAACTGGGAACGTCTGGAGGAGCCCCAAGTTCAGGAGGCCTTCAACTCACACCTCCGGCGGAGCTTTTCAGGCATTCCTGTGGAGGTTTGGGGACATTGAACCAGAGTGGTCGGTGTTCAAAGCCTCTATTGCCGAAGCCGCGGCGGGGAGCTGTGGTCTCAAGGTCCTAGGTGCCTCAAGGGGCGGTAACCCTCGAACCTCCTGGTGGACACCGGTGGTCAGGGAAGCCGTCCGACTGAAGAAGGAGGCCTTCAGGGATTTGTTATCCCGGGGGACTCCCGAGTCAGTTGCAAGGTACCGACAGGCCCGAAGGGCAGCAGCCTCATCCGTGGCCGAGGCAAAGCAGCGGGTGTGGGAGAAGTTCGGAGAGGACATGAAGAAGGACTTTCGGGCGGCACCAAAGTTGTTCTGGAAAACTCTCCGACACCTCAGGAGGGGGAAGCAGGGAACCATCCAAGCTGTGTACAGTAAGGATGGGACGTTGTTGACCTCAACTGATAGAGTGTTGGGGCGTTGGAAGGAACACTTTGAGGAACTCCTGAACCCGACAACTCCGCCCTCTATGTTAGAGGCAGAGCTGGAGTATGACGGGGGATCGGCACCAATCTCCCGGGGGGAGGTCACTGAGGTTGTTAAACAACTCCACAGTGGCAAAGCCCCGGGGGTGGATGAGATCCGCCCAGAAATGCTGAAGGCTCTGGGTGTTGAGGGACTGTCATGGTTGACACGTCTCATCAACATTGCGTGGAAGTCGGAAACAGTACCGAAGGAGTGGCAGACCGGGGTGGTGGTTCCCATTTTTAAAAAGGGGGATCAGAGGGTGTGTGCCAATTACAGAGGCATCACACTACTCAGCCTCCCCGGGAAAGTTTACTCTAAGGTACTCGAAAGGAGGGTCAGGCCGATTGTCGAACCTCAGATTGAGGAGGAACAATGCGGATTCCGTCCTGGTCGTGGAACGACGGATCAGCTTTTTACTCTCGCAAGGATCCTGGAGGGGGCCTGGGAGTACGCTTATCCGGTCTACATGTGTTTTGTGGACTTGGAGAAGGCGTATGACCGGGTTCCCAGGGAGTTACTGTGGGAGGTGCTGCGGGAGTATGGGGTGAGGGGGTCTCTACTCAGGGCCATCCAATCTCTGTACTCCCAAAGCGAGAGCTGTGTCCGGGTCCTCGGCAGTAAGTCGGACCCATTTCCGTTGAGGGTTGGCCTCCGCCAGGGCTGCGCTTTGTCACCAATCCTGTTTGTAATATACATGGATCGGATTTCGAGGCGTAGTCATGGGGGAGGGGGTCTGCAGTTCGGTGGACTAAGGATTGCACCACTGCTTTTTGCAGATGATGTGGTTCTGATGGCTTAATCGGTCTGCGACCTTCAGCACTCACTGGATCGGTTCGCAACCGAGTGTGAAGCGGCTGGGATGAGGATCAGCACCTCCAAATCTGAGGCCATGGTTCTCAGCAGGAAACCGATGGACTGTCCACTCCAAGTAGGGAATGAGTCCTTACCCCAAGTGAAGGAGTTCAAGTATCTCGGGGTCTTGTTCTCGAGTGAGGGAACAATGGAGCGTGAGATGGGCCGGAGAATCGGAGCAGCGGGAGCGGTACTGCAGTCGCTTTACCGCACCGTTGTGACGAAAAGGGAGCTGAGCCAGAAGGCAAAGCTCTCTGTCTACCGGGCCATTTTCGTTCCTACCCTCACCTATGGTCATGAAGGATGGGTCATGACCGAAAGAACGAGATCGCGGATACAAGCGGCCGAGATGGGTTTTCTCCGCAGGGTGGCTGGTGTCTCCCTTAGGGATAAGGTGAGAAGTTCGGTCATCCGGGAGGGACTCAGAGTTGAACCGCTCCTCCTTCGCGTCGAAAGGAGCCAGTTGAGGTGGTTCGGGCACCTAGTTAGGATGCCACCTGGGCGCCTCCCTAGGGAGGTGTTCCAGGCACGTCCAGCTGGGAAGAGACCAAGGGGTAGACCTAGGACCAGGTGGAGGGATTATATCTCTTCGCTGGCCTGGGAGCGCCTTGGGATCCCCCAGTCAGAGCTGATTGATGTCGCCAGGGAAAAGGAAGTTTGGGGCTCTCTGCTGGAACTGCTACCCCCGCGACCCGACCACGGATAAGCGGAAGAAGATGGATGGATGGATGGACATACACTCGGGATGACTACGAACTCAGATTTAAAGTGTTGCAACAAATTCAGAATGTGGGCGTGGCCTATACATTCTTTTTTAATTGCGATAGCATAAAATGAGCTTCGGACACAAAACTAGGGACACACGTCAGAGCCCACGACCTTTTCGAGAATGTAAAAAAAAAACGTACATTTTTTAAAAAACTGCTCACTAGCGCCCCCTATTGTGTGGTAGTCACATATAGTTTCTCAGAACTTCACGAATTTTGGCACAGACATTCCTCATGAAATTGCGGACATATTTTTAGATAGATTCTATTAGCCCCGCCTCCCAGGAAGTCGGCCATTTTGAAAAATGTGCGTTTTTCAGCCATTTTAAGCACATTCTTGCGAACTCCTCCTAGGAGAATGATCGGAAAAATTCCAATCCAGGACACGTTCAGCCCCTATCAAATATGATACTTAATTGAGAAGAACATTTTTTATAGCTCAATCATGGAGGTCGTAAGCTAACAGCGAATACACAATTTTTGACGATTTACATGTCGCAACTTACTCCAAACTACTCGGATATAGTTATTCCGATATTCACGAAACGCTGTATACATATTGCTATTATGATTGCACACATATTTCAAATTGCCTTCCATCAGCCCCGCCACCCAGAAAGTCGGCCATTTTGTAATATGTGCGTTTTTCAGCCATTTTAAGCACATTTCTGCGGACTCCTCCTAGGGGAATGATCGGAAAAATTCCAATCCAGGACAAGTTCAGCCCATTTCCAATGTGATGCTAAATTGCGAAGGAATAGTTGATCGCTCAAACGAGGACTTCGTAAGCGAACAGAGAACTTTCCATTTTTGACGATTTACATGTCACAAATTACTCCAAATGACTCCAAACTATTTGCGTATAGTTTTTCCAATATTCACAAAACGCTGTATACATATTGCTATTATAATTGCACACATATTTCAAATTGCCTACCATTAGCCCCGCCCCCCAGAAAGTCGGCCATTTGGAAAAATGTGCCTTTTTCATGCATTTTAAGCACATTCTTGCAAACTCCTCCTAGGGGAATGATCGGAAAAATTCCAATCCAGGACAACTTCAGCACATATCCAATGTCATGCTACATTGAGAAGAATATTTTTCATAGCTCACACTGGAGGTCGTAAGCTAACAGCGAATACACCATTTTTGACGATTTACATGTCGCAACTTACTCCAAACTACTCGGATATAGTTATTCCGATATTCACGAAACGCTGTATACATATTGCTATTATGATTGCACACATATTTCAAATTGCCTTCCATCAGCCCCGCCACCCAGAAAGTCGGCCATTTTGTAATATGTGCGTTTTTCAGCCATTTTAAGCACATTTCTGCGGACTCCTCCTAGGGGAATGATCGGAAAAATTCCAATCCAGGACAACTTCAGCGCATATCCAATGTTATGCTACATTGAGAAGGAATAGTCCTTCGCTCAAACGGGGAGCTCGTAGGCTAACGGAGAATGTACCATTTTTGACCAATTATATGTCAGATAAGCTACTGAGGCCTGCCTGTTTGCCTGGCACATCAACTCTCACACACACACACAAACAAACAGACACACAAACACACACACAAACACACACACACCTACTGTTAGTCCAACAACGCCCTTTGCTGGCGGCATATTCATTTCATTATTCATTCATTCCCTAACCCTACTCTTTACTTGTAGATATCTCCTAAAGCCTACAAATAAAGTGTAAAATGTAGGCCTGTTACATTTATTATTGAGCAATATATATTATACACACTGTTCTGCTTTCTGCACTGACCTCAGCAGCTGTTCTCACTGTAAACATCGCGTCACAATGAAAGCAGTTGTATTGAAAAAAAAATAGCCTAACATCCAAGGGAGATGTGATTAGTGAGTAAACAAACGGTAAAGGGCAGAAAGTCTGATGCACATTTGATCATCTCAAATAACTTATAATCACAACGGGAACAGTTTGCAGAGCTGTGCTTCGTTGAAAGAAGTCCAGCCATGCGTCACACCTCTTTTAAACATCACTGTTGGCTGAAATCGTCTCAGGAGAATACTTCAGTGTACCCTCGGTTATAGCTCCTCTAGAGACACTCCTCTCTCCTCTAAATCAGTGTATCCTCGGTTACGGCTCCTCCAGACAGCCTCCTCGATCATCGATCCTCGACGAGCCTTTAGAGACATTTGTTTTCCTTCGAGACGGCGCGCCGACATCCGTTTCCGGGTCGCTGCCGGAGGACCTGGGAGTCTGGGACGCGAAAATTATAGAAATGAGAAACGGCTCATTTCCCAGGACTCGCGCGCGTCTGCTTGACGCCGGGACGACCGGCCGCCCTCCCCGACAGGCGCACGGACGCGAGGGCCCGCTCATCACTGCGCGCACAAGTGCGACCGCAGTTTTAATTAGTCTTCATTTATAGCTTAGTGTAAAGCAGATTTTTACTATTTTGCCTACGGCTGGGTAGTTTATTTTACAAACCCCAATTCCAATGGGGTTGGACGTTGTGTAAATTGTAAATACAAACTGAATACAATGATTCGCAAATCATTATCGACCTATATTCAAGTGAATACCCTACAAAGACAAGATATGTAGTGTTCAAACTGATCAACTTTATGGTTTTTTGCAAATATTGACTAATTTTGAATTTGACGCCTGAAACACGCTCCAGTAAAGCTGGGACAGGGTCATGTTTACTATGTTACATCACCTTCCTTCTAACAACACTCCTAAGCGTTTGGGAACTGAGGACACTAATTGTTGGAGCTTTGTAGGTGGAATTATTTCCCATTCTTGCTTGATGTACACCTTCAGTGCTTCATAATGCGCCCCACATTTTCAAAGGAGACAGGTCTGGGCTGCAGGCAGGCCGGTCTAGTACCCCCACTCTTTCACTACAAAGCCACGCTGTTGTAACACGTACAAAATGTGGCTTGGCATTGTGGCAGAATATGTTGCTCCAAAACCTGTCTGTACCTTTCAGCATTAATGGGCACTAACACCCCCCATACCATCACAGATGCTTGCTTTGAACTTTGCGCTGATAACAATCTGGATGGTCCTTTTCCTCTTTAGCTGGAGGACACGACGTCCATGATTTCCAAAAACAAATTAGGAATGTGGACCACAGCACACTTTTCCACTCTGCTCAGAGGAGCCGGCAGAGTTTCTGGGTGTTGTTGATATATGGCTTTGGTAGAGTTTTAACCTTCACTTGTAGACGTAGTGACGAGCTGTGTTCACTGACAATGGTGTTCCAAGTGTTCCTGAGTCCATGTGGTAATATCCTTTACAGAAGGATGTTGGTTTATAATGCAGTACCGCCCAGTCTTTTTTTGCCTGTCCCATCTTTTTTGGTACGTGTTACAGGCATCAAATTCAAAATGAGTGAATTTTTGCCAAAAAAATGAAAGTTGATCAGTTTGAAAATTACATCTATTGTCTTTGTAGGGTATTCACTTAAATATTGGTTGAAAGGGATTTGCAAATCATAGTATTCTGTCTTTATTTACAATTTACACGTCTAAACTTAATTGTAATTGGGGTTTGTCAAACATGCATCCTTTTTTATATTGTGACCATGTGTTTTGTTTATTAAATCTTAATCTGCAGTAGCCTTACCTTGTAATCCATCACTTTCCCAACACTAGCTTTGTGGAAAGACTTCCATTCACCAATTGATTTAAGGTTAATGCTTAGATGTTTGTGTAATGACCGTCAGTTTAAATTCCATTTTGTGGCCAAAGGTTCCATTTATCATGATGACACCGCCCTCATAGAAGTAATTTCTGGGAACTAAGTAATCTGAATGTGCGTCCAGACCAGACGAGAAGCAAAGATTTGCATTGGGTCACACAAATTCACATCGTTTTTGCATTAACTATACAGTTATGTCCTGCTTTCTGAGCCATTATAGAACCAAGCCTGACTCAGTGATGTCACCCCCAGCATCTTACCAGGACTTCCTGTTGCTGTGAGCTGCTCTCCTCTGTGGTCTGCTAGCCTCTGTGCTGTTTGTCCAGCACTCACCCAGCTGACAGTGACACAGTGGCACCATTACCACATATGTAGCGCACATTCCTGGCTAATTGGGTTTGAGGCCCCTGAGGCAATGTATGTGTGTTACATGGGGGATAGGTTTGTCTGGTGTGTGTTTGTGTGTTGGGACTGTGCAGTATGATTAAGGTTGAGAGGTAATTTGGTTGTTATGTGTGAGTTTGCGGATGTGTGTGTCGAAATTGAATGCGTGGTCTCATGAAAACTGTGGCCTTTTTTCAGGCTTGCTGTAGTCTGGGGAAACACAGAGAAGTATTTACTTTCTCACTGAAACATTTATTTTTTTCCCAAATTTCTTTGATGGATCTGTCATGTGTACCTTGGCTCTGTGTTGCAAGGGAAACCAAGGTAAGATAAGGTTTAGAAACAAACAAGTGTTTCAGAGCCGACAGCAGCGAGCAGATCCATAACAACAATTTCCTTCCTTCATCTAGATATGCATCCAATGCTCTGTGTGTTGTGATTCCTTCTTTATGTCTTCCTTACCCCACTTCTATTCCCCACTACAAGCCCCAACGTATTTACCGGTGTTATTCATCTGAAGTTGATGAGCATTCTTTTTGCAAGTGCAGATTGGAGACAAAAAAGTCGTCTCTGTGAATACACTCACTGCGAAAGTGGTGAAAGCATTTGGATGAATGCTCCTCTCCACCACTGCCCTATATTTCCCTAGTCATTCAGCCGAGTGTGGCGTCAGGACGTTTAGTCATCTGTGAGTTATACACCTGCTGTACATGTGAACAGCGGAGGAGGAGGTGGAGCAGGGGAGGAAGGGGAGGAGAACAGGACATGTTGGTGTAAAAAGGCGAGAGCCGGTGAAGGGGCGGGACAACGTGTATTAATTCTGAATAGATGTTGACAAAGAAGACGCTGGGTGAATGCGGTGCAGGGCGTTCGGATGAAGAGCAGGCGGAAATCATCGGAGCGGCACACAGCTGTACTTATTCACAACTCGCCAAAACTGCAAAAGTCAAACTTCCAAAACTTGTTTTCTCTGGGAGTGTGGAGGAGAGGAGGTAGAAGAGAAGTTATAACTTACAATATTGAATTTGATACAGAAGATGTCTTTCAGAAACAGGTTTATTGCCAAGTAGGTTTACAAATACAAGGAATTTCGCTCAGTCGAGATGGTGCATAAATAAACACAATTATAAGAGAAAGGACCAACCAAAAAATGTGGAGTATTGCTACTAAAAGTGGAAATCTGTGCAGATATTAGAATCTTTTTTGAACATTTGTTTTTGTAGTACTAGTACTAATATGTTGACTTAAAGGTCACCTAATATGCAAAATGCACTTTTTGATGTCTTTTATACATAAATATGTGTCCCCGGTGTGTCAAGAGACTCACAACGTCTCCTCCGTACCCAAATCTCTAAAAATGGGGGTACAACGGAGCTGATCCAGATTTGCTGCGTCATGACGACATTACTAAAATGTGGGCTGGCTTTACGCCCACGGCGAAAAACTTTGCTGTATCAGAAACAATGTGCGATGTGTTTTGGAAGTAATATGGTCTGTGTTTACATTAGCAAGCATCGCTAACACAAAGCTGTACTGGAGAGAATATGTGTAAAGAAGCAGGAAATAAAACACAGACATAAACTGATGGGAGACACTTGGTGGGTAGGTCCTTAGTGATTTCTTGAGTGTCCATTACGGCCCGTCCACACAGCGGCGTGCGTTGACGCTTGCCGGCGGGCATGTCTGACACTCGACCAACAACCAATCTAATGAATCTCCCGCCCCTGACACACATGCAGCGGTTTGATTGGCTAGAGCTTGTACTGGCATATGATTCGATTGGCTGACGCTTCTGCCGAGGCGTCAAAAGTTGAACATTGCTCAACTTTTGAAGCGAGCCACGCCAGCAAAGCTCCGCGTCGCTTCCCAAAATGCAGTTCAGCTAAAAGTGACGTTATCCCATTCAAAATGAATGGGCAGAAGCGTTGGAAGCTTCAACGCAAGCCGCAGTGTGGACGGGCCGTTAGTCATTTCAGACCAACATGGCTGCCGGTCGAGATTTCCTTGATGGAAACACGAATCCACCAATCCCATGAAATGTGTTAATATTGTTGTTGGAATCTACATGAAGATAAGCCCCGCCAGCACGTCTAATTTGTGTTACACTAGACACACAAATGACGCCGCAGTCAAAGATGCTCACTATAAAAGTTGAGCAGCACCACTAGCTGGTATAACTGGTAGTTATTAGAACGTTCTGGGCTTATTTCCTGGAATTATTTGTGTATTATAAACTCTAATAAATTGACAAAAAAAGGCAACGTAGTCGTTCCTATGACAACCGCCCTAAAACATCAGTGTTTGGCTGATAGATCTTCAGTGATTGGCTGTACGCATCACTCCACTGCATTGTGTTGGGACGCTGTTAGAGAGCTAATAGTGAGGAGGCTCTGTTGGTGCTCTTTCTACCACATCGAAGATACATCAGTGAAAAGAGAGAAACATGTTGAGAGAAGTTTGAAGCTGCCTCCACATCTTCTTCTCTCCCTCACATGTCATCTCTGCTTGAACAACCCCTCTCATCATCAGCATCCCAATTGACATGCCTCACAAACTATTAAAGCTTCATCCCTCCCTTCCTCTCTCATTGTTTTACCCCCCATCCTCTTGTTAAGCAGGTTTTCTCAGATGCTCATTAAAATCTTCTCGGGAATCGGACACGGAGAAACACAGCATACTTTCCTCCATCCTCCCAACTCCCTGCTCACTCCCTGTTTCTCTCGCTGCCAAGACAGCAGCCTGGAGTTGGTTGTGTTTTCTCCCATCCTCCATTTCAAGTGCTTCTGGGAAGGTTGTTGGTGAAAATACGAATACCAATAAAAGTTGTTTACCGAGCTGGACTCTAAAGGTGGATGCAGATAAAGCACGTTGGTTCGATGAAAACAAAGTCAGGAAAAGAGGAAATAGAAAAGTGCTCTCAGTAGATTGCATGTGTCTCCCCCTCCACTCCCAAACACAACGAGGGAAACCTCCTCAACAGTCAAGGTCAATGTTCTTTATTAGTCATGCAACCATACACTGTAAGACCGAACAGTACAAGCTTCTTGAAGTATATGGGTTGTTTTAACCCAAACATTTATAAAAGTTAATTCACCGCAAATTTTCTGATGACTATGAACTGGTTTGTAATATTGTGTATACAGTATTCATCCACTTTGGGTCATATTGGAGATTGTACTCAAATGTTTTTACTGAATCTGTCTGACGTCATCACGTATGTGCTCCGCCCCCGACGTGCCTCACTGCTCTCATCCATGCGTTCATTTGAGTCCGCCATTATAGCTCCTCTCGGATGAAATCACTCAAACTTTCAGAAGTATACTTTGGCCACCGTGCTCTCGAGTCTCACTGCCGGAATTTGACCGCGCTACTCTGGTAAGTTACGTCTTGCCTTTGCACAGTATTTAAATAATGTTTTATTCATTTCTGCATCTAATGCACTTTGTGTCGCATGGTGTTTGATTTGAGCTCTTGTTAGCTAGCCTAGATTTAATATCTGCCTCACTTGAAAAATGATTTAAACGTGTAAGACAGTATTTTATATTGCTTTAAGTTATATCTCAAAGTGGAATGTTTGTGTTGCAAAAGTTCTCTGGAAAATTCGAACCGCAAATGGCGGCAGTTTTTTTTCTTCTTTTTTGTTACTGCATGCATGTCTGAGCATATTTTATTAACTTAGAGGCATAGAGGATTTACGTTCATTTTATCCACTACAATTACCATAACCGTGCATTCTGCATGTTTGTAAAAGCAAGCTAACTTGAAATACTAGACTATTCATTTTACAATGGGTTTCAAGTTAGCTTGCTTTTACAAAATATGCAGAACGTGCGTTGTGGCACAACGTTAGTGGATAAAATTAACGTAAATCCTCTATGCCTCTAAGTTAATAAAACATGCCCAGACATCCATGCGGTAACAAAAGAAGAAAGCGCGCCGCCTGCCGGCATTTTATGCTCGAAAATAGTGTTTCTCTGATCATTTTGTGAAAACTTTGCAACCCAGCTAACCTTCAATGTTTTTTCTCTTTAGGCTGAAACTGAAGCAACTGGCAGATAAAGGGCTTCTTCAACCTGGTAAGTCTTGCAGTGGAGAAACTGTAACGCGCTTGGGGGGGGGGAGGGGGGAGCTAGTGGTGCTAGTGGAGCCTGTGGAGCCTGGGGGGGGGGGTGCTAGTGTGTGTTAAGATGAGAGATAAAAACCATCCCTTGATTGCAAAGTAAATGCAGACTACCTTTGCCCTGCGGCACAATGAGATCATCAATGATGAGCTACCTGTTGGAGAGACCCTGGAATGCTGGCCTGCCTTGACAATGGAGTCACAGGTGAAAATATTTTAGATATTACAACTATATAATAATTTTGTGTGCCTTTGTCACTGATAACTTGGCATGTTTACTCAGATTTAGCATGTCATGTTTCTGTTTATCTTTGCTGCCTTCAGTCCACATATACATTGTACCCTGAATTAAATAGTCATTTTATATGTTGGCAGATTTGTGCAGAGTTTCACAGGATAACGAACCTCAACCTGAAGAACCACTTTTACGCGGAGTTGGATCGGCATGCTGTTGAGCTTGTTCAGGAAGAAGGCGCCACGCAAAGGCGAAGTGTCTGAAGTTCAGCTCTTCACCGCCTATGACCTCCAGGTGAGTCGGTTAAGCCTCCTGGTGTTTTATTATCATACTAGAGTGGATTTTCTGTGTGTGTTGGGGGGCGGGGGGTCAGCCTGATAGATTTAGATTTATTATTAAGATACTTGTGTTTGGGGAGGGAACAGCAGTGTTAATGTTATTGCACCTTGTTGTTGTGCTAATGAGATACAGGTGGGATCGCAGACGCCTCAATTGCTTCAAAATGGTAATCTCTTCAGTCATGGAAGAGCCCTTGTGATATAAATTGTTGTGTGGCTATGCTGTTTAGCATCCAAAGTAAAACAAAGATATGTTTTCGCACTCAAGGATCAAGGTGACGTCCATAGCCGACGTGCTGCTCTCCTCCCTGCCTGGATTTCTGCATGAGGATGACTCCAGGTTTCTGAGGCTGTGGCATGTAAGTCAGCATAATAACTGTTTTGAATGTATGTGACAGATCATCAAAAAATATAGTTTATCTTATAAATATACATACACACACACACATGCACACACACATACACACACATATAGACACATACATAGACACACAGACACACACACATACATAGACACATACACACATACACACACATACAAACAGACACACATACAAACATACATGCATACACACAAACACACACACACATAGATACACATACACAAACACAGGCACACACATACACATACACACATGCAGACACATACACACACACAGATACGCACACACACACATACACACACACATAGACACACATAGACACACATACACACATATATACACAGACAGATACACATACACACGCAGACACACACAGATACACACACATAGACACAGACACATAGACACACACACATAGACACACACACACAAACACACACATACACACACACATAGATACACAGACAGACACACACACACACACACACACACACACACACACACACACAGACACATAGACACACACACACATACATACACACACACACACACACACACATACATAGACACACACACACACACACACATACATAGACACACACAAAGACAGACACACACACACACACACACACACACACACACACACACACACACACACACACACACACACACACACACACACACACACACACACACACACACACACACACACACACACACACACACACACACACACACACACACACACACACACACACACACACACACACACACACACACACACACACACACACACACTCAAGAGAGGGCTTTCTTTCCTGCAGCATCAGTGTTCAATACTAAATAATCTCTAGTGTTCCCCATATTTTTTTGTATGTGTAGTAGGGAGAGATTATACTGTAAATATATATTCAGTTTCCAGTTTATTAGGTACAACTAGCTAATAGTAACAGTCTAATACAGTGATAAAATAAATCCTACCCTTATGAAGGTTATACATGTTTTTTCTGTAGAAAGAATTTATGTCAACTGATTGGTTATTTTAGAGGCTGAAGTTTCTGGTGCAATGCGAATAGGCGTTTCCTTAAACCCACGTTATGAACAAAACATTAGGTTATTTGATGTGATACAGTGGGGCAAACAATTATTTAGTCAGCCACCAATTGTGCAAGTTCTCCCACTTAAAAAGATGAGAGAGGCCTGTCATTTTCATCCTAGGTATACCTCAACTATGAGAGACAAAATGAGAAAAAAATCCAGAAAATCACATTGTCTGATTTTTAAAGAATTTATTTGAAAATTATGGTGGAAAATAAGTATTTGGTCAATAACAAAAGTTCATCTCAATACTTTGTTATATACCCTTTGTTGGCAATGACAGAGGTCAAACGTTTTCTGTAAGTCTTCACAAGGTTTTCACACACTGTTGCTGGTATTTTGGCCCATTCCTCCATGCAGATCTCCTCTAGAGCAGTGATGTTTTGGGGCTGTCGCTGGGCAACACAGACTTTCAACTCCCTCCAAAGATTTTCTATGGGGTTGAGACCTGGAGACTGGCTAGGCCACTCCAGGACCTTGAAATGCTTCTTCCGAAGCCACTCCTTCATTGCCCGGGCGGTGTGTTTGGGATCGTTGTCATGCTGAAAGACCCAGCCATGTTTCATCTTCAATGCCCTTGCTGATGGAAGGAGGTTGTCACTCAAAATCTCACGATACATAGCCCCATTCATTATTTCCTTTACACGGATCAGTCGTCCTGGTCCCTTTGCAGAAAAACAGCCCCAAAGCATGATGTTTCCACCCCCATGTTTCACAGTAGGTATGGTGTTTTTTGGATGCAACTCAGCATTCTTTCTCCTCCAAACAAGTCTAGTTGAGTTTTTACCAAAAAGTTCTATTTTGGTTTCATCTGACCATATGACATTCTCCCAATCCTCTTCTGGATCATCTAAATGCTCTCTAGCAAGCTTCAGACGGGCCTGGACATGTACTGGCTTAAGCAGGGGGACACGTCTGGCACTGCAGGATTTGAGTCCCTGGCGGCGTAGTGTGTTACTGATGGTAGCCTTTGTTACTTTGGTCCCAGCTCTCTGCAGGTCATTGACTAGGTCCCCCCGTGTGGTTCTGGGATTTTTGCTCACCGTTCTTGTGATCATTTTGACCCCACGGGGTGAGATCTTGCGTGGAGCCCCAGATCGAGGGAGATTATCAGTGGTCTTGTATGTCTTCCATTTTCTAATAATTGCTCCCACAGTTGATTTCTTCACACCAAGCTGCTTACCTATTGCAGATTCAGTCTTCCCAGCCTGGTGCAGGTCTACAATTTTGTTTCTGGTGTCCTTTGACAGCTCTTTGGTCTTGGCCATAGTGGAGTTTGGAGTGTGACTGTTTGAGGTTGTGGACAGGTGTCTTTTATACTGATAACGAGTTCAAACCGGTGCCATTAATACAGTTAACAAATAGAGGACAGAGGAGGCTCTTAAAGAAGAAGTTACAGGTCTGTGAGAGCCAGACATCTTGTTTGTTTGTAGGTGACCAAATACTTATTTTACAGAGGAATTTACCAATAAATTCATTAAAAATCCTACAATGTGATTTCCTGGATTCTTTCCCCCCATTCTGTCTCTCATAGTTGAAGTGTACCTAGGATGAACATTACAGGCCTCTCTCATCTTTTTAAGTGGGAGAACTTGCACAATTGGTGGCTGACTAAATACTTTTTTGCCCCACTGTATGTCACTGATGTATTTTTCAGCAAACATATTTCTGAGATAGCTAAGGCAATTTGGGGTAATAGGTAACGTGTATCTGTTCTTGTCATCAGGTAGAGCAGTCTGAGGATCCAGAAATAGATGACGTCGCGGTCGGACTTCTCCTGATCAGTGCCAGGTTGACAAATGCCACGCTCTTCTGCCCAGAGAAGATCGCTGTTGTCATAGAGGGGGACAAAGTTATGGAACTCCCCACACTGGCTGAGGCATTCATCCATCTTTTCGCACTGATCTATGCCCTCCATCTGAGTTACCCGAAAGAGTTGGCAAACACTTTCAACTTCATCCAGAAAGTATTGATGGGCCTGGATGAGGGGAACATGAGGCCCAGGGTATTGAGCCTAAAAAATGAGCTTCTCACATTGTAGTCATCCTACAATATAACACACACGCACACCACACTCCCTTGTGGCTGGACGCTGGCGTTGTGCCCCCCACACACACACACACACACACCACACTCCCTTGTGGCTGGACACTGGCGTTGTGCCCCACACACATACACACCACACTCCCTTGTGGCTGGATGCTGGCATTGTGCCCCACACACACACACCACACTCCCTTGTGGCTGGACGCTGGCATTGTGCCCCACACACACACACACACACCACACTCCCTTGTGGCTGGATGCTGGCGTTGTGCCCCACATACATACACACACCACACTCCCTTGTGGCTGGACGCTGGTGTTGTGCCCCCCCCACCCACACACACACACACACACACACACACACACACACACACACACACACACACACACACACACACACACACACACACACACACACACACACACACACACACACACACACACACACACACACACACACACACACACACACACACACACACACACACACACACACACACACACACACACACACACACACACACACACACACAATGTTCTCTGTTTACATCCTGCACTTTAAATCTGTTCATTGAAAAATGTGTTACTGTTCAGCTTCAAGTTGAAGGACTGTTTCCCATATATTATTTTATACTTTTATACTTTAAAAAATATATATCTGGATATTTGTCAAGGCCTTAGCACTGTTTAATTTATTTTGTATTTAAAAGTTAGTTATTTGCTATAATTTATATATATTGTTTGGTAAAGTGTGTGTCACTTAATAAAACAGTAATTTGCATTTAAATTGTCAGTGTTAAAGTGCTTTTTAATGTTTAGTCAAAATGTTAACTTGGGGATTTTGAGTTACAGTTAACTAAACATTTCGATGTAATCAGTTTCAACAAACGTTTTAAGTATTCAACATTCCGTTTTGAGTACTACTCAATTGACATTTTTAATTCATATTCGGGTTTAGAGATAATAAAAATATTTAAGTTAAATCTACCTGATTTTCATATCTACTGTGCTAACAAAATAGCTAGTTGAAGAGATATGAAAATGTTTAAGTTAAAGATACTTGATCTTTAATTGTACAGTGTTAACAAAAATTATTAGTTTAAATAACTTAATATATCCATGTTTCTTTAACTTAAAACAATATGTTTGTGTCACTTAAAAATGACTAGTAAATAGAACTCAATTGATAAGATTATACTTTAACGTAAAACATTTAAGTTAAGGTACTGAAAATTTCGATGTAATCAGTTTAAAAAAAACGTTTGAGTTCTATTAACTTGTCAGGTTTTACAGTGTAGCTACAAAGTAGTTATGCCGATGAAAATCTTAGGTCACAGGCTTCTCCAACAGTGCAACACAATATTACAGAAAAACAGAAAAATATAGTGCAAGTAAATATTAAAATTAAATGCAAAAAGAAAGGAATAGTTTAAAAAAAGTGAAATAGTGAAATAAGAGTCTATATGCAAGCTATTGGAATGATATATTCAGGGGTGCACATAACTTTTTTGCCCAAAGGAACACCTGGAGATGTTGCTTGGTGCGCATCCTTAAAATGAAATAAACCGGACCTTTTGAGGGGTACTTGACTTTATGAACGGGGGGGGGGGGAGGTGCGCACGCTCATGAACTGTTCGCCCGTGCCTCGCAGCAGGGTTACTGTGCGGAGCGCATAAAGCAGACCCTTCACGCGATAGCGAGGGGTAGAGCGAGGCATCGCAGATGCTGTCGTGCTCGCGGACGGATTAAAAAAATTAAACCTAAATGGCTCGCGAATTATACTTTGGCGGCCGTTAATATACCTGGGCGGCCCGCCCAAGTAAAGTCTATGTGTGGGAAACAGGGGTGGCGCCAGGGGGTAACTTGGAGTTACTATAGCAACTCCAACAATTGGCCTAGCAGCGGCTTAGCAACCCCATTGTTTTGTTATTGTTGGATCTCCAACGGAGCAGGGTGTAATGGTATTATACAAAAATATTGTAGGAGCACTGAAACAGTGTTCAAATTCTGCTTTTACAAACTTATTTTGGTTGTGCTTATCTTGCAAAGTAATGTTATAAGTGTCAAAGGAATGTTTTAATGTAAATATGAATGATAATATTGTAGCGTGTCCAAGTTAATAGTTATGTCAGTTATCAGATGTGTACAGTTTAGTACATTTGTAAAGTTATTTAGGCAATGTTGTTGGTGGGAGTTAGGGAGAGACCGCCCCTTCCAGGTGTGTGTGTGCATTTTCGGTGTGTGTGTGGAGGGAGTACGAGACGGTAGGAGTTGTCTTCGAGTGTCGGGAAAAGTCATAATGAGTGTTATACTATTGATTTGGTTCTGTAAGGCGTGGTACACTTTACGAATATAATAGTTTTTTATGGACAACTTTACCATTCAATCTCGTCCAACTGATCTTGCAGCTGTCACTCCTCGGCTTTTGGTAGTTCAGGCATTTATTAAACCTGGCAACTCCGGGCTTCCGGGCTGTCAATCAAAGTCCAGTGGCTCTGCCCCAAAGTGTCAGAAACTGTTCACGCGCGCGTAGACAGACTCCGCGAGCGAGTGAGGCTGACACTCCCGCGAGCGAGCAAGAGGGCTGTCTCTCTCGCGAGCGGGGGTTTAATCTGCGCGCGAGGGTCATTGTATGCGCGTGTAAAAGCACATTTTCCGCTCGTGAGTAGCTTGTTTTACGCGCTAGAATATTGACCCAAATCTGACTCCATAGTAACGCCTGCCAGACGGCAGCAAACAGAGCAGTTTGTGGCTGGGGTGATGGGGGTCTTTGATAATCCGTAGGGATTTCTTCCTGAGCCGCTGGGAGTAAAGGTCCTCCATGGATGGCAGCTCCATCCTGGTGATGTTCTGTGCAGTTTTCACCACCCTCTGTAAAGCCTTACGATTGAGGGCGGTGCAGCTGCCGTACCAGGCCGTGATGCAGCCAGTCAGGATGCTCTCTATGGTGCACCTGTAGAAGTTGCAGAGTATCCTGGAGTCCATGTTTTTGTCCATGTTTGAGTCCATGTTTTTGGAGTCCTCCTCAGCCTGCGGAGGAAGAAGAGCCGCTGTTGAGTCTTTTTGGTGATGGTGGTGGTGTGAAGAGTCCATGTCAGGTCCTCAGTGATGTGGACACCGAGGAACCTGAAGCTGCTGACTATCTCCACCGTAGTCCCATTGATGGTGATGGGGGTGTGTCCCTCTCTCTGCTGCTTCCTGTAATCCACAATCAGCTCCTTTGTTTTGCTGACGTTGAGATGGAGGTTGTTATGCTGGCACCAAGATGTCAGGTTTTCAACCTCCTCTCTGTACGCCGTCTCGTCGTCGTCTGTGATACGGCCGATGACGGTCGTGTCATCAGCAAACTTCACGATGGTGTTGGAGCTGTGTATGGCCATGCAGTCGTGTGTGAACAGGGAGTAGAGGAGAGGGCTAAGCACGCAGCCTTGAGGGGCACCGGTGTTGAGGATCAGGGTGGAGGATGTGATGTTTCCCACCCGCACTGCCTGGGGTCTGCCCGTCAGGAAGTTCAGGATCCAGTCACAGAGGGCGCTGTTGAGCCCGAGGTCTCTGAGCTTGATGGCCAGCTTGGAGAGCACAATGGTGTTGAAAGCTGAACTGTAATCAATTAACAGCATTCTCACATATGTGTTCCTGTTCCTCTGGTCCAGGTGTGAGAGGGCAATGTGGATGGTGAGGGCTATGGCGTCGTCTGTGGACCTGTTTGCTCTGTCGGCAAACTGCAGGGGGTCCAGAGAGTCAGGGAGGGAGGAGGTGATGAATGATTTGACTAACCGCTCAAAGCACTTCATTATGACGGAGGTGAGTGCTACTGGGCGGTAATCGTTGGGGCTGGTGATTTTTGTCTTTTTGGGGACAGGAACGATAGTGTAGTGTTTAAGACATGTGGGGACAACAGACTGCAGCAGGGACCTGTTGAAGATGTATGTGAACACCTATGCCAGTCAAGGTAAAGATAACAAATGTGGGAATGTATTCATCTCCTAAATGTAGTGGATCATAACATATATCATAAATCTGCAAATATTGTGTTTTTTTAGGAGCATTTGAAAAACCTGCATGAAAAACCTGTGGGGAAATTCCAGATATTGTAAAAAAAGGCGAGAGGCAGAACAGAGAGAGTCGAGCTAAGCTAAGCTAACCAAGCTTTTCCACTACCCAGCATGCTCCTGGCTTTTGTAATTGCAGAAATAGCTGAAATAAGACTTAGGCCTGCATCTTTATTGCAACCTGGCTCAATGGAAACCTGGATCAGTCTCCCACTGAGGAGCTGACTGCAGACAGAGTAAGGACCAGAGGAGGCCGGCTGTGATTACATCAATGATGCTCCGTGCTCAAACCTTTCAAGGTCACCTATTATGCAAAATCCACTTTTTCATGTATTTTCTACATAAACATGTGTCCCCTCTGTGTAAAGAGACTCTGAATGTTTCAGGAAAAAAGATTATCTCTCTTTTTGTCCTGATCCATTTAAAAACCTGTCTGAAAATGAGCTGATCAGATTTTGGTCACTTTATGATGTCATAACGATTTTTTGGCTTGTGTAACCCCCCCCCCCCACACACACACACCTTATCACCTGAATCTCCTCCTCGAGCACTATTGTGTTATTTTTAACCAAATACCTCTCAGAGGGGCGTGGGGAGTGGCTCCTTTTTTTCATCTAAAGTAACAGACAGAGAATCAGCACTTTTGAAACAGGGCTGAAACAGAGGGGATTATGGGATGCTTCAATGATCTGTTTGGTGTTTGGAGCCAAACACTTCAGAGACATGTTTTGTATATATCTGAGACCTATAATATATTGATGAAAAACAGTATAATAGGTGCAAAAATGCTGTGGCAAGTGGTGATGTCATCCCCACGTACAATGAAAGGAAATATTCAAACCGTTTGCAACAACTAAGGTGTCCTGTTGTGGGGTCCCATTTGTCAGGAGCTCTATGTTATCAATTTGAGGGTTTTCTTTTCCAAAGAGTTTGTTAATGCCTCTCCATATATCTTTTGGGATTCCCTTGTGTTTGATGAATATTATTCAAATACTAATTTGCTATGGCCTTTAATTGAGAAGGAACTTTAGCTTTTGTACATGGCCATACAGGTGAATGTTGAGGAGCCTAACTGGAAGACAGACAAACTCCTGGGGCCTCATTTATAAATGTGGCGTACGCTCAAAAGATGGCGTACGCCAGTTTCTAAGCAATCTTTGGGATTTATAAAAAACAAACTTGACGAGAAAATGTGCAGTCCTCCACGGACACTCTGACCCATGCGTACGCACAAAAACGGGAGACATGAGAAACTGCGACACCGTTGGCAGAAGGAAGAATGGAGAGAAATATGTGAAAATAATACCATAAATATACCATAGTATCATATATGAAGAATTAATTTGCACAAATTGATTAAAGCCAATCTTAAAATGATTAAACAAACGCCTGACTATGTATAGACAAATATGGGCGTTATGTGAAGCCCGCAAAAGCTGCGCCGCATTTCGAGTTGATTGTGATTTATAAAGGGAAAACGGTGTAGGACGTGCATGCGCAGTGTTTTATAAATCGGAATATTTTTGTGCGTATTTACTTGCTTTGTCCTACGTACGCCACCTTCCCACATGAATCCTACCCAAAGCTTTATAAATTAGGCCCCTGGTCTCCCTTGATATCGTGAAAGGCTTGATGTGGGTCCATCAGCGCACAAAGAAGCAGTGTTTTCTTCAATTTAATTCTTAATAGCTGCTTCTGAAGGAGGGTTTTATTTCAGGCAATCAACTCAGTGGTTATCGATTGAGTGTTTTGTCCACCATCCCTCACGTGCCAGTAAGGTCTTTATCACACCGCTGAACAGAAATCTGAACTGAACCCTCTTCCAGGAGGTTAGATAGCAGATATCAATGCTAGAATTAAAGGAATTCATCTCCCTGTCATTAGACTTTATCTAGACTGGATTTCTAAAGGTTTTTTACTCTGGACCCACAAATCAGCGGCTCATTGTCCACTGGCTCCGTCCCGTCCAGCTGTAAAAATGCAAGTACAACCTCTCCAGAAGAAACTTTGTTTTCACTCTGTTGTTTTAAACGTTTGTATTGTAGAAAAAACTGTTGCCCCTCAATCTCACACATGAATAGCAGCGACATTTTTAAGCAATATGAATCAGGAGAATTTGCCCAGTGATTTACTGCTTGCAGCAGATCCTGGGGCTTTTTCAATTTGAAATCTGTTCGATTTGAGTTGTACATTTATTATCTCACAGACAATCTTATAAATTGCCTTGAAAACTGAGTTGCTATTAACGACATTTTCTGGTGTTATGGATTGACTCTCTGATATTAAATGCTGGATGTCACAACACTTCCTGTGGCTCAATGAGACCATTTCACTCCTCTTATATCACTTTTACTTGACCTGTTTTTATCATACACTCTGTTTAATGAAAGTCTTATTGTTGTTGTGTTTTTACCATGTTTTGTTAAGCTTTGTAATGGGACCCTGTTTGGGGCACAGCTCATGTTTTCTTCCAGCTTTCAATTCGAACAATCGTTCAGTCTCTCTCTGTTGGGTCAAAAATCGATGTGTTCCACTGAATGCGCCCCCTAGTTTGCATCCTTTCTGCATTTGCAGATGTTTTTTTGTTGCATTTGTTTTGGGAGTTTGTGTGTGTTTACTGCTTATGTTTGGTCTTGGCACTGTTGAAGCACATTTGCACATGTCGGCCTCTATACTTTGTAACCGTTTTGAAGTGCTATTCAAATAAAGTTAATTCTCAATATTTATTTTTCAATATATTAGATGATGGAGACAACATTTTTCTATAGCTAACACTCTATTTACATGTAATACTATTAAAGCACCAGGAGCAGAGTCTGGTAGAGCCCTTCAATGTCAACCTCTGCTTCTCTGCATTCTTTGTGAGTCGGCCCTAAAAGGCAGTGGTCACATTTCATTTAGTTCAACCTTCAACCACTAAAGATAGAGCGGTAAGTAAATGACTCAGGCACAATGTTTTCTTTCACTAAATGTATTTTATTATTAGATTGTAAAATAATGATAATAGAGGACATGTTTTGTACAACTGTATGTTGAGTTTTTTATCATGCTATTTTTAGGCATATATTATGGGTCTCAGATATATACAAATATATAAAAAACATGTCTATGATGTGTTTTGCTCAAAATACCAAACAGATCATGCATTTTAGACATCCGTCATATCCCTCTATTTCAGCCCTGTTAGAGAAACGCTGATCTGAATCCTTAGCTTGGAAACAATTATACGAGATACAGCTAAATGCTGCCGTGATTAAACGTCATATCATGTTCCAAACCACATTAAGGATTATTTCTGAAACAGTATGGAGCTCAAACGCTTTCTCTCTCGCGGGTTTATTTCCTGCTTCTTTACACATATTCTCTCCAGTACAGGTTAGCTCTGAGTGTTAGCGATGCTTGCTAATGTAAACAAAGACCATATTACGTCCAAAACACATCGCACATTGTTTCTGATAAAGCAAGGTTTCTGATAGGGTCGTGGGTGTAAAGCCCGCCAACATTTCCGACATTACGTCATGTCGGCAGCAAATCTGGATCAGCTCCGTTGCACCCCCGTTTTTAGAGATGTGGGTACGGAGGAAAAGAGAGGGGGTTTTATTTTCGGACTCTTTGTGAGTTCCCTGACACACCGGGGACACATATTTAAGTAGAAAATAAATAAGCAAGTGCATTTTGCATGATAGGTAGTACCCTTTAAAGAAGGAGGTTAAATTAATAATCATCATACACTGAACAAAAATATAAATGCAACACTTTTGTTTTTGCTCCCATTTTTCATGAGATGAACTCAAAGATCTAAACCATTTTCTATATACACAAAATAACCATTTCTCTCAAATATTGTTCACAAATCTGAAAACATCTGTGATAGTGAGCACTTCTCCTTTGCCGAGATAATCCATCCCACCTCACAGGTGTGGCATATCAAGATGCTGATTAGACAGCATGATTATTGCACAGGTGTGCCTTAGGCTGGCCACAATAAAAGGCCACTCTAAAATGTTCAGTTTTATCACACAGCACAATGCCACAGATGTCGCAAGTTTTGATGGAGCGTGCAATTGGCATGCTGACAGCAGGAATGTCCATCAGAGCTGTTGCCCGTGAATTGAATGTTCATTTCTCTACCATAAGCCGTCTCCAAAGGCGTTTCAGAGAATTTGGCAGTACATCCAACCGGCCTCACAACCGCAGACCACGTGTAACCACACCAGCCCAGGACCTCCACATCCAGCATGTTCACCTCCAAGATCGTCTGAGATCAGCCACTCGGACAGCTGCTGCAACAATCGGTTTGCATAACCAAAGAATTTCTGCACAAACTGTCAGAAACCGTCTCAGGGAGGATCATCTGCATGCTCGTCGTCCTCATCGGGGTCTCGACCTGACTCCGGTTCGTCGTTGTAATCGACTTGAGTGGGCAAATGCTCACATTCGATGGCGTCTGGCACGTTGGAGAGGTGTTCTCTTCACGGATGAATCCCGGTTTTCACTGTTCAGGGCAGATGGCAGACAGCGTGTGTGGCGTCGTGTGGGTGAGCGGTTTTCTGATGTCAATGTTGTGAATCGAGTGGAACATGGTGGTGGTGGTGTTATGGTATGGGCAGGCGTATGTTATGGACGACGAACACAGGTGCATTTTATTGATGGCATTGTGAATGCACAGAGATACCGTGACGAGATCCTGAGGCCCATTGTTGTGCCATTCATCCACGACCATCACCTCATATTGCAGCATGATAATGCACGGCCCCATGTTGCAAGGATCTGTACACAATTCCTGGAGGCTGAAAACATCCCAGTTCTTGCATGGCCAGCATACTCACCGGACATGTCACCCATTGAGCATGTTTGGGATGCTCTGGATCGGCGTATACGACAGCGTGTTCCAGTTCCTGCCAATATCCAGCAACTTCGCACAGCCATTGAAGAGGAGTGGACCAACATTCCACAGGCCACAATCAACAACCTGATCAACTCTATGCGAAGGAGATGTGTTGCACTGCGTGAGGCAAATGGTGGTCACACCAGATACTGACTGGTTTTCGGACCCCCCCAGACCCCCCCAGTAAAGCAAAACTGCACGTTTCAGAGTGGCCTTTTATTGTGGCCAGCCTAAGGCACACCTGTGCAATAATCATGCTGTCTAATCAGCATCTTGATATGCCACACCTGTGAGGTGGGATGGATTATCTCGGCAAAGGAGAAGTGCTCACTATCACAGATTATTTGAGAGAAATGGTTATTTTGTGTATATAGAAAATGTTTTAGATCTTTGAGTTCATCTCATGAAAAATGGGAGCAAAAACCAAAGTGTTGCATTTATATTTTTGTTCAGTGTAATAATAATGCATTTCTTTTTTTTAAGCGCTTTAACAGGTGATATGACATGAAAACACACATTATAAAGATAGTGTGGGAAACATAGCAGTTGGACACATTAAAGAAACTGGTGCCTCCTGTTGTGCTACGTCTGCTTCACAAGTTGAGCAAATAGAGGCCCTCCACATTTGGAATGATCTTTGTTTTTGCTTTGCATTGTAGTTTTTGTTGTAAAACACTGTATATGAGTGGGCCTGAGCGTGTCACCATTTTAGCACTCTATTGACTGAGTAGTTAGCAGTGGTTGGCAGGAAGCTGTGTTCTTGCCCGGTGGGTCTTCATTTGGATTTCATTTGACAGTAATAACATGACTGTATCAATCACATGACATCATCAATCATCACATGACCACACCTGACTGTAATGATTACATGCCTTGGCTATTGATGATCACATTCATTATTATTAATTAGTGTTGAATACTTTAACAATCAAATGACCCTCTCAATCACAAGTTACCAAGATATTTCTGTCATTCACAAAATAACCTCTTCCACTCAATTTAATATTTTAAAGTATTATTTTAAGGCAAAAGGAAATTATTTAATATTCTATTTTGAAATATTTTTCTACAGGATATTGTTTTACTTTTATGTGTGCTCCTGCATTTATCCTCTTATATTTCGCATTACAATCGCCATTTTTCCTAAATAATATATGTCTAGCAATACAGGCAATGCTAACTAAAACTGGCACTGAGTGGCAAAAAAAACGGTCTTCAGGTTCATCTGGGTAGTCTCACACACAAGGAAACACATATAGGTACCATCGGATCTCCAGAGATTAATTTGTTAATTGATCGGCTGAAACTGAACTTCTTCCATCACTTCCTGTATCTTTCTCTTCTCTTCTCGGCTGGCTCTGTGACCTCTAACTTTTGATATGATACTATTTGTTTCTACTTTTAATTTCATTATTAATAAGAGTTCCACATAGTTTAGTTTATTGAATGAGACTGAATAATTCATATCACTTCATTTTGTCGATAAGGGTGAGAAGAATCTAATGTCAGATGAATACTGATCACATACAATTAGTATGTGTGAGCCTCTCCGCTCACACAGGGTTCAAATATGGACGGAAAGAGCAGGTTCGTGTAACAAAGGCGTTTATTAGCTCCAAACAAAAGTATCCACGGGTCTCCAACGTTGCCCGTGTGGCAACCTTCACAGGTCCTTTTGCCACCTTCCAGGATCCCGCCTACTGCAAAACAGACCAGAACCAGGTTACCACATGCTTTTATTCCGGCACTGATTACCTGATTCCGATCAGCTGTCTGGCCTCCGGCCGAGCCACTCCCTTCACTCCAGCAGCCGGTGCCCTAATCACACCCCGCTGCCACAGTATGAATTGTATGTTTATAACACACTTTTAATTATGCAGTTGAATGTTTTCATAACTTTTGTTTGTATGCAAGATACACAATTAAAAAAGCTATTTGGAGCCATTCCTATTCTCCACTTTATAATACCCACAATCATTTGATCCATTCTCTATCTATAGCCTGGTGCACTCTTCAGTGCAGCTCACAGCTTCTTTCCTCAGTTCAAATAATACAAGACACATTATGAAGAGGGTTAGGTGGAGGAAGTGCTGCCCATGCCCCCCCCCCCCCCCTCCTCCCCCTCAACACCCACCTTATTACAGAGGCATCTTCATCAAGGTCTGGGCCCATTAAATACATCATTGGAGCGGTGATTAAAAATGAAAAAGACATAAACGCAGTGATCAATCATTTAATAGGTTAACAGGCTTAAAATATCAGATCTCTCTCAACCTGATCTCACTGGGGGAAAGAGGAAGGAAGTGGGGGGAGGAGAGATACCTGGGAACAATTTGTGACATTGTTTAGGCTACTACAAAATATTATATTTTAAATTCAAAGGAGCTTCATATGAAAGACATCTTCAAGAAGAAAAAACTGACAAAGCAAATATTTGGAAAGTCCACAATAACAGTAATATGAACAATAACATAACACAATGAAGATATTTCTACTATCAAACATTCATTTTTGTTGCTTGGGGTTTTTGTGTTTTTACTATTCAGATGGTCGTTGTGTGTCCACTGCGCTTGGATCTGCTTCCTGTCTGACAGTAGAAATATATTCTACTGTACCAATTTATAATCTCTTATAATGAAAGAAAACATTTTAATCTACTCTGGTTTTAGTTTCTTCTTTCGACTGTTCTCATTTTTTCCCCCAGTAAGGTATACTGTGAAACGAGCCGATCATTATAGAACCCCCCCCCCCAGGGTGAGCAGGTGTTGAATCGCCCTGAAAAGTTATATTAAAAAAGTACTCCATTGTGTTTTTTAATGGGGAATGGGATTTTCCTTGATCAGAGCATCCTTAGCAGCTTGATTATGATTGGTCTAAATTGGCATTTTTCCATTGGCACCGGGCAAGAACATTATTAAAAATCAAATGTTTAACTTGTTTTCATGCTCGCCTATCTTGTACACATGAGAAAGGCTAACTGGGGCTTGGACTGGGAGCCGTAGGGTCGCGGGTTCAAGTCCCGAACAGACCATTAAATATGGAGTGTGGACTGGGCCCTGCCGTGAATGCAAATTATTTGAGCTCCATACTGTTTCAGAAATAATGCTTGATGTGGTTTGAACCACAGACCGTTTTTGTACTTGTTATGAGAAAGAAACATATATTTATTTATATTAAAGGCTACTTTATAATCTTTCCAGTTCCATATGAAAATCATTTTGATATATTTTTATTTAATTTGATTTGACATTTAGTTGTTGACTTAATACAGATATCAATACCAATATAGCACAGGATTATAATTCAGAATAGACATCAGGAATATGTAATGTTCTCTAACTGGACCTTTCTGAATTTCTCTTGAATCCCCCTGCACTACATGTTTGTACCTTGTATTGCCTCTTATTATGTTCCAGTTCTAGCATTTTGGTGTTCAATCTCATTCTCTTCATGTTTTTGCGCCGACACCAGGGATTTATAATTCTGTTCCTCCATACAGAGCGCTGTATAGAGCCTGTGAATTAAATCTCTCTTACCTTGAATATTTTTTGAATGTTTGAATCTCCTTCTCCTGTTAAAAAGTGTAGTGTCTGACTATCCTGCTGTTTATCATGCAGTTTACCTGAACTGCATGATGGATGAAAAGTGATCATGACGAGGTATAGGAGTTAAAGATATATTCAACTAATTGCACACAACTGTAGCAATTAGCATGCAGCTATATATAATTAAAAGCATGTGCTCTATGGAGTGTTCAGCTTCTTTTGAAGGGCTGCATGAATGCTCCTTTCTGAGCTGAAGATGTGCTCTGGATTCACAGCGGCTGAGTGTGTGAGCGCTGCTTTCTGAAGAACGCCCTCCCACTGGTGTCGACACAGGCGTTCTTTCTTTCCACTATGATATGAGACTAGTAGCAGATGTAATTATTTTTGAGGAGATGAATATGACTAAAAGGTCGAAATTGTAACCTTTTACCATCTGTGCTAAGAGATGGGTGCAGATGGGTGCCGGAGACTGGATCTGCAGAGGAGGATGAAACTTTGCCATAAATGCCGCTCCAATAAACCAGTCAAAGTGTCTTTAAAGTGTACATAATGCAGGGGATGGATGCATAACATTTTGCGTGCTTGGTTGTATGTGTGTTTAGGCACACTCAGGCAGGATTGTGCATGCAGACTTTACATCATATTTAGCGTCACTTGAGTTTTCCACAGGCCTTCATCTGAGGACTAAGCCTTTAACTGTGTCCTTGAGCCTGAGCTCACCTGAGCCTGAGCTCACCTGAGCCGGCTGAATCCAACATGTTTTAACTCATTTGAAGCCTGACACAAAACCAAACCTGTGTTGATGTTTTTCCAAATCCTTTCCTGAAGTACAATGTAATATGTAATGTGCTTACTTTGAAGTAGTAGGGCTATGAAGAAGTCTACAGTATGAAGCTGAAAGGGCAATCCAAATGTCCGGTGCCTTGCTCAAGGGCACCACGGCAGGGCAGGAGATGAACTGGGACCTCTCCAAGTAACAGTCCACACTCCATATTTAGGTCTGGTCGGGGACTTGAACCGGCGACCCTACGGCTCCCAGTCCAAGCCCCTACTGAGAATTACACTGCAACCAATGTCATTATAATTCAGTAACTGAATTAATAATAATAATAATAATAATAATAATAATAATAATAATAACTAGAGGCATTTAACTCTTTCCATGCAGAAACACATATTCCAAGCGCCCTTGAACAAAGTTTCTGACAAAAAGAAATGTATAACAGAATGAGTGGAAACATTTTTTGTTTCATTATATGAAAACTCCAGGAGTTGGGTCCTCCTTTGCCTCCTTTTTGTTTTGCATGTTCCTTACATTAAATACTGTAACAGGACTTGTGGGCTGAAACCTTATTGGTCACTGTACAAAGTTGTCAGGCTACACAAAGAACAACATTTAAATTAATCCAACAAGCGCTGCGCCCCAATTAATTACCACTGACCTTTCATCTAGAATGACTGGATAATTAAATGAGTATGTTTTGTTTTTTGGCTTAACATTCCTGCTGCTCATCCAGACAAAACAGAGCTGAAAACCCTAAAATAGAATTGAGCAGAACAAAAGCAGAAGCAGAAAATGTGAACATTAGGCAATTAGAGGATTCTGTGAGAGGATTGATACCGGCTGCTCTGCTGCTGTAAGTTGTGTAAGTTACATGTTGATATTTCTGAGGAGAGCTAATAGGGCCTGAAGTGTACATGCCGGCAGTCAGTTGGCACATTTAAATCGCTCCTGTATCAATCTGCACTGCTCTACCCTCTCAGGGCGTTTGTCCATTTAGCGTTTTCTCTGGCAGAGAGGAGCTGCAGGGCACTTTGGAGTTTAGTTCTAAATCTATGACCACAATATCTGGACATTATATCATAGCTCTAACTGCTGTTGTATGATACACTTGCATCACATACTGGCAGTTATGTAAAGTATTGTATTTAAGTACGATTTTGGAGTACTTGTACTTTACTTAACCTGTTAAGCCCTGGGGCCTCATTTATAAAGGGATATACGCTCAAAAAAATGGCGTACGCCAGTTTCTACACAATGTTTGCGATTTATAAAATACTAACTTGACGGGAAAATGTGCGGTCCTCCACGCAAACTCTAACCCAGGGGTGCCCAACCAGTCGATCAACCGGTCGATCGCGGGGAGATTCCCAGTCGATCGCGAGATGTGTCTAAAAATAGAACAACAATATTCTGTTTTATCGTTAATGTCCTATAACATAATCTTCCTGTGCCAGAATAATGCACTTGAACGCATCAAAGCTTTGTGATTGGCCGGCGTGACCCCATGTGTCGGGGCGTGGCTGGTGGGCAGTGGGCAGTGCACTAGTTCGCTAACGTTGTCCGTGTCAACACCAGGAGTGACAATCCGCACACACACAAGACCGCAATTATGGCAGAAGCAACACATATATAATATATATAGGATGATTATTTTGTATCTATTCCAATTCAAAGTCCATCTGTCTCATCTGCAATGCGAGTGTGGCTTTATCGAAGAAGGGTAATTTAGGAGCGGCATTTCAAAACAGTGCACAAACGCTACGAGACGGAATTCCCTCCTAATTCTGCCCTCCGCTCCCAAAAGGGGAGGGGCCTGAAAGGACAGCTAAATGCACAGCAGTCCATTTTCACCAGGCCCAACAACAAGAGCAAGGCTGCTACCATAGCATCTTATCGTGTCAGTCACGTTCTTGCAAAACACATGAAGTCTTTCAAAGACGGCGAAGTTGTGAAAGAAGCATTCCTGGAGGCTGCCGATGCGTAATAAAAATAACAGTAGCATTTCAACAGGTTTTTGATATGATAAAAACTCAAGTTAGATACCGTTATTAATCAGCTGTAAGTTTGAGTTTGTTTGAACTTATTCATTATAATTATTGTACAAAATGGTATAAGAATGCAAACTTAAATTGATTATAGTCTATTATCAATTCAGGTTAAGAAACTAGTGTTGCTTGCATCCTATTTCAAAGGCATTTCTTTTTATAATCTACTCAAATGCAACCAAAAAAGGGTTTGATTCTATTAATTTTGTCTTTTTTATTGCACTGTTGCAGCAGATTCCTGTGTAGCTTCAGATCTGAGTTGTCTTATTAGTAAGCCTAATTTATACTTTTGTAGCAACACTATTTTTATATAATGGCAAAGAAAGGGTTCAGAGTCTTTTCTTTTTTCCCTATGTCATATGTGGCAGCACTGTTCAATGTTTCTTGAAAACATTACCCACTGTAGTGACGTGTGAATAAACTCCAACTCTGTATCAACAACACTGTTGTGTAACTTCAGTTAAATACTTGTATGTGTGTAGATTAGAAAGAGGTAAGATAAAGGATCTGCAGTATTTTATGAAGTATTAATCGTACAAAGGTCAGTTTTATACAAGTAGAAGTGTGTATTTATCTGGTAGTAGGCTGTCAGTAATGGCTACGCCTCTCTATTTGGACTGGTAGATCTCGGCAAACTGGCAATTTTAAAAGTAGCTCTCGGTTGAAAAAAGGTTGGGCACCCCTGCTCTAACCCATGCGTACGCACTAAGCACAAAAACGGGAGAGACGAGAAACTGCGACACCGTTGGCAGAAGGAAGAATGGAGAGAAATATGTGGAAATAATACCATAAATAAAATGTTACCTCTCATGTATCATATATGAAGAATTCGTTTTCACAAATTGATTAAAGCCAATCTTAAAATGATTGATGAAACGTATATATACATGCTATACCTTGCTATACCCGCAACCTCCGTTCCAGCTGAGAGGGTCTTCTCTACAGCTGGCCTGATTGTGAATCGCCTCCACACATGAAAGCTGTAGGCCTATAGCTGTCAAACTGTGATCACCAGTTCAATACATTTGACAAATTCAACTTGGTTTCTACACTTATTTGAACGTGTATGTATTTATTTCCAAAAAATTATTTAAAAAAAATTTGGTAAAAAAAAAAAGAAAGAATTTTACAGTTGTCATTACAGTTTAGGAACTGGGGCAGTATCTATAGTAACGCAGTGTAGGCGGAGCCATGACCACATCTTCAATGAGAACCCCAGAAAAACAACACAGCTGTTAGCTGTTAGCCCTCAGAGCTCACAGCTCCTCATATCTGTTCAGAAACTAGACAAAAGTTAAACAAGTACAAACCACAGACTGTCTGTGTCATGGAGAATACAGTCACTGGTTTATTTATGTCTGTATAGGCCGTTGTTCCCTATATATAGAGTGTGGACGGTCGGAGCATACACTGCGTTAGCTTAGCCGTTATCCATTTAGACAACACGCATTTTTAAAGGTTTTTCGCCTGCCGTCTGTCTGCAGACTTGTCAAAGCATTAATTCATGGTTTTTACTAACCGGTATCAGTATGTTGTTTCTTCGGCATCATTTTCAAACGTGTATTACAATTAAATCACGGTCAAATATGTTCATCTTGTTGTAGTTGTAGCCCCCTTGCCATCAATTCTCTCTCTAGTTTAGCATACTCAGCCTGGTTGTTGGCCCGGAAAGAACCTCGATTTTATGGGGCCAGAAAACTGTGAAATAGTACCCGCTAGCCGGTACTACGCTAAGTGGAAACGCAACCAAAAACGGGCCCTGCACGGCTCGGCACGCTTAAAGCGAGCTCCGCGCTGTAGTGGAAATGCGCCATTAGAGAAACGCGGATCTTGGGTCCTTAGCTTGAAAAAAAAGAAGAAGAGGAGGCAGAGCTAATGCCTGATCAGAATTCTACCCGAGATAAAGTTAAATTCTGCTGTGATAAAACGCCATCCTGTTTAAACCAGGTCAAGGATTATTTCTGAAATAGTACGGAGCTTAAATTCTTTTTCTCTTGCAGGTTTATCACAAGGTGAGTTCTTTTTTTATTTCCTGCTTTTTAAACACATGTGCTCTACACCTGCTTCTAAAAGTGTGGTCCGCGGACCACTGGTGGTCCGTGAGCGCCCCCTAGTGGTCCGTGAATATATTGGTAACATTTCACGTTTGAAATAAATAAATACATTTCAGTTTTCCGCACTCTCGCGGGAATATCTCCGCAATGGAGCGAGGTTAAGTTTCACTTTCGATTGCAAGATATAGCCCAGCGCAACACCTTCATCACACATGTTGCCACTTGTTTGTACCATTTTCAGGCGATTTGTAATCTGTTCTAGAAAAACGATGTGTTTTTTTATATTTGTGGAGTTAGGTGGTGCGCGAGTGTTTTTTTATTGGTTAATTGGTCCTTGGTATGAAAAAGTTTGAGAAACACTGCTCTACACAGTACAGGTTAGCTCTTAGTGTTAGCGAGGCTTGCTAATGTAAACAAAGACGAGATTACGTCCAAAACACGTCAGGCATTGTTTCTGATAGCAACTTTCTGTGGGTCCGCTGCCGATTTGACGTCAGTTTGGATGGAATCTGTATCCGCTCGTTGTATACCCATTTTTAAAAGATTTGGGTACGGAGGAAAAGAGAGGGTTTTATTTTCTGACGCTGCGTGAGTTCCCAGACGCACCGGGGACACATATTTATGTATAAAAGACATCACAAAGTGCATTTTGCATGATAGGTCCCCTTTAAGCTGAACATTATTTTGGAGATTTATAACCTCCATCTCCACAGGATTGACACTGAACAGTGACATTAAATTATAAACCATCAATTGTATCGATCTAGCCTCCCTATATCTGTGTGTGAAATTGTTCCATCCTCAAAAACTAAAAACTAATGCTTCTCAGTGCTTCCCCTATAGGTTTACTGCCTTGGCAGGGTGCTGCTCGGGTACCCCCCCAATGTGGGGGGTGCCTCGCGCGTGTGTGTGTGTGTGTGTGTGTGTGTGTGTGTGTGTGTGTGTGTGTGTGTGTGTGTGTGTGTGTGTGTGTGTGTGCGTGTGCGTGTGTGTGTGAGAGAGTCAGTCAGCTGATTGATGGAAAAATGCTGGGAAAATGGTTGGTTGAAGGATAACATTAAGTCTAATAATGATGTACCGTGCATGTTCACATCATGTATACTTTGCATTACTTAATACCATTTTTCAAATATTTTATTTTGTAACATTTTGGACAAAATAGCCAATTGTACATCGAGGTGCCCAGATGTCCCTAGTGCCCACCTATCCGATTTGAACATGCTGATGTACAATGTGATGTAGTAGCCTAATGCAGGTGTAAGACCATTGTGTTTGTATTGTGTTATAGGTATGCATAGTTTTCTATGCATTTTGAGGGTTTTGGGGGGTTTGACCCCCAAAAACATTTTCGAACCCTAGGGGCTGGCTCCCCCAAAAGAATTAAATAACATAACCCTAACCTAACCCTAACCCGAAATAAAGTAACAAAAAAAAGTAACTAAATCCGCCAGAAACCCGAAAATCTTCGCGCACATGCGCGCGGGGGACACATGCATATGTCCCGTTTCTCCATTTCTGGAAGTTGGCAACCCTAGCTTCACCTCATCTGATCTCTGATATGAAAGCAATCGTGTTATGATCATATTGAGCTATTGGTGTGAGTCGAACATTAAACAAGCAGTCTGCTTGTCATACATTGCTGACGATACATTTTAAGAGGCAATTTGTTGAGTGACTGCCGCTAAATGCCGGTAGCATCAAGCTAGCAAATCCTGCATTAGCCTCACATCAACAGGTGTTGACAGAACATCCAATTATCCTGAGCTAATTTACTGAATAAACCAACTCACATCTCCTGTCTTTTTTTTCACCCAACTCATTAGACTATTATTCTGCTGGCGTTTCATTGTTGTTTTCTGTCAAATTCAATACTGTAGTTCAAAACCGTCTTCTGTTAAAAAAAAGACACTGAATGTCTTGAATGTGGCATCACAAACATGACTTGAGTCTGAACACAGCAGCTAACGGGAGTATTTACAACAGCATATAAAAACAAAAATAGTGCATTTTACATTAATCCCATGAATGTATGAGATACGTTTCTATCGGGTCACTATCAGCCTGTCACTCATTATTTTCAGGGAGGGGGCAGGGTTTGGAGGAACGGAGAGGAGACAGTGATCGCGGAAGCTTTCCTCCTGCCTTCACAAACTTTACACAAGTATTTATGAACTGAAAATAGCAAGAGGACATTCATACTCTGCAATCCAAGACTTGATTAAATCCACCATAAACCTGACATGACGATAACGAGTGTTTTTCAAAAAACACAAATCCCTCCCTGTGTGTCTCTGAGCCGCAGCGACAGGGCCTGATTCAGAGCGGGTCATTCTGCTGTTGGTTCTGGACTGGTGTTGGTGGAGAAAGCAGACTGCTCCGTGTGTGGTGTCGCTGTGCCGCTGTCACATCTGTTCCTTGATCTCTGCGTCACCGACCAATTTGATATTCGTGTGATAAAAAAACGTTATTGTCCGGCCGCGGCCGAAAAATCAAGAAGCGCAACCTTAGCTATAATCGATAATCGAGCTACTGAAAAGCTGCCCGCGAGCTACCGGGCAGCTTTTCAGTAGCTCGATTATCGACGGGTTGGAGCCCTGCTATAGAGCCTCATGCGTTAGAATTGGATGGCACCATTAAATAAAACCCCATATTTTGAAAACATGCAATACAAATGATTGATTTAAGCTTGGTTGGACTTACTTATGAAATAAATGTATTCAGTTACTTAATAAAGTGGCTTGTCAGTGTGCAGTGGCCTATGTGTAATTAAATGTTTTTTTCTTATAGAGTTTAACTCAACACAGCTGTCTTAAATCTTCATCTGTCAGGGTGCATACTCACCTCTGCTGGGGAGTGTGTGCGCGTTCAAAGCAGTGTGTATGCCTGTGTGACTTTGTCTTAGTGTGATTATGCAAATGCTTTTGGTCTTTTTATCTATTCAAGGGAATCAGGATGAAAGCGAGGCGTACTTGACCTGCTACACATCCCATCTTCTGTCCTGTGTTCAGCACAAGCATATCAATGTTCCTGCATTAACCCAAAGAGACAAAACAACAGAGCAGGCATCGGCAATTTAGCGCCGTGAAAATCTAAAGGCAAGAAAGAAAGAGTGTGCGCAGATGAAAAAAGGCTGCACATTTCTGGAGTCAAATCAATATCTGGGAGCAGAGGTACAGGGAATGTTAATGAGAGAGAGATGGAGGCGGGCTCTGCACGTGGGTGTACATCACACATACATCAGAGAGCGAGATCCACATACTGATGAACCGAACTTAACCTCACTTCTGCTCTCTGATTTCAATGTGCTTTCGCTTCTCCAATAAACATCTTATGGCGGAAAGAAGTTCATTACATAATATGATGTGAGCAACCGCTGAAACCACCATTTCAATGATTCCAACAGGTCTGCCTCTCTTCACAAATAATAGAAATAGAAAAGTCTATGATTGGTCCGACAAACATGTATTTAACTGTTCCTAACAACGATTACAACATCTTCGACTGAACATTACATTTAGCTGATGCATTTTTCCCTTTAAAACTGTGGGTTTTTTTCTGAAGTTTTTCCTTGTACGATGTGAGGGTCTAAGGACAGAGGGTGTCGTATTGTCATACTGATATTTTGTACAAACTGTGAAGTCCACTGAGACAAATGTAACATT
Organism: Pogonophryne albipinna; assembly: GCA_028583405.1. Classification (NCBI taxonomy): domain Eukaryota; kingdom Metazoa; phylum Chordata; class Actinopteri; order Perciformes; family Artedidraconidae; genus Pogonophryne; species Pogonophryne albipinna. Next base: position 2,377,252 of record CM053244.1, on the reverse strand, counting down.
TGTGATATTGGGCTATATAAATAAACATTGATTGATTGATTTTATCCAAAGTGATTCCCAATTAGTGCAATAAACCATGAGGATTCCAACTCAGAACAAGAACAGTGCTGACATATTTACTTCAGAAAAGCAAGACCATTCAAGTTAAACTCTAAAGTTAAAGTGCTACTTTCTTTGTTTTTTAAATGGCCAAGGATCCAGACGGCTTGTAAATATATCAGTAACTGCTGATTAGTTGACTAAATAAAACAGTGAAACACTAAACACTAATAATGAAAATTCATCCTTTTAATTTTATTTATTTTTTATTGCAAACAAGTCATAATCCAGCAAATGACAAGAAGTAAGAACAGTAGTAATCAATACAAACAGTACAGATGTTACAATTAGCAAATGAAGACAATGGGGATCATTACAAAGTGATGTATTGCTCCATATTCACTTCAGGGTTCTCAGAGTCCTTTTTTTTTTATTTAACCCCCCCACCCCCCACCCACAGGTATGGATGGCCCCAAATAATAAAATAACTGAATAAGTCAGATAAAATCATAAGTAAAACATAAATAATAATAATACTAATACAAATAAAAAATAAAAATAAAGTCGAGAGCGAAAACAGTCTGTAAGAAGAATAAGGGAAGAAAATACTAGTAAACATTGTCGTCTTGGTGAGGAAAAAGGAAATATAGATGAGTTGTCTAGGGCAAAAGACAAAGGGTCATGGCGGAAGAGCAGTAATATGAATGATCACTTTTATTTTATTTATTTCCTTTCAGAGAGCTACCTGCGAATCAGCGTCAGAAGTGATAGGGAGTTCTTTGATAAGGCCTAATAGTGGGTCCCAGGTAGTATGGAAGGATTTCAGAGATCCTTTTAATGAGAATCTTAACTTCTCCATCTGAAGACATCACGTATCCACTGATCATGTGTTGGTGGGGAAGCATGTATCTATTTTAAGAGAATAGAGCGTCTAGCTAATAGAGTGGTGACGGCAATGACACGGCATATAGTAATGGGCATATTCTCAGATGGAGGAAGGCCGAACAGTGCAGTCATAGGATTAGGGTCTATCTTTGTGTTAAAGTCTTGCTCAATGGTTCCAAATATGTCAGACCAAAATGTGTCCAACCTCGGGCAAGTCCAGAACATGTGCAGATGGTCAGCTAGGGATTGATTGCATCTGTTACAGCAGGGGTTCCCAACCTTTTTCCCCAAGAGCCCCCCCAAATGACTCCTGTTGGAAGTTGCGCCCCCCCCCCCCCCCCCACATACACACACACACACACACACACACACACACACACACACACACACACAAGGGGGGGGGGGGCGCAACTGCGGTAATTAAAGTTGAAAAGTCTCAAAAATGCTACAACTGCTGTCACAAACTGGATGAATGTGAAGTATTTTGTTAAAGGAGGATGAAAGCGTAATTAAGGAGCACTATTGGAGTGACTTTGATGGTTATTGGACTTAAAAAAAGAAAGAAATTAAAGGACGGCGCAAGTGGAAACAATTCACAAAGGGATTAAACACATGTTCAAATTAAGCCGGATTTTGCCGATGTGTTTATGTGGATTCAAAAGTCGTAAATAATCTACAAAATGGAGGAGACCGATCTGATCGGAGCAACTGTGACAAATAATCCAACTGAAACCGGCATGGACAATGACTATGTTTTAAAAATGCGCTTATCCAGAAAAGCCTGGTTTGGACACTTTACGGGCAGAAGGAACATTTCTATTAAAGAAAGAACTAGAAAATGCGTGTGAATGCTGTAAACTGTGAATATTTATGGCTGAATTTAGCTGAAAATGCAGAAAAAGCTGAATATGTTATTAGCTGAATGGTAGCTGCTTTTAGCTACAAAAATGCAGAAAAAGCTTAATATTTAAAAGAAAAGGTTTAAAAAAAGGTATAAACAACAACATGTATAGCCTTGATGTCCTGAAATAGCTGAATAATGTAATAGTTGAATGGTTTCTGCAGCTGAAAATAGGCTGAAGGAGTTAAATATCAGAGTTTGCTGATCATTGGAGGCAGTCGCAATTTCTACAGGCTCGCACTACCTGTTAGCATCTGGCATCTGTTAGCATCTAGCTCTCCTGCTTACAAACTTTTACCCATCCCTGATGGTTACAAGTAGTAGTTTTAGTTGTCTGCGATCTGCGGAGGCCTACTCCCACCTGTCGAGTACGGCTGTACTGAGGTGTTTTTCCTCCGGAGACGTCGCGAAGAGACGGAGCGGCTCCACCTGTTGCTGCCTGCGATCTGCAATTTACGGAGGATTTTACCACGGCTGGGGCCTGCTTTCCACCTGTCCTGGTTCTGCTGTTGCAGAGGCCTGCTTTCACCCCGGGGATACCACGGAGGGACCGGAGCACTTCCACGCTGCTGTTTTCGCCTGTCCTTTGCTGCTGTGCTGATTTTGCTCCAGGTATACTGTGTGCTGGTCTGGGAAAATGGCCCATATCGGGATTCTGCTGTGCCTGTTAACTGTTTTGGACTATGAGAAGATCTCTAGTCATTCTGAGAAGTCTACTGGATTCAGGACTGTTCTGCCACCCGCAGTGGGCATCCCCTGCAAAGGTTCGGATGTGTTGCACAAACAATTACCGGTTACCTTGTCACAGACAATCTGCTCGACAAAATATGTTTGTCTTTTTTGTTTTCCTGCGATGATGGTTCTTCAGGACTGCTTCTTAAGCTCAAATCACACTCTCGCAGACTTTTCCGGTGTTTCTAAAGTAGATGACAATGTATGTGTGTCATTTAAGAGGAACAGATGCCTGTTTTTTTTGTTGTTATTACTGTCAGGAAATGTACAACCTAACCCTGGTCCACCCAGTAGTAGTAGTCAGATCGCTACTCCTGCTGATTTTAAAGCTAGGTCTGGGTTGGGTTTCATCCACTTGAATGTGCGCAGTCTGTTAGGTAAACTAGATTTTGTCCGCATCTGGGCAACCTCGACTGACGCTGACGTCATTGTTTTATCAGAAACATGGCTAAATAAATCTATTTCGGCCTCTGACATTGCCTTAAATGGTTATAATGTGTATCGTTCCGACCGGCCTAATAAAGGTGGTGGCGTTGCCATTTATGTTAAGAATAAGTTCAGTGTAACCACATTAGTTTCCAAATCTATCAGTAAGCAATTCGAATTTTTAGCCTTAAATATAGAAGTGGCAAAGGGGCAACAGGTCATGGTAGTGGGCTGTTACAGACCCCCCTCAGCTGGCAAGGACTCCTTGTCTTCGCTAGCAAATCTTTTATCGCAACTAGACTACAAGGAAATAGTGCTACTTGGAGATTTTAACTGGGACTGGTTAACTGCAGTGTCAGAGGATTTTAAAAACCTTTGTTTCTCTTTGAATGTTACTCAGATTGTTGACAGTCCTACTCGCCCTAACATTAAGTCCCCTAATAAATCCTCCCTAATTATGTCTTTATGAGGATCCCCATTAGCACTAGCATGAACATTGGCTATTCTTCCTGGGGTCCTCACACACTCAAAACATACATAAACATACATACAACAAAATTAAAACAAAACAAAACAGCTCATAATTTCATGCAATTTACAGTGAAATGAAGTGAAAACTAAAATGGTCATCCAATTATCGCCATCCTAAGGCCAAACAAAAGTAAATACAAATAATCGTACATAATAATATATGCATACATAGCCAGAGGCACAGTTCAAATGTACTTTGTAATACTTAAATACTTTTTTAGCAACCTTTTGAAATGTACTTGACAATTTCCCTGAATGATGTGGACCGGTAAAGAGTTCCAGCTGATCATGGCTCTGTACATGACTGTTTTCTGTCCCATATTTGATTTAGATTTGGGTAATACAAACCTTCCTTCTATTGTATGTCGTGTTTGATAGTTATGTTGTGCATATTGCGCTATAAACCTTTGTGATAATATATCTGGTGAGTGAGTCACTGTAATATTTCTGACAAAATGTAATAAAATATAAGTTGACCTCTGTCTGACAGTTAACCATTTCAGTGTCTCCAGCATTTCAGTGACTCTGGTTCTGTAGGAGCACTGCAGTGCACATCGTGCTGCCTTATTTTGTGCTACTTGTAGTTTGTTTAAATCTTTTTCAGCAGCACTAGACCATATAACCAAACAATAATCAAGCTGCGACAGAACCAAAGCATCCAAAACTTGTCTACTGACATCCATAGGCAAATATTTTACAATTCTTTTTACAAGTGACACACCCCTTCCCATTTTACATACAACATTATCAATTTGTTTAGACCAAGATCATTTATGATCCAGGGTTATACCTAGCAATTGTGTCTCCTTGACCTGTTCAATTTCAATATGGTTTAAATGTAGTTGCAATTTTGGTTCACCTTTTAACTGATGATTTGATCCTATTAATAACAATTTTGTTTTTCCCGCATTAAGTACCAACTTATTATTTATGACCCATTCTGATATCAGTAGTAGATCTTTATTCATAACATTTGTCAACTCTCTTGTAGTTGATGCTGCATAATATATTGTTGAGTCATCTACATTACAATTTTAGCTTTTTCTAACACTAATGGTAGGTCATTTGTAAAAATAGAAAATAAAAGTGGTCCCAAACAACTACCCTGAGGTACTCCACAAGTGACTGTTTTCATCTTTGAGAGACTTCCATTAAAAAAAACAGTTTGACTTCGATTTGTCAGGTAACTTTCTAACCACTTCAGCATTTCAAAAAGAAAACCATATTGTTCCAGCTTGTGTAACAACAAAGAATGGTCAATGACATCAAAAGCAGAACTAAAATCGAGTAGTACTGCACCCACTAACTTCCTATTATCTAGTTCGCCCTTCCAGTCATCTGTCATTTGTGTTAAAGCGGTGCATGTGGAATGGCCAGGTCTGTAAGCATGTTGATACACAGTATTAAGTCTGTTACCTTCAAAGTATTTTTGTATTTGATTGAAAGTTATTCTCTCCATTATCTTTGCTAATGCTGGTAATAAACTTATTGGACGGCTATTTGTACCAGAAAATGGTCCAGCTGGATTTTTTCCGATAAAGTTTGAAGGTTACGATGAGCGTTGCGGGGAACAATAGTCCATGCCTCACCTCAGCCTTGCGCAGCTTCATCCTGACGTCATTGAATAAGGCTCTCTTCCTGGCAATATCAGGAAATATCTTCACTCGCATGTCACGGAAAAGAATCACTCCCTTGCTTCTTGCCAGCTTCAAGATAGCTTCCTTAGCTTGATATCTGGTTCACATGAGAGCTCACTTCCGAACACCTCCTTTAAAAAGTTTGTCACAAAGGCAATGGGATCGCTCTTCTAAATGTCAGTTTTCAGTCCAATCACACGTAGATTAAACTTTCTGCTTTGAATCTCCATCCTCTCTATTTTGTCTTTGAACTCTTTGTTTTCATTCATTAGATTGCCATTTGCGGTTTCGAGTATAGCAACCCTACAATCCATGTCGGTTATCCCCTCCTCCATATCACCGAGCTTCTGACAACATGAGTCAAGTTCTCCCTTTAAAGCATCAAGGTGCGGCTGGAATTTCTCGAAAGCAGCCCCTATCTCCTCTCTTATTATGGAGCGTATTAAATTGATCTCATTCTAACTAATGTTCCCTATAAATACTCATCTGTGGGAGTATTTGTGAATGATCTGAGTGACCACTGTGTTGTAGCCACAATTAGGGACACTAAGGTTCAAAAGGTTAAACCTCATATTATTATTAAGAGAGACATAAAACATTTTGTGGAGCAGGGTTTTGTTCATGATCTGTTTGGGTTTGATTGGGGGAAAATCGATCTGTGTGCTGATGTAGAAACTGCATGGTCTTATTTTTATCTTGGTTTTATGGAGATCATTGATAGACATGCACCCCTGCGTAAATTTAGAGTAAAGGGACGAGACAATCCTTGGTTTTCTGCTGAACTGTCCAGTCTCCTTCATGAGAGAAACAAGGCCTGGGCAAAGGCTAGGCAATCAGGCTCAGAGGTAGAATGGCTGCGTTTTAGGCAGCTAAGAAATAGCTTCACTTCAAATGTCAAAAGTGCAAAGTCGAAGTACTATTTGTCAGTTACCACAGAAAACCTAAATAATCCTAGGAAATTTTGGAAAGCCATAAAATCGATATCCACCGGTGAGATCCGTAATGAGCTACCTCCGTGCCTTACCACAGCATCTGGCACTATATCGGACAGGGCTACTATGCTAAATTGCTTTAATGAGCATTTTGTGTCCTGCGGTTCTATGTTTGATTCTGTTTCTAACTATGCTTCTGTGAACACCCCAATCCGTGACTGAACAATGTGGTCTGGAAAAACCTTTCAGTTTTACTCCTTTTACTGTCAATGTTGTTCATGAAGCCTTATCTAAGCTAGATCCTAAGAAACCGGCTGGCCCGGACAACGTAGAACCTTTCTTTTTAAAGATAGCTGCAGATTGTATTGCTCTTCCTCTTACTACTCTTTTTAACCTCTCCCTCAGCACAAATGCAATTCCAAACGTCAGCTTATGTCTTGCCTTTGCTAAAAGGAGGGGAGGCAACTATTTTAAATAACTATAGGCCAATCTCTAAATTGTCAGTTCTGGCGAAGGTGCTCGAACGCCTAGTGAGTGAACAGGTAAAGGAGTTTTTATGTAACAATGATATCCTGTCTAAACATCAGTCAGGCTTCAGAAAGCAACATAGCACCATCACTGCGACAATGAAAGTGGTGAATGACATTACGAGTATTTTAGATAATAAGCAGAGTTGTGCAGCTCTATTTATTGACCTTTACAAAGCGTTTGATAACGTCGATCATCGCATCTTAAAGCAGAGGCTACTCAGTATTGGCATATCCAGCCATGCAGTGGGGTGGTTTGTAAACTACCTCTCTGAAAGGTCCCAATGTGTTCACTTTGATGGGCTGTCTTCTGAGTGGTTAAACATTGCTAATGGTGTTCCTCAAGGTTCTGTTTTAGGTCCACTTTTATTCTCCATATATATCAACAGTTTAGGTGAAAATGTGAATGAAGCTACTTTACATTTTTATGCGGACGATACCGTGATGTACTGTGCAGGTCCCTCCATTAAGGAGGCTGGTGTTAAATTACAGGCTGTTTTTAACATTATTCAGACTCAGCTCGCTGAACTTAAGCTTATTTTAAATGTTGATAAAACCAAGGTAATGCTATTTTCAAAAGCTAAAAAGACACCAGAGCCTGTTTTGGATATTGTTACTATGCAAGGACAAGTACTTGAAGTGGTTACCTGTTATAAATACCTTGGTATCTGGCTTGATTATTGTCTTACTTTTAAACTTCATGTCAATAACCTGCTTAAAAAGCTGAGGGTTAGACTAGGTTTCTTTTTCAGAAACAAGTCTTTCTCTTTTGAAGCCAGGAAAAGGCTAGTCACTGTGACCTTTCTACCTGTGCTGGACTATGATGATTTGTTGTATATGAATGCACCTGCCTATTGCCTGAACAAGTTAGATGCCGCCTATCACAGCGCACTGAGATTTGTCACAAATTGTAAAGCACTTACTCATCACTGTACCCTGTATGCCAAGGCAGGTTTGCCATCACTTACTGTAAAGAGGCTCAGTCATTGGTACACGTTTATTTATAAAGCTTTGTTGGGTAAACTCCCGTATTATATCTGCTCTCTGATAACTCAGAGAGTTGCAAGCAGCTATTGTCTGAGATCGCATGATGTAGTATTGTTAGATGTGCTAAGAGCAAGGACTGTCTTAGGTAAGACAGCTTTTATGTGCGCAGCTCCACTTGCTTGGAACAGTCTTCAGCAAGAATTGAAACTGAGCAATCTCATTCCTCTGCATGTTTTTAAAGCTAGGCTAAATGAAATGCTCGTTGATACTATGGGCACTTGTAAATGTCTATAACTATGTAAATGTATCCTGTAAATATAATGTATAATGTCCTTTATTGTTTTATGTTTCATGTGGAACCTATATGCTGCAGGTCTCCCTTGAAAAAGAGATCTATGATCTCAATGGGACCAATCTGGTTAAATAAAGGTTTGAAATGAAAATGAAAGGAAATATCAGATGTAAGTAGTAGTGAATGAATGTGTATTAAGATGAGAAAAGAAAGTAAAAAGGCTTGGGAAAGCAGCAGAATATTTGAACTGCAAACTTTTGAACTAACTTGATGGTGAATGATCTGTCACCATGCCAACGGCATTTGATGACATCCCATAATACGCTTAGATGTGTTGATGGCTGCATCGTTACCAAACCTGTGAAGTTTTGGGCCATTTCGAGCATTTTCACTGAAGTTATGAGAAAACCGTGTTTCATGGTGAGCATTGTGTTGCAATGGCAACGGCATTTGAAGAAGTCTCAAAACTGTCCCGTAGATGTCTTCACGGCTGGACTGTTAGCACACGTGAAGTTTGAGCACTTTTTGAACATTTTCATAAGAGTTATACATTACATTAGGAGGTTACATTACTCTCTCTCTTCTCTTGATCGCCCTCTCTCTTCTCTTGATCGCCCTCTCTCTATTCTCTTGATCGCCCACTCTCTTCTCTCTCTCTTCTCTTGATCGCCCTCTCTCTCTTCTCTTGATCGCCCTCTCTCTCTTCTCTTGATCATTCATCATCATCGGTGTGTGTCTGTGTGAGAGAGAGAGAGAGAGTGTGTGTGTCTTTGTGTGAGAGAGAGAGTGTGTGTGTGTGTGTGTCTTTGTGTGAGAGAGAGAGTGTGTGTGTGTCTGTGTGTGTGTGAGAGAGAGAGTGTGTGTGTCTGTGTGTGTGTGAGAGAGTGAGCGTGTGTGTCTGTGTGTGTGTGAGAGAGTGTGTGTGTGTGTGTGTGTATGAGAGAGAGAGTGTGTGTCTCTGTGTGTGTGTGTGTGTGTGAGAGAGAGAGTGTGTCTGTGTGTGAGAGAGAGGGAGTGTGTGTGTGTGTGTGTGTGTGTGTGTGTGTGTGAGAGAGAGAGAGAGAGAGAGTGTGTGTGTCTGTGTGAGAGAGAGTGTGTGTGTCTGTGTGTGTGAGAGAGAGAGTGTGTGTGTCTGTGTGTGAGAGAGAGAGAGTGTGTGTGTGTGTGTGTGTGTGTGTGTGTGTGTGTGCGTTGGTGCGGCCGGATTATGAGGACAATTCGCATGGATACACACCAGCATTATAAGGACATTTCGACTTGTGAAGACAAAACTGGTGTCCTCACAAGTCGCACAGTGTAGAAGCACTTATCAACATGTAAATAAAACCCTCCCGCTTTTTCTCGGTATGTCCTAATAAACCGCCTATACCTGATTTCTGTGTATATTTGTGTGTGCTCATTGTGTATAAAACGCTCGTACAGCCGATTCATGGTATTGCCGTTTCATACACATTTCCCTCTCGTTTTACACAAAATACGCGCTTTTCATTGGCTGGACACACCTGCTCACTGATTGGGCGGCTAAAGAGTCAATCAGGCAGGTTCTCATCAGGGATTGGCCAGCAGTCATCACGCGGGCAGCTTCTCATCAGGGAGTGGTCTTTCAGTATTCGGTCAATGTACAGTCTGTAGCAGAGGACTTGGCTGATGGCAAAGCGGACTTTTAACCAAAACTGGTAAGTGATATTTTTATCATGTATTTGAAACAAAATATAAGGATTTAAATGTTTGTTTGGTGGGTAGCTACAACCTAGCATTAAAACGTCAGCTGTTCGTTTATTACTTTGTTTGTCCGGCTCAGTGTATGCCACGAGGCAAGCTCCCCATCGCGTTTCGTGTGTTTAAAAACAATTATAGGATGAAGTTAATTAGTTAGTTAATTAGTTAGTTATTTAGTAAGTTAATCCTACCAAGAGACTGCATTTTTTAATGGAAACGTTACATTAACCTTTAGCTCTGCTGTCAGTTAGCACAGTTTAGCTTAGCATCAACCACATGGTAATGACTTCCGCTTTACAACTGAATTAAATGCAATGTGGTATTAAAAGGCTGACTATGTATGCCCACTCATGTGTGTTGATTACTAGTTATACTACTGGCCTGTTTTTTTAGTAAATAATTGACTTTAAAATGCTGGTAAGACAGATGTGTGCTGTGTAGCTCTCACACCCGTGCAGCCGTCATGCGGTTTCAACGGAGCGGCTCCTCAGTGCATGATCTGTGCATGCATGGAGGAGCCGGACTACGCTGTTTTGCAAATGAAACGTGCAGCGTTTCATGCACCTGTAGGTTTCAAGCACCTACATGCAGACTTAGCTGTTGACTGTAGGTGCACACCAGGAGTGGAGTGCACCAGCTCGGCGTAAAAAAGGAGGTCTTAACTCTAACGTCTGGCTTAGCTACGTCCGACTTATGGCGCATTTCCACTACAGCTCGCTTTAAGGTTTTTGTTTAGTTTCTGAACAGATATGAGGAGCTGTGAGCTTGAGTGCTAGCAGCTAATGGCTGATGTTGTTTTTCTGTGGTTCGTTTTTCTGTGGTTCGCAAAGTACTTGGTGTGAACGCGGCTAGATGACGTAGTTACCCAGCTGGTGCACTCCACTCCAGAACGATGTTCCGGGACTTGTCCCGTCGAAAGATTTATTTTTCGATGTTATGAACATTACAAATGTTGTTCATTCTTATTAATTAACTACCATCCTTAATGGAAGAGTGTATCATGCCTCATATTGTACCCCTCTTTTTTCTAATGCGTCTTTTTTTACCCCAAGAGATGTTATTGTTAACCATGCTTTGGTACATTACTGTTCTCTGTTTTATTTTTTTAGCAAGGATGACACAAAGGAGCAGGAGAAAGACTCCTGAACAGGATGCAATAGACCATATAATTCTGGGCAGAGACAAACCCTTCCTAGAGGCCAGGTTCATCAACACATTTAAAGATAAGCTATCTCATACAGTATGTAGTATCAAAGACCGTATAGCATTGTTCCATCAATATGGTCGAACTGGGCACACAGGGAACCCTGACCTTTTAGCCATTGCTCTTAGGTCATCAGCCTCATGTATTTTCAACAATGTACGTTTTCAGGATATGTAATATGTAAATGTGTGCCCCTCTCATTGAAAAACAACACTGTATACCAAATCAATTGTGTCCTAAACTGCCAGACACCCGCCGTGTTTAGAGATGCTTTGACTACACTTTTGGGGAGCCATGGTGAAGGTGTCTGCTCCATGCACCCCAGGGCACTGAGGAGAGGCTTCACAGAGCCTCTCCTCAGTGCCAGGGTTGTTTGGCAGGGTTAGCAAACTACCCGGCCCTTATTATTATTATATCATGAAGCCTTTTGAACCATGCATATGATCATTTATTGAAATCAAATGTGTACAACAGAACTTATGATAGCACAACATTGTCTATCCTCTCAATTTAGCCTCTTAATTATGACAGTGCACAATAATGGTACATTTAACTTTAAAATATAACATTTGTGTAGACATTTTATGTTTTATTTTGTATATGAACAAAGTACTATTGCTTAACAAGTATTTTCTAATATGTTGCAACATCTGATCTGAACATTAGACGGAACATGCTGATTAAAGCAGTGCTCTGTTTATTTACATTTAAATGAAATGCAATATAAAATAATGTGTCACTTCATACCAGTAAATAATCGTGATCTCATCGTGAACTCACCCCTGGATATAGTCAAATCACAGCTACCCTCAACCCTAGCAGTGTTGGCATCACTATGTTAAGCGTTTCAAAGTACTGTTAACCAACGCCTTGTGCATTTCACTGTGGAGCTTTATTGCAGAAAGGAGTGCGTGCTGATCAAACAATTTTACTCCGTATTTACCTGCAAGGCACTTTACATGTCGGAGGCTAACTTGGATGAAGCTTGTGTGGATAGCAGTGTTAGGCATCTAACACACTCATGGCAAATATTTACAAATAATTGGGTATAGGTACATGTTTAATGTTAATGCATTTTTTTTTGCTATTGTAGGACGTGGTGTTTTTACACGGGAATATATTGCACCGTCAACTTTTGTGGTGGAGTACCGTGGAATATTGGGTGTAAGTGAAGATCTAGATGTCAAAAATAACATCTTCTTATTCGATTTCAACTGGTCTGGAATGCACTTTTGGTGAGTTTGCTGCTTGTTGATTACCTCAAATGGATATTTGACCATTATCAGATGTATGTGTTTCCTAGTGACTTCTTGTATGAATTCAGTGCTTTTCTGTCATGATACATGATGTTGTATCTGGACTATTTGTCTTGCAGCATTAATGCTTCAAAAGAGGATGGAACACTTGGACGTCTTGCAAATGATAATCACAGGAATCCAAACTGCAGAGTGAAAAAAATCGTTGTCAAAGGAACCCCACACTTGTGCCTATATTCTGTAAAGGAAATATTCCCAGAGGAGGAGATAACGTACAACTATGGGGATTCTGCTTGGCCCTGGCGCTTAAAGGTGAGGTTATGTTCTCTTTAGGGCATTGCTTAACTGACAGGGAAAAAGTGTTGCATTTTTCTCCATGGTACTACCACTCAGCTCAGTTAAGCAGATTTGATTTATTTCAGTAAAAAATGTGTGCTGTGTTAACATTATTTTCTGAATTTCACCTGATTAATAACAAAAGAGTCGATAATATCTTTCACTTATTTACAGGAAGTATGTGGTGGGGCACGAGAGGCTGGGACCGAACATCGTACAACTGCTAACACATCAGGGGACAAGATGGTACGTTTCAATGCATTGTTTTTCCACACATTGGCGCGTTGCGTGTCGCTGACTGGTATAGATTGAAACTGTTTTACCAGGACTATGGTCTAGGTAAGGGGCTCCGTTTCCCCATACTTTGGGTCAAATTGAAACGGGTTAAATGTTATACACAGAAAGAAAATGGCCGTCTGGTCACAGGGTGTCTTGTAGGGACAGCAGTCCTTGTAAGGACAGATGTTTTACAACCTGTTGACATGACTAGACATTAGATCATTGCCTTCATCCAGCATGTGCACACCTCCATAACTGTTAAACCTTTGCAGCACACAAGTCAGATCAAACCACTACCAAGGTGACAACAGTGTCTTCTTTTTGTGCTACAATTTCAGGCTCCCTGTGAAGTAGCTTGTAACCCTGAGCCCGACAGAGATCCTCCGTCCTCCCCACCAACCAAAATGGCAAGTTGTACTTCACAATACTCTCACCATTGTTTTTTCACACACTGTTAAAGGGAGGAATCTTTGTCACATATATGGCAAGTTGGATATCTGTCAGCTTGTTAGCGTTGATGACGCCTTGACCTAAGATACACAATATAGGCAGGACATACTTTCAATACTACTCCAACTGCTCTAAGTCAGATGCTAAGAGATTTTCAAAATGATGAGTACAATATGTTTTTTATATAAAATAAGGTGTCCAAGCAGACTAACCTTATTATTTTTCATTGTCATAAGGATTATGTCCTAAATGTATCTGAGTCACATTTTCACACTCAAACACACTTAAAATAACATATATATTTATTTTGTTTATGTTAAATTTTGTATCCACAGTGTCATCATGTACTCACCAGTGCAGTTATTTCCTCTTTGGACAATTGTCATGATTGCACAGGACCTGTCTCAAGCCTGAAATGGATTGGTTTTACGTGTAAATGTAAGTACCTGTCAAACAACACCGTTTTATTTTTTACTCTGAGATGATATCAAGGAAAATCTCTTGACGAGATTGAGATTGAAGGTATGTGCTCAATTTATGTATTATTATTACTTATGATAATATTATTAAAATGATAATAATGATAATACAAAGCCTTTTCAATAGATATCTTCAAATACATTTACAAAGTGCATTACAGAAACAAGATTATTTCTACAACAACATTCATAAAAAATATAACTACACAAGAGGAAATTGACTAAAAGGATGGGACATGAAAATTGGACAAATTAACTCAGGTAAATTATACATAAATATATTGATTTGTGTTTTTCAGATGAGTTGGAACCAGATCTGGAAGAAGTTCAGGGGGGAAACATTGATGGAGACGATGAAGATGATGGAGACATGGAACATGATGGAGATGAGGAAAAAGACAATGAAGAGCCAGATCCTGCACATGGAGTAAGGGGTATGTAACACAGATGTTCTTTTTCAGAATATGTGTAATGGTACAGATTTGGGGGAGTACCTTTTTATAGGACAATATCTAGCAATTAAGGGCTGCACACTGTAGAGCCATCTTGTTGCTTTATTGGCACCACAAAATCAGTGACATTTCTAGCACATTACTCTTCGGACATGAAACAAGGTGTACAGTAATCACCTTGAAAAGACACAACAGTTACCAAAATTAGGTCTCCTGGAGTAGGTCTTATGGTGTGGTAAAGTTCAAAATCTAATTGCAATCATATAAGCCAGGGTTACTTTTTACTTGTGGTCAAACAGAGAAAAAAAATCTTTGAAATTGTCCTCCATTAAATCTGTAGACTCAGTTACTGTCCTCTACCATCTAAAGCCTGTTTTCTAATTATTTTCACCAGAAATGCGAGGAATAAAGAGTCCTGATGAAGTGTCCTCCAACTCTCAAGGTAATGTGTGGAAGGGTCTTAGATTGTCTTTTTGTTATTGCACTGTGTTGGGTGCATACATATAGGTTACATATGTGCCTATATTGGTTGATAAAAAAACATGTTACCATTTCTGTTTGTTATGTTACTACTACAATGTTTCTTGGATAAAATACATTACTAAAGAGACCAGTTTAACTACAGATGTTTCCCCTCCAGCTATCAATACAAATAATATTGTAGTATTTAGTATAGGCTGTTGCATTAGCTGTTAAAGTTGGCTCTGCAAAATCTGTTTATTTTTCATGCCAAGAAACTTAAAATATGTGAATTGTCATGTTGATATATGTAGTATATTTCAAGATTGTTTTTTTTATTAGGAAAAAGAAAAAACGCGGATTTGACTCAGCCTGAAGCCTACCATGCCAAAGGTAATGTAAATGTGCATGGAACATTTTAATTATTGATTTCAAAGGGAAAAGGTGCATTGAATATTATTTTTGAAATGAGATTCAAGCCCCATTTGCATTAGAAACATATTTTTACAGTCTGGCAGCTCTAAATTCTAACATGACACATGCCATGGTGGCACAAATTAAAATGAATGAATGATAAACTGCAGCCTTCTCTGTCAGAGATGTTTGTTTTGGTTGTGTGTATATATATATATATATATATATATATAAAAACAGGAATTATCATAAACCAAACAAGGCAAGAAATACAAATAGCTGAAAGAGGCCAGAGCACAAAAATCCAATCTGCTCGTACTGTATACAAATAACAGTGTGAATGGCCCAGGTTTTGGATGATTTGCCTGCAGTCGGTACAAATATTATTGTCTCGTCAGATTTTAAATGGTCAGACACTAAAGTAAAGTTAAACTAGGTGAAGTTTAAGTTTTTCTTTTTTTCCTAGGAGAAAGAAAAAAGATGAAACCAATCCAGGAAGAGGCCATGAGTTCAGAAGGTATATTGAGATGCCAGTGGGTTACATTCTGACTGTAAACCAATACGTTTTTTTAGGAACTTTTTAAGAGTTTGTTCTCATTGATAATTGTAAACACATACAAAAAAAAAAAAAACTGATAGCACCATAGAGAAGAATAAGCTTATCTAAAAACTATTATTTTACATCAACATTGATTCTTTTTTTACAGGGTCCAGTTCAGTTACAGCTTTTGTTCTGTTTATATATTTTAAATAATATAAATTGGCTTTCAAAATTAAGTTCCCCACAAATAACTTTGAGTCTGTATAAGCTATTCTAATAAAATCATTTCTGGTTTACTTTAGGAAAAACAAATCAGTTGGACTCCCAGGGTGAGATCACCAGCTCCAAAGGTAGGACTCCACATATTCATTACTTTATCTTCAAGGGGCTTACCCTTTAAGGGTGCCGTTACAACCCAAAAAGGATCCAATTTAATACATGTAATATGTTTCTGGTTTCACCAATGATGTATTATGTTGGTTCTTCTTTTAAAATCTGATCTGCTCTTGTCATTTTGACTGGCCACTTCTGATGGCCTGCTATATCCATTACAGAGGACTGTTGAGTGCATTAATCCAGTCAGCATGATTACTGTGCTGTGTCATTTTTCTGGTACGTTAGCAGATATATATATATATATATATATATATATATATATATATACTTTACTTTGAGCAGAAATCAGAATTTGCTGAGAATCTGGATGTCCGCAAAAATTGTGATAATCGTTAGTCTTGAAATCATTCAGCCAACTAACTCTGTATGCAATTAAAGCAGTGTAATGCTGTAAATTAATAAATGTCGCATTTATAAAGAATATATAAAAGCAGAGTAAACATTTTTCACTAAACAACAACTCTAAATACACCTTCTATTGCCACTTCAACCTCTTCTCATACCCACTGTACCAGGATAGCTAGTCAAGAGAACACAGTAGTAACCCCCCTCCTAATTAACAATGCACCCCATGGAATCTTTATATATATATATATATATGTGTATATATATATATATAGATTATATATATATATACACAACCTTGGTTAATACTACTCAAGTTTGTTGAAAAAACTTAAACTTCTTTTGAGTTTCTTTCTTTTAAACACTGTAAAATGATTTTCTTTATTGTGTTTTTGAAAGTATACTGTTTACACCTTTTTTAAATGATTAATATTTGGAATTTTTGAAAGTATATTTACAGAGCACTATATTTAGAGTTCAGTTGGGGACATGATTTTGTCTGCATAAACCTCTAGGTTTTTTATATATTTTAATTAAGATACAACTAACAAACCCCATACATGTTTCTATTGAATGTATAGGCGTTTAATCTAAATGTAATGTTTTTTTTCTACAAATTATGAAAATGACATTCTTTTTCTCATGATTTGCAGCGGTCCACCAAGGAAGATCTGTGAAAAGACCATGGAGCAAAAATGAAGTTAATGCTGTATTGAAACACTTCAAAGCACACATTACAAAGGGGCACCTTGCATCAAAGTTGGAGTGTGAACAGTGCAAGCTTGCTGAAGACCCTATTTTGAGAGAAAGGTCTGTTCAGAACATAAGAGATTGTGTAAGGAACAGGGGCCTGATGTTTAAAAGGAAATCAGTCTCATAGCGAGAGACCAGTTTGCAGAACTTGTTCACAGTATTTAAGAGTCCTTGTTTTTGTACAGTTCCAGATAACAGTTCCAATAGAGTTGTACAGTTAACATCACAAGGGCTTCCTCCACAAAAAGCAATGGTATTTTTCCATTACATTATTGTATATTGAAGAAAATAAGCTTTGTGGGTGAATGCAGTTGGTTATTTAAGTTTTTGATTTGCTTTTCTTCACTGCAAAATCATCAGTATCTCTAGGTATGTGTTTAAGTAAAATTAACATTTTTGTTGAAAAAAGGTTCATTAAAACGAGTTAAATATTTAAATTCAAGCTCTTGAGTCTATTGTCCTTTTTTTATTTGAAAAAATCCCATTGACTCTACAGTTTGAATCTGTCTAATATTCACTTTTGAGGCAAAACGTATAAATTGTCAGTATATTCAATTCTTTAGAATTTGAAATATTGGACCGCAGTGGTTAGTGCGTGCGGCCCATGAAAGTGGTCTCCACTGCCTACTAGGTGGGTTCGAATCCCAAGCCCTCTGTAGCTTACAGGCAATGTCTTATCCTCTGTCTTCCAACTTCACACTCTCTGTAATAATGGCACACAAAACATCTTTAAAAAAAAGAATTTGAAATATCTGCAAATTAAAAGTCCTTGTCAATTTTGTACACTCATCTGGTACAGAAATCCTGTAAAACAAAATATGCATTTGCAGGCCACACAATAGCAGCATCTTAGGGAGCTCATTCCTTTGTCATTGGTGAGAGATGTAGGGGCTCTTTCACCTCAGCTAAAACTGCAAGTGATTTAGACTGTTAACCAACAGAGAGCTGAAAAACTGTGTCCTGCTCCCTTTATTACAACCAGTCTAACATCAAGAATGCTTTTGTGTTAGAGACCTGTTAAATCCGGGTGGTTCACAAATAAGGTATTGTTCGGGTAGTGTGTGTGTATAAAATGTCCTGTTATACCTGATGTCCTTATAACTAAGGTATTATTAGGGTAGTGTGTGTGTATAAAATGACCAGTTATACCTGATGTCCTTATAACTAAGGTATTATTAGGTTAGTGTGTGTGTATAAAATGACCAGTTATACCTGATGTCCTTATAACTAAGGTATTATTAGGGTAGTGTGTGTGTATAAAATGTCCAGTTATACCTGATGTCCTTATAAGTAAGGTATTATTAGGCTAGTGTGTGTGTATAAAATGTCCAGTTATACCTGATGTCCTTATAACTAAGGTATTATTAGGCTAGTGTGTGTGTGTGTATAAAATGACCAGTTATACCTGATGTCCTTATAACTAAGGTATTTTTAGGGTAGTGTGTGTGTGTATAAAATGACCAGTTATACCTGATGTCCTTATAACTAAGGTATTTTTAGGGTAGTGTGTGTGTGTATAAAATGTCCAGTTATACCTGATGTTCTTATAAGTAAGGTATTATTAGGCTAGTGTGTGTGTGTATAAAATGTCCAGTTATACCTGATGTCCTTATAACTAAGGTATTATTAGGCTAGTGTGTGTGTGTGTATAAAATGACCAGTTATACCTGATGTCCTTATAACTAAGGTATTATTAGGCTAGTGTGTGTGTGTGTATAAAATGACCAGTTATACCTGATGTCCTTACTAAGGTATTATTAGGCTAGTGTGTGTGTGTGTATAAAATGACCAGTTATACCTGATGTCCTTATAACTAAGGTATTGTTAGGGTAGTGTGTGTGTATAAAATGACCAGTTATACCTGATGTCCTTATAACTAAGGTATTGTTAGGCTAGTGTGTGTGTGTATAAAATGACCAGTTATACCTGATTTCCTCATAACTTAGGTTTTGTTAGGTTTGTTTAAGAATTATAACATTATCCCTTTTGAGCTCATAACAATAGCCTCTGTGTTTGTGTGTGTGTGTGTGTGTGTGTGCATAGGTGAACTCCAAATAGTGCTGCAGGAATGAGTCCTAAAACCAGGAAGTGAGTCAGCATTTCACCACTTCCTGTTCCCTCGTCTCAGAGCCAATGGGATTTCTCCATAGGGTTTAGGAAAATATCTGGAAATAAGGTCTGTGGTCGACACAAATGTAAGAGACGGATCACGTTTTGTTCTACGACATTAAATCCATCAGCACTGGTGATTTCTGAAGAGTGGACGTGTCTGAAAAACGATGGTTGTTAACAAGTGGCTGAATAGGACTACAGAAGTCGTGGAGGCCGTTGTACGTCATTACGCCGAACACGTGAACACTCCTCTAAGTTAGTTTCTGTTCTGCTTGAAAGCAAGTCCCTGCCTCCTGCAAATTGTTAAAACAAACGCTTCAACTTGTACCATTTAGAGTCTGTAGTTTTGAATATGGATCTTAAGTTGGCGAGACGTGGAAGCAGCGACCCTGCTGTAGTTCGTTTATAGCATAACGTTAGCATTTTGCTTCTGCAACTAAATCAACTTAATATTCACTTGTCCACTAAAAAGAACATTTCTCAATATTTCACTTCCTTCCATGATAATTTTAGGCTGCGCAGGTTCTATCATATGTCAAGGTCTCTGTCAGAATTAAATCCTCTGTCACTTTTCAATGACAGCCGACTAGTAAAGAGATTGTCAGAAATACTTGTATTGTCCATCGCAAAAACCCTGCATATGGTTATTAAAAACAGGTGTTTGTCATCAAAGCAACAAGAAAAAAGCTGCATTTCTTGATGTTCAGGTCTCTGAACACTGAGGTCTGTGAACATGAGAAAGTGGTCTGCTCTTTGTACCATTGCTCTCCTAAGTCAAATACTTTTTTCTGTTCAACATTTAAAATAAACGGAAGTATTGGGCTACTTTTTCAGTAACAAAATATTGTGCAACACATGTTTGAGGATAATGTTCAGTGAAACCATCATGAGTACAGGTTTTCTACAATTCTGTGTGTGTGTGTGTGTGTGTGTGTGTATTGTCCAGATATACCATTGTGGTCCTCATAACTTAGGGACTTGCTTTGTGTATGGGTAATGTCCAGCTAATCCAGAGGGGTTCTCATAAGTCATAATTGTGTCAGGAAACGCCCACTCCCGCCCAGTCCCGCCCCCGTCCTCACAGTCCTGTAGAATTTCAGGTCTACAGATCTCTACACTCTTTTACCAAAACTGAATTCTAAATAGCCAGAAATGTAGCTGAATTTTTTATGATCAGTTCAAGCACTCTGCTGTCTCTCTACGGCAAAGGGAAAGGTGGGTCCCCATAAGTCAGTGTTTGAACTGGTACGAGGAAAAAGTCCTGACAAACCACCTGTATAGGTGTATAGGTGTATAGGTGTGTGTGTGTGTGTGTGTGTGTGTGTGTGTGTGTGTGTGTGTGTGTGTGTGTGTGTGTGTGTGTGTGTGTGTGTGTGTGTGTGTGTGTGTGTGTGTGTGTGTGTGTGTGTGTGTGTGTGTGTGTGTGTGTGTGTGTGTGTGTGTGTGTGTGTGTGTGTGTGTGTGTGTGTGTGTGTGTGTGTGTGTGTGTGTGTGTGTGTGTGTGTGTGTGTGTGTGTGTATGAGAGAGAGAGAGAGAGAGAGTGTGCCTGTGTGTGAGAGAGAAATAGAGAGAGAGAGAGTGTGTGTGTCTGTGTGAGAGAGAGAGAGAGTGTGTGTGTCTGAGTGTGTCTGTGTGAGAGAGAGTGTGTGTGTGTGTGTGTGAGAGAGAGAGAGAGAGAGAGTGTGTGTGTGTGTGAGAGAGAGTTTGCCTGTGTGTGAGAGAGAGAGCGTGTGTGTGTCTGTGTGTGAGAGAGAGAGAGAGTGTGTGTTAGAGAGATAGAGTGTGAGAGAGAGAGAGAGTGTGTGTGTGTGTGTGTGTGTGTGTGTGTGTGTGTGTGTGTGTGTTAATTGTTACAGCTCAAATGCATTGCAATAACTTCCATGTTAAAAAAAGCTGAATATTTTAAAAAGTATAATATATTTTGAAAAAGTTGAAAGTTTCCCATCATGTGTTGAAAAGGCTGAATAGTTTGATATTTGAATGGTTCCTGCAGCTGAAATTAGGCTGAAGGAGTTAAATAAAGATATTAAATTAAGTAGTAGTGATTGAATGTTTACAAACACCTGTGTGTGTGTAAACCCAGAGATCAAAGGTTTCCATGGTGTCTGCTCTGATCAGATGATGTCACTGCAACACCATGACAACCAACTGCAGCACTGAGTCCCATAAGAATGCATTGAGGATTATATATGACAATTTTGCCACCTGTTCAAAAACTATGGCTCTTATAAAAAGATTACCAGACCGTGAGCATCATGGAACCCCAATGAACTGAAATATGTTTTTTTTTTGGGTTTTGTGTGTAAAATGTGGAGATGGGAGCAGTTTGTCTAAAGTGTACTTCTCCCTGCTCTGAAGAAAGATCTGGAACAATTTTACATGGCAATCAATTGGGAGCTAGCTGGACTTTTTATCTCTTCATGCCCTCAGGAGGCATTTTGTTTAATAGTTTTTCTTATTTTTTTTTATTTTCCAACCTAGGAGAGGTTTTCCTACGTTTTTCATGATAAAAGATGTCTGAGGACTGTAGGGTTTGGGAATTATGGCAAGTTTAAAATATTTTTGGGGGAGAATTTCAGGCACTGCTGCATTCTGTTTTGAGATCAAAGCACTCTAGACGTAACGAGCTGCTCCATCCACTCCAATGTTAAAATCTGAAAAAGGCCTCTCTACCAAGCTCCAAACTAAATTCAATATCTCAAAAAGTTTAAAAGATTTCAAAAGGTATGAAATATTTTGAAAAAGTTGAAAGTTTCTCATCAATTGCTGAAAAGGCTGAATAGTTTATTATTTGAATGGTTTCTGCAGCTGAAAGTAAGCTGAAGTTATGGAGAGCTAAAGTATTGGCTGATTTGAAGGCCCTTCCCATTGACTTCCATGTTAAAAAAAGAGTTTAAAAAGCTGAATATTAAAAAAAGTATGAAATATTTTGAAAAGGTTGAAGGTTTCCCATCGATTCCTGAACAGGCTGAATAGTTTAATATTTGAATGGTTTCTGTAGCTGAACATAAGCTGAAGTTATGGAGAGCCAAAGTATTGGCTGAAATAAGGGGAAGAATAAAGATTTGAAGTACGATAGTGGAATGCTGTAAACAGCATTCGCACTAATTATACATTTCTGTCTTTTTATGCCTTTAATAGCTACTAACTTGAATTTTTATTCAAATTAATTAATCAATTATTTGTTATATTTTATTGTAATGTAGAGACAAAGTTTTTAGTGACAATCATGTTAAATTGTCGCCCACTCTTGAAGCTTTTAAGTCCCGCCTAAAAACCCACCTCTTTTCCCTCGCTTACCAGTCAGTCTGAGCTATGTCTTACCTATTTGTATGCTTTTACTGTCTGTCCATAGCCTTTATGTGCCTTGTATTTATTCTTATGTGTGCTTTTTTTATCTTTTCGTGTAATATTATATTTTATTATAATGTTATGTTCATTGTGAAGCACTTTGGCAAACCCTCTGTTTTTAAACTGTGCTATATAAATAAAGTGGATTGGATTGGATTGGATTGCGTTACACTTATATGTAAAACTTTTTTTTTTTTTTTTTTTTTTAAAAGTCTAAATATGATATTTGGCCTGAAATTATCTGAGGCCCTGTGATAAAGGGGGGAGCGCCCCCCAGGTTGGGAACTGTCAGAGAATATTTTAATCCGATCACTTTGTGTCTAGAGGTTCTCAGCTTTTCTGAGAACCTGTCAAATTACAAACATGCTTTTCGTTAAGTCGCATATGCTCTTGCCTGTAACTTGAGGAGGACACAGGTCAAGAGGTCCTCTGTCTTCCTGTGGGGGAAGTTTGGATCATGGGAGGTTGTAATACAAGGGGTCTTTGTTCCAATGTCTGGTAATGATTAAGATAGGAAAAGGCGGGCTTTCTATAGTCCCTCCTTTTGGGATATACAGATCCATGTTTAGCTTTATGTCTTCAGAGTTTCGCTTGGTGGCTCACATGAAAGTGTGATATATTTTGTGATCTCTCCGGTCGTATTATACTCTCAATAAATATCAGTGTTTGACTAAAACCGCTCCAGCTTCCATCCTTTCCTGAGCCTTGGCTCTGCATTGCTGCACAGAAGTTTCCATCACAAATTGGCGTTGTCGGCAGAATACCAAAAGATCTTCAGAACTGGTAAGTGTAATTTCAAATCTATATTTGGACATTGCCTTACCAGAATCTGTGATTGACGGTATCATAAAATTACCTGTGAAACTGAGCGGCTGCATTTTTTTTGGTTTCTGTACTCTTTACATTTGGGGTTTTAATGATAACCTGGGGAATCGGTGTCTAAGGGGATTTTGTCCTGGCCGATTTTCCCTGTGACTGCTGCTGGGGCATGTGCCTTCAGAGCAAACACAGCTCATGTAAAAAAAAAAAAAAAAATAAGAATATTTGGGGGTAATAATAACCTAGGAATGTCGATTTTGACTGATTTCCTCTGTGTGTGTTTCTTGGAATTAAATTACCAGACAATTACACACAGCAAATATTCGGAGAGACCTTAAAGAGAGCATCAGTAAAGTGGACTTCTGCATTAGGAGCAATGTGATAGATTTGTATTGAAACAAATCGCCGAATTCTGGAGGTTTCAGCGGTCAACCGGTTAAATCAACAGCAGGCATCGCCTCGGATCTGCCTCCAGCTGCTGCAGGATGTGTGTGTGATTTCACCCCCCCTGCGGGGGTAGCAGGCGAAGAGGAAGAAAAGCACAGAGTGTCACATATCTTTTCCTCACACCATTGCCGATTGTTTTGTTTTTTTAAAACAGAACGGTCTAAAAGCATTTATTTTTGTCTGCGACCGTCTTCTACTATTTTGCTGGCAAGACTGGGGCAGACAACGAAGTGCGTGCGTCGCCTGGCGCGCCGCAGTTTCCTACTTGCTGGAGAAACTGGGTGTCTGCCCGGGGTGCACACAAAAGAATATAGGTTAATTGGTCATTAATGGGAAGGGTGGTACGCGAGAATGTGACATAGCGCTGTGTTTCATCGTTGAAATGAACTGATGGGTTGTTAAATTTGGCTGTTTTTGGAGAGAATGGGTAGCGGAAAAAAGTCTATGTTCTCCTGGTCGGGGGATCATAGCGCCACTAGAATAGAGTAGTGGTGTCGCAAGAGGATAAGCTAGTTATCGCTTTTGGACGGTCTTCAGGCACGATCTTAGCACTTGTACAAAGGTGGACGCGCGAGTCAAGGTGCTCCATTTCTATAATTCCCTACCCCCTCTGAAAACCTCCTAATTCGGACTAAATTAAGTTGGATGAGCTTTGCTGTCACGCTGGTGTTTATTGCGAGTTCATGTTTGTTTGTCTAATTGTTTCTATATTGGTTTGTCCCGCCGTCTTGTGTATGCTTTGTAACAACTAATAATGAATCAGTCCATAGCCAGGGTTAAATGAACTAAACTTTAGTTATCTCACCAAAAGTAAATTACTTGAGAAAAAAATTATGTAAAGATGTAAAGCAAAATTATATATTATAGTATAAATGTGCTGCAAATGTGCTGCAAAATGAAAATAAATAGCAAAAGAGTGTTTTTATGTCCTGCATCTGTCTCACACCCTGAGACCATCAGAGGCACCACTGCTGGTCATAAATACCGGCCTGAGGAGATCAGGGTTGCAAAAAAAAATCTGTCTGCTCAATTGGGTTAATGTTGTATTATTTGTTTCATTTATTCTTAATCTATGTATTGTATGGTAATAATGAATGAAAAAAACGTAATGTATTGTCCACATTCCGAAACAAAGCAGATAAGACAGAACTAGACTCAGACATAATACTAATTGTGGTTGAAACCTTTTGCGCTGTTGCTGCAAAATGGAAACTTTGTTGATTGTCTGTTCCAACTGGCCACTGGAATCAGATAATTGATATAAGTTGAAGTTCAATTACAGTTTTTTTAAATATAGTTTAACATTCTTTATTAAACTGTTTCAAATTATTTCTAGTACAATTGGTCTACAAACATTACTACAATTCTAATAGTTGTTAAACTACTGAGCTTATGAACAATAGAGTAAAGGTCGCTGGTTAAGCCAGAATCAATATATTTGTTGAGGTTTTTATTGTGTGCATAATAAATGTGTTTAAATGAATTGAGCAATTTTTAAAGGAGTATAATGTTGCAATCTCTTTAAGATAAGTAATTGCAGTTCCAAGATAGATGTTGTTTTCCCTGGGCCTCTCCTTCACAGGCCCATAAATCATGAGACTTCCAAATCCAAACAGACAGAGATCAGTATCAAAAATCCATGAAGGGGTTCTACTTGGCCCAATTTAAATACCATAAAGAGAGTATTCACCCAGCTGTTTTGATTTCTTAAAAAAAAAAAATCCAGTCTAGTTTCCTTCGAGTTCAGTCTAAGCTACGAATTGTTTCTCATAAACATTCGCACTGCTGGTTTTAAACCTTGAGCAGACAAGCTGCTCACACACACACCCAAGCACACACACACACACCCATGCACACACCCACACACACATGCACCCCCCCCCACACACACACACACACACTTTGGATGAGTATTTGCCTTATCCACTTTTTGCCTTCTTTAGATTAATAATAATTAATCTTGAATTACTAATAAGTAATTCAAGATTAATTATTGAATTGAATGTGCTACATAAGATAAAATACTGAAGCTTTGACTTGATCATTTCGTTCACAACATTAGACCTTGTCCTCTCATCTCTACTAAAATAAGATACGTGTGCATGTTTGGGTGTTTTAACACTCCTGTAATGTACCTAGTCTTGTCAGGGATGCAAACTCATCAGGTATGAAAAAGGTGACAAGGATCCGAGCCCCCCGACCCCACGGAATATCGGCTTTAAAATGAGTAATAACAGATGATTTTAGCAGTCAGAACAACTAAAGCAGCAGTGGTAATGATAACAGAAACGCTAAAGAGTCACATTTAATAGAAATATATAAAAGCATTCATTTTAATTGTGGAGCAGTCAGTTTATAATTTTGGCAGCACTGTTGAGCATTTTGAGAAAAAATGTATTTTCATGCCTCTGTGCAAGGCTTAGTCTTTCTATCTGTATAGCCAGTGCTGTTAAGTATCTAAGTTCATAAACTCAACTAGTACTATACTTGGGTACAATTTTGAGTTCTACTCCACTACAGTTCAGAGGTAGCCTACATGGTGTACTTCTACTCCACTACATGTATTTAATACCTTTAGTTACTTTACAGATCTGGATGAATGCAGACTTTAGTTCCACCTGGAGTAAATCCACAAGCTACCCTGCAGTATACAAAGTCATTCAAACTAGCTGCACCTTCACCAGCTTTGAGAACACTTTCATGATCAATCATTATAAAATATATCATATATATTATTCTGAAATAAACCAATCTGCACAATGACTTCTTTTATTGTCGCTATTTCCACTATATTTTGATGAGAATACTTTTATACTTTTACTTGAGTAACATTTTGAATGCAGTACTTTTACTGTAACATAGTATTCCTACACTCTGGTACTTCTACTTTTACTCAAGTACAAGATCTGAGTACTAAAGCTAACGTTAGCAGATAGTGACAATGTATGCTAGTTAGCTAGCTCAACGATTCCTTAAATAATATTGCGACAGAAAAACTTTTAAGTGCACATCACGCTCTGCCGCTCCGACAGGGAGCTCTGCTCTGAACGGCCCGTTCTAACAGCTGTTCACCAGCGGTCCAGTCTGTGCCACAGTGACTCCGGACCACACAGCTAATATTAACGAACGCACCCGTAGGTAATGTGGCTGCTGAAGCTAGACCATCTTCGCGGAAAAGCAGAGCCTTATTATACATCCATGAGCAGAGCCGACGGGCAGGAAGACTCGAGCACACAGCTCGCGCTTCATTATCATATATAAAAAAAAGAACACCATGCGTGTCATGATGGCACATAACAGCTCGCGGCTGCAGATTACTCCGGTTCCCAGACCCCCCCATACCCCAATAATATTTTTTATTGCAGATCTACATGAATCAAACAAACGACCTATTTTGGATTCAAAACGGCGAATTTCGCCGAAAGGTGACAAGTTTGCATCCCTGCTTGTTATCCTTTTCATTACAGAGCTGGGAAAATGGTGTATTGATTAGATTCTGATCCGTGCAAGTCCAATTTTAACTGACTTTAGTTCTAATGTTAATGTTAATTTGATTTCAACCCATACGTAATTATTTAAATTAACTCAACATTTCACATGATGGATTAGTGTTCCACATTTTTCCCACTGATTTGTTTTATGATTAGGCCAATGGTAAAGAGAGACATTGATGGCCCTGTGTCCTTTTTGTTAGTACGTGGTTCCATTTTGTCTGTGGCCTTGAACGGCTTCACTGAGAGTCACCCAGTTCTGCCCTGCTACAGTCCGGCTGAGTGCAGTCACAGAGATGCTATGGCTGCTCTACATGACATTAATGGTCTGGTCCGAGAATGGACACCATTTCCTGCTCCCAGAGAGAATGACGCTCCTCAAACTGAACATTACAGCCGTTGATTGATACTGTCTCACACGGGTCTGCTCCCCCCCATCGAGCCATGAACTGAAAGCTTGACATCTGCTTTGAACACTTGGAAGCCTCATTGTCACACCAGCACCAACCCTTGGGTCAGTCAGATGAGACTAACGGCTTCACTTAGGGCCTTTGGGTCAGACACATGACTCTCGTTACCGCAGAGTGGGTTGTTTTTTAAGGCTATTCATACTGCTATGCAGAGGATGCCTGTATGTTGGCAAGATGTTAAAAAACCCTACTATGTTTAGTATAGGCCTCATGTCAGGGGCCTCTTACTGTCTACTTCTACATGTATTCACATTATATGGACCATGTTTCCACCTGGTGAAACTAGAGGCTGCACAGAACTCAGGCTACAATACAACCATTTTGTTCTGCTCTGACGATTCAATTGATAGATTCTACATCAAAACAATTCGTTTTTATTGTTTCCAATGATAACGTCACCTTAAGTGGAGGAATGCAAACCTGTTTTCAAATGTAAGGTTTTGAATTTGTTTGACATTTCTCAGTAATGACACCCTCACACACCCACTATCATTCATGCTATGCCTTCAGTAATAACTCAGATGTTAAGGGGGTTGAAGCTTTTCCTCCAGAATCGGCTATGCTTTGTTTTTTTCAACAACGGTGTGCATTTCCTGCATAATATATGCTTCTCACAATTGTTTTTTGTTAGCTGCGCACGGCTGATACTGAGTCTTATCGATTAATAGCTTATAGACAATACCATGTTTAAATAGACTCCTACTTGTTATTACACATGTGACATATGTAAGAAAAGGGAGGGGAGAGTCAATTATATTGAGTAATTGATTTCATATTGGAACATTTATTTCAAATGTATTTCTGATAAACTAATATTTTATCAAATGGTAAATGGTGAATTAATATAACATTTAGAATCATTGAGAAGGGGTTATATCCACAGGAACTAGCTCACATTTAACTTAAAATAACATTTCTCTGCTTTGGACTGATGAGTATATGATTCTTGCATGTTAAATGACTAACACAAACCTTACATTTATGCATGTGCATGTGTCAGGAAGGCTCCCAAATAATTCTGAGGGGCCTATCCTATTTTTGTAATTGAATGATAAGGTCCATTACCTTGAGTTGTCTTCACTCAGGAAAACATCCCTATCAAGTGTTAACCCAATAACTAGGACAGCTCTGAAGGCCAAGGGTCAGAGAGAGAGGATCACACTCTCCGGCTGCAGAGAGCACCCCCAGCCACGGGCAAGGGGGCACGAGGTCGTTCGAGATGAGAGGATTCTAATCTTCAACTTTCTGATGAGATGGGATGCTTCTTCATCTTTCTGCTGGGGGGGCCCAAGTAGACAACCCTGCAGGACGAGCGATGGTTTCAGAGGCTTCATACAAGGTTCCATGTTTCTTGGAGGAGCAAATGTATTCCTAACCTCTCCCATCACGCCACTTGGAATAGGCAGTTGCACTGCTCTCAAGCAGAAGGAATGCAGGCAGATGAGCCTCCATTTCACTGGGGGATCAGCTACAGTGCTCACTAATGAGCCACACAAAAAGCAGAGCAATTGGGGGGGTGAAATATGGCGCTCTGATGAAGAAGAGTTTTGAGCCAATCAGCACCTCAGTGCTAATCTATACAGTATCAGGATGCCTTTACACACCAGACATTCTGTGTCATAAAGAGAGGAGGAGGACGAGTCAGGAGGACAGGTTCTTCCAGCTCTTGTACAAAGATAACATTTGAATTGAATGACCAGATGTTTACAGATGTACAATTAATGATAGTTCTTATATTTCCGATGAACAGACATGTGTTAAATAGTGGTGATAAATATATTTTGTCAGATCAGATTACACTTTCACACTAAACAAAATAAATTAATTGATATTTTCAGATTATAAGATATTGAACAATAAGATATTTCTAATATTATAACAGATAATGTTACTATCCTTAATTGTCCAGCAATCAGGTTTAACAACACTACTCTTCAATGTATTATCCATGCACAGAAAGACCTACAATGATGTTTCAAGTTTTAAATATTTAAACCTTCCTTTCCAGGTTTTACAAAAGTCTTTGAATATTTGCCTAACTTTTCCCTTTCAGGTTGTATCCGATCACCACACAGACATTCAGTATGGTGCGAGAGACACAAAGAGAGAGAAAAGGAGGGAGAATAAGGACGATTGTCTCCCTCCCTGATCATGAATCAGAGACTATTTATTTTAACTGTCCAACTTCAATATGTGACTCATCCAACTGTATTATTGTGTTTCCTGTGTCTTCAATCAAGGGTGACGATTACTCGACGTGGGGGATGTATCCAAAGAACCAGTACCATTGGTTTAGGGAGTCATCAGAGGTGGTAAGAATAGCTCTCAACACCATTGACGAAATGCCCCCAGAACTGTGGAACGAGGAAACCAGATTACAAGGCTCCCAATTCAGGTGTCAATGCATGCACATTTACTGGACCAGATAGCAAAACAGATTTTCTATCCACTCCACTTAAACAATCAGGAGGTGATGTAGATTCTTCAAAAAAGGCCTTAATCACTCCTTCTAAACGAACTAAAACTAATTTTGCAGTAAGTTTAATGTTAGACTACGTGCATGAACGCAATGTTAGCAACTGTTGGCTGTGCCAAAATATGCCAGAATCCATGCATTCTCCCATGTTTGGCCCAATTCCTTTCACGAAAGCTGACTACGGTCTAGTGGGCTGGAATGACATAGCATCCAGAATTAGCGATGAGGCTGAGGATTGTTACACTCCTTCCTACCCCATAGACTCTGAGCAACCTTTACAGTACAAGGGCTTAGTCTCTCTCATTGTTGATACAGTAAATAAAAATTACCTGCCTGACGGTTTCAAACGGTTGACGTTTTTAAAACTAATATATGTGAAGAAATACGTTAACCTAGCTTTTGAATACAGATTCCAGTTAGCTCTAGCCCAGACTAATTGTTCGGCTAACTTTACAAGTCCAACATGTACAATGCAACCACACACACCATCTTTGTTGGTTGAAGCTTTGGTAACAGTTGTGCCCTGGTTTGGCTCCAGAACAGTGGACTCCGTTGAGGTTAAAATACATGACTGTACGCAGCCAATACCCTTAGGCAAGCCCCCTACACGTGATTGTTCAGTATATGTTCCCCCAATTGTGGTGCATGAATGGAAGAATGTGTCCATCTGTTTCCAGAATGAAGCAGGATCTCACACCTCTCCAGATGTGGGACACAGCGACTGTAATACCATAGTGAGGGTAAAATTAGCCAGAATTCCCCTCCCACAGAGAGTTTACTTAGTTTGTGGGGACCGGGCCTATGGCTGTGTGCCCTATGACATTTTTTATGGCACCTGTTATCTAGCCTACCTAATCCCTTTAATCCGTAAAGTAGAGGCAAATGAGATTGCAGCGATACTTCCCTCTCTACACAGGAACAGCAGGTCCATTACACAAGGACAACAGATAGCTAGCCTATTTTTGCCTTGGTACGGTATTTATGTTACTCAGCAGGAAATTGTGGCATTGTCCAAAGTAGTGGAACACCATCTAAATGTATCTAACACAGCGATGTTAGCTGAACACAAAGAATTGCAGGAAGTTAGGACAGTAGCACTACAGAATCGCATGGCACTGGATCTTCTCCTAGCTGCTCAGGGGGGCACATGCAAGGTGATTGGATCTGAGTGTTGTTCTTTCATCTCTGACGCTACACCAGAAGTTATGGATATGGCTCATGATACCTGCTAGGGGAATAAAATAATTGCATGAAACTCATGGGTTTACATTTGGGGATTTAAGCAGAACCTTTGGATCCTGGGGAGCGGGGTTGGTTAAATTTGTTGTTACTGTTTCAGTGTTTATCTTGGTTGTGCTAATCCTAGTGATCTGTTTGATCACTGTAGTTAAATTAGCCATACGAAGGTTTGCCAAGACCGCCTTCCAAGCCCCACAGAGGCTAGTGGGGTATTCGACTGTAGATGACACAATGTTGATGTACGACGCCGAGCTTCCAGATCCATGGGTCTCCATCGCGGTTTCTGCCCCATGGGTACCCCCATTCAGCGATTGACAAATTGATTACAGTTGACACTCAGAATAAAGAACAGATGTTTTGATTTTTCCTTTTCAGGTTGTTATACAATAAATGTCTGATTCTTCTTTTTCAGATTTTGAACAAATGTATTTGAATGAAATATATGTACTACCAAGTGCTTTACTCTTGAATAAAGCGTAATGAAGTAAACGTAAAGTAATGTTAAAGATTGAGGACACTGCAACTTTACAGATTACAGATTGATCGATTCATCACTGTGAATTTATACCTTAACTGGGAATTTTAGCTGGATCTCTCATGATTCTGATTTTATACCTCAATTGGATTTCTTATAATCCTAAATTCTAATTGTGTTTTAATAAGTAATTGCCTTGAAGTAAATCTTTGAGATGTAAGCTGATTTTGAATTGTGAATTGTGTTTGATGAATGAGATTAACTGAGTGATATATGATAAAAGATCTTATTTTTGAAATATATATTTTGCCATTATATTTTTGTATTTCATGTGTGTTTATCATTGTGCTTTTGACAAATGATGCCAAACACTGAAGAGAGATGATTTTTTCTATAATGATTGACTGTGTTCAATCATGGTGATTGAAGTGTTTTCAATCTTGTTTTACTTTTTGATGTAATTGATGTATGTGAGCCCACACAACTCTGAAGACGCTTATTGATTTAAGTATTGACTGAAATATTCTTAGACTAATGTTAATTGGTTATCATAAATTGATAAAAAGAATGGAACTGTCAGAGAATATTTTATCCGATCACTTTGTACTATTGAGTTTCTCAGCGTCCTGGGAACCTGTCTTTATTACAAACATCTGCTTCCCATTAAATCGCAATATCCCCTTGCGGCAACTTTAACTGGGTAACAGGTCAAAGGTTCATCTTCTTGTCTGCTGGATGATGAATATGGTAGACACAGAGGAGCCTTTGTACTGACTATCTGGCATTGATTAGATGGAGTTAGAATAGGTCTGTCCCTTTTCTATATATGTGGATCTAAATTCTTTTTGTCTTTAGAGTTTCGCGTGGTGACCTGCAGTTAACATCTGTGATAAACCGAGCGAGGCTCTCCGGCCGTTTTCTCTGTGAACTTTCAATAAATCTCAAGGTGTTTGATTAAACAACGAGTCCAGTGAACAATGTTTCCTGCACCGCTCTGAAGTTTCCGTAACACCGGGTAGACACATGCCACATGTTCTTTTTTGTCTTTGGTGTATTCAAGTTCATACAATACATGCTGCTGCCAACTTCATGTTCTCAGGAAATGTCACCTTCTTACTTCATGCATTTGTAATCATAAAACAAGACAGGAAATGCTCAGAGTTTTAAGTGAATTAAGAAATGACACAGTAAGTAAACAAACGTATTTAATTAGAATTGTAGATTGTAATTGACAAGGTGTGTAAACAATGTTGGAATTCAACAAAAAATGTTCCTTAAGAAACAAATGTGTTCCAACCTTGATTATCTAAAATAAATAATATGAATCTGGTTGTATATGTGAAGCTCCTACACTTAGGACCAGAGATGGAGTACTCGAGTCCTGGACTCGGACTCGAGTGCCGATTTTCGGGACTCGTGACTTGACTCGGACTCGCGCACTGATTGACGCGACTCGGATTCGTGAATTCTCACGAACGATGACTTGGACTCGGACTCGGCTCGGACACTCCTTGGATGACTCGGACTTGGACTCGGACTCGAGCAAGTTTTCTCTGGAGTCTGGTTTCCTCTGTGTCCTGGCGTGTGCACCTGCGAGGCGAGTTCACGTACTGGGCGCGCCCCCGCTGCTATACCAGTCTAAAGATGTCCAGAGACACACCCCGCATCTTGCTGTATGCTTTTAAAGATTTCGTTTCCATATTGGGAAAGAGCAGCACAAAATGCACATTATGTGGACAGAAGATAGAAGAGAAGACTGGGACAACGTCGAATTTCACCCAGAAAAGTAAGTAGAAATGCTATTGTTAGCTTGCTAACCCACGTTAACGTTAGCCACTAAATTGACTCCACAAAGGTTTTAAGATGTCGGGTTAGATGGAGGTAGGGGTTGATATCACATCCTATAATAGACACATTAGTATACCATGACAGGATAAAAGCAATGTAGAGGAGCTACAGCTACATTTCAACACATATATCCACTAAGATTAATACATGAAGACTTGTGACTCGGACTTGACTTGGACTCTTCTTGGGTGACTCGGACTCGAACACAGGTAATGGTGACTCGGACTCGACTCGGACACTCCTTGGGTGACTCGGACTTGGACTCGGACACGACTCTCCCTAGGTGACTCGGACTTGGACTCGGACTCGAAGAGTGGGGACTCAAGAGTGACTTGGACTTGTGAATTGGTGACTTGACTACAACACGGACATATTAAAAAGAGACAGATTAGAGAAAAATTGTCAGAATTGAAAGAGCAGAGTTGCCATGACTTTTAGAAGAGATTCAACTTTGTTGTCATTGCACAGAAAAAAACATGATAAAGAGGTAAAGTGTAGAGTTGTTCTTATAGTCTTATTTCATCATTCACTGCAACTGATGATTATCACATTAAGAGAGGCAAGCTATACGTGTGCACAGGGCCGTCCCTGGCCAACATGAGGCCCCACGCAAAGTTATACGATGAGGCCCTCTGTTAAGCGAGCGACAACGGGGGGTGGCTAAACCGTGCCACGCCACACTAATTGCGCCGCATAAGCGCATATTTTCGGCTCAGTTGAGGCACCCTCCGCAAGGTGAGGCCCCCTCCGCAAGGTGAGGCCCCACGCAGTCTGCATGATCGGCCTGTAGGGAGGGTGCGTGTGCATACTTGCTCGTAATACATTTTATTCTGTGCCTAGTTTTCATACGAAGACAGGTCCAAATCCTAAATAGATTTTCACACGGTTTAAAAAAGCCAATTGTGGTCCAATATGCCCAGGGCCGCCCCTCCCTACAGGCCAATCACGCAGGCTGCATGGGGCCCCGCCTTGCGCAGGGGGCCCCGCCCAGAGAGCCTGTAACCCGACACCGTTGCAATGAATCGACATCTGACCAATCACGGCTTTGATACGGCCACTAGTGCAGGTGAAGAGATGTCGGTGAAAAGACAGTTTCAGTCCGGAGCAAGCAAGAGGGGAAAAAAAAAAAACATGAAGAAACTAGAGCATCACTCGAAGGTGTGTTATTGTATGAGTCAAATGTACAACTTGCGAATGTTGTATAAGTCAAATTGCCAATTGCCATATGTTTAGAGTCGGTGAGGTCCTGATAATTTATTCCGGTAAATTATTCTGACCTACTAAATGACCTGACCGAAGTTATTGAGTCTATGTAAGTTTACTGCTTGGCTCAGATCCACCAAGGTCAGCAAGATCTCACCTCTATTAACTCCCCGAAGAACCAGGTTCAATTAACTGCTGTTTCTATTCAGACAACTCTTTTTAATCTGTTTAAGGGATCCCGAAGGATTTTGGTATCAGTGAATGAGGTGTGGTCCTACCTAAACATGAGTGTGGCAGGGTGCAATCTTACCTTTGAAGCAGGAGAGGAGTGCACAGATGTTCTTTTAGTTGTCCCAGTCCAAAAGGTGAGATCAGTTTATTTGAAGAAAAATAGGTCCAAACTAATACAGGGTTTTTACCTTCTCTCTTTAACACATTATAATCATACGAAACATATCATGCTGGGGTTATATTTTTATCTAAAACCTTAATTCATATTTCTCCCATTAAAGTCTTCCGACGAAATTCAAAAAGAATTTCCTCGTGATGGTGTAGGTTTTCTAATTAGATCTAACATCCTGATACATTTTCATGTCTTCCAGGCAGGGCTAACTAAACTTATTAACTCTAAGTTTCCTGTACGTTTAATAACGTCTTTCCAGGTAGGGTTAACTAAACTTATTAACTCTAAGTTTCCTGTACGTTTAATAACGTCTTTCCAGGCAGATCATTCCACTCAGCAAACACATCTCCCATCAAATCATTCCACTCAGCATTCAACCAAGAAATTTGAGAAATATTTACTAAGTCTGAGAGAACCTTACCGAGAGCTATTTACCCAGCTCTGAGGGCCAGAGCCTACCGGGAGAGAGTATACCAGGGGGAAACCCCCCTCCGTCTCGCTCGCTCGAAAAAAAACAGTATTTTTATGCTCAAAAAACCGGATAGAAAAACCCCAAAAACACCTCCTCTATACCAAACCAATTAAACAAACTGGGCATGGCCACTGATGTACAGGGCTGGACATATTCTTTTGGCTATGGCATAAGACACACCTTCCCATGTTTGTGAAAAAAAAAGGCATGACCAGACATATTCTATGACATCACCACCTTTTTGAGGCCTCAATGTGTTTCTCCTTAAGTCAGGAGTCCCCCTCCCTGTGCACTGCTGTGAGAGGAGAGAGAAGAAACTGCCTACTCTCTTATCAGAGAGTAAGGCATAAATAATTATAGGTCTTACACTCAACTTAACAAACCACTTGTGTTTTGTTTATACTGTAAATATAGAAAAACCTAAAATATGAAGCATTTTCATTGTGGGTTATACAAGAATATAATTAATTATATTTGATTATAACTAACTTTCGCATAATATGAGTGAATTAATGTTGAAATATGGTTAGGCAGAAATATTGAATCCATGTTGAAACCCCGACATTGAAATTAAACAGAAAGCGCAAATTGTTTTAATGTTGAATAAACGTTGGACTTTCAACCATAACTGACACTATCAATGTTGATTCAACCATCATCTAAATAGGAATCTACATGCACATTTTGGTTGATTTTACATTGAATCAATGTTAGGAATCGACATTGATTCAACCATCATCCAAATGGGAATCTACATGTAAATTGTAGTTGATTTTATATTGAATCAGTGTTAAGAATCAATATTGATTCAACCATCATCATCTAAATGGGAATCTAAATGTAAAACTTACATTAAAATATTCAACTTTTCTAAGCATACTGTAACACATTAAAAAAGTGAATGTTGACTTCCGGAATGAAGAGTGAGGAGTAGACGTGTTTTCCTCCGCTCCCTCGCTTCCAACTTTTTTATTAGGTAGAAACCTCATTTCTCACTTCATACTTACACTAGTCGATGCATAACAACTGAGCAACTTTATACCTTAAGGAGACATGCCCGCAAAACAAGTCAAGAAAGACTCTTTGCCTACGGAGAAAGTCGCTACTAGCGACGTTAGCATGGAGGCGCTAACCAGCTTGTTGGAGAGCCATAAAGTGTCTCTCTCAACGGAATTCAAAACTGTCATCGCCGCATTCGAGTCCAAAATTGATCTGGTTCATGCGACTATCTCTGATCATGGGCAGCGTATTACCTCTTTGGAGTCGAATGCGGATTTGGTCGACGGGCGCGTGTCGACTTTGGAAGCTACATGCGCGGAGCTAGCCGCTAGCAATGCTAAGCTGCGGGCGAAAACTGCAGACCTCGAGGCCCGCAGCCGCCGCAATAATATCCGCATCATTGGTCTCCCGGAGTCGATTGAGGGCCCGCGACCAACCGCCTTGTTCTCCGACCTACTACCCCAGCTTCTGGGGGACCAAATCCTGCCTACTTCTCCTGAACTGATCCGGGCTCACAGGTCGTTAGCCGCGAAGCCGAAGCCTGGGGAAAGACCGAGGCCTGTCATCATCCGATTTCACAACTTCCAGACCAAGGAAAGAGTCATCCGTGAAGCCCGGAAAATGAGAGCGGATCTACGGTACGAGGGAAACCGATTGCCTTCTACGAAGATTATATTCCCGAGGTTGTGATGCAGCGAGCTCTGTACCGCGAGGTGATGGCGCAGCTGTATAAACTCGGACTCAGGCCTGCTCTCCAGTACCCGGCCAAGCTGATGATTACGGCGGAGAATGGAGACAAAGTTCGGCTGTCATCTGTCGAGGAAGCTAAGAGGTATCTTGCCGCTAAACAGAGGTAGCATGCACTGCTATAAAATACAGTAGCTATGGTCGGCCCATCTGCTAACTTGCCACATTACTGAGTGGTCTAACTTAGCTGCTCGTTAGCATAGCCCGGACTGCACTATTGCTACGCTGAACTGTACGACAACTAGTCATGTTACTCTACGAAGGACTCCCTGTAAGCTAATTTTTACGTAGACTGGTCACTGTTTCTAAATATAGCACTTTAATTTGAATGTCAGTCTCACTGTTTGCATACGTTTGTGATTAGCTGGTTGTGCTCAGATAATTGGTGTTATTCTGCCAGGTTGATGTCGGTTATGGCAGCTAACGTTTTGGGGGAATTTGTTCACTGTTCAATGTAGAGGGAACGGAGGTTAAGTAAGGGAAGGATAGGACTGACCCACGTCAGGAAGGTTTGTATCCAAGGAGATACACATGTTTGATGATCCCAATGGGACTGGGGTTTGGTGTGTGTGTGTGTGTGTGTGTGTGTGTGTGTGTGTGTGTGTGTGTGGTGTGTGTGTGTGTGTGTGTGTGTGTGTCTGGTGTGTGTGTGTTTGTGTGTGTGGTGTGTGTGTATGGTGTGTGTGTGTGTGTGTGTGTGTGTGTGTGTGGTGTGTGTGTGTGTGTGTGTGTGTGTGTGTGTGGTGTGTGTGTGTGTGTGTGTGTGTGTGTGTGTGTGTGTGTGTGTGTGGTGTGTGTGTGTGTGTGTGTGTGTGTGTGTGTGTGAGATCAGGTCTAGCCCCGGTCTATCGCAATCACCTTTTCCTACCGTCGTGCTCGGATCCTGTCTTTCGGACTTGGTCAGACAAAGGCCTGCGGTCTATTAACGACCTTTATGCTGGTGGTGTTTTCCCTTCGTTTGCAGATTTAGCCAACAAATTTGACCTTCCAAGTTCTCACTTGTTCCGATTCTTTCAGATCAGGCACTTTGTGGAAAAGAAATACCCCCAATTTCCAGGCCGGCCTCCTGATTCGATAATTTATTCTTTCTTATCACTTAAGACCGATTCAAGGAAGCTCACCTCCATTATATATAATAACATTTTTAAGATAAATCCTACTTGCTTAAATTCCCTTAGAGTTGTATGGGACCAGGACCTTGGGATTTACATGTCAGATGATCAGTGGGGACGTATATTAGACCTGGTACACACCTCTTCTATATGTGTGTGTATATGGAGTACATTACACTAACGCTAAGCTGGCCAGGATATACCCTGCCAGGTCTGACACATGTAACAGATGTAAACAATCTCCGGCTGACTACATGCACATGTTTTGGTCGTGCCCTAAACTATCGGAGTTCTGGTCTGCAATATTTGATTCACTTAGGGAGGTCTTAGATGAGACAGTGGACCCTAGCCCCCTCACTGCCCTTTTCGGAATTCCTCTGATGCCCAATGCACCCATTACCTCAAAACGAGTTATCGCATTCACCACTCTGCTTGCCAGGAGGCTTATTCTCCTTAAATGGATATATTCCTCCCCTCCCACCCATAATAGATGGATTCATGAAATCCTGTATTGCGTCAGGCTTGAGAGGATTAGGTTCTCCCTTAGGGGCGCCCTGTCGACGTTCCACGATACCTTGCAGCCTTTTCTGGACCACATTGACACCCTTACTATTGGTGAAGAACCCAATACTTAATTCTCAGCAGAGCATCCCCCCCCCCCTTTTTTTTAAATACTATTTAATATTCACTCTTTATTTAATTTTGTTTTTATTTCCTTGCCCCCCCCCCCCTCTTGTATGTTTGTGTGAATGAGATTGCGGGGTATTGGGGTTCGTGTTTATTTGTCAACTGTACTAGGAAAACACAGTATTTTACATGTAATGTCTTGAAAATGTCCGTTTGATATCTGTGCGAAAACTAATAAAAAGATTTATAAAAAAAAAAAAAAAAGTGAATGTTTTTCACCAATGAGTTTTCTGCGTATAGGTCTACATCTTAACAGACCATTAACAAGTGCAACATCAATACTGTACTGAATGAAGTGGTCCAAACTTGTAAACACACACTACACCATGTATTGTTGGCAGACGATTGTTATTAGCTTGTTCAAAATTACCTTGAATTACCATATTTCCCAAAATGTATGAAATCAAACTAAAAATGACAGAAAACATGATTTTAATATTCAAATTTATTTTAGAAAACAGGCAGCAATGCGTCCCTGAGCAAGACTCTTAACCCGATATTGCTCCAAACGCTGTGGAATAAATGCAGAGGACACATCGTATGTGCAATATACAGTGACACAAGATACCCCCATAAAAAAGAGGGTGTGTAAGAACCATTGGTGCAACTCCAAACAAGAACAGCCTGAAGCTTCAAGTCTTCCATGAAGGCGAAGCTGTAAACATTTGACTTATTTTTGACTGTAAGAACAACAGTCTATTGTCCATGAAAGAACAGTATTGTCTATGAGGCGGTAACCTTTGTACTGTATGCACAAGGAAAACACATTAGAGTGTGGTGGGGTACCCTAAGTTGGACTTGCGTTTGTTTCACTTGTGTTCGTTTCACTTGTGTTCCTTGGGATGCCTCCCTCGCGCTCTGGAGCATAACGAAGCCACTTCTTCACAGTTTCACTGAAGCCATTGTGGGTCAGCTTGCGGTCGAACTGCCGAGCAGCAGCTGAAAGACAAGATTACAAAAATAAGCGTGAGGAAGAGAGAGTGTGTGTATCCCATACAACTTCTGTTATAATAAGAAAATCACTCTCACTCTGTACAGTAACACAAGCTACAGTCAGCAGCCAGTTTGCTAAAAGACTGGACTGGAAAGAGGAGCAAACGGCTAGCCTGGCTCTATCCAGGTAATAACATTTGCATCCGAGCACCTCTAAAGCTCACCAATTAGGTTGTCTTTTTTTGGTTTATTTCTTATAGCTTCACCATCACCTGATTCCAACCTAACCTTTTTTGTTAGATTAAGTTCATGCTTTATTCTTCAACAGGGGATTACAGAGAGACATGAAACAAGGGCAGAGAAGAGACATAAAATACATTATAGGAGTTGGATTCAAACTCGGTAGTTGGTACTATATGGCTCACAAAGAGCATAATTATGTTCTGAATCACCATCAGTCACACCTCACTCCCTAAACTTAAGCTAATAAGTAGTTTGCAGGGGAGGAAACTCACCAAACATGCAGTCTTGTATTGCCGGTTCCTTGAATGGCTTCTTGCTGCTGCAACGCTTGTCTTTCTTTCCAGCCTAAGGCGTTAGTCAGAGCAGTTGCCAGCATCCGTCTGATCAGGTTCTCTGAATTGGTGCCTCCTACCAGAGCCAGACGAGCAATCTAAATCAGACGAGAGAAACAAATAGGCCACTGCTTTAACTGTTGTATTGAGCTACGTTCTGTGGGACATACGTTAGAAACAGCACAACAGCACTCTTATTTCATACACAGAGACCAACTTTGTTTTTTATACACTTGATACACAGCCCATGGTATTCAGTCAAGTTCATGCCAGTCGTTATGTTTAACCACTTTAACCCGGTGTCCCAATTTTGGTCATGTCATATAAATGTTAGATAAATGTTACTACAATTATATGTGGTTGAGTAGCTAAGACTAGAATTAGTGGTTGAGTAGCTAAAGGGCAATAACTAAGCACATTTTGACCGCACTGATATTATCCACATTTCATAAATGAATGCAGTTCAGTCTGTCAAATTACCATCTTTTGACGGACTGATTCATTCTTCAGCAATGATTCAGCCTCATTGAAGTCGTCTTCATTGGCGATTGGCAGCTGGATGGGGAACATATGGGTTGTGGCTGACCCTGGTCCCTGACTACCAGCCGGGGTCATGTTGCCCTCTGCCAACTCATTCTTGATGAACTGCACATCTCTGGACAGGCCCTTTACCACCACAAGTACTTCAGCGAGCATTGAAGTCATCTTCTGGATGGCAATGTCTTAAGAAAAATATAATTGAAAAGTGTAAAGTGAGAATTGAAAATAACCTGCAAATGACTCATGAGGAATTACACTAAGTCTAATAGACTTGCCTTTCAAAGCAGCCTGGTGTCATCGCCGTGCATCTGTGTGGTTCCATCTGTAAAACGCAAACATTCATGCACACATTTTGAAAGGTTATTAGGTGTGTGTGTGTGTGTGTGTTTGGTGTGTGTGTGTGTGTGGTGTGTGTGGTGTGTGTGTGGTGGTGGTGGTGGTGGTGTGTGTGTGTGTGTGAATATATTGTGATCAAGTGTTTAGTCAGTAACAGGGGTCTCCCCTTCCCTACAGCTCTTTGGTAAACAGAAAAGGCATTTTCAGTATCCTATCAGGAGAGAGAACTCATACAGATTAATTGAATACACAGGACCACAATGGAAACAAGCCCTCAGGGCTTTTTGTTATCCTTGGCTTTTAGCATTATTGTATAACTGTGCCCCTGTACTTTTTTCAAACTGTTGATAAAGTATTCAATCAAAGAGGGCAGATGAAC
Organism: Pogonophryne albipinna; assembly: GCA_028583405.1. Classification (NCBI taxonomy): domain Eukaryota; kingdom Metazoa; phylum Chordata; class Actinopteri; order Perciformes; family Artedidraconidae; genus Pogonophryne; species Pogonophryne albipinna. Next base: position 2,335,165 of record CM053244.1, on the reverse strand, counting down.
AAAGAAGAGAGCAATGATCATCATCAGAATATAGAGATTTAACCTTTTCACACACACACACACAGATCAGAAAATGTCTACAAATGTTAGATGATCGTCTTGTTCACTTACCATTGCAACCATGATCAGGCACTGACTGCATGGGATCAAACTGGTGGCAGTTTCCTCTAAAGAAGTCTAGAGGAGGGAAAAACAAATGCTGTAACATTTACACAAAAAACACGACTAGTGTGATTTGATTTGTCTACAAAGATATTACTTTACATTTTAGTAGTAAATTGGGTTCATTAGTGAGGAATACAATGGCATACCATTTTGTGCACGTTGTGGGGGTGTACTGCACCGAGCCGTATCCCATTCCCGATATCCCTGTAGAAACAAAATCATTAGTTATATTTCACTATACTTTGGGAGTAGCAACATAACCTGATGTTCCAGCATATTGTTGTCAACTACCACAGGATGTCTGAACACAAAATCTGAATTGTAAGTCATACATATGTCAAATAGTATTCATTGAGTTCTGTGTCCCCGTCTCTCAAAACGTTAGTGTAGTGAAAGAGTAGGGCATCATACCAGTACTTGTACTTGCTCGCTGTGGGGCCTGTAGCTGTGGGGCCTGGAGCTGGTGGTAATGGGCAGCACCAAATCCTGACATCCCAGCTGAAACACACAGTAGGAAATAAAGTTATTAGCATATGACACTATTGTAACCTCCCATGTAAGGAAATGTGTCTATGTGTGTGTATGTGTGTAAGTTTGTGTATGTGTGTGCCTGTATGTGTGTGTATCTGTGTGTGTGTGTGTGTGTGTGTGTGTGTGTGTGTGTGTGTGTGTGTGTGTGTGTGTGTGTGTGTGTGTGTGTGTGTGTGTGTGTGTGTGTGTGTGTGTGTGTGTGTGTGTGTGTGTGTGTGTGTGTGTGTGTGTGTGTGTGTGTGTGTGTGTGTGTGTGTGTGTGTGTGTGTGTGTGTGTGTGTGTGTGTGTATTTATAAGATAAACTATATTTTTTGATGATCTGTCACATACATTGAAAACAGTTATTATGCTGACTTACATGCCACAGCCTCAGAAACCTGGAGTCATCCTCATGCAGAAATCCAGGCAGGGAGGAGAGCAGCACGTCGGCTATGGACGTCACCTTGATCCTTGAGTGCGAAAACATATCTTTGTTTTACTTTGGATGCTAAACAGCATAGCCACACAACAATTTATATCACAAGGGCTCTTCCATGACTGAAGAGATTACCATTTTGAAGCAATTGAGGCGTCTGCGATCCCACCTGTATCTCATTAGCACAACAACAAGGTGCAATAACATTAACACTGCTGTTCCTCCCCAAACACAAGTATCTTAATAATAAATCTAAATCTATCAGGCTGACCCTCTGCCCCCCAACACACACACAGAAAATCCACTCTAGTATGATAATAAAACACCAAGAGGCTTAACCGACTCACCTGGAGGTCATAGGCGGTGAAGAGCTGAACTTCAGACACTTCGCCTTTGCGTGCCGCCTTCTTCCTGAACAAGCTCAACAGCATGCCGATCCAACTCCGCGTAAAAGTGGTTCTTCAGGTTGAGGTTCGTTATCCTGTGAAACTCTGCACAAATATAAAATGACTATTTAATTCAGAGTACAATGTATATGTGGACTGAAGGCAGCAGAGATAAACAGAAACATGACATGCTAAATCTGAGTAAACATGCCAAAGTTATCAGTGACAAAGGCACACAAAATTATTATATAGTTGTAATATCTAAAATATTTTCACCTGTGACTCCATTGTCAAGGCAGGCCAGCGTTCCAGGATCTCTCCAACAGGTAGCTCATCATTGATGATCTCATTGCGCCGCAGGGCAAAGGTAGTCTGCATTAACTTTGCAATCAAGGGATGGTTTTTATCTCTCATCTTAACACACACTAGCACCCCCCCCCCCCCAAACGCGGCGCACCTACAGTGTAAGCGCACCACAGTTTCGCTGCTGCGAGGCTCCACAGGCTCCACTAGCACCCCCCCCCCCAAGCGCGTTAGTTTCTCCACTGCAAGGCTTACCAGAAGCCCTTTATCTGCCAGTTGCTTCAGTTTCAGCCTAAAGAGAAAAACATTGAAGGTTAGCTGGGTTGCAAAGTTTTCACAAAATGATCAGAGAAACACTATTTTCGAGCATAAAATGGCGGCAGGCGGCGCGCTTTCTTCTTTTGTTACCGCATGGATGTCTGGGCAGGTTTTATTAACTTTTAGAGGCATAGAGGATTTACGTTAATTTTATCCACTAACGTTGTGCCACAACCGTGCGTTCTGCATGTTTTGTAAAAGCAAGCTAACTTGAAACCCATTGTAAAATGAATAGTCTAGTATTTCAAGTTAGCTTGCTTTTACAAACATGGATAAAATGAACGTAAATCCTCTATGCCTCTAAGTTAATAAAATATGCTCAGACATGCATGCAGTAACAAAAAAGAAGAAAAAAAACTGCCGCCATTTGCGGTTCGAATTTTCCAGAGAACTTTTGCAACACAAACGTTCCACTTTGAGATATAACTTAAAGCAATATAAAATACTGTCTTACACGTTTAAATCATTTTTCAAGTGAGGCAGATATTAAATCTAGGCTAGCTAACAAGAGCTCAAATCAAACACCATGCGACACAAAGTGCATTAGATGCAGAAATTAATAAAACATCATTTAAATACTGTGCAAAGGCAAGACGTAACTTACCAGAGTAGCGCGGTCAAATTCCGGCAGTGAGACTCGAGAGCACGGTGGGCAAAGTATACTTCTGAAAGTTTGAGTGATTTCATCCGAGAGGAGCTATAATGGCGGACTCAAATGAACGCATGGATGAGAGCAGTGAGGCACGTCGGGGGC